>NC_069404.1:68291060-68369550 GCF_026875155.1 Cherax quadricarinatus
GGGAACTGACAGGAAAACCAGTACAAGAAATGATGGACTATGTGACAACAAAATGCAAGGAGGCAGAGGGGGGTTTGTTCCAAGGGAAACAAAATAATGGGAAACAGAACGGCCCTTTGGGTTCACCCAAAGTGTAGGGAGGCAAAAACTAGGTGTACTAGAGAAGGGAAAAGGTACAGAAGACAGAGAACTCAGAAAATAAAGAGTTTAAAGCCGAAGAGCCAGAAACGAATATGCACAAAATAAGAAGGGAGGCTCAGAGACAATATGAAATGACATAGCACAAAAGTAAGACTGACCCGAAGCTGTTGTACAGCCACATCAGGAGGAAAACAACAGTCAAGGACCAGGTAATCAGACTGGGGAAGGGTGATGGGGAATTCACAAGAAACGACCCGAGTGTATGTCAGGAGCTCAACAAAGTTTTAAAAAGAGGTATTTACAGTGGAAACCATGGGGACTCCAGGAAATCAAAACAGGGGGCACACCAGAAGGGGCTGGTTTGAGGTACATATAACCCAAAGGGAGGAGGTGAAGAAGCTGCTATGCGAACTTGACACCCCAAAGGCGGAGGGACCAGACAACATCTCTCCATGGGGCCTTAAAAAGGGAGCAGAGATATTGTGTGAGCCATTAACAAGATCTTCAACACATCATTTGAAACTGGGCAACTCCCTGAGGTATGGAAAATGGCAAATGTAGTCCCAATTTTTAAAAAGGGAGACAGACATGAAACACTAAACTACAGACCTGTATCACTAACGTGGAAGTATGCAAGGGCATGGAGAAGTCATCAGGAGGAGAGTGGTGGAGCACTTGGAAAGAAACAAGTGTGTAATTGACAACCAGCACGGTTTCAGGGAAGAAAAATCCTGTGTCACAAACCTACTAGAAATTTTATGACAAGGTGACAGAAGTAAGACAAGAGAGAGAGGGGTGGATCGACTGCATATTTTTGGACTGCAAGAAGGCCTTCGACACAGTTCCTCACAAGAGGTTACTGCAAAAGCTAGAGGATCAGGCACATATAACAGGAAAGGCACTGCAATGGATCAGAGAATACCTGACAGGGAGGCAACACGTGTCATGGTACTCGACGAGGTGTCAGAAATGGGCGCCTGTGACAAGCGGGGTTCCACAGGGGTCAGTCCTAGGACCTGTGCTGTTCTTGGTATATGTGAAAGACATAACGGAAGGGATAGACTCAGAAGTGTCCTTGTTTGCAGATGATGCGAAGTTAATGAGAAGAATCAAATCGATGAGGATCAGGCAGGACTACAAAGAGAAACCCGGACAGGGTACAAGCCTGGTCCAGCAAAATGGCTCCGAATTTAACCCCGCCAAAAGCAAAGTCAGAAGATTGGGGAAGGGCAAAGAAGACCGCAGACACAAATATTTTTGATGGCCAAAACGAAACCCCCTCATAAAGGGAAAAAAATTTTGGGTAGTATAGCACCGAGCATATCTCCTGAGGGACTCAATCAGAAAACGCTGCAGCAACGGCCCCTGAAAACCTACGGATAGCGTTCCGAACCTCAGTAAGGATTCTTTTAAAGACCGTATACCATTTAAGTCAGCCCAACTGGAGTATGCAGCACAAGTTTGGAACCACACCTATCAAGCACGTCAAAAAATTAAAAAAAAATGCAAAGGTTGCAACAAATACCCCAGAGCTACGGGGTTTGCCCCCTACAAAAAAGGGGTTGGGGAAATGGGCCTGAGGACACTGGAGGACAGGAGGGTTGGGAACATGATAACGACATATAAAATACTGGCGGAATAGAGAGGTGGAAAAAGACGGAGTTCCGGGAATGGGACACAGACAAAAAGAGGTCCAATTGAAGTTGAAGACTCGATGAATCAAAGGGTTTAGGGAAATATTTCTTCAGTCATAGAGTATCAGGCCGTGGAAAAGCCCAGAAAGGCTAGTGGGGGCGGAACCATACAAAATTTAAGCGAGGTTGATAAAGCTCAGGGGCGGGAGAGAAGGGCCTAGAGCAATCAGCGAAGGGCGGGCCGGGCTTGACCCACCCCTGCAACCAAAAAAAGGGGGTACAAATAGGTGATATACCCCACACACACACCACACACACACCACACACACACCACACACACACCACACACAAAACACACCCACACACAACACGCACACACACACAGAGCCAGCTGGTTTAGCACCATTGCAAAAAAAAAGTGAGAAATGTGCAAGCCCCTGTCTTCTGCAGCAGTGTTATTTATAAAATACTGTTGAAGGCTCGGTAGAAAGGGGAAGGATTTCTGAATAATTTACTAACCTCAGAAAAAAACCCCAGCCAAAACAGACAAAGGTTAATCAGTTTATTCTGTTGGTAACAAATTAAATAACTATATATATATATATATATATATATATATATATATATAGCATATATATATTATATATATATATATATATATGTATATGTATATATATGATTTATACTATTATATATATATAAATATTATATATATATATATATAATTATATATAATATGTATATATGTAATTTATATATATTTTATATATATTTTTATATTATATATAAAATATATTTATATATATATATATATATTTATATATATATATATATATATATATATATATATATATATATATATATATATATATATATATAAAATAATATATATATATATATATAATATTGTTCAGCTGTGCTACTGTCACTTTGTATTATAAAAGCAACTACAACTGTGCGAGATAAGTCAGACTTCGGAACTTCAGTTATATCATTTAACGGAATGAGAATACAACAGGTGTGACTTCGACCTGACATCTGCGGTGAGTTATGCTCGCACTCAAGACGTCAAGCTCAACTTTCACACCAAGAAATAGTATAAAACATAATTTATTGGCTGAACGCTCCTTGATGCGTTTCTTTTTCAGTCGCTTATGATACTTAGTGTTTGGGAAAAAAGAGGTGGGAGGGGGTTAAACTACCGTGACTGGAACAACTCGCCAAAACTCACACCTGGAAGAGGAACTTTATGGCGAAGTTTCGGTCCGTTTTGTACCGTCTTCAGTGCGAGTTTTTGGCGGCTTCAATGTTTACATTGCCTCCATATTACTACTCTGAATATGATTATTATAATACCAACTAATCGCTAAACCCATTCTTCTGATTATCTTTTCAAATATCCCAAAAGCCATAACAGTACCTAACATAGTACCCGTGGAAAAAAAACTAAGTAATCAGGTTTGATACAAGGACGGGGAAGGTAGTTCCAATTATTTAAAGCATAAAGCATAAAGTCATCTCAAGCATCAAGGCGCTACCTCCCTCCCCTATATATTATATATATATATATATATATATATATATATATATATATATATATATATATATATATATATATATATATATATATTGGAAAAATTACAGGGGGAAAAAATTTTTTTGGGGAAACAGTTGTGATGAAAGAGGTCTATCCGAGAGTTACACAAACTTCAAAAACTTTTCTAAGTCAGTATAGAACTTAGCACTTAGGTTGTCACTCATTTTGAAACTTTCCCATCGCGAATTTTTCATATCCCAGCATCACTCAAACTTTATTCAGACTGAATTTTTGTCGGGGAGGGAGGGGGGGTTAAATATACAAATTTACTTTCCGACAATAAGGAGTTGGTTTACTTTTTCTCTCTCTCTCTCTCTCTCTCTCTCTCTCTCTCTCTCTCTCTCTCTCTCTCTCTCTCTCTCTCTCCCTCTGAGCAGAGCAGATATAGGATGGGAGGGAGGCTGAGAGGGGGGGGGGGGGGTAGGGGGTAGGAGGGGCAAACAAATTCCCAAAATTAATCAAGTAATGCAGTCCGCCAAAGAAGAGTACAAAGGTAATGGTGAAACCCTGGAGCTGCCTGCTCCCCCAGGCTCAGTTCGGGGAGCTGCCTGCTCCCCCAGGCTCAGTTCATGGAGCTAACTGCTTTCTAAGGCTCGGTACCGAGGGCTGCCTGCTTCCCAGGCTTAGTCCAGAAGGCTGCCTGCTCCTCCAAGCTCGGTTTCGAGAGCTGCCTGCTTCCCCAGGCTTGGTCTTGTGTGGTCCAACACGCCTGTAGCTCTGGGCACTATGGTAGGTGGATTTATGGTTTCGAAAACCCATGGCATTCTTTCGAGGACTTCTCTGTTGTTTTAAACTCTATAGATTTCCTAGCTGTTTAGAAAACTCTAGTGTTTCATGGACCCCAAAGTTGTTTCAAAGTCTTAGGAACTGTCTCAAGGACCTGCCACCGATTTGGAAACTTTTCAAGCATTGTTTCAAGGGTTTGTCAGCTGTTTCGAACCCTCGAGCATTGTTTAAATTGCTCTGCAGCTGTTTTGAAATCTCCGGTAGTGTGCGTACTCACCTATTTGTACTCATATATTTGTGGTTGCTCCTGGCCCCGCCTCTTCGCTGGTTGCTACTAAGTTCACTCTCTCCCTGCTCCACGAGCTTTATCGTATGTACGTGTGTCTTTGTACTCTCATGTGTGTGTGTGTGTGTGTGTGTGTGTGTACTCACCTAATTGTGGTTCCAGGGGTCGAGTCATAGCTTCTGGCCCCGCCTCTTCACTGGTCGATGCTAAGTCACTCTCTCCCTGCTCCATTAGCTTTATCATACCACTTCTTAAAGCTATGTATGGAATTTGCCTCCACTACTTCACTCTTCAGATTATTCCAGTTCCTGACAACTCTAAGGCTAAAGAAAAACTTCCTAAGATCCCTATGACTCATCTGGGTTTTCAATTTCCAGTTCTGGCCCCTTGTTCCTGTATCCCATCTCAGAAACATTCAAGTCCTGTCCACCTTGTCAATTCCTCTCAGTATTTTATACGTCGTTATCATGTCCCCCCTATCCCTCCTATTCTCTAGTGTCATAAGGTTGAATTCCCTTAATCTCTCCTCGTAAGACATACCCTTCAATATCGGGACTAATTTTGTTGCAAACATTTGCACTTTCTCCAATTTCTTGACGTATTTGACTAGGTGTGGGTTCCATACTGGTGTTGCATACTCCAGTATGGGCCTGGCGTACACGGTGTACAATGTCGTGAATGATTCCTTACTCAGATGTCGAAATGCTATTCTCAGGTTTGCCAAGCGCCCATATGCTGCAGCAGTTATTTGATTGATGTGTGCCTCAGGGGTCATGTTCGTTATAATGGTTATCCCAAGATCCTTTTCTCTAAGTGATCTTTGCAACCTTTAATCCCCTAACCTGTACTCCGTCTGCGGTCTTCTTTGTCCTCCCCCAATCTTCATGACTTTGCACTTACTGGGGGGGTTAAACTCCAGGAGCCATTTGTCGGATCAGACTTGTAGTCGGTCCAGGTCCCCTTGTAATCTTAGCTGATCTTTTCGTCGCTTGCATTCTCCTCATCAGTTTCACATCATCAGCGAATAGGAACACTTCTGAATCTATTCCTTCCTTCAATTCATTCACGTACACATGAAACAGCACCGGACCTAGGACTGACCCTTGTGGAACCTAACCCGGCACATGCGCCCACTCTGACACTTCATCAAGTACCAACACTCGTTGTTTCCTTCCTGTCAGGTATTCTCTGATCCACTGCAGTACTTTCCCTACTATACTTTTCTGCTCCTCTAATTTTTGCACCAGTCTCTCGTGTGGTACTGTGTCAAAAGCCTCTATCCAGAAAGATGCAATCTACCCATCCATCTCTCTTCTGTTTTACTTCTGTTACCTTATCGTAGAACTCAAGTAGATTTGTGACACAGGACTTCCCATCTCTGAAGCCACGCTGACTGTCATGTATGAGCCCAATCCTTTCAATGTGCTCTACCACTCTTCTCCTGATAATCTTTTTCATGACTACATACTATACAAGTCAGTGACACTGGTCTGTAGTTCAACGCTGCCTGTCTGTCTCCTTTCTTAAAAATTGGAACTACATGTGCTGTCTTCCACGCCTCAGGCAATTGCCAGTTTCGATAGATTTATTGAAGATTGCTGCTAGCTGCACACATAGTTCCTCTGCTCCTTCTCTCAGGATCCATGGAGATATATTATGTGGGCCCACCGCCTTATAGGCATCTAGTTCACCTAGCATTTTCTTCACCTCCTCCTTGGTTATATGTATTGTGTCCAGCACCTGCTGGTGCACCCTACCTTCATGGTTTGCTAGAAGCATTCTGTCTCTATTGTGAATACTTCTCTAAATCTTGTGTTAAGTTCATCACATTGTTATTGGTCATCATCACATACTTCTTTCCTCAGCCTGATTACCTGATCCTCGACTGTTCTTTTTCTCCTAATGTGACTGTATAATAACTTTGGTTCTCGTATTGCCTCTGGGCCTCTCTCCTTATCCCTGCATATTCATTTCTAGTTCAGTGTTCGCATCGCTGTTGGGCCGTGCGGACGTGCTGCGCAGTGGCTCCTGATTGAGTTGGCATTTGCGCAGTGTTGACGTGTACTTGGCTCTGTGAAGACCTGTTTGCGCGCTCTCTAGAATTTGAAGCAAGATGCCCTCCATCGAGCAACTTTACCAACAGCTTAAGGAAGAATTGAGGTTGGCGAATTTGGAAATTCGGCGATTGACCGAGGAAAACAAGAAGATTCGTAGTAGTCCTCCTGTGTTGAGTCCTCAGGTCAAGAAGGGAAACTGGTCAGTGGCTGGACAGCAGGGAAAGAAGTTGACGATCAAGAAGACGAATGGAAAGGTAGAAACGATGAAGAAGAAAGAGACTGCCGTGGAAACTGTTGTGGAAACATCCAATACATTCTCAGTGCTACCGGACGAATGTGAGTTGACTACTGGGAACGACACGACGAAAGACATTAAGGAAGGTAAGAATATTGTTGTGTTGGGGATAGCCAAGTTAGGTATATGGATAGGGCGTTCTGCTTGAAGGACAGGAGTAGGAGACAGAGAGTTTGCTTTCCTGGGGCTGGGATGGAGGATATTGTTAGCCGTCTGGATGACATCATGAGAGGTAATGGGAGCAATCCTATTATCTGTCTCAGTGCTGGAGGCAACGATGTTGGCAGACGTAGGAGTGAGGACCTGATTAGCAGGTATAGGTCAGCAATAGAAAATAATTAGAAGTAAGGGTGGGAACCCTCTCATATGTGGTATTTTGCCAAGGAGGGGAGTTGGAAGTGAATGGTTGTCCAGGGCAATTGGTGTCAATTGCTGGCTGGACAAATACTGTAAGGAAAATGCGGTAACATTCATTGACAACTGGGACCTCTTCTATGGCAGAAATGACATGTATGCTAGGGATGGGGTTCACTTATCTAGGTGTGGGGTGGGAGCACTGGCAACTGCAGTGGAGGGAGCAGTTAGGACTTTAAACTAGGAATAGTTAGTGGTATGGGTTTTGGCAGGAAAACAGTGAAGTCCCAGTGTAGTAATATTACGAGTTCTAGGGGAACTAGTAATAATAAGAACGAGATTAGATATTGAAAAGCCAGGGACCTTGGTGATAAGGACAGTAATAGGTTTAGTAAAAATAGAAATGAGCAGGAAGGGTAAAGAGAAAGGAGAGTCTTTCAATGTTTATTATGCTAATTGCCGTAGTGCTAGGAATAAGATGGACGAGTTGAGATTAGTTGCTAGTGTAGGTAACATTGATGTATTTGCCTTAACTGAGACGTGGTTTATTCAAAAGTCGGGACATGCCTGCGGAATGTCATATTCAGGGTTTTAAATTGTTCCAAGAAGATAGAAGTATTGGGAGGGGGGGTGGGGGTGGCATTGTATGTCCGAGATCGCTTGAACTGTTGCATAAAAACGGTTATCATTGTCCTCATCGCCTCCAAGCCGTGTGGACGAGCTGCGCAGACGCTCCTGTTTGAGTTTGTTTTGCGCAGTTTACTTGATTGAGCTGCCCTAGCGTTTGTTGGTGAAACTTTATTTTCTCCACATGGCGCTGAATAGCAGAAGAAGAATCAACACTGTCTGCATTGAGATGATCCGTGGTGCTGCACGGATCCAACATGGATTTATTATTACCAGCGATCATTCGCGATACCTATGGTATAGCAAATGAGGAGATATGTGGTGTCGCATTAAATGGAATGACAAGAATCTTCGTTAAGATGGACGTCTGCACAAGTCTACGAGGCAGTGGTCGACAAGTATCAGGAGACCATCATACAGGTTAATACAGCTGTGTCGGTGAGACTTCATGATGTATCTCGACATTACACCTGGGTGAAAATCAGGAATGTGCCTTTTGAGGCGACTGATTTTGATATTACCAGTGAACTGCGTACTTATGGGACGGTTCACGTAGCCACAGCAGGGAGATGGGCAACTGGACCGTATGCAGGTGCGCTGAAGGCGCGCTATACAGTTAAAATGACTCTTCGGCACCCTATTCCTTCATATATTGTGTTGAAGGAATTAAGGACTCAAGTCTATGTAACGTATGCGGGCAACAAGTACGTGTCGGCTATGTGGGTCATATGACCACATCGCGGCGCAGTGTGAGAAACGAAGTGGGTACCGGCACAACAGCAACGGCCAACAGCAGCAACAGCAACAGCAGCAACAGCAGCAACAGCAGCCAGTGGACGAGGTTGGCGATGAGCGAGAACAGTCTCTTGCTTACACCGCCCCAACAACGGTTGTCATGGAGTGAGGAGGTAGACAAAGAAAAGGAGCTTGAATCGCCAGTTGTAACGCTACAAGGAGAATCTCAGTCATTGGACATACATAAGGTTTTTGAGGAGAGACTACTATATGGGTGAAGAAGTGGCGGCGTCTTTGGTAAAGGCGTTGGATGACTTGTTAGAGGAATCGGTCTAGATCAGGTGGAAGACCCAGGCTCGGTTCTGGGGAAAGGCTGTGAATGATGGTATGGCAGAAGATGACGGTTTGTCGACGAGAGAGTCTACAGGATTGAAGGTGCATGCAGTAGAGGTGGAGGTGCATCAGGACGGTGCTTCTGATGTCAAAATGCAGGTGGAGGGCGGGACACGAAAGAGGACTGCAGCATCATCGGATTCTGATGATGTGCTAACTCCTGCCCAACGCCCTGGGAAAAAAGTCTTGGGTGGAGGTACAGAAGAGAGGGAATGGTGAACCCAAGGATCAAGGGATTGCAAGGTGATTCCCAACAAAGGGGGGAGGGACAGAGGTGTTGCAAAACGAACTGGGGTAAAGTCAATGCCGGGGACAAAAGGAAAACCCATTTGTTGAATTCAAGTGTTTTACTATAAATATTAACGGGTTGAGAGCTGAGAGGAAGCTTAAGTGGTTTAATGAGTATTTGGTGCGACTTGGTGTGGATGTGGTATTCTTACAGGAACATATTTTAGGCCTGGTATGAGTTGTGATATGAGTGGTTATAATGTGTACATGGAACATGCGACGCGTTTGAAAGGTGGGGCTGCCATTTTGGTAAATGGAAACTAGCCCGTTTATAGTAAGGCGTAGTGAAGGGGGGGAGGGGAGGGTAATTAGGGTGGATGGAACTTGGGGTAGGGTTCCCATTAGTTTAGTATGTGTATATGGTCCGGCTGAGGGTGACGTGAGTATTAAAACTAAATTTGTTCGGGACGTGCTGGTCTATTTTTTTACGTGGTTTACCGAATGTTGCAATAATAGGCGGAGATTGGAATTGCGTGATACGTCGTAAAGATGTGGAGCCCAGAGGTGCGGGGTGTTGTTTGGGTATATTGGGGGATATATTGACGGGGTGGGGTTAAAGGATGTGTGTGGGGGGGGAGGGATGGTAGAGCATACCTTCATTAAACGAGGTTATGCGGCGAGGTTGGACCGAATGTACGTGCCTTGTGCGGTTACTGTGCGGAGGGTGGATGTGATAGATGTGGTTTTTTTCCGATCATAGAGAGTGGTAATATGATGTGGATATTGGGGTGTGCCTCGGAGGGGTCCATCATTTTGGAAATTGAATGTAAAGTTATTAAAGGAAGAGGATAGTCTCTTGTCTTTTGGACATATGTGGGATCGTTTAGTGGTAGAAGCTCCAGGGGATGTTGCCATGGTTAATTGGTGGGAAACAATAGCTAAAAACGTATTAAGGAATATTATTATTTAATCGAGGGAAGAGATATAATCAGTTACAATACGGTTTTCAAAAATATTTAGAGGGGCAGTTGCGCGAATGTTATGCACAAATTAATGCTAATTATCCTGTTATTGAAATTGAAAGTTTGAAGGAAAATATCCGGAATTTACAAAATGAGAGGTTTGATGGGGAAAGACTTAAGGGCGGGATTGAGGAGGTTTTGTGGGGAGATCGGCCGTCGGCGTGTGTGTTGCGGAGTCAACACACACGTCGCAAGGCAATGGAGTTAATGGGGTTGAATGTTCAGGTAGGAATGCAAGGGTATAAAGTGGACCAGGTGTTGACGACGACTGAGGGTATGAGTGGGTATATTGATGCTTGGGTTAAGTTGAAAACGCAAAGTGTGGGAATAAGTGAAATAGCATTACGGTCAATTGGAAGGTTTGTGCAGTGTGAGTTGACAGAGCATGATCGATTCGTTTTGGAAGGGCCGATAACGGAGTGCGAGACATGGGTAGCTTTATCCGGGCGCAATTAGGAAAGGCACCAGGAATTGATGGGTTGCCCAGTGACTTTTATCTCCAAAAATTGGAGCGTTTTAAAAGAATTTTTGGTAAGATTATTCAATATCATTAAGCGGGATCGGGTTTTAGGGGCACAGCAAGCGGATGGCTGTGGTCGTTTTAGTGCCTAAAGGTGAGCCATTAACAGTTAAAGACTATCGTGCTATTTCGTTATTGTGTGGTGATTATAAGATTTTTGCAAGAATTTTAGCTAACAGAATAAAAAAGGTCCTGGGTAAAGTGATCGATAAGGGACAATATGGGGTGCCGGGAAGGTCTATGTATGACGGGCATGGTTTGATTAGAAGTTTTATTGAAGAAAGAGTAAATTGGGAGTGGGGGGGGTGTTGGCTATAGATTGGGAGGCGGCATATGATAGTGTAGAAAGGGAAGCGTTATGGAAGATTATGAGATGGCAGGGGTTTGGAGAGGGAAATTATATCATGGGCCAAATTAATGTATCAAGATGCATCCTTGCGGGTGCAGGTAAAATGGAAGGTTAGGAGAACAAATTCAGATGAGAAGGGGTCTACGTCAAGGTTGTCCCCTTTCACAAATATTTTTTGCGTGTTTACAGGATCCCTTTTATAGAGGAATTAGGGTCTTATTGGCAGCAAATGGGGTTGGTGACGAAAGGGGTGGGGGGGCTGGCATTGTTGGATATGTTGATGACACAACGATTTTAGTAAGTGGTAACGGGATTTGCCTCGGGTGGAAAAGTTAGTAAATGTTTTTGAAAAGGCTCTGGCATGTCAATTATAGGAGGAAAACGAAGTATATGGATCTTGGAGATAGGTTAAGTGAGGAATGTGAAGTAGTTGAAAGGTGGAAAAAGGTGGACCAATTACTGATATGTGGGATCGTTTATGTAAGTGATATCAAGTTAGCACAACAAATAAATTCAGTGCGTATTGTAGATGGTGTACTGAGCGCCTCAGTGGTTTACGAGCTGCACACTTAACTTTGCATCAAAGAGTAATTACAACGAATGTCCTATTATATAGTAAACTTTGGCATGTAGCAGCAATATATCCGATTACTTCGTAGTGAGTACAAAGGTTACAAAAGCGCGTTTTTAGATTCATTTGGGGGTACTGGAAGCGAATGGTTAGGTAGAGCGGTTGTCACACTCCCGGTTGGCCGTGGGGCTGGGTCTTATAGCTGTTGAAAAGAGGATTATGAGTGTGTATTTGAAACGTAGTTATAAGGGGGGGGGGGGGGGGGGGGGGAGGGAAGGCGGACTTCATAAGATACGTCAGGATATGCAACGGTGGTGGGTGGGTAGGGAGTTCATAATTGGTGAGGCAATGTTACGGGGTCCTCATAAACATGAGCGATCCTTCACATATTAAATTGGGAAACCTTGATGGGTGGAAGGTAAGGCAGTGGTTGCAGTGGTAGAAGGTGTTTATCCGTGTATGATTGGCGTAATATCTGGGGCGTTTGAACAAATTACGTTTTAAAACCTAAAGTACGAGAAGTAATGTATAGATTTTTACATGGATCTTACCGTCTGGAATGGTTTTATTCCATAAGAGAATACGGGAGGATGGGATATGCAAGGCTTGTGGTGGTGGGAGGACTGTTTTCCATATAGTGTATTTTTGCGAATGTATTGAACTAATAAGGGTTTGGTTGGGTAAGGTAATAAGGTTAGTGGGAGGGGGGGGTTTGCAGGTGTTGAGGGTTTTAAGCTTAGACATAGGTGGGGTGAATCAAATGGTAGAGAATGCGGTAGGGTATATAATTACAGATTATATTTATATGTCTTGGGCTATGAGAGGAGCGAACGTGTGTGAAAGAATTAATGCATTAACAGCAACTTTTTATAGGACAAAGTGTAGAAATAAGGAGGTGTATGGGGGGAGATGGGAGAGGGATTTAAGTGAGGGTTATAGGAATTTCACTTTACGGGATTTACGGGAGTTGAAAGGCAGGTAAGGGGGATGAAATGGGCTGGTTTCCTAGAATGGGCGGTAGCATGATGAGTTTGATGAATGTTATATGAGGTATGGCTGGGGTGCAATTTTAACATTATTTGTTCCGAGTGTGTCAAGTACAATACAGTTATATTTGGAATTATCGACTTATAACTATGTATGTGTATGTGTGTATATATATGCATGTGTTGTATGTGTGTGTGTATTTGTGTATGTATGTGTATGTGTGTATGTATGTATGTATATATGTATGTGTATGTGTATGTATGTGTATATATATATATGTATATGTATATATATATGTATATGTATGTATATGTATGTATTGTATGTATGTTTACTTTCTTGTATATACCATTAATGGTTTTTCTCATGAACATTTTCAATGATATACAATACATATTTTCTATGAGCATTTATGATTTTGATACAATGTGTAAATGTCAAAATGGCTTTAAAAAAAAAAAAAAAAAAAAAAAAAACGGGTATTAAGTCTGAAGTAACACATACAGAGTCTGGATAGAATTTTCAGAGGGGCATGAAAAACTGATTTTAGGAGTGATATACCGTCCCCCTAACTTAGATAGGGACCAAGGGAAACTACTATGGGAGGAAATTGTTAAGGCCACAAGGCACGATAATGTAGTAATTCTAGGAGACTTTAACTTTAGTCATGTTGATTGGAATTTCTTGACTGGGAATTTAGAATCGTACGACTTCTTAGAAGTATTTCAGGATTCTTTTTTGAAGCAGTTTGTGACAGAACCTACAAGGGGAAATAACCTGCTTGACTTAGTTATGGCAAACAATGAATCCCTTGTTAATAATTTAGAAATTTCAGAGGAACTGGGTGCTAGCGACCACAAATCAATTACATTTAGCATTGAATGGAAGTACGATAGTAGCGATAACTCAGTAACAGTCCCAGATTTTCGCTTAGCAGATTACGATGGGCTTAGAGAACACTTATCATCTGTTGACTGGGGTAACGAAGAGAGCTATCAATATGACAGTTTTCTGAACACTATACATGCTGCTCAAAGAGCGTTTATCCCATTTAAAGAAATTAGATCAAATAGAAATGACCCAAAATGGATGAATAATAGGCTCAAATATCTACTAGGGCATAAGAAAGGAATTTATAGGCGTATCAAAAGAGGTGAGGGTCATCTTATGAATCAGTATATTGACATTAAGAGGGACATTAAAAAGGGGATAAGAAAAGCTAAAAGGGACTATGAAATTAAAGTTGCTAGGGATTCTAAAACTAACCCAAAAAGTTTTTTCCAGGTCTATAGAACAAAAGTTAGAGATAAGATAGGTCCCTTAAAATAACTATGGGCACCTTACTGACAATGAGAATGAAATGTGCTTGATTTTGAATAATTATTTTCTCTCAGTTTTTACACAGGAAGACACTAACAATATTCCAGTAATTAATTTTTACAGTGGGCTAGAAGAAGATAAATTATGTAACATCACAGTCACTAGTGAGATGGTTGTGAGGCAGATAGACAGACTGAAGCAAAATAAGTCGCCGGGTCCTGATGAGGTTTTTTCAAGAGTTCTTAAGGAATGCAAATGGAACTCTGTGAACCATTAACTAATATTTTTAATTTATCTCTTCAAACAGGTGTAGTGTCTGATATGTGGAAGATGGCTAATGTAACTCCTATTTTTAAAACAGGGGACAAGTCGTTACCGTCAAATTACCGCCCAATAAGCCTGACCTCAATTGTAGGCAAATTACTAGAGTCAATTATAGCTGAGATTATAAGAAGCCATCTCGATAAGCATAGCTTGATTAATGATACTCAGCATGGATTCACAAGAGGCCGGTCTTGTCTAACTAATTTATTAACTTTCTTCAGTAAAGCTTTTGAGGCTGTTGACCACAATAAAGAATTTGATATTATTTACTTAGATTTTAGTAAGGCTTTTGATAGAGTTCCGCACCATAGACTGTTAAAGAAAGTGGCAGCTCATGGCATTGGGGGAAAAGTGCTCTCGTGGATCGAGTCATGGCTCACTGACAGGAAGCAGAGAGTGTCCATAAATGGGGTTAAATCCGAGTGGGGATCTGTAACAAGTGGCGTTCCACAGGGATCAGTCTTGGGCCCGTTGTTGTTTATAATATATATCAATGATCTTGATGAGGGAATTACTAGTGATATGAGCAAATTCGCCGATGACACAAAGATAGGTAGGATAATTGATTCAAACGTAGATGTTAGGGAACTTCAGGAGGATTTAAACAAACTCTATTCTTGGTCAGAAAAGTGGCAGATGCAGTTCAATGTAGATAAATGCAAGGTTCTGAAGCTTGGGAGTGCCCATAACCCTAGTACTTATAAATTAAATGATGTTAGAACTTAGCCATACAGATTGCGAAAAGGACTTGGGGGTTATGGTGAGCGCAACCTTAAACCAAGACAGCAATGCCTAAGCGTACGTAATAAGGCAAATAGATTACTGGGATTTATATCAAAGAAGTGTAAGCAACAGAAGTCCAGAGGTCATACTGCAGCTTTATACATCATTAGTAAGGCCCCCACCTTGATTATGCAGCTCAGTTCTGGTCTCCGTATTACAAAATGGACATAAATTCGTTAGAAAACATTCAGCGTAGGATGACTAAATTAATACATAGCATCAGAAATCTTCCTTATGAAGAAAGATTGAAGACTCTTAAGTTACATTCACTTGTTAGACGAAGAACGAGGGGAGACCTGATCGAAGTGTATAAGTGGAAGATAGGTATTAATAAAGGGGATATTAATAAGGTCTTGAGGATGTCTCTCCAAGAGAGAACGCGCAGTAATGGATTTAAATTAGATAAGTTTAGATTTAGAAAGGACATAGGAAAGTATTGGTTTGGAAATAGGGTAGTTGATGAGTGGAACAGTCTACCTAGTTGGGTTATTGAGGCTGGGACTTTGGGTAGTTTCAAATCTAGGTTGGATAAGTACATGAGTGGGAGGGGTTGGATTTGAGTGGGACTTTCACATCAGAGCTTATTTCTTGGGTGGCATTGAAAATTGGGTTGGGCAAATGTTTTGTTAGTGGGATGAATTGTAAAGGACCTGCCTAGCATGGGCCAGCAGGCCTCCTGCAGTGTTCCTCCTTTCTTATGTTCTTATGTTCTTATGTTCTGCTCTTCTTCTATACTTTTTCCATGCTCTCGCACACTTGGCTTTGGCCTCTTTACACCTCCAGTTAAACCATGGGCTCACTCTGGTCTTACCGTTATTTCTGTTACCCTTTGGTATGAATTCTGCCTCCCTGCACTTAGTGGTTAGTTCATATACTGTCTTTTCCTATGATTCCCTTTCTCAATGCACTTCATGCAGGAATCTTCTCATGCCTATGTAGTTCCTTCTCTTGAAGTTTGGATTCTCTCGTCCTTCTCTTGCTGCTACATTCTCCACTGTTAACTCTACAAGGCATTCAAAACTCAGGACATCGTAATCACTAGCACCAAGGGATCTTCCGTGCGTGATATTCCCAATGTCTGAACTATTCAAAGTGAATATGAGATTCAGCCTTACTGTAACATCCTCTCCTCTCTCACTCTCTCTCTGGTTGTACCCCAAACATGTTGGTACATGAAGTTCTCCAATATTGACTCCAACATCTGAGTCCTCCACGTTTCTGGTCCCTTATGTGGCTCTAGGTTTTCCCAGTCAATCTCTTTAAAATTGAAATCCCTCATTATGAGTAATTTTGTTTTACCTATATGAGTCCTCCTGGTCAGCTAGTGTATCCACCATTGCTCTATTACTCTCATCATACTCTTGTCTTGGCCTCCTGCTGTTCAGTGGTGGGTTATACATCACTGCTAGCATCACCTCTGGACCTCCCAGTCTGAAGTGTTCCTACAATGAAGTCGTCCATTCTCACATTTCCTCAAAACTCCACTGGTTTTTGATGAGCAGTGCCACTCCTCCTGCTCCTCTGTTTTTTCTGTCTTTCTTCAGTATCTGATATCCAGTTGGAAAGATTGCATCTGTTATCATCCCTGTAAGTTTTATTTCTGTTATTGCTATGATGCCAGAGGATGCATTAATGATTCGTTCTTTCCACTCTTCAGTTTTATTTGTTATTCCATCTGCGTTGAAGTACCATATCTTTAGCTTCCTTTCCAGTACTGTATTTTGGGAAGTGGAAGAAGATGGTGCAGGCTGGAGGTGTGGGAGGCAGGGCGGAATATTATGGGAGGCTGCTGTAATTGTGAAATTAGTGTCTCGGGGGAAGGGGGAGGGGGTTATGAAATGTGGTTTGTTTCTGGTTATTGTGTTTGGTTGATATGGCATGACAGGTGTTGAGGGGTTTCTGTAATCGTGTTTGATGTTCCCCCGGAGGATGAGTTTTCCTGTCTGTCGTTGCCTGTCCTTTCTCCCTTTCTTTCCACTGGTTTCATCTTACTCTCACTCTCAGTTGTTCCTTTCTTTTTCGTGTCCTGTCTTGATATTCTTGTTGATATTCTTGAGAGTCCTTTAGCAGTGGCTTCTGTTGTAGTATCCTGCACCACTTCTGTCTTGAATGTCAATTTGACTGGTCGATTTTTTCCCTCGAATACCCATAAGTCTGTGAAAATATTCTGCCTGAAACATGTTACTGCAATGATGCTCTTAATCTCTTTTTCCTCTCGGTGCTTTCTTTCATCATAGGTCTTCCCTTCAGCCTCCTGAAGCCCATGAATAATTATTGACCTCTCCCTCTCTTCTTCCCATTTCTTTTTCCCTCCATATCTCTGGATCTGATTTAAGCATCTCATTTGTTTCCCTTAGCTCCTGGACACCCTGATGGCCTGACATTACTTCTGCAAAAGATATCTTAGCTCCATCCCTTCCCATTTCAGCCACCTTGCTCCTTTCAGGCCTCCTTATATCCTGCTTCAGGACATCCATTTCTTCCTTTGGTCTCTATATCTTTGCCTCAGCAGCTACAGCTAGTGATTCCCACTTCTTGCTCTTTGCAGACAGCTTCTCTAACATGTTATTGCAAAGCTCACTTAACCTTTTTTTCCTATTCTTGATCCATTTTGTTCATGAGCCTTTATACCCATTCCTTTTCAGACCAGCCATCCTCAGTTCTCTTGCCTTTACATCTTCCCTTTTGAGATTTCATTTTTTATACTGTTTGAATGCTCTAGATCTTTCAGCTTTGTGTAAAATTATGTGTGTGCATGTGCTAATGTGTTAGGTTTGTCTGAGTATGTGTACAAGTGTGGTGTGTGTGTATACTCACCTAATTGTACTCAATTTTGGTTGCAGGGGTCGACACTCAGCTCCTGGACCCGCCTCTTCACTGGTCACTACTCGGTCCTCTCTCTCCCTGCTCCATGAGCTTCATCATACCTCATCTTAAAACTATGGTTCCTGCCAGGCTATTACACTTCCTGTCAACTCTGTGACTGAAGAAATACTTTCTAACGTCCCTTTGACTCATAGGAGTCTTCAACTTCCAATTGTGACCTCTTGTTTCTGTGTCCCCTCTCTGGAACATTCTGTCTCTGTCTACCTTGTCTATTCCAAGCAGTATTTTGTATGTCGTTATCATGTCTCCCGTAACCCTTCTGTCCTCCAGAGTCGTCAGGCCGATTTCCCTTAACCTTTCTTCATAGGACATTCCCCTTAGCTCTGGAACTAACCTTGTTGCAAACCTTTTGCACTTTCTCTAATTTATTCATGTGCTTGACCAGGTGTGGGTTTCAAACTGGTGCTGCGTACTCCAGTAAGGGTCTGACGTACACGGTGTACACTCTTGAACGATTCCTTACTGAGGAATCGGAATGCTATTCTCAGGTTTGCCAGGCGCCCATATGCTGCAGCATTTATCTGGTTGATGTGTGCATCCGGAGACATGCTCGGTGTTATGCTCACCCAAAGATCTTTCTCCTTGAGTGAGGTTTGCAGTCTTTTATCTCCTAGTCTATACTCGCTGTTGCCACCCTCTTAGGTATTCTCTGATACGTGGCAATGCTCCTCCTGTTATACGTGCCTGATCCTCTAGTTTCCACACTAATCTCTTGTGAGGAACTGTGTCGAAGGCCTTCCTGCAGTCCAACATAATGCAATCAACCCACCCCTCTGTCTAGTGTCTTCTGTTACCTTGTCATAAAACTTCAGTAGGTTTGTGACATAGGATTTGCTTTTCATGAATCCGTGCTGGTTGTCGTTTATAATCTTGTTCCATTCCAGGTGCTCCATCACTCTCCTCCTGATAATCTTCTCCATGACTTTGCATACTATACATGTCAGTGACACTGGTCTATAGTTTAGTGCCTCGCTTCTGTCTCCTTTCTTAAAAATGGGAACTACATTTGCCATCTTCAATACCTCAGGTAGCTGCCCAGTTTCAAGGGATGTGTTGAAAATTGTGGTTAGTGGTACACACAGCGTCTCTCCTCCCTCTCTACGGACCCATGGAGAGATATTCGGTTCCACCGCCTTTGAGGTATCAAGGTCACTTAGCAGCTTCTTTACATCTATCTCGGTTGTATTTCACTCAACACTTGTTGGTATATCCCTTGTTGATGTACCCCTCTGTTCTGTCTTCCCAGAGTCCTTTCTGTCTCCACTGTAAATCTCGTGTTGAGCTCCTCATGTACTTCTTGGTCGTTTCTTGTGAGTTCCCCACCTTCTTTCCTCAGCTTGATCACCTGGTCTTTGAGTGTTGTCTTCCTCCTGATGTGGCTATACATCAGTTTCGGGTCAGACTTGACTTTCGATGCTATGCTGCTTTCGTACTGTCGCTGGGCCTCCCTCCTTATCTGAGCATTCTCGTTTCAGGCTCTTCGAATAATTTCTTTATTTTCCTGGATCCTTTGCCTTCTGTACTTTTTCCATTCTCTAGCGCACTTAGTTTTCGCCTCCCTGCACCTTAGGGCTCCTTCTGGTCCTCTCATTATTTATTTTGCCCTTGGGAAAAAAAACCTTTCCTCTGCCTCCTTGCATTTTGTTGCTAAATAGTCCATCATTGCGCACCCGCTTCTCTCTTAGTCTTTGAGAAAAAGGGGGGTCACTTTATTGCGGGGGTCACTTTATTGCGGGGTCACTTTATTGCGGGGGTCACTTTACTACGTATGTGCGTGTGTGTGTTCCTTCACGTGCTTATTTCTGCCTTTGAGAAAAAGGGGGCGGGTCACTTTATCACGCTAGTCTACGTTACTCTTTTGAAGATTACAAAATTATTTTTCACTCTGTTCCTTATTAATATATACTAATATTTATTACTATAATACTTACTGGTGTACACGTGTGTTTGTGCGTGCGTGCGCGACGTTAAAGAGCTTGTTGTTCTTTGAGAAAGGGGGGGGAAGAGGTCACTAGGCTACACAACTCTTCTGAAGATTTTTAAATAACTTATTAAATATTGTCAGGGCTTTCCCTATCTGTCTCTTGGCACTTAAAGTTAGGGAGAGAGTGATGCTATAACATACAGCCAGCAGGGCGAGATACTATGAGACTTTAGCCACCAAAATTGCTCCCACACATAGGCAAGTTATGTCGTCTGCACAGCAATGGTGGCTCCTCCTGGTGGTGTCTTCTATGAACTCCGTCAGTTTGTAACTCCCTCCGTAGCTTTTATCATGCATTCAACTTTTTATTAATAACTTGGTATTCACTCTTTTTTCTTTAGTATTATGGTCATAATCATAACTTGATATTAACTGTAGTCACAACAACTGCTGGGGATTTTGACAATTTTTTTCTTTCATTATTTACTGTATCACTCATTTGTGACCTTATCACTACACTGTTGCTATAACCGATCAGATATCTGCATTTATTTTTATTTGAGGTCACAACCTTGATTCATTAAATATGCTTTTTTATTATTTGTGTCAACACTGGTGCCAGGAGCTGCTTGCTAACCTCCCTCACACACCTTCCAGTAAAAATACCGCATTCAAATTTAAACTGTAAAATTCTTGATCTTATCACATTATTAACAGTCTAGAAAGCTGTTACACTCTTGTAGGTACATTCACTGATTCACTCACGTACGATGATCGCTAATAATATCTTAGGACAGCCACTAAAACGCTAAATCCTGGGAGCAGTATTTAACGATATTGCTTCGTGTGTGTGTGTGTGTGTGTGTGTGTGTGTGTGTGTGTGTGTGTGTGTGTGTGTGTGTGTGTGTGTGTGTGTGTGTGTGTGTGTGTTGTGTGTGTAAAATATTCTCTTGCTTCCTCAAGGCCTCAATCGCTAATCCGAGGCTCAACTCGCTAGGCCTAGCTTCTTCACTGCTTCACTTAATTGTTTGTATTTTCGTTTTTTTTCCTGTTTCTTCATTCATTTCTCTAAAGCTTCACTTACTGTTTTGAAACTCTGCTTATTATTTCGATACTTCGTTTTTTTTTTTGGTCGCTACTTTCAGGATTAAATATCACTAAGGGAGTGAACAGTTAGTCCTCAGTCACATTAATAATAATAATAATAATAATCATGATAATCTTTATTTCAACAAGTACATGTACAAGGTATACAGTCCTAGCTGACATCAATGACATACTACTATATAGAAAGCCGCTGGTTATGCAGAGCATTTCGGGCAAATTAGGTAAATTATGTTCCCAGGATGCGACTCACATCAGTCGACTGACACCCAGGTACCTATTTTTACTGACAGGTGAACATTGACAACAGGTATCTTAACAAAACACGACCTAATGTTTCCAGCCGTACCAGGGGATCGACCCATGGACCTTAGTGTGTGAGTTGAGTGCGCTAGCAATCGAGCTATGGGGCACTTAATGACATTGATGAAAAGCTTTCGAAGTCTAGGACTTGCCGCCGTCTCTCCCCGAAGTGTTAATGCCTTTTCAGGGGTCCGTTGCTATTGGAGAGATCTTCCCATTGTCTCGAAGACTGTATTGCTGTCTCGTACCTTTTGTTTTACTATCTCGGGAACTCAGTTGCTGTTTCGAAGACCCAGTTGCTGTTTCGAAGACGCATTTGCTGTTTCGAAGACTCAACTTCTATCTGCCAGATTTTTTTTTCTTGAAGACTCAGTTGCTCTCACGAAGACTAAGTCAGTGTCCCGCAGACTCTGTTGCTAGTCTAATAACTCATTGTTTATGTTAAAGACTTAGTCTCTGTCCTGAAGACTAAGCCACAGTCTGGAAGATTCAGTTGCTGTCTCGAGGAGTCAATCAGCGGCTTTCTAGACGAGTCAAAGACTGTCTCTAAGACTCAGTCGCTGTCTCGAACCTGGACTACTGTTTCAGAGACTCATCTGCTATCTGGAAGATTTACTCTGGTCTCAATTGTCTTAAAATCACTGTTGCACGCATTCAATTGAAACTTTTCTTGTAGTTGCGAACTTCAAGAAGCAGGGGAAGGAATACAGGATATATACACCATGAAGTGTATTTCTCTCAGTATATACATGCATACAGTTCATTTTAATCCTTGTTTTAGCTATTACAATAATCTTAACTAGTGGTGTAAAAGGATACATCGAGCCTTAATGATCCTCGTGTAGTCGACAGCATTTAAACCCCATTAACCAACCAACCAAGGTAGAGAGGGTGACCTTGATGCCTATCAAGGGCTCTTGATTTAAGAAATTGAAGTTGCCCTGTCCAAATCCTCGGATTAAACCTGACTGCCTCTCACTCACAGGTGTTGTATAACCACACGTATGAACATAATAATCCTCGGGGTAGCAGCACCCTCTCTTTTACCTTCAACACGTTCTAAATTTTCTCTGTGTTCGAACATAATTGGCACAAGAAAGCAACATTCTTGCGTGGCTTGCGTGACGAACGGACATAAAAGTAGCGTGTGCGTATAACGCACGCACGCACCTCTCTGAAACATTGTAGCTGAGACCCATACATATAGGGCAATTGAGTCTGTTTACACCAGTAAATTTATCAACCGTGTGTCGGGGTGTATAATTCTGTGTGTCGGGGTGTATAATTCTGTGTGTCGGGGTGTATAATTTAGTTGTATAATTTCCGCTACTGGGGTCATAATTTTCATGATTTTTTCCCTTTCTTTTGTTTTACGTGTTCTGTTAACAGTCGAGCCTGGTGCGTGCTTGTTAATGAGTTTAATGGGTAGTTAACGGAGATGGTTGAAGCGTTCGCTTATAACGAGCCTTATATATTAGACTTTAAAACAAGCAATGATGTTTATGGTGTAGTGGAATGATTATGTTGATAAGGCTCGTGTCTACTAGTCTCCTTGTTATATATATTATATATATATAATATATATATATATATATTATATATATATTTTATATTATATATATATATATATATATATTTAAATATAGGGAGGTACCACCTCTATAGCTGGACTGGGGACCCTCATCCTCAGAGAAGACAATAAACGTACCTCAGGGAAAATTCAAGGCTCTCCCCGGAGCTGTTTGAATATTTTCTTCTCCTACCACCCCTTACATTTTATATTCTATGTGAACATTTATTAATAAACAGAATACATGTGCAGAAAAACACAAACATGAATACAATGGTACAATGTATTAAAGATCATAAATTTCCTCCAGCTCCTCTGAAGCCGGATGCGAGCCAAGTATGCAGAGAGCATTTCCCCTCTGGATGGCCACTCTGAGGCCCTGGAACATGAAAGTGGCTGCCCTTGGGTCCCTGGTGGTGTCGATGAGTCTGGAACCCAATTCTTTAAGGAAACGTGTGGCATTTTTCCCCATGATGCCAAGGTCTCTGATCCCACAAGGACAAATTGATACTGTTGGCTTATGTCCCTGTACTTGCTAATCTTGTACTCCTCCCTGTGGTCAGCAGCTCCTCCCTGTCGCCCCACAGTGATGGATGTAGGTGTCAGCCAGTGTGGACACACAGGTATAGTCCCATGCTAAGAGCTTGCAATTCTTCCATGGATAGATGGTGATCCTGTCGGGGCGGATTGCTGGGTTGTGGATATTGTTGGCTGCTAGTGATCGGGGCTCCCTCTCGGCTGGGCATCCAGCTGTAGCAAGGGTTCTCTTCATGATGTCGTTGACCTCATTGTGTCTTGCATGCCAGCCCTTGCTTTTGGAACAGTTAAGACCATGTATACCGTATTGGTCTGCTTGTGCTTTGCTGCAAATACACGTATATTCTGTGCGAATTGGGGCAGCAAGGCGCAGAGCCACTGCAATACCGAGAGTCTTAGGATCGAGTCGCGTTCCCATTGCCGATATGGGAACTGTTTGGAGAAAGTCCCAGGAGTGAAGTGCACTCACAGCCTGGAGACGGGCAGTCTCCCTATCTGATGTTGCAGCCCTGAGCATGTTGGCAAGCACCTTTTCAGCGATCGGGCCATCCCAGCTTGACTGTTTGTGAGCCAGTGCTGCACTAGGGTTTGGTGCTGGAGCAACAAGAGTCTCCCATTCAGTGATGGCACTGGCATAGCTAGGGTCCTGTATTCCTGCTGAGTCACTGAGGTTATCAGGAAGAATTTGTCTTGTCAACTCGTTTGATGCTATGGAAGAGGATAGGAAAGCTGGTAGAGCAATCTGGGAGGATCTGCGTACTCCTAGCTCCCCAAGCCTGACCGGAAGTGAGGCTTGCAACTACTGTCCATCTTCAAGGAAAAGATTCAATACACTCTCTAGCATGGTCTTTAGGAGAGAGTCATATTATATATATATATATATATATAAATATATATATATATATATATATATATATATATATATATATATATATATATATATATATATATAATGTGTGTGTGTGTGCAATACAGTCGCAATAGGCGATTTTAACAATGTAATTGTGTGTGTCTGTGCATCACTTTCCGTATTATGTTAATACACAGCTTTATACAATTAAATTCTTCATTTATAACAAACAGTGCAAATGGTCATACACGATGGACCATCCCTCCGTGACCTCTGCCTCACCCCAAATGACCTCTGCTTTCTTCCCCCACGTTACCTCGCATAACCCCCTCCCCCTCTTGTGTCACCAGCAGGGTCTCTCAGCATATAAATCTTATTATATAGCCCATTTTCAGGGGTGCGGGCGAGACCAGCCTGGCCTGGCCTCGCTGGCTGGGTGGCAGAATACTTCACGGGACGCAAAGTTAATCCCTGGGTGACCCGGGATTTATGGTAGGTCGCGATTTATGTAAGGATTAGCGATTTTTATCCGAGGTCTGTGTCTCGTGGTCCTGTGTGTGTGTGTGCGCGGGCGTGTGTGTGTGTGTGTGTGTGTGTTGTGTGTGTGTGTGTGTGTGTGTGTGTGTGTGTGTGTGTGTGTTGTGTGTGTGTGGTGCGCGCGCGCGCGTGTACTTACCTAATTGTACTCACCTAATTGTTGTTACAGGGGTCGATACTCAGCTCCTGGCCCCGCCTCTTCACTGATCGCTACTAGGTCCTCTCTCTGCTTCCTGAGCTTTGTTATACCTCGTCTTAAAACTATGTATGGTTCCTGCCTCCACTACATCACTTGCTAGGCTATTCCACTTCCTAACGACTCTATGACTGAAGAAATACTTCCTAACATCCCTGTGACTCGTCTGGGTTCTCAGCTTCCAATTGTAACCCCTTGTTTCTGTGTCCCCTCTCTGGAACAACCTGCCTCTGTCCACCATACCTATTCTACGCAGTATTTTGTATGTCGTTATCACGTCTCCCCTGACCCTCCTCTCCAATGTCGTCAGTCCGATTTCCCTCAACCTTTCTTCTTAGGACATACCCCTGAGCTCCGGAACTTGCCTTGTTGCAAACCTTTGCATTTTCTCTAATTTCTTGACGTGCTTGACCAGGTGTGGGTTCCAAACTGGTGCTGCATACTCCAGTACAGGCCTGATGTACACAGTGTACAGTGTCTTGAACGATTCCTTACTAAGGTATCGGAACGCCATTCTCAGGTTTGCCAGGCACCCATATGCTGCAGCAGTTATCTGGTTGATGTGTGCTTCCGGAGACATGCTCGGTGTTATGGTCACCCCAAGATCTTTCTCCTTGAGCGAGGTTTGCAGTCTTTGGCCACCTAGCCTATACTCTGTCTGCGGTCTTCTTTGCCCTTCTCCGATCTTCATGACTTTGCATTTGGCAGGGTTGAATTCGAGAAGCCAGTTGCTTGACCACGTGTTCAGTCTGTCCAGGTCTCTTTGTAGTCCTGCCTGATCCTCATCTGATTTAATTCTCCTCATTAACTTCACATCATCTGCAAACAGGGACACCTCTGAGTCTATCCCTTCCATCATGTCATTCACATATACCAAAAATAGCACTGGTCCTAGGACCGACCCCTTTGGGACCCCGCTTGTCACAGGTGCCCACTGTAATACCTCATCCCGTACCATGACTCGTTGTTGCCTCCCTGTCAGGTATTCTATGATCCATTGCAGTGCCCTTCCTGTTATACGCGCCTGATCCTCTAGTTTCTGCGCTAGTCTCTTGTGAGGAACTGTGTCGAAGGCCTTGTTGCAAAATGCAATCCACCCACCCCTCTCTCTCGTGTCGTACTTCTGTAACTTTGTCATAAAACTCCAGAAGGTTTGTGACACAGGATTTGCCTTCCATGAATCCGTGCTGGCTATTGTTTACAATCTTTTGCCGTTCCAGGTGCTCCACCACTCCCCTCCTGATATTCTTCTCCACGACTTTGCATACTATACACGTCAGTGATACTGGTCCGTAATTTAGTGCCTCTTTTATGTCTCTTTTTTTAAAAATGGGAACTACATTTGCGGTTCCATACCTCAGGTAGGTGCCCAGTTTCAAGGGATGTGTTGAAGATTGTGGTTAATGGTACACACAGTATATCTGCTCCCTCCCTGAGGACCCACGGGAGATGTTGTCCGGTCCCATTGCCTTAGAGAGGTATCAAGGTCACTTAGCAGCTTCTTCACCTCCTCCTCAGTTGTGTGCATATCATCCAGCACTTGTTGGGATATTCCCTGGTGTCCCCCGTCTGTCCTGATTCCCAGAGTCCTTCCTGTCTCCACTATGAATACTTAAATCTCGTGTTGAGCTCCTTACATACCTCTTGATCGTTTCTTGTGAGTTCTCCACCTTCTTTCCCCAGCCTGATAACCTGGTCTTTGACTGTTGTCTTTCTCCTAATGTGGCTAAACAGCAGTTTCGGGTTAGACTTGACTTTCGATGCTATGTGTATGTGTGTATGTGTGTGTGTGTGTGTGTGTGTGTGTGTGTGTGTGTGTGTGTGTGTGTGTGTGTGTGTGTGTGTGTGTGTGTGTGTGTGTGTGTGTGTGTGTGTGCGCGTGTATACTCACCTAATTGTACTCACCTAGGTGTAGCTGCAGGGGTCGATTCATGGCTCCTTGTCCCGTTTCTTCACTGGTCGCTACTAGGTCATTCTTCCTGCTCCATGAACTTTATCGTACCTCTTCTTAAAGCTATGTATGGATCCTGCCTCCACTGCATCACTTCCCAGACTATTCCACTTCCTGACAACTGTGTGACTGAAAAAATACTTCCTAACATCCCTGTGATTCATCTCAGTCTTCAACTTTCAATTGTGACCCCTGATTGCTGTGTCCCATCTCTGGAACATCCTGTCTCTGTCCACCTTGTCAATTCCTCTCAGTATTTTATATGTCGTTATAATATCCCCCTCTCTCTCTTGTCCTCCAGTGTCGTCTGGTCGATTTCCTTTAACCTCTCCACGTAGGATATGCCCCTTAGCTCAGGGACTAAATAACAAAAAAGGCACAATACCGTGACTGGAACGATATACAAACAACCCGTACATAGCAGAGAGGAGCTTACGACGACGTTTCGATCCAGGACTAGTTTTGGTGCAAACCTTTGCACTTTCTCTACTTTTCTTACATGCTTGGCTAGGTGTGGGTTCCAAACTGGTGCTACATTCTCCAAAATGGGCCTAACATACACATTGTACAGGGTCCTGAACGATTCCTTATTTAGCTTTCGGAATGTTATTCTTAGGTTTGCTAGGCGCCCATACGCTGCAGCAGTTATTTGGTTGATGTGCGCCTTAGGAGATGTGCCTGGTGTTATACTTACTCCAAGATCCTTTTCCTAGACTGTACTCCGTCTGCGGTCTTCTTTGCCCTCCCCCAATCTTCATGACTGTGCGCTTTGTGGGGTTAAACCCCAGGAGCCAGTTTCTGGACCAGGCCTGCAGCCTGTAGAAATCCCTTTGTAGTTCCACCTGGTCCTCGTAAAATTGAATTCTTCTCATCAACTTCACATCAATAAATAACAAAAAGGCACAATACCGTGACTGGAACGATACACAAATAACCCGCACATAAAAGAGAGAAGCTTACGACGACGTTTCGGTCCGACTTGGACCATTGACAAAGTCACATTAACCAGAAGTGGAGCAGGACGGCTATATATAGGCAGGAAGAGGTGGTGGTAGTAGTAGTATAGTAGTAGTACAAGAATGGTATATAATACCGACAAGATGAAATTAAGACACATGCGCAACACCCGGGAATCCCTATCGCAGACCCAAACAGGGACACGTCGGTGTCTATTCCTTCCGTCATGTTCCCAAATACCAGAAACAGCACAGGTTCTAGGACTGACCCCTGTGGAACCCCACTTGTCAAAGGCGCAAACTCTGACTCCTCGCCGCGTACTATGACTTGCTGCTGTCTTCCTGACAGGTATTCCCTGACCATTGTAGTGCCTTCCCTGTTATCACTGCTTGGTCCTCCAGTTTTTGCATTAATCTCTTGTGTGGAACTGTGTCAAGCGCCTTCTTACAGTCCAAGAAAAGTAGCAATCTACCCACGGCCCTCTCTCTCTTGTCATCCTGCTTGTTACCCTGTCCATAGAACTCAAGTAGGTTTGGTGACAACAGGATTTCCCATCACCTGAACCGTGTTTGGCTGTTGTTGATAAGCTCATTTACTTTCTAGGTGTTCCAACAACTCTTCTGATAATCTTCTCCATTACTTTGCATACTATAACATTGTCAGAGACAATGGTCTATAGTTTAGTTTTCTTATACTGTCTCCCTTAATTAAAAATTGGGATTGCATTTGCTGTCTTCTCATACCACAGGTAATCTCCCTGTTTTCGATAGATGTGTTTAAATAATGTTGTAAGGGGTACAACGATAGTGCCATCTGCTCCCTCTCACAAGGACCCATGGAGAGATGTTTAGCCGGCACCATCGCCTTTGAGGTTTCCACTCGACTCAAAGCCTCAACACTTCTTTCTCGGTTGTATGTATTGTGTCCAACACTTGGTGGTGTACACCACCTTTCCGCCTTTGTGGAGTCCCTTCCTTCCCTCCTGTTCACACTTCTTAAAATTTTACGCTTGAGTTCCTCACATACTTCCCAGTCGTATTCTTGTTGTCTCTCCTCCTTCCTTCCTTAGCCTGATTACCTGGTCATCATGACTGTTGTTTTCCCTCCTGAGTGGCTGTACAACCGTTTTCGGGTCAATTATGTCCCCTTTTCGCTTTTATAATCATTTTCATATTGTCGTTGGGCCTCCCTCCTTACTTGTGGATATACTTTCTGGCTCTAACGACTTGCTCCCTTATTCCCTGGGTCCTTGCCTTCCATACTATCTTCCATTCCTATCACACTTGTTTTTTTTGCCTTCGCTGCACCTTTGGTGAAAACCCATGGCTTCATCCTGGGCTTTTATTTCATTATTCCAGTTACCCTGGGAACAAACCTCTCTTCAGCTTCTTGATATTGTTGTCACGTATTCCATCAATACTCTTCCACTGACTTCCCTGCCTAGTTCTCGTCCCACTGGACCCATTTTTAGGAAGTTCTTCATTCCCAAGTAGTCCCCCTTCAAGTAAGTTTGGCTTCATTCGTCCGGCTCCTTCCTGCTCCCAGCCTCCGCCACTTGTAACACTACTGCGTATTCGAATCTTAAAACCACATGATCGCTGCCCCAAGGGGTCTTTCATATGTGGTGTCCTCAATATCTGCATTACTCAGGGTGAATACTAGGTTCAGTATCGCTGGTGTGTGTGTTGTGTGTGTGTGCGTGTGTGTGTGAGTGTCTTCGTACATGTGCGTACGCGCGTGTGCATGTGTGTTAAAGTGTCACAAGAATTAATTAACCACAGTAAGGGGTACTAACACTCAAAGTAAGAGAGTACCACGTGTGTTACCTTCACTCTGGTACCACGTGTGCTACCTTTTCACATGGTACCGACGTGTGCTACCTTCTTTCTCTAAGATTCACGTGTGTTACCGTTCACTCTCTGGTACCCACGTGTGCTACCTTCACTAAGGAAATCACGTGTGTTACCTTCACATCTGGGACCCGACGTGTGTTAACCTTCACTCTGGTATCACGTGTGCTACGTTCACACGGTACCCACGTGGTGCTACATTCACTAAGGTATAACGTGTGTTAACCTTCACGTCTGGGACCACGTGTTCAACCTTCAACTAAGATATTCACTTTGTTACTCACTCTGGTACCACGTGTGTTTACCTTCCCCACTCTGGTATCCACGTGTGCTACCTCACTCTGGTACCTACGAGTGCTACCTTACTCTGGTATCTCACGTGTCTACCTTCACTCTGGTACCACGGGTGCTTTCCTTCAATCCTTGGTATCACGTGAGGCTACCTTCACTCAGTTAACCACTCAGGTATCGCACGTGTGCTACCTTCACTCTGGTACCACGTTGTTACCTACACCTCAGGTATCACGTGTGTTACCTTTCACTCTGTATCACGTGTGCTACCTCTGGTATCACGTGTGCTACCTTCACCTGGTATCACGTGTGCTACCTTCACTCTGATATCACGTGTGCTACCCTTCATTCTGGTATCAACGTGTGCTACCATCACTCAGTTCACTGTGCTACGCGTTCACTCTGGTTATCCCGTGTGGTTACGCCTGCACTCTGGTATCGACTGTCTTCAACCTTCACTCTGGTATCACGTGTGCTACTTCACATCTTGTATCACGTGTGGCTACCTTCACTAAGGTATCAGCCGTGTGCTACCTCACTTTGATTCACGTGTGCTACATTCACTCTGGTATCACGTGTGCTACCTTCACTCTGGATATCACATGTGCTAACCTTCCTCTGGTACCACTCAGTATCACATGTGCTACCTTCACTTCCGTTACACGTGTGCTACCATTCACTCTGGTATCACGTGTGGCCTACCTTCACCTAGTATCACGTGAGCTACCTTCACTACTGTATCACCGTGTGCTACCTTCATTAAGGTATCACGTGTGGCAACCTTCACTTTGGTATCACGGTGTGCTACATTCAACTCTGGTATCCGTGTGCTAACTTCACTCGAATAATCACGTGTGCTAACTTCCACTCAGGTACCAACTCAGGTATCAACGTGGTGCTACCTTCACTCTGGTACCACGTCGCTACCTTCATCACCCGTAAGGTATCAACGTGTGTTACCTTCACTCTGGTACCACGTGTGTTACCTTCACTCTGGTATCACGTGTGCTACCTTCACTCTGGTACCACGTGTGCTACCTTCACTAAGGTATCACGTGTGTTACCTTCACTCTGGTACCACGTGTGCTACCTTCACTAAGGTATCACGTGTGTTACCTCACTCGGAACCACGTGTGTTACCTTTCACTACAGTTAACACTTGTGCTACCTTCACTCAGGAACATCGACGTTGCTTACCTTCAACGTCTGGTACCAACGAGTGCTCCGATCACTCTGGTATCACGTGTGCAACCTTACACTCAGGTAGCCCACTCAGGTATCCATCCACGTGTTGCTACCTTCACTCTGGTACCACGGTGCTACCTTCACAAAGGTAATTCAGTGTGGTTACCTTGCACTTCTGGTACCACGTTGTTACCTACAATCTGGTATCACTGTGCATAAAACCTTCACTCTGGTACCAGTGAGCTAACCATCACACTGGTATCACGTGTGTTACCTTCACTCAGGTATCACTGTTCTACCTTCACTCAGGTATCACGTGTGCTACTTTCACACAATGTAACCACGTGGTGCTACCTTCACTCTGGTACCACGTGTGTTACCTTCACTCTGGTATCACGTGTGCTACCTTCACTCTGGTATCACGTGTGCTACCTTCACTCTGGTATCACGTGTGCTACCTTCACTCTGGTATCACGTGTGCTACCTTCACTCTGGTACACGTGGTCTACCTTCACCTGGTATCACGTGTGCTACCTTCAATCTGGTATCACATGTGCTACCTTCACACTGGTATCACGTGTGCTACCTTCACTAAGGTATCACGTGTGCTACATTCACTTTGGTATCACGTGTGCTACATTCACTCTGGTATCACGTGTGCTACCTTCACTCACAAATCACGTGTGGCTCCTTCCTCTGGTATCACGAGAGCTACTTTCACTCTGGTAACACGTGTGCAACCTTCACTCTGGTTACACGTGTGCAAGACCTTCACTAAGGTCTCACGTTTCTACCTCACTCTGGTATCACGTGTGCTACCTTCACTAATGTTATCACGTGGTGCTACTACCTTCACTAAGGTAACACGTGTGCTACCTTCACTTTGGAATCACGTGTGCTACATTCACTCTGGTATCACGTGTGAGGCTACCTCACTCCGGTAATCACGTGAGTTACCTCTCACTCCGTATCACGTGGTGTTACCTTCACTCTGGTATCACGTGTGTTACTTCACTCTGGTATCCACGTGTGTTACCTCACTCTGGAATCACTTGTGCTAACCTTCACTCTGATATCACGGTGTTTTTACCTTCACTTGGTATCACGTGTGTTACCTTCACTCTGGTAACACGTGTGTTTACCTTCCACTTCTGGTAATCACGTGTGTTACCTTCACTCTGGTATCAACGTGTTGCAATCCTTCAACCTGGTATCACACGTGTGCAATACCTTCACTCTGGTATTACGTGTGTTATCTTCAATCTTGTATCACTGGTCTACCTTCACTCTGGTATCACGTGGTGTTTTACCTTTACTCTGGTAACACGTGTGCCAGCGCGCGTTCACTCTGGTAATCACTTGCAACTTCACTCTGGTATCACGTGTGCTATGCTAACCTCACTAAGGAAATCACGTGTGCTACCTTCACTCCTGGTACACCGTTGCTACATTAACTCTGGTATCACGTGTGGCTATCTTCACTCTGGTATCATATTCAAGTGTGTACCTCACCTCTGGTATCACGTGTGTTACCTTCACTCTGGTATCACGTGTGTTACCTTCACTCTGGTATCACGTGTGTTACCTTCACTCTGGTATCACGTGTGTTACCTTCACTCTGGTATCACGTGTGTTTACATCACTCTGGTATCACGTGTGCTACCTTCACTCTGGTATCATGTGTTACCTTCACTCTGGTATCATGTGTTACCTTCACTCTGGTATCACGTGTGTTACCTTCACTCTGGTATCACGTGTGCTACCTTCACTCTGGTATCACGTGTGTTACCTTCACTCTGGTATCACGTGTGTTACCTTCACACACAGGTAATCACGTGTTGTTTCTACTACCTTTCCACACCTGTAATCACGTGTGCATTCTTCACTCCAGGTATCACGAGTGCTACCTTCACTCTGGTATCACGTGTGCTAACTTCACTCTGTATCACGTGTGCTTCTTCAACTCAGGCATCACGTGTGCTACCTTCACCTCAGGTACTCACTCAGGTATCAAGTGTGCTACCTTCACTCTGGTACCACTCAGGTATCACGTGTGCTACCTTCACTCTGGTATCACGTGTGCTACCTTCACTCTGGTATCACGTGTGCTACCTTCACTCTGGTATCACGTGTGCTACCTTCACTCTGGTATCACGTGTGCTACCTTCACTAAGGTATACCAGTGCTACCTTTCACTTTTGAATCACGAGTGCTACATTTCACTCTGGTATCACGTGGTGCTATCCTTCAACTCCGGTATCACGTGTGCTACCTTCACACTTTATCACGTGTTTCTACATTCAGTGTGGTATCACGTGTTCTACGCTTCACTCTCTGGAAACCACGTGTGCTACCTTTCACTAATGTATCACGTGTATAAACTTCACTCTGGACCATAGGGGCGGGTGTTTACCTTCACTCTAGTAACACGTGTGCTAGCCTTCACTCTGGCCACGGCACGTGTGCTACCTTCACTAAGGTATCACGTGTGTTACCTTCACTCTGGTACCACGTGTGCTACCTTCACTAAGGTATCACGTGTGTTACCTTCACTCTGGTACCACGTGTGTTACCTTCACTCTGGTATCACGTGTGCTACCTTCACTCTGGTACCATGTTTGCTTACCATCACTCTTGGAATCCACGGTGTGGTACATTCCAACCTGGTCCACGTGTTCTAACCTTCACACCTGGTAACACGTGTGCTACCTTCACTCTGGTACCACGTGTGTTACCTTCACTCTGGTATCACGTGTGTTACCTTCACTCTGGTATCACGTGTGCTGCCTTCACTCTGGTACCACGTGTGTTACCTTCACTCTCGGTATCACGAGGCTACCTTCACTACTGGTATCACGTGTGCTACTTCACTCTGGTATCACGTGTGCAGAACATTTAACTCTGGTAATCACGTGTGTTTTGCCTTCACTCTGGTATCACGTTGTTAACCATTCACATCTGGTATCAACGTGTGCTATCTCACTTTGGGTATTACGTAGTTACCTTCACTCTGGTATCACGTGTATTACTTCACTCCGGTATTACGTTGTTTTACCTTCACTCTGGTATCACGTGTGTTACCTTCACTCTGTGTATCACGTGGTGATACCTCCCTCTTGTATCACGTGTGTTTACACACTCTGGTAGTCACGTGTGCTACCTTTCACTCTGGTATCATGTGTTTACCTTCACTCTGGTATTCATGTGTTTACCTTACACACTCTGTATCACCGTGTGTTACCCTTCACTCGGTACAACCGTGTGGGGCTACCTTCTACTCCAGGTAACACGTGTGTTTACCTTCACTCTGGTATCACGGAGTTTACCTTCACTCTGGACTCACGTGATTGTTACCTCCACTCTGGTATCACGTGTGTGATACCTTCACTCTGTGGTATCACGGTGTTACCTTCACGTCTGGTATCTAAGTGTGCTGCCTTCACTCTGGTACCACGTGTGTTTACCTCCCTCTGGTATCACGTGGGCTACCTTCACTCTGTATCCACGTGTGTTGCCTTCACTCTGGAAACACGTTGTGTTACTCACGTCTGGTATCACGTATGCTATCTTACTTCTGGTATCGACTTGTGTTACCTTCACCTGGTATCACACGTGTGTTACCCTTCACTCTGGTATCTACGCTAGATTCGTTCACTTCTGGTATCAGCGTGGAGTACCTTCACCTGGTATCACGTGTGTTACCTCACTTCTGGTAACACGTTGTTTACATCACACTGGTATCACGGGTGGCTACCCTCACTCTGTATCATGTGTTACCTTCACTCTGGAAACATTGTTACCTTCACTCTGGTATCACGTGTGTTACCTTCACTCTGGTATCACGTGTGCTACCTTCACTCTGGTATCACGTGTGTTACCTTCACTCTGGTATCACGTGTGTTACCTTCACTCTGGTATCACGTGTGTTACCTTCACTCTGGTATCACGTGTGTTACCTTCACTCTGGTATCACGTGTGCTTTACCTTCACTCTGGTATCACGTGTGTTTACGCTTCACTCTGGTATCACGGTGTGTTACCTCACTCTGGTAAACACGTGTGTACTCACTCTGGCTATCACGTGAGTACCTTCACTCTGGTATCACGTGTGTTACCTTCACTCTGGGTATCACGTGTGTTACCTTCAATTCTGGTATCAACGAGTTTTACATCACTCAGGTATCACGTGTGCTAACCATCACTCTGGTAGTCAACGTGTGCTACCTTCACATCTGGTATCACGGTGCTCTACCTTCACTCTGGTATGCACGTGTGCTACTTCAACTCAAGGAATCACGTGTGTTTACATCACTCTGGTATCACGTGTGCTACCTTTCAACTTCTGGTATCTATTTGTTTAAAACCTTCACTCTGGTATCATGTGTTAACCTTCACTCTGGTAATCATGTGTGTTACCTTCACTCTGGTAATCACGTGTTCTACCCTCACTCCTGCTATCACGTGGAGGTTACCTTCACTCTGGTATCACGTTGTGCTACTCTACACTCTGTGTATCACGTGGTGTTACCTTCACTCTGGTATCACGTGTGCAACCTTCACTCTGGTATCACTTTGATACCTTCACTCTGGTATCACGTGTGCTAACTTCACTCTGGTATCCGTGAGTTTACCTTCACTCTGGTATCACGTGGTTAACCTTCACACTGAATCAACGTGTTTACCTACACGTCCCTGTATCACTTGTCAACCATCACTCTGGTAACCAGACGAGAGTTACCTTCACTCTGTGTATCACGAGTGGTACCTTCAATCTGGTATCATGGTGGTTACCTCACTCGGTTATCACGTATGTGCTACCTTCACTCTGGTATCACGTGTGCAAACCTTCTCACCTCAGGTTATCCACGTGTGTTTACCTTCTCACACAGGTATCACACGTGGTGGTACCTTCACTCTGGTACATGTGTTACCTTCACTTCTGGTACACGTGTGCTACCTCACTCTGGTATCAATGATGCTACCTGCACTCTGGTACCGCCACGTTGTGTTACCTTACACTCTGGTAATCACGTGTGTGCTAACCTTCCCACTCTGTATCACGTGTGTTACCTTCACTCTGGTATCACGTGTGAGTTACCTTCATCCTCTGGTTATCACGTGGTGTTATACCTTCACTCTGGTATCACGTGTGTTACCTTCACCTCGGAATCATGTGTTACCTTCACTCTGGTATCACGTGTTGCTACCTTACACTCTTGTATCACGTTGTTACCTACACCTGGAATCATGGTGTTTTACCTTCACTCTGTTACCACTGTGTTACCTTCACTCGTGGTATCACACGTGGTGTTACCTTCACTCTGGTATCACGTGTGCTACCGTTCACTCTGGTATCTACCCCCGTGTGTTACTTTCACTCTGGTTATCGACTATAAGGAGAAACAAAAGCAGATACAAAGTCTGTGATACCCAGCGAACGTCTTTTGTTTCAGCCGCAGATCAAAGGAGGAATCGATAAAAAGTGACTAAATGTATATTATTGATTTTTCCTTTCTTTTTTTTGTGGCCCCCCGTCTGAAGGGAACGAGGGAAGAGAAGGAAGAGGATGAGAAGGAAGATGATAAAGGAGAAGGAATAAGAATGAAGAGTAGAGAAAGAGGAAGAGAAGGAAGAGAAGGGGAGGAAGAAGAAGTAGAGTGGATGAGGAAGAGGAAGTAGGAGGAGGAGTAGGAGGAGGAGGATAGTATGAGGAGGAGGAGGTAAGGAAGAGTGTGAGGAAGATGAGAGCATTATAATACGAGGGAAAAAAAACAGATAAAGGAGGAAGACTGAGAGGCAAGAAGAAAAGGAATATAAATAAGAGATAAAAGGAAGGAGCGTAAGGGAAGAGAAGAAGTTGAAGTAAATCAATAATAGGAGACAGAGGAGATGTACTCCACTGTACACCACGATTAATGTACTCTCAGGTACAACCATCGATAATATGTGCTCCCTCTGTTACAACCCACGAAAATGTACTCTCTGTACACGCACGATTAAATGTACTCTCTGTACACCACGATAATTTATCTAACCATTACAGTACCACGATAATGTACTCTCTGTACACCACGATAATGTACTCTCTGTACACCACGATAATGTACTCTCTGTACACCACGATAATGTACTCTCTGTACACCACGATAATGTACTCTCTGTACACCATGGGATAATGTTAAACTCTCAGTACACACCGATACTGTTACTCTCTGTACACCGACCGAATTGTAACTCCTCTTAAACCCAACGATAATGTACTCTCTTGTACACCACGATAATGTACTCTCCGTCACCACTAATGTACTCCTCCGTAACACAAACGATCAATGTACCTCTCTGTACACCACATTTACATGTTTCCTTGAAAGACTGTAGTGTGTCTTGAAAGACTGTAGTGTTCATGTAAAGACTGTATGGTGTCTTGTTAAGACTGTATGAGTCTTGTAAGATTGTAAGTGTGGCTTTAAGACTGAAGTGGTTCTTGTAAGACCTGTAGTGATTCTTGTGAAAGACAGTATGTGTCTTGAAAGACTGTAGTGTTCTTGTAAGACTGTAGTGTGTCCATGTAAGACTGTAAGGGAGTCTTGTAAGACTGTATTGTGACTTGTAAGACTGTAGTGTGTCTTGTAAGAACTGTGAGTGTGTCATTGTAAGATTGTAGTGTTTCTTGTAAGATTGTCAGTGTGTCTTGTAAGACTGTAGTGTTTCGTGTAAGACTGTATTGTCTTGTAAGACTGTAGTGTGTCTTTAAGACTGTATGTGAGCTTACGAGAAACTGTAGTGAGTCTTATAGTAAGATTGTAGTGTGTCTTGTAAGACTGTAGTGTTCTTGTAAGACATTAGTTGTCAGTGTAAGACGTGTAGTGTGACTATTGAAATACTGGCTAGTGAGTCTTGTAAGACTGCAGTGTGTCTTGTAAGATTGAGTTGTAGACTTGTAAACTGAAGTGTTCTGTGTAATAACTGTAGTGTGTCTTGTAAGATTTTATTGTGTCTTGTAAGACTGTAGTGTGTCATGTAAGATGTAGTGGTGTCTTGTAAGACTGTAGTGTGGTCTTGTAAGACTGTATGTGTCTTGTAAGACAGAAGTGTTATCCCCTTGTAAGACTGTAGTGTGTCTTGTAAGGACTGTAGTGTGTCATGTAGACTGCGTAGTGTGTCCTTGTAAGACTGAATTGTTGCTTGTAAGACTGTAGTATGGTCTTGTAAGACTAAGTGTGTTCTTGTAAAGAACTGTAGTGAAGTCTATTTAAAGACTGTAGTAAGTCCGATGTAAGATTGTTCGTGTGTCTTGTAATACTGTAGTGTGTTCTTTTAAGACAGTAGAGAGGCCTAGTAAGACTGTAGTATTCTTGTTAAGAGACTGGTAGTGTGTCTAGAAGACTTATTATGTCTTGTAAGATGTAGTGTGACTGTAAGACTGAAGTGTGCTTGTAAGACTGTAGATTTGTCTTGTAAGACTGTAGTGTGTCTTGTAAGGACTGTATTGTGGTTCATGTAAGACTGTAGTGTGTCTTGTAAGACAGTAGTGTGTCTTGTAAGACAGGTAGTATGACTTAGTAAGCTTGTAGTGTGTCTTGTAAGACTGTAGTGTGACTTGTAAGACTGTAGTGGCTGTCTTGTACGACTGTAGGGTAGTCTTTGTAAGACTTATATGTCTGTAAGACTGTAGTGGACTTGTAAGGACTGTAGTATGACTTGTAAGACAGTATTGTGTCTTGTAGGACTGTAGTATGTCTTGTAAGACTGTAGATATTTCTTGTAAGATTGTAGTGTTCTTGTAAGACTGTATGTGTCTTGAAGACTGTAGTGTGGCCTTGTAAGACTGTAGTCTGTCTTGTAAGACTGTAGTGTGTCGTGTAAGACTGTGTATGTCTTGTAAGATATGTAGTTTGTCTTTGTAAGAATGTAGTGTGTCTTGTAAGACTGTAGTGTGCCTTGTAAGAAGACTTGTAGTGTGTCTTGTAAGACAGTAGAGAGTCTTGTAAGACTGTATGTGTCTCGTAAAGACTAGTAGTGTGTCTTGTAGAATGTTAATGTGTCCATGTATGACTAAATGTGTCTTGTAAGACAGTAATGTGTCCTTGTAAGACTGTAAAGTGTCTTGTAAGACTCAAGTGTGTCTTGTAAGACTACAGTTGTCATGAACTACAGCGTGTCCTGTAAGACTGCAGTGTGTCTTGAAAGACGTAGTGTTCATGTAAGACTGTAGTGTGTACTTGTAAGACTGTAGAGTGTCTTGTAAGACTAGTAGTGTGTCTGTAAGACAGTAGTGTTCTGTAAGACAGTAGTGATTCATGTAAGACTGTAGTGTGTCTTGCAAGACTGTAGTGAGTCCGTAAGACTGTAGTGAGTCCGGTAAGACTGTAGTGTGGGTCTTGTAAACTGTAGTGGTGTCTTGTAAGACTGTAGCGTGTCTTGTACGCTGTAGTGTGTCTTGTTAAGACGTGTAGTGTGGTCTATGTAAGACTGTAATAGTGTCATGTAAAGACTGTAGTTTTGTCTGTAAGACTGTAGTTAGTTCCTTGTAAGACTGTAGTGGTGTCTTGTAAGACTGTAGTGTGTCTTGTAAGACTGTAGGTTGTCTGATAAGACAGCGCGTGTCCCTTGTAAGACTGTAGGGGTGAGTGTTGTAAAACAGATAGTGTGTCTTGTAAAGACTGGTAGTGTCTGTGTAAACTGTAATGTGTGTCTTGATAAGACTAACAGTGTGTCAACTACAAGTGTGTCTTGAGAGCCAGTAGTTGTTCTTGTAAGAGTGTATTGTTGTCTTGGTAAGACTGTATTGAGTCTTGTAAACTGTATGTGTGTCCTTGTAAGACTGTAGAGTGTCTTGTAAGACAGTTAATGTGTCTTGTAAACTGTAGTGTGTCTTGTAATGACTGTAGTGTTGTCTTTCAAGACAGTAGTGTTCTTGTAAGACTAGTGTGTCTTGCAAACTTACAGTGTGTCTTGTAAGACTTGTTAGTGGGTCCTTGTAAACTGGATGTGTCTTGAAAGACTGTATTGGTCTTGCAAGACAGTAGTGTGACTTGTAAACCTGAAGTGTGTCTTGTAAGACTGTAGTGTGACTAGTAAGACTGTAAGTGTGTCTAGCACTACAGTGTGTTCTTGCAAAGACTGTAGAGTGTCTTGTAAGACTGTATTGTTCTTGATAAGACTGTAGTGTGTCTTGTAAGAACTACAGTGTGTCCTTCAACTAACAGTTGTTTCTTGCAAGACTGAATTGTGTCTTTGTTAAGACTGTAGTGTGTCTTGTTAAGACAGTACTGTGTTGTAAGACAACAAGTGTCTTCAACTACAGTGTGTCTTGAAAAGACTGTAGTGTGTCATGTAAAACGTGTAGTAAGTCTTGTAAGACTGTAGTATGTCGTAAGACTGTAGTATGCCTTGTAAGACTGTAGAGTGTCTTGTTAAGACTCTAAGTGAGTTCTTGTAAGACTACAGTGTGTCTTGACTACAGTGTGTCCTATGAAAGACTGTATTGTCGTGTAAGACTGGAGTTTTTCATGTAAGACTGTGTGTGTCTTGTAAGACGTAGTGTGTCTTGTAAGACTGTAGTATGTCCTTGTAAATACTGTAGTTGCGTCTTGTAAGACGCAGGTGTCTTGTAAAGGACTGTAGTGTGTCTGTAGACGTAGTGTAGACTTGTAAGACTGTAGTGTGTCTTGTAAGACTGTAGTGTGTCTTGTAAGACTGTAGTGTGTCTTGTAAGACTGTAGTGTGTCTTGTAATACTGTAGTGTGTCTTGAAAGACTGTAGTGTGTCTTGTAAGACAGTAGAGTATGATCTTGTAAGACTGTAGTGTGTCTTGTAAGACTATAGTGTGTCCTTGTAGACTATAGTGTTCTTGGTAAGACTAAATAGGTGTGTCTTGTAAGGACCGTAGTGTTTCTTGTTAAGACTGTAGTGTGTCATGTAAGACTGTAGTGTGTCCTTGTAGATTACTATAGAGTGTGTCTTGTAAGACCGAGTGTTACTTGTAAGACGTAGTGTGTCTTGTACGACTGTAGTGTGTCTTGATTAAGACTGTAGTGGTGTCTTGTAGACTGTAGTGTGACCTTGTAAGACTGTATGTTTGTCTTGTAAGACTGTATTTTGTCTTGTAAGACTGTAATGTCTTGTGAGACTACAGTGTGTGTGTCATGTAAGACTGTGTGTTTAGGTGTTTTCTTTGGTTAAAAAGACTGGTAACATAAAAGAGGGAGGAGTGGTTGTGGGGTGTGGGGTCCTTGTAAAGACAAAAGTTTGTGACTTTGTAAGACTGTAGTGGGTGTCCTTGTAAGACTGTTTTGGTTTGTGCATCTTGAACATAAAAAGAACCCCCGTAAAAGAATGTAATCGTATATAGAGAGAGTGGGTAGTAATGGTGTGGGTTGTTCATGTAAGACTTTGGTAATTGGTGTCTTTGTTAGAAAGGTACTGAGTAGTGTGTCTGTAAGACAGTATTGTGCTATGTAAGAAAGGAAATAAGAACCCCTGTAGTTCAACCATGAAAGACCGTAGTTGGTGGTCTGTAAAGAGACTGTAGTTTGTCTTGTAAAGACTGTTGTGAGTCTTGTAGAAAAAAGTAAATAAAAAAAAGAATTTTAAAAAATATAAAAATTAAGACTGTCGTGGATATCCCTTGTAAGACTGTAGTGTGTCTAGTAAAAGACATGTATTTGTCTAGTAAGAAGATAGACTGAATTTTGTCCTTGTAAGGACTGTAATGTGTCTTGTAAAATACTTGTAGTGGGTGTCCTTGTAAGACGTAATTATGTCAATGTAAGACGTAATGTGTCTTGTAAAGACTGTAATGTGTCTTGATAAGAAGAAACTGTCGTTTTGTCATGTAGGAACTGTAGTGTGTCTTGTTATGTAAGACTGTAGTGTGTTCTTGTAAGACTGTAGTGTATCTTATGTAAGACGCAAAGTTGTGTCCTTGGGTAAACTGCAGTGTGTCCTTGTAAGACTGCAAGTTGGGTGGGTGTCTTGTAAGACTACAGTGTGTCCTTTTGAACTACATGTGTGTCTTGAAAGACTTGTCAGAGTGTCCTTGTAAAACGTAGTGTGTCCTTCTTGAAAGACAGGTAAAGTAGTGTCTTGTAAGACTGTAGTGTGGTCCCTTGTTAAGATTTCAGTTCATTCAGTGGGTTGTGTGTGCTTGAAAGACCTGTAAAGTGTCTTGTAAGACTGTATGTGTCTTTTAAGAACTGTAGTGTGTCTTGGTATACTGGAGTGTGTCTTGTAAGACTGTAGTGTGTCCTTGTAAGAACTGTAGTGTGTCTTGTAAGACTGTTTGTAAGTCTTGTAAGACTGTAGTGCGTCTTTGAAAAGACGTAGTGTGTCTGTAGACTGAAGTGATGTCTATGTAAGACTGTATGTGTCTTTGTAAGACTGTAGTGTGTCCTTGTAAGACTGTAAGGTTGTCTTGTAAGACTTAAGTGTGGTCTTGTAAGACTGTATGTTCCTTGTAAGACTGTAGTGTGTCTTGTAAGACAGTAGTGTGTCTCGTAAGACTGTAGGGTGACATGAGTAATACGTAGTGTGTCTTGAAGACTGTAGTGTGTTCGTGTCAAACTGTAGTGTAGTCGTGCAAAGACTGTAGTGGTGTGTCTTGTAAGACTGTAGTGGTGCTTGTAAGACTGTAGTGTCTTTGAAAGACTACAGAGTGGTCTTGTACTACAGTGTGTCTTGAAAGACTGTAGTGTGTCTTGTAGACTTTAGTGTGTCTGTAAGACTAGTGGTGGTCTTGAACTACAGTTGTGTCTTTGTATGACTGTAGTGTCTTGTAAGACTGTAGTGTATCTTGTAAGACTGTAGTGTGACTTGTATGACTGTAGTGTGTCTTGTAAGACGTAGTGTGTCTTGTACGACTGTAGTGTGTTTGTAAGACTGTAGTTTGCCTGTAAAGACTTATTTTGTCTTTAAGACGTAAGTGTCTTGTGAGACTACAGTGTGTCTTGTAAGACTGTATTGGTCTTGTAATACTGTAGTGTGTCTTGTAAGACTATAGTGGTGCTTGTAAGACTGTAAGTGTGTCTTGTTAAGACTGATTGTGGCATCTTGAAAGACCGTAGTGTGTCTTGTATATAAGACTGTAATTGTGTCTTTTAAGACTGTAGTGTGTCTTGTACAGAACTGTAGTGTGTCTTTAAGACTTAGAGCATCTTGAAAGACCGTAGTGTGGTCTGTAAGACTGTATGTTTTGTCTGTAAGACTGTTGTGTGTCTTTAGACAGTCGTGTTTCTTTTAAGACTGTTGGTGTGGTCTGTAAGACTGAGTGTGTCATGTAAGACTGTAGTGGTGTCTAGTATAACTGTAGTGTGTCTTGGTAAGACTGTATGTGTCTTGTAAGACTGTATTTTTCTTGTAAGACTGTAGTTTGGTCTTGTAAGACTGTAATGTGTCTGTAAGACTTTGTGTGTCTTGTAAGACTGTATGTTCTTGTAAGACTGTAATGTGTCTTAGTATGACTGGAGTGTTTCTTGTGATAGACGTAGTGTTCTTGTAGTACTGTTTGTGTGTCCTTGTAAGATGTAGTGTGTCTTGTGAGACGGTTTGCGTCTTGTAATGACTGTATGTGTCTTGTAAAGACTGTATGTGTCTTGTAAGACTGTTGCGTGGTCTGTGAGACTGTATGTGTCTTGTGAGACTGTTGTGTGTCCTTGTAAGGAACTGTAGTGTGTCTTGTAAGACTGTAAGTGTGGTCCCTTTTTGGTTGATGTGGCGCTTAGGAGATTGTCCTGGTGTTATACTTACTCCCAATATACCTTTTCCCTAGACTGTACTCCGTCTGCGGTCATCTTTTGCCCTCCCCCAATCTTTCCATGACTGTGCGCTTTGTGTGGGTTAAAGCCCAGGACCAGTTTCTGGACCAGGCCTGCAGCCTGTAGAAATCCTTGTAGTTTCCCACCTGGTCCACGTAAAATTGAATTCTTCTCATCAAATTACATCAATAAATAACAAAAAGGCACAAATACCGTGACTGGAACGATACACAATAACCCGCCATAAAAGAGAGAATCTTACGCGCGACGACGTTTCGGTCCGACCTTGACCATTGACAAAGTCACATTAACCAAAGTGGAGGGCAGAAACGGCTATATATAGGCAGGAAGAGGTGGGTGGTAAGTAGTAATAGATTAGTAGTAGTACAAGAATGGTATATAATAACGACAAGATGAAATTAAGACCACAGGCTCAACAACCCTGGAATCCCTATCGCAGACCCAAACAGGGACACGTCCGGTGTCTATTCCTTCCGTCATTTCCCAAAAACCAGAATCAGCACAGGTTTCTAGACTGCCCCTGTGGAACCCCACTTGTCAAAGAGTCGCCCACTCTGACTCCACGCCGCGTACTATGACTTGCTGCTGTCTTCCTGACAAGTATTCCCTGACCAATGTAGTGACTTGCCCTGTTATTCCACTGCTTGGTCCTCCGTTTTTGCATTAATCTCTTGTGTGGAAACTGTGTCAGAGCAAGCGCCATCTTACAGTCCAAGAAAAGTAGCAATCTACCCACGGCCCTCTCTCTCTTGTCATCCTGCTTGTTACCCTGTCCATAGAACTCAAGTAGGTTTGGTGACAACAGGATTTCCCATCACCTGAACCGTGTTTGGCTGTTGTTGATAAGCTCATTTACTTTCTAGGTGTTCCAACAACTCTTCTGATAATCTTCTCCATTACTTTGCATACTATAACATTGTCAGAGACAATGGTCTATAGTTTAGTTTTCTTATACTGTCTCCCTTAATTAAAAATTGGGATTGCATTTGCTGTCTTCTCATACCACAGGTAATCTCCCTGTTTTCGATAGATGTGTTTAAATAATGTTGTAAGGGGTACAACGATAGTGCCATCTGCTCCCTCTCACAAGGACCCATGGAGAGATGTTTAGCCGGCACCATCGCCTTTGAGGTTTCCACTCGACTCAAAGCCTCAACACTTCTTTCTCGGTTGTATGTATTGTGTCCAACACTTGGTGGTGTACACCACCTTTCCGCCTTTGTGGAGTCCCTTCCTTCCCTCCTGTTCACACTTCTTAAAATTTTACGCTTGAGTTCCTCACATACTTCCCAGTCGTATTCTTGTTGTCTCTCCTCCTTCCTTCCTTAGCCTGATTACCTGGTCATCATGACTGTTGTTTTCCCTCCTGAGTGGCTGTACAACCGTTTTCGGGTCAATTATGTCCCCTTTTCGCTTTTATAATCATTTTCATATTGTCGTTGGGCCTCCCTCCTTACTTGTGGATATACTTTCTGGCTCTAACGACTTGCTCCCTTATTCCCTGGGTCCTTGCCTTCCATACTATCTTCCATTCCTATCACACTTGTTTTTTTTGCCTTCGCTGCACCTTTGGTGAAAACCCATGGCTTCATCCTGGGCTTTTATTTCATTATTCCAGTTACCCTGGGAACAAACCTCTCTTCAGCTTCTTGATATTGTTGTCACGTATTCCATCATCTCTTCCACTGACTTCCCTGCCAGTTCTCTGTCGCACTGGACCCATTTTAGGAAGTTCTTCATTCCCAAGTAGTCCCCCTTCATGTAGTTTGGCTTCATTCGTCCGGCTCTTCCTGCTCCCCCGCCACTTGTAACACTACTGCGTATTCGAATCTTAAAACCACATGATCGCTGCCCCAAGGGGTCTTTCATATGTGGTGTCCTCAATATCTGCATTACTCAGGGTGAATACTAGTCAGTATCGCTGGTGTGTGTGTGTGTGTGTGTGTGTGTGTGTGTGTGAGTGTCTTCGTGCATGTGCGTACGCGCGTGTGCATGTGTGTTAAAGTGTCACAAGAATTAATTAACCACAGTAAGGGGTACTAACACTCAAAGTAAAGAGTACCCACGTGTGTTACCTTCACTCTGGTACCACGTGTGCTACCTTTTCACATGGTACCGACGTGTGCTACCTTCTTTCTCTAAGATTCACGTGTGTTACCGTTCACTCTCTGGTACCCACGTGTGCTACCTTCACTAAGGAAATCACGTGTGTTACCTTCACATCTGGGACCCGACGTGTGTTAACCTTCACTCTGGTATCACGTGTGCTACGTTCACACGGTACCCACGTGGTGCTACATTCACTAAGGTATAACGTGTGTTAACCTTCACGTCTGGGACCACGTGTTCAACCTTCAACTAAGATATTCACTTTGTTACTCACTCTGGTACCACGTGTGTTTACCTTCCCCACTCTGGTATCCACGTGTGCTACCTCACTCTGGTACCTACGAGTGCTACCTTACTCTGGTATCTCACGTGTCTACCTTCACTCTGGTACCACGGGTGCTTTCCTTCAATCCTTGGTATCACGTGAGGCTACCTTCACTCAGTTAACCACTCAGGTATCGCACGTGTGCTACCTTCACTCTGGTACCACGTTGTTACCTACACCTCAGGTATCACGTGTGTTACCTTTCACTCTGTATCACGTGTGCTACCTCTGGTATCACGTGTGCTAAACCTTCACCTGGTATTCACGTGTGCTACCTTTCACTCTGATATCACGTGTGCTACCCTTCATTCTGGTATCAACGTGTGCTACCATCACTCAGTTCACTGTGCTACGCGTTCACTCTGGTTATCCCGTGTGGTTACGCCTGCACTCTGGTATCGACTGTCTTCAACCTTCACTCTGGTATCACGTGTGCTACTTCACATCTTGTATCACGTGTGGCTACCTTCACTAAGGTATCAGCCGTGTGCTACCTCACTTTGATTCACGTGTGCTACATTCACTCTGGTATCAACGTGTGCTACCTTCACTCTGGATATCACATGTGCTAACCTTCCTCTGGTACCACTCAGTATCACATGTGCTACCTTCACTTCCGTTACACGTGTGCTACCATTCACTCTGGTATCACGTGTGGCCTACCTTCACCTAGTATCACGTGAGCTACCTTCACTACTGTATCACCGTGTGCTACCTTCATTAAGGTATCACGTGTGGCAACCTTCACTTTGGTATCACGGTGTGCTACATTCAACTCTGGTATCCGTGTGCTAACTTCACTCGAATAATCACGTGTGCTAACTTCCACTCAGGTACCAACTCAGGTATCAACGTGGTGCTACCTTCACTCTGGTACCACGTCGCTACCTTCATCACCCGTAAGGTATCAACGTGTGTTACCTTCAACTCTGGTACCACGTGTGTTACCTTCACTCTGGTATCACGTGTGCTACCTTCACTCTGGTACCACGTGTGCTACCTTCACTAAGGTATCACGTGTGTTACCTTCACTCTGGTACCACGTGTGCTACCTTCACTAAGGTATCACGTGTGTTACCTTCACTCGGAACCACGTGTGTTACCTTTCACTACAGTTAACACTTGTGCTACCTTCACTCAGGAACATCGACGTTGCTTACCTTCAACGTCTGGTACCAACGAGTGCTCCGATCACTCTGGTATCACGTGTGCAACCTTACACTCAGGTAGCCCACTCAGGTATCCATCCACGTGTTGCTACCTTCACTCTGGTACCACGGTGCTACCTTCACAAAGGTAATTCAGTGTGGTTACCTTGCACTTCTGGTACCACGTTGTTACCTACAATCTGGTATCACTGTGCATAAAACCTTCACTCTGGTACCAGTGAGCTAACCATCACACTGGTATCACGTGTGTTACCTTCACTCAGGTATCACTGTTCTACCTTCACTCAGGTATCACGTGTGCTACTTTCACACAATGTAACCACGTGGTGCTACCTTCACTCTGGTACCACGTGTGTTACCTTCACTCTGGTATCACGTGTGCTACCTTCACTCTGGTATCACGTGTGCTACCTTCACTCTGGTATCACGTGTGCTACCTTCACTCTGGTATCACGTGTGCTACCTTCACTCTGGTACACGTGGTCTACCTTCACCTGGTATCACGTGTGCTACCTTCAATCTGGTATCACATTCTGCTACCTTCACACAGGTATCACGTGTGCTACCTTCACTAAGGTATCACGTGTGCTACATTCACTTTGGTATCACGTGTGCTACATTCACTCTGGTATCACGTGTGCTACCTTCACTCTCATATCACGTGTGGCTCCTTCCTCTGGTATCACGAGAGCTACTTTCACTCTGGTAACACGTGTGCAACCTTCACTCTGGTTACACGTGTGCAAGACCTTCACTAAGGTCTCACGTTTCTACCTCACTCTGGTATCACGTGTGCTACCTTCACTAATGTTATCACGTGGTGCTACTACCTTCACTAAGGTAACACGTGTGCTACCTTCACTTTGGAATCACGTGTGCTACATTCACTCTGGTATCACGTGTGAGGCTACCTCACTCCGGTAATCACGTGAGTTACCTCTCACTCCGTATCACGTGGTGTTACCTTCACTCTGGTATCACGTGTGTTACTTCACTCTGGTATCCACGTGTGTTACCTCACTCTGGAATCACTTGTGCTAACCTTCACTCTGATATCACGGTGTTTTTACCTTCACTTGGTATCACGTGTGTTACCTTCACTCTGGTAACACGTGTGTTTACCTTCCACTTCTGGTAATCACGTGTGTTACCTTCACTCTGGTATCAACGTGTTGCAATCCTTCAACCTGGTATCACACGTGTGCAATACCTTCACTCTGGTATTACGTGTGTTATCTTCAATCTTGTATCACTGGTCTACCTTCACTCTGGTATCACGTGGTGTTTTACCTTTACTCTGGTAACACGTGTGCCAGCGCGCGTTCACTCTGGTAATCACTTGCAACTTCACTCTGGTATCACGTGTGCTATGCTAACCTCACTAAGGAAATCACGTGTGCTACCTTCACTCCTGGTACACCGTTGCTACATTAACTCTGGTATCACGTGTGGCTATCTTCACTCTGGTATCATATTCAAGTGTGTACCTCACCTCTGGTATCACGTGTGTTACCTTCACTCTGGTATCACGTGTGTTACCTTCACTCTGGTATCACGTGTGTTACCTTCACTCTGGTATCACGTGTGTTACCTTCACTCTGGTATCACGTGTGTTTACATCACTCTGGTATCACGTGTGCTACCTTCACTCTGGTATCATGTGTTACCTTCACTCTGGTATCATGTGTTACCTTCACTCTGGTATCACGTGTGTTACCTTCACTCTGGTATCACGTGTGCTACCTTCACTCTGGTATCACGTGTGTTACCTTCACTCTGGTATCACGTGTGTTACCTTCACACACAGGTAATCACGTGTTGTTTCTACTACCTTTCCACACCTGTAATCACGTGTGCATTCTTCACTCCAGGTATCACGAGTGCTACCTTCACTCTGGTATCACGTGTGCTAACTTCACTCTGTATCACGTGTGCTTCTTCAACTCAGGCATCACGTGTGCTACCTTCACCTCAGGTACTCACTCAGGTATCAAGTGTGCTACCTTCACTCTGGTACCACTCAGGTATCACGTGTGCTACCTTCACTCTGGTATCACGTGTGCTACCTTCACTCTGGTATCACGTGTGCTACCTTCACTCTGGTATCACGTGTGCTACCTTCACTCTGGTATCACGTGTGCTACCTTCACTAAGGTATACCAGTGCTACCTTTCACTTTTGAATCACGAGTGCTACATTTCACTCTGGTATCACGTGGTGCTATCCTTCAACTCCGGTATCACGTGTGCTACCTTCACACTTTATCACGTGTTTCTACATTCAGTGTGGTATCACGTGTTCTACGCTTCACTCTCTGGAAACCACGTGTGCTACCTTTCACTAATGTATCACGTGTATAAACTTCACTCTGGACCATAGGGGCGGGTGTTTACCTTCACTCTAGTAACACGTGTGCTAGCCTTCACTCTGGCCACGGCACGTGTGCTACCTTCACTAATATATCACGTGTGTTACCTTCACTCTGGTACCACGTGTGCTACCTTCACTAAGGTATCACGTGTGTTACCTTCACTCTGGTACCACGTGTGTTACCTTCACTCTGGTATCACGTGTGCTACCTTCACTCTGGTACCATGTTTGCTTACCATCACTCTTGGAATCCACGGTGTGGTACATTCCAACCTGGTCCACGTGTTCTAACCTTCACACCTGGTAACACGTGTGCTACCTTCACTCTGGTACCACGTGTGTTACCTTCACTCTGGTATCACGTGTGTTACCTTCACTCTGGTATCACGTGTGCTACCTTCACTCTGGTACCCACTTTGTTACCTTCACTCTCGGTATCACGAGGCTACCTTCACTACTGGTATCACGTGTGCTACTTCACTCTGGTATCACGTGTGCAGAACATTTAACTCTGGTAATCACGTGTGTTTTGCCTTCACTCTGGTATCACGTTGTTAACCATTCACATCTGGTATCAACGTGTGCTATCTCACTTTGGGTATTACGTAGTTACCTTCACTCTGGTATCACGTGTATTACTTCACTCCGGTATTACGTTGTTTTACCTTCACTCTGGTATCACGTGTGTTACCTTCACTCTGTGTATCACGTGGTGATACCTCCCTCTTGTATCACGTGTGTTTACACACTCTGGTAGTCACGTGTGCTACCTTTCACTCTGGTATCATGTGTTTACCTTCACTCTGGTATTCATGTGTTTACCTTACACACTCTGTATCACCGTGTGTTACCCTTCACTCGGTACAACCGTGTGGGGCTACCTTCTACTCCAGGTAACACGTGTGTTTACCTTCACTCTGGTATCACGGAGTTTACCTTCACTCTGGACTCACGTGATTGTTACCTCCACTCTGGTATCACGTGTGTGATACCTTCACTCTGTGGTATCACGGTGTTACCTTCACGTCTGGTATCTAAGTGTGCTGCCTTCACTCTGGTACCACGTGTGTTTACCTCCCTCTGGTATCACGTGGGCTACCTTCACTCTGTATCCACGTGTGTTGCCTTCACTCTGGAAACACGTTGTGTTACTCACGTCTGGTATCACGTATGCTATCTTACTTCTGGTATCGACTTGTGTTACCTTCACCTGGTATCACACGTGTGTTACCCTTCACTCTGGTATCTACGCTAGATTCGTTCACTTCTGGTATCAGCGTGGAGTACCTTCACCTGGTATCACGTGTGTTACCTCACTTCTGGTAACACGTTGTTTACATCACACTGGTATCACGGGTGGCTACCCTCACTCTGTATCATGTGTTACCTTCACTCTGGAAACATTGTTACCTTCACTCTGGTATCACGTGTGTTAGCCTTCACTCTGGTATCACGTGTGCTACCTTCACTCTGGTATCACGTGTGTTACCTTCACTCTGGTATCACGTGTGTTACCTTCACTCTGGTATCACGTGTGTTACCTTCACTCTGGTATCACGTGTGTTACCTTCACTCTGGTATCACGTGTGTTACCTTCACTCTGGTATCACGTGTGTTTACGCTTCACTCTGGTATCACGGTGTGTTACCTCACTCTGGTAAACACGTGTGTACTCACTCTGGCTATCACGTGAGTACCTTCACTCTGGTATCACGTGTGTTACCTTCACTCTGGGTATCACGTGTGTTACCTTCAATTCTGGTATCAACGAGTTTTACATCACTCAGGTATCACGTGTGCTAACCATCACTCTGGTAGTCAACGTGTGCTACCTTCACATCTGGTATCACGGTGCTCTACCTTCACTCTGGTATGCACGTGTGCTACTTCAACTCAAGGAATCACGTGTGTTTACATCACTCTGGTATCACGTGTGCTACCTTTCAACTTCTGGTATCTATTTGTTTAAAACCTTCACTCTGGTATCATGTGTTAACCTTCACTCTGGTAATCATGTGTGTTACCTTCACTCTGGTAATCACGTGTTCTACCCTCACTCCTGCTATCACGTGGAGGTTACCTTCACTCTGGTATCACGTTGTGCTACTCTACACTCTGTGTATCACGTGGTGTTACCTTCACTCTGGTATCACGTGTGCAACCTTCACTCTGGTATCACTTTGATACCTTCACTCTGGTATCACGTGTGCTAACTTCACTCTGGTATCCGTGAGTTTACCTTCACTCTGGTATCACGTGGTTAACCTTCACACTGAATCAACGTGTTTACCTACACGTCCCTGTATCACTTGTCAACCATCACTCTGGTAACCAGACGAGAGTTACCTTCACTCTGTGTATCACGAGTGGTACCTTCAATCTGGTATCATGGTGGTTACCTCACTCGGTTATCACGTATGTGCTACCTTCACTCTGGTATCACGTGTGCAAACCTTCTCACCTCAGGTTATCCACGTGTGTTTACCTTCTCACACAGGTATCACACGTGGTGGTACCTTCACTCTGGTACATGTGTTACCTTCACTTCTGGTACACGTGTGCTACCTCACTCTGGTATCAATGATGCTACCTGCACTCTGGTACCGCCACGTTGTGTTACCTTACACTCTGGTAATCACGTGTGTGCTAACCTTCCCACTCTGTATCACGTGTGTTACCTTCACTCTGGTATCACGTGTGAGTTACCTTCATCCTCTGGTTATCACGTGGTGTTATACCTTCACTCTGGTATCACGTGTGTTACCTTCACCTCGGAATCATGTGTTACCTTCACTCTGGTATCACGTGTTGCTACCTTACACTCTTGTATCACGTTGTTACCTACACCTGGAATCATGGTGTTTTACCTTCACTCTGTTACCACTGTGTTACCTTCACTCGTGGTATCACACGTGGTGTTACCTTCACTCTGGTATCACGTGTGCTACCGTTCACTCTGGTATCTACCCCCGTGTGTTACTTTCACTCTGGTTATCGACTATAAGGAGAAACAAAAGCAGATACAAAGTCTGTGATACCCAGCGAACGTCTTTTGTTTCAGCCGCAGATCAAAGGAGGAATCGATAAAAAGTGACTAAATGTATATTATTGATTTTTCCTTTCTTTTTTTTGTGGCCCCCCGTCTGAAGGGAACGAGGGAAGAGAAGGAAGAGGATGAGAAGGAAGATGATAAAGGAGAAGGAATAAGAATGAAGAGTAGAGAAAGAGGAAGAGAAGGAAGAGAAGGGGAGGAAGAAGAAGTAGAGTGGATGAGGAAGAGGAAGTAGGAGGAGGAGTAGGAGGAGGAGGATAGTATGAGGAGGAGGAGGTAAGGAAGAGTGTGAGGAAGATGAGAGCATTATAATACGAGGGAAAAAAACAGATAAAGGAGGAAGACTGAGAGGTCAATAAGAAAAGGAAATAAAATAAGAGATAAAAGGAAGGAGCGTAAGGGAAGCGAAGAAGTTGAAGTAAATCAATAATAGGAGACAGAGGAGATGTACTCCACTGTACACCACGATTAATGTACTCTCAGGTACAACCATCGATAATATGTGCTCCCTCTGTTACAACCCACGAAAATGTACTCTCTGTACACGCACGATTAAATGTACTCTCTGTACACCACGATAATTTATCTAACCATTACAGTACCACGATAATGTACTCTCTGTACACCACGATAATGTACTCTCTGTACACCACGATAATGTACTCTCTGTACACCACGATAATGTACTCTCTGTACACCACGATAATGTACTCTCTGTACACCATGGGATAATGTTAAACTCTCAGTACACACCGATACTGTTACTCTCTGTACACCGACCGAATTGTAACTCCTCTTAAACCCAACGATAATGTACTCTCTTGTACACCACGATAATGTACTCTCCGTCACCACTAATGTACTCCTCCGTAACACAAACGATCAATGTACCTCTCTGTACACCACATTTACATGTTTCCTTGAAAGACTGTAGTGTGTCTTGAAAGACTGTAGTGTTCATGTAAAGACTGTATGGTGTCTTGTTAAGACTGTATGAGTCTTGTAAGATTGTAAGTGTGGCTTTAAGACTGAAGTGGTTCTTGTAAGACCTGTAGTGATTCTTGTGAAAGACAGTATGTGTCTTGAAAGACTGTAGTGTTCTTGTAAGACTGTAGTGTGTCCATGTAAGACTGTAAGGGAGTCTTGTAAGACTGTATTGTGACTTGTAAGACTGTAGTGTGTCTTGTAAGAACTGTGAGTGTGTCATTGTAAGATTGTAGTGTTTCTTGTAAGATTGTCAGTGTGTCTTGTAAGACTGTAGTGTTTCGTGTAAGACTGTATTGTCTTGTAAGACTGTAGTGTGTCTTTAAGACTGTATGTGAGCTTACGAGAAACTGTAGTGAGTCTTATAGTAAGATTGTAGTGTGTCTTGTAAGACTGTAGTGTTCTTGTAAGACATTAGTTGTCAGTGTAAGACGTGTAGTGTGACTATTGAAATACTGGCTAGTGAGTCTTGTAAGACTGCAGTGTGTCTTGTAAGATTGAGTTGTAGACTTGTAAACTGAAGTGTTCTGTGTAATAACTGTAGTGTGTCTTGTAAGATTTTATTGTGTCTTGTAAGACTGTAGTGTGTCATGTAAGATGTAGTGGTGTCTTGTAAGACTGTAGTGTGGTCTTGTAAGACTGTATGTGTCTTGTAAGACAGAAGTGTTATCCCCTTGTAAGACTGTAGTGTGTCTTGTAAGGACTGTAGTGTGTCATGTAGACTGCGTAGTGTGTCCTTGTAAGACTGAATTGTTGCTTGTAAGACTGTAGTATGGTCTTGTAAGACTAAGTGTGTTCTTGTAAAGAACTGTAGTGAAGTCTATTTAAAGACTGTAGTAAGTCCGATGTAAGATTGTTCGTGTGTCTTGTAATACTGTAGTGTGTTCTTTTAAGACAGTAGAGAGGCCTAGTAAGACTGTAGTATTCTTGTTAAGAGACTGGTAGTGTGTCTAGAAGACTTATTATGTCTTGTAAGATGTAGTGTGACTGTAAGACTGAAGTGTGCTTGTAAGACTGTAGATTTGTCTTGTAAGACTGTAGTGTGTCTTGTAAGGACTGTATTGTGGTTCATGTAAGACTGTAGTGTGTCTTGTAAGACAGTAGTGTGTCTTGTAAGACAGGTAGTATGACTTAGTAAGCTTGTAGTGTGTCTTGTAAGACTGTAGTGTGACTTGTAAGACTGTAGTGGCTGTCTTGTACGACTGTAGGGTAGTCTTTGTAAGACTTATATGTCTGTAAGACTGTAGTGGACTTGTAAGGACTGTAGTATGACTTGTAAGACAGTATTGTGTCTTGTAGGACTGTAGTATGTCTTGTAAGACTGTAGATATTTCTTGTAAGATTGTAGTGTTCTTGTAAGACTGTATGTGTCTTGAAGACTGTAGTGTGGCCTTGTAAGACTGTAGTCTGTCTTGTAAGACTGTAGTGTGTCGTGTAAGACTGTGTATGTCTTGTAAGATATGTAGTTTGTCTTTGTAAGAATGTAGTGTGTCTTGTAAGACTGTAGTGTGCCTTGTAAGAAGACTTGTAGTGTGTCTTGTAAGACAGTAGAGAGTCTTGTAAGACTGTATGTGTCTCGTAAAGACTAGTAGTGTGTCTTGTAGAATGTTAATGTGTCCATGTATGACTAAATGTGTCTTGTAAGACAGTAATGTGTCCTTGTAAGACTGTAAAGTGTCTTGTAAGACTCAAGTGTGTCTTGTAAGACTACAGTTGTCATGAACTACAGCGTGTCCTGTAAGACTGCAGTGTGTCTTGAAAGACGTAGTGTTCATGTAAGACTGTAGTGTGTACTTGTAAGACTGTAGAGTGTCTTGTAAGACTAGTAGTGTGTCTGTAAGACAGTAGTGTTCTGTAAGACAGTAGTGATTCATGTAAGACTGTAGTGTGTCTTGCAAGACTGTAGTGAGTCCGTAAGACTGTAGTGAGTCCGGTAAGACTGTAGTGTGGGTCTTGTAAACTGTAGTGGTGTCTTGTAAGACTGTAGCGTGTCTTGTACGCTGTAGTGTGTCTTGTTAAGACGTGTAGTGTGGTCTATGTAAGACTGTAATAGTGTCATGTAAAGACTGTAGTTTTGTCTGTAAGACTGTAGTTAGTTCCTTGTAAGACTGTAGTGGTGTCTTGTAAGACTGTAGTGTGTCTTGTAAGACTGTAGGTTGTCTGATAAGACAGCGCGTGTCCCTTGTAAGACTGTAGGGGTGAGTGTTGTAAAACAGATAGTGTGTCTTGTAAAGACTGGTAGTGTCTGTGTAAACTGTAATGTGTGTCTTGATAAGACTAACAGTGTGTCAACTACAAGTGTGTCTTGAGAGCCAGTAGTTGTTCTTGTAAGAGTGTATTGTTGTCTTGGTAAGACTGTATTGAGTCTTGTAAACTGTATGTGTGTCCTTGTAAGACTGTAGAGTGTCTTGTAAGACAGTTAATGTGTCTTGTAAACTGTAGTGTGTCTTGTAATGACTGTAGTGTTGTCTTTCAAGACAGTAGTGTTCTTGTAAGACTAGTGTGTCTTGCAAACTTACAGTGTGTCTTGTAAGACTTGTTAGTGGGTCCTTGTAAACTGGATGTGTCTTGAAAGACTGTATTGGTCTTGCAAGACAGTAGTGTGACTTGTAAACCTGAAGTGTGTCTTGTAAGACTGTAGTGTGACTAGTAAGACTGTAAGTGTGTCTAGCACTACAGTGTGTTCTTGCAAAGACTGTAGAGTGTCTTGTAAGACTGTATTGTTCTTGATAAGACTGTAGTGTGTCTTGTAAGAACTACAGTGTGTCCTTCAACTAACAGTTGTTTCTTGCAAGACTGAATTGTGTCTTTGTTAAGACTGTAGTGTGTCTTGTTAAGACAGTACTGTGTTGTAAGACAACAAGTGTCTTCAACTACAGTGTGTCTTGAAAAGACTGTAGTGTGTCATGTAAAACGTGTAGTAAGTCTTGTAAGACTGTAGTATGTCGTAAGACTGTAGTATGCCTTGTAAGACTGTAGAGTGTCTTGTTAAGACTCTAAGTGAGTTCTTGTAAGACTACAGTGTGTCTTGACTACAGTGTGTCCTATGAAAGACTGTATTGTCGTGTAAGACTGGAGTTTTTCATGTAAGACTGTGTGTGTCTTGTAAGACGTAGTGTGTCTTGTAAGACTGTAGTATGTCCTTGTAAATACTGTAGTTGCGTCTTGTAAGACGCAGGTGTCTTGTAAAGGACTGTAGTGTGTCTGTAGACGTAGTGTAGACTTGTAAGACTGTAGTGTGTCTTGTAAGACTGTAGTGTGTCTTGTAAGACTGTAGTGTGTCTTGTAAGACTGTAGTGTGTCTTGTAATACTGTAGTGTGTCTTGAAAGACTGTAGTGTGTCTTGTAAGACAGTAGAGTGTCTTGTAAGACTGTAGTGTGTCTTGTAAGACTATAGTGTGTCCTTGTAGACTATAGTGTTCTTGGTAAGACTAAATAGGTGTGTCTTGTAAGGACCGTAGTGTTTCTTGTTAAGACTGTAGTGTGTCATGTAAGACTGTAGTGTGTCCTTGTAGATTACTATAGAGTGTGTCTTGTAAGACCGAGTGTTACTTGTAAGACGTAGTGTGTCTTGTACGACTGTAGTGTGTCTTGATTAAGACTGTAGTGGTGTCTTGTAGACTGTAGTGTGACCTTGTAAGACTGTATGTTTGTCTTGTAAGACTGTATTTTGTCTTGTAAGACTGTAATGTCTTGTGAGACTACAGTGAAAAAAAAAAAAAAATGGCCTTCAGTTCTTGTAGTTGGGCAGGAGTAGGTATGGCCCTCCCCTGATAGATTCTTCTGATATTATTGATGTAGGTTATCAGGTGGATGGTGATAATCGATGGTTTGGAATCTCCTACACTGGATGGAGAACCACAAGTAGATAGGTAAGGGCCAGTAGTAGTCCAATAATGTTAAGTCTCATTAACATATGTCTTGCTCCTTTATCTGGCGTCTATCTGGAAGACCACGCCAGGGAAACAGAGCTGGTAATAAGAAAAAATAACTGGGTTACCCATAGTCATGATATATATAACATTTAAGAAATGGAAAAGAATGATATGCCAAAATCATACTGGTACACAGCAAACAAGAGAAAAAGAAACAAACGTAATACCTCCTGGTGATCACCCTACCTGATTAGGTGAAGAGTGGAGGGTGAAGTGACTCTTCAACATCAACCCACACCAGGTTAGGTAATATTACCAGGATAGAACTTTAACAAATCGGACACCAGGTATTAGTTTCGCCCCAGCCACGCAGAGGAGGGGGGGTGCACGCGAAGTAACTAATGGTTCTGGGTTGCCCGAACAAAAACCTTAAACCCCACTTACACCTACTTTTCCCTCACAATGTAATCCAGTCCGTCGTTATCTTTCGCTGCCTGACACGGTGGGGTGAGTTGTGTCGGCACCCTTCTGCGTGTTTCAGGCGAGCTACCTTAGTCAGCAACAAACCATTGGTAGTGAGGACGTGCGATGCTCTTGGGTATCTAACATGGCGGACATACATACGGAGAGTGAATACTATCTGCATAGAGCTGCGTCCGTGGTACGTTAAGTGGAGATTACGATGAACGTCCTTCTCCCTAACTAATCATCAGGGATAAATATTGGTATTCCCAACGAGGAATTCGTATGGCGTCCGCCCTTAATGGTTTAACAAGAATCTTTGTGAAATTTCTAGAGTCGTTACTTACACAAGAATTGTCGTGCTTACCAGAAAACAACGCATGAGTGTGTATCAACGATGGATGTTGTTGTACCTGACGTTTTTGTACTTTCACAGGCGTGAAGGTTCGGTATGTTCCTTGTGATGATACGGCTTATGGCTGCAGGAGTTTTTTTCGATAGTTAGGGGACTAGTTGCATTCTGCAACATGGGGGGTGTGGGAGGGATGGTCAAACTTTGTAGGAATGCCGGAAGGTCTTACACCTTTTTATATGGACCTGAAAAAAGGCACTATACACATCCTATGTTACGTTGATACGGGTGTAGATCCACAGGTTGAGGTTACTATTGAGGGGCAAATGGTAAACTGGCGTCTATGGTAGCTTTATGAGCACATAGGCAGCCCCAGTGTCCTTGGAGGCGGGTTCTCGATTCTCGGACCTCCAATTGTGATTCAACCAGGTGTATTTGGTTGCCTGGCTCTGATGCTCGGGGAGGCAGGAGGATATGACCTCTGGAGCTGAAGTGGTCGACCGGGAGGTGGCGGCGGCGGAGACATGTGTCACTCTCCCAGGGGCGTACGGGGGAGTTGAAGGTGATCTGAGGAGACTTTCGGTCCAGGAAGCTATCAACCCTGGATGGGTTATTGCAGATCTGATCAGGATTTTTTGGCATGAGGAGGAACCCTGTGCAAAAGGTGTCCTCAGTTCATGTGAAGTGGAACTTTGGAGGGACAAACAAATTGTTGAGGAAGACTTGAGTAAGATTGGGCGCGGAGCAATGTGGTGGCGTGGAGGTACACCAGGAGGAATTGTTGGGGTGATATGTGTGAAAGTGTGGGAGTTCTTGGAAACGAACTGCGGCATCAGAGATAGATGAGGTCATTACCCCCAGCGGCAGAGGCGGGGAAGAAGTCATGGGCAGCGGGTTTGTGGCGCCGAGGAACATAGTGGTTAGAGGTGTGTGCCTGAGTTCAATTGGGGGAATGCGAGGGGGGAGAAGGATTGCACAGGAAAACTCGAGTGGCTAAGGAAACACGTAATTGAAAAGTGCAGTGGGTTTATTTTTGAGTGTTTGTTTGTGTTTTTAAGTTTAGTTAGGTTAGTTTCGTTTGCGGTTGTGTGTTGTTTTGTGTTTAGTTTTGTTTTTAGGTTTAAAGTAATGTTTAATTTTTGTTTTTTTTGTAATGTTAGTGAAGTTAGGGTTTTGTGGTTTTAATTTCGTTTTTTTTTTTCGGGTTTTTTTTTTTTTTTTTAATGTTTTTTAGTTTTTTTTTTTTGTAAGTTTGTTGGTGTTGGTGTGTTAGTTTTTTTTTTTTGTTTGTTTTTTTTGGTTGTTGGTTTTTTTTTTTTCTCGGTTTTTTTAAATCCCAGATGCATAGGGGAAGCCGCCCTTCTGTAATTTTCAGGATGTGTCATGCTTAATGTTAATGGACTTAAGTCTGAGGTCAAGAAAGTTTGGTTGGAGTGGTTTTTAAGGGGTTATTTGATGTTGACATATGCTTTTTGCCTTAGAAGCATAATCACAGGGCAGGTTAGTGTGTTGAGGGTGAAATGGAATATCGGCATGTATGTAACAGTGTTTGCAATTGAAAGGTGGGGTGGTAGTACAGTTGCGGTTAAAGGAGACCAGAGCCCTTGACGTGTCATCGTTGGGATGAGGGGGGGGGTGGGAGGATCGTTGAGGAGTGGATGGCCGTCTGGGCTGAGAGTTCGAGTTAGTTTCGAGGGAGTTTACATCCATGCATCTAGTATTATAAGGTAAAAGTTAGATTTTGTCAGAGAGGTATTGCTGTATCACATGAGAGGTTTGCCTGCTAAAACAGTAATTGGAGTGTGTTGGGAATTGTAGTGATTTGGTCGTGGTGATGTCGAACCGTGAGGGGCGGGTTGTGTTGGCTGAGTGTGATGAGGGAGTATTGCGTGATTATTTGGGAGTTGTGATGTGATGGTGGGGGGAGGGGGGGTACTAGTGGAGATACGTTCTTCCGTAGGGGATTTGAGCGCGATTAGACAGAATTTATATTAAGCAAGGGGTATAGATGTTTGTGATGGTGCAAACCCTTCGATGTGGGGTTTTCTGATCAACAGAGCGGTTAATAGCAGTTTTGATGTGGGATGGAGAGTGGTGCGTATTTATTCTGGGTACTGGAAATTAAATGTATAGGACTTTTAAGGAGGAGGGGGAGGGGCCTCTTTTCAGTGATTGGTGGTTGGCCTTTTTGGCGAGGCTAGGAACAGGGGAGATAGATCTGTTTAGTTTGGTGGGGAAATGCAGGCAAAAATGGAATAGGAATTTTTTTAAGGCTAGGGGACGAGAGGAGGCGAGGTGGCGTTTTGGGTTGCAAAATTATCTGGAGGGACAGTTGGCAAGATTGTTATGTTGGGGGAGTGGTAGTGAAGGGAATGATATGGGAACAGAATGCAGAAGTAGAATAGTGAATTACACAATGATAGGTTTGATGACAATTAGGTTAGGGCGGGGTGTTAGAGGATGTTTTGTGGGGTGATAAAACCGTCTGGGTATGTTTTTACGTAAATTCGGGACCGACAGGAGTGTTAACCACCATTAATACAATTGGAGGACAAGCCCTGGGGTGGGACGGGTATCCAAGTGGTCGAGTTCCTATCCAATACGGAAATTATGAGTCTCTATGCTGATAGTCTGGTTTAGAGAGAAATGGTTCGTTGGAGGGGGGGCGTTCCTGGGAGGGTTTTTTATTATGCACAGGAGGGGTTCCATAGAGTTTTAAGTGAGCAGGGATAGTGGGGTTGGAGGTTGGGGTATAAGTGAGGTTGAGGTGGAACAGAAGGCAGTTTTAGGGATGAGTACACGGGAAACACAGGGATAGACAGGTACTACTACCAAATGTTTTTTATAGAGCACATTGGGGGTGTATTCGGCGTGTTTTGTTAGGCTATTGGACCCAATATGTTAACTAGTGGGAAGTTGGGGCATATCGCAATTACGGGTGTCATCATAGTTTTGGTGCAAAGAGGGCGGGCGGGGGGTAGAGGTTGAGTTCGCTTGCAGTAGACTCGTGTTGCAATATCTTGATGTGCGTGAGTTCTGGAGTAACATACAAAGGTTTTTTGCGCAGATGAGTGCTTGAACGTGTGGAGGATAAATAGACTGAAGATATGTCATGGGGTCGGTGATACATGGGGGAAGGTTTGGTCATCAGGGAGGAGGTATGCGGGTAGTCATGGCTCGTATCGGGATTTCCTTGGGGTAGTAATAAGGGGAAGGTATTCTAGGTCCTGGATGGGGAGAAAGTTTTGATTATGTGGATAGGGAATTTTTGATTGAGAGTATCGGTGAGAATGGGTTTTTGGAGGGAGGGTGGTTGGATGGGTGAGGACTTTGTATGAGAATGCATCAATGAGTTGTACAGGCTATATGGGAGGTTGGGTTGTTCAGTATGCTTGAGGAAAGGGGTTTAAGGCACGGGGTGTCCACTCTCCAAATACTCTTTGATGTATGCAGAACCCTTTCTATGTTCTGGTTGATGGTGGGATCGGGAAGGGTGGGGGAGAGTGGACGGATATTGTAGGGAATATTGTTGGTTATGTAGATGATAAAAACTCGTTTTACTTAATGAGATTAAGATTTAAGAAATGTCGGGAAGGGTAATTGAGATTTCTTGGCGAATGCTACAGGGCAATGAGAGTTAATAAGCAGAAATCATGTTGTTGGAGGTAGGCGCTTGGGTAGGAGGGACCTTGCGGGGAGAGGACGTTTGGTTGGATACTGTAGATACGGTCTTAAGATTTGTGGGATTTTGTTTTTTTGGCAGATGCACAGCGAGAGCAGGAGGGTTAATTCAGAAATGGTAATGATATACAGAGCTTTGGAGTAGGTGAGGGGGTTAAGGGCCGGGGATTTTAAACTTGAATCCAAAGGGTTGTGGTGGTTAAAATACGTGGATTTATCGCTAAGGTGGGAAAGTGGCGGAATATTTACCATTAAGACGTCAGGATATTATGGAAATGCAAAGAAGGGTCTTAAAGGTATGTGTGGGTATGGTGAGGGCGTGTTGGGTGCAAAGATGTGTATTGATGCGGTAAGAGGGAGGACTGGGAATTGATTGCATTATGGGTTATAGCGGTGAGGCGCTATCTGTGAAGCAGAGGTATATTCGGGCAGAGGGGGGAAAGGGGTCTTCGGTTGGGGGAGTGTGATGAGGGGATATCCGCAAATGGTCGGTGGGTGGCAGGGACCTTAGTGGAGTGTGAAGACATGTTGAGGTTTAATGTTAAAGGTCGCAATGTTAAAACACTCAAGGTTAAATACGGTTAGTGGGTGTGGGTCGTCGTACAGGAATTAATGCAAGGGTGGCTGTGTATCCCACATATGATTGGGAGTGATATGGCATGGGGCTGGAATTTAAAGTAAAATTAAGAATACCGGCAAGAGGAGGGAATTAGTTATAGATTTCTTATGGGACGTTTAGGCATCGAATCGAGGTGCTAAGACGAATGGGTTTTGTGAAAGAGGCGTCATGCGGTTTTTGTGGGAAGTTGAAACGGCTTTTCATGTAGTATATTTTGTTCTGCATTGGAGAGTGGTAAGATTGTGGTTTTGAATGAGGGTTTTTCTTTTTAATGGGGAGGGGGGGAATGATATCACCACTTAGGGGCTTTTATGTTAGGATATGGAAGGGGTACCCAAAGATAGGTGGGATAAGCGGCTATCAGATAGGTAATAGTTGAACTTCTTGTATCGTTTCTTGGGGGATGAGGGAGGGGAGGGGAACATTAGGATAAAAGCGCTGGCGGCGAGTTTTTATAGGACAGCAGTAGAACAAACAATTAATGGGGGATGGTGAGGTAATTGTTTTCAGGAGGGATTATCGTGGGGACTTACTGTTGGAAAGTATACTCGTTTGAGTATCGGGGTGGAGCAAGGGTTGGTCTCTTCAGTGGTGCGCCCTCTTGGTGTGATTGCGAACGGCCTGGTGAGGTATGGTTGATTGGTTTGCACGGTTGTTGAATGGTATGGGTGAACAGTTTATTGTAGGAGTATGTAGACTTATGAATTTTTCGTAATTCCACAGAGTCAAAAGTTTAGTGATTTCGTTTTTTTTCCCTTATTGTTATAAGAATCATTTTATATAGGCTGGTTTTTATTTATATCGTAAAATGTGAGCGTTAGCGTCTTATATATTTTTATTGATCGATTGATTTTAGCCTGTCTACACTCTTTTTTTATTATTGTATTGATTATGTAAATTATGCACATATGTACGAAATATATAAAGTATTTGTGGGGTTTATATATCCCTTATTTTGTCATGGCAAGGTTCCTTTTATATATTGTGGTTTAAATCAGTAACCATTACTTTGTGTATGAGTAGGGTGTTTGGGGGAAACAATGTTCTTTGAGTTCTTAGTCTCTCATATAAATTGTTAATATTTAGTTTATTTGCAGACAGTATTTAGCGATTATTTCTATGTAAGATTTAGTTGGATTTTATGACATAAGTGAACATCACAAGTATGTGTATATGCTATGCAGTATATGTATACATGATGAATGCAGGATGTTACTACATGTCTTATAATGACCTGACTGTTTTTGTTTTGAAGTCTGCTGGGTTGGGTTATTTTAGTGAAATTGTTGTTCATGGGGCCATTCATTAGGGAAATTACAATGTTTGTACTTTAGAATGGGGACTGTACATACGGGGGGGGGGGGTAGTAGGAAGTGTCAGTGTGTCTGCACAGGCAATAATTGAGCTATTGTAAAGGTAGGGTTTGAAGGTTATGTGGATTAATAATCACTACCTACCACCGAGGAAAATAATGCAGCATTGTAGGTTTGGGTTTCTTGGTTATAATAATAATGATGATATATTGTTATGTTATCTTGTGTAAAATCTTACATAACATACGTTACATTCGATGCTATGTATCATGACAATGGGATTTAAAATCTTTAAGAAACTGATAATGTGTTTTTTATCTTTTTAATGTACTTGTGTTGTTTTAAATAAAACTATAAAAAAAAAAATCAGTCGTCAACTTCAAGGTCTGACTGATTACATTATATTCATTTTCATTTGTTATACACTGTGCTTTTGTATTTGATGAAGATGTCTTACTGTGTAGACGATAAGGTACTTTTTATACCATTGTCAACATTCAACGGTTGGGTTTGTTGGCCGTAGTGTTGACAGGCTTTGTGGACGAACATGTGTATAGGGAAAAAAATGCAGGGCAAGACTGTATTCAGACAACAAACGCTCTAGCTAACGCTTTTTTTCAAATACACAGAAATAATATTCAACAGGTACAGTATAGTCCTGGAAAGACAAGTGGAAGTTGGCGCGGGTGAGATCTATGACGGGGCGACGCTCAACTTGCTGGTCGAGGACTGAGGTATCATCTGATCAAGAATTCAATGAAGTGTGAGAAATCAGTGGGGCGTGAAATGTGGGTTGTTAATTAGGCTGGAGCTGCTGGGAGAGTGTTGGGATGTTGCCTGGTTACAACCAGTAGTTGTTCATGTACAATTTGTGCTGGAGATTTTGCTGTCGAAAACTTTTTCATAGTTTTTGCAGTGTTCCATGTAAAAATAATCACTCTTACGCATTTTCTCTGTTTATTTTTTTATAAGGAGTTTAGTGTCGTTCCATGCCATGAGGTGTAAATGTTTTTTTTTTTCAGTAGCTGACACACGCATTGCTATTGTTGTTGGCCCTGGAAACGTGTTGGTCTTGTCATGCTGTGGGCCCTGGAAACGTGTTGGTCTGTCTGCTGTGGCGGCCCTGGAAACATGTTGGGCTTGTACAGGCTGTTGGGCCTGGGATCCATGTTGGTCTTGTCATGTTTGCTGGGCCCTGGAAACATGTTAGGATGTCCATGTTGTGGGCCTGGAAACATGTTGGTTTGTCACTGTTGTTGGCCTTGGAAACATGTTCGTTTTGTCATGTTTGTGGCCTTGGAAACATGTGGTATTGTCATGTTGTGGGCCTTGGAAAACATTTTTGGTTTGTCATGTTGTGGGCCTTGGAAACATGGATGGTCTTGCATGTGGGCCTTGGAAACATGTTGGTTTTGTCATGTTGTGGGCTGGAAAATTGTTGTTATTGTTATCTTGCTCTTGAAGTCGCATGATGCTGCTCTTTGCCGCAGCCTACACATGGCTTAGATTCCCGGCATGATATTATTTTGTTTTGATGATTCTTTCTGGATATTGCTCTCGAATGATTGTATTATGGCGGCTCTTCAAACATTGGTACTTTACGGACATTTTTTTTATTAGTATGACTATGTCAGATATGCTTCAGTAGTATGAGTTAGTGTTATATGAAATTTGTAGCAAAAATTGTAGGGAAATGTAATGTGGATGTGCCGCCGTTTCATTGACTAGTAAGTCCTGAAAAATTCTTGTGCGCTCTCAGGTAAGTAATCGAAACAGAACTCCGTGCTTCCTTTTCTTCTCGTGACGGGAAATATAAATGTATAGACAATTTTAGTGGCTGGCTTTTGTTAAGCTTTGAATTAAAGTTGGTATTATCTTGTTTGATGATCTGGGTCGTCAGGGAAACAGAGTGGACTCTCTCGCTCTATTTTTGCTCTGTATGATCCTCAATTGTTGCGATGGTTCTACCATATTTGGATTGCTTTTTTTTTAAGCATCTTAGTGACGAGGAACATCAATCCAAATAAAAATGTTAAATGATTAGTTTACGTGGACGATGACGAGGACATCGTCCACATTACTGTAGTTGACTTCATAGTTGAGTGGACGATAGTATAGAAAGTAACGCTGCAAGAGACTCCTTTTCGGCCCGCATCACTCTGCTTCGACTTCCGCCCGCCTTCTCACCTCCATAATGAAGGAAACTGTTAGTGTTGCCTCTAGAAGCTGTCGGTTGTCCTAGAAGAGTTCGTGTCGAAAGGGTTTCTTCTGGGAGAGGTCGTGTCTGTAAACAGAGATGTAAAACAATAAGCACCATATCATATTAGCTGACGATACTAGGATCTGCATAAGAGCGTGTCATCCATCGAGTTACACGGCGATCTCCAGAATAATATAATACTATTAAAAAATATATATAAATAAATATAAACAATAAAATTTAATTAATAAATATATAAATAATATAATTATGTATTATATCCATAAACATATATTAAATTTAATAAATATAACTCAAAAATATAATAATTGTAAAAATAAATTAAATAATAAAAATATATAAAATATATAAATAAAAATAATATATAATATAATAAAAATATAAAAATAATATAAAATAATAAATAAAAATAAAAATAAAATATAAAACTGTAATATTTATTAAATTAAATTTAATTCAAATAAAAAAATAATAATATATATAAATAAAATAAATAAAAAAAATTAATAAATAAATAACACAACCATTATCAACAAATTATAACTAACCCTAACACCCATCCATAAAAAAAAAAATCAAACAATGAATAACATCAAGTTTTCCAATCGGGCAACGGAGAACAATGTGATGTTCAATGAAGACAAATTCCAACTACTCCGTTATGGAAAACTGGAGGAAATAATAGCTAGAACTGAGTATACTGCAAACTCTAATCACACAATAGAGCGGAAAAGTAATGTGAAGGACCTGGGAGTGGTAATGTCTGATGATTTCACCTTCAAGGATCACAACAGTGCCGCTGTCACATCTGAGAGAAAACTGAAAGGATGGATAATGAGAACATTCAGGACAAGAGATGCTGTGGAAATTTTTATACATAATTTCCAACATGTAGAACATATAAATGGATAATATAATAATTTTGTAATAAAATATGATGCTGATTTGACCTTTTCGAGAAATTTTGAGTGAGTGGGGTGTAGAACAGCTACTGGGAGGTTATTGGAGACTTCAGAATGGTGGCATTTTTGATGGGATTCCAAGGAGGTTTTAGTAAGTTTATCTGTTATCACCGTCATTGGGTGTGTAGACAGAGCAGCACATTACCAGAGGAAGCACTGGCCTCAAAGGACTGAGTTCTCAGTAGGAAGGCATAATATCACACATAAACCATTGGTGGATCCTCAAAAGGTTCTGTTCCCTCAATTACACATCAAGCTAGGGCTAATGAAACAGTTTGTTACAGCTCTTGACAAAGAGTCTGCAGCCTTCAAGTATCTTCAAGACATCTATCCCAAGCTATCAGAGGCAAAGATGAAGGCCGGCATCTTCACTGCACTACAAGTCAGGAAAATCATGGAGTGCTCAGAATTTCCAAAGAAGCTCACAGAGAAGGAAAAGGAAGCCTGGGAGAGTTTTGTTGCTGTAGCACAGGGCTTTCTGGGCAACGACAAGGCTGACAGTTATGTGGAACTTGTTGAGACCTTGGTAAAAAACTATGGTCAGATGGACTGTAGGATGTCCCTTAAGGTCCATAGCCTTGATGCTCATCTTGACAGTTTCAAGGAGAATATGAGAGCATACTCAGAGGAGTAAGTGGGACGCTTCCACCAAGATATAACGGACTTTAAACACAGATATCAGGGTTCTTATAATGAAAACATAATGGGAGACTACATTTGGGGGCTTAAACGGGAAAGTGATTTGTTGCTGCTCGCAAATCTAGAAAAACTTCTCATTTCTGTCTTTTAAATACGTTTCAGAAAGTTTAAAATAAAATTTGTGTAAATTTTATTTTATTCGTGTAAACTTTATTTTATTATATATGTGTGTTAAACATTCAAAACTAGCAAATAATATTGAAATTTAGCCATTTTTTGTCAAAAAAATTCATCCTGTAAGTCACAAAAGCAAAGTTTAAAAGGAATAATGGGCATTTTCTATTTTTTGCAATAAAAGGAGTTGAAAAATAAACAGTTACTTGCCAGGAACAAAATTCTGTTACATTTTGTAATTCATAACTAATCCACAATACCATGGTTGGAACGGTTCACAACAAATCCACAATACCATGGTTGGAACGGTTCACAACAAATCCACAATACCATGGTTGGAACGGTTCACAACAAATCCACAATACCATGGCTGGAACAGTTCATAACTAATCCACAATACCATGGCTGGAACAATTTACAACTAACCCACAATACGATGGCTGGAACAATTCACAACTATTCCATAATACCATGGTTGGAACGGTTCACAACTAACTCACAATACCATGGTTGGAACAGTTCACAACTAACTCACAATACCATGGTTGGAACGGTTCACAACTAACTCACAATACCATGGTTGGAACGGTTCACAACTAACCCACAATACCATGGTTGGAACAGTTCACAACTAACTCACAATATCATGGTTGGAACAGTTCACAACTAACTCACAATACCATGGTTGGAACGGTTCACAACTAACTCACAATACCATGGTTGGAACAGTTCACAACTAACTCACAATACCATGGTTGGAACGGTTCACAACTAACCCACAATACCATGGTTGGAACAGTTCACAACTAACTCACAATACCATGGTTGGAACGGTTCACAACTAACCCACAATACCATGGTTGGAACGGTTCACAACTAACCCACAATACCATGGTTGGAACAGTTCACAACTAACCCACAATACCATGGTTGGAACGGTTCACAACTAACCCACAATACCATGGTTGGAACGGTTCACAACTAACTCACAATACCATGGTTGGAACGGTTCACAACTAACTCACAATACCATGGTTGGAACAGTTCACAACTAACTCACAATACCATGGTTGGAACGGTTCACAACTAACCCACAATACCATGGTTGGAACAGTTCACAACTAACTCACAATACCATGGTTGGAACGGTTCACAACTAACCCACAATACCATGGTTGGAACGGTTCACAACTAACCCACAATACCATGGTTGGAACGGTTCAAAACTAACCCACAATACCATGGTTGGAACAGTTCACAACTAACCCACAGTACCATGGTTGGAACAGTGCACAACTAACCCACAATACCATGGTTGGAACGGTTCACAACTAACCCACAATACCATGGTTGGAACAGTTCACAACTAACCCACAATACCATGGTTGGAACGGTTCAAAACTAACCCACAATTACCATGGTTGGAACGGTTCACAACTAACCACAATACCATGGTTGGAACGGTTCACAACTAACCCACAATACCATGGTTGGAAACGGTTCACAACTAACCCACAATACCATGGTTGGAACGGTTCACAATTAACTCACAATACCATGGTTGGAAAACGGTTCACAACTAACCCACAATACATGGTTGGAAACGGTTCACAACTAATTCACAATACCATGGTTGGAACGGTTCACAACTAACCCACAATACCATGGTTGGAACGGTCACAACTAACTCACAATCCATGGTTGGAATAAATCACAACTTATCCACAATACCATAGCTGGAACAATTCTCAACTATCCACCACTACTGAGAGGAAACTCAAGACTTCCGAAACATCGTCTACAGATTCAAAACTTTGCCTTGCGTTCCTCTCCGAAGTGTGTTAGTTGTGAGGAATTAGAAAATTATAGTTACCAAAACCAAGCAAGTTACGAAGAGTCACGAATTCAAAAATAAGCAAGCCATGCAAAATAACCTATGCAAAAGTAAGCAAGTCACTGAAAGCCACATATGCAAATCCTAGTAAGCAACTCAAAATCACGCAAGCGAAAAGCAAAGCAAGTTACATAAAGGCACATAAACAAAGTTACGTAACAAAACGAAGCAAGTCACGTAGAGTCAAGCAAGCAAAACCAAGCAAGCCACGCCAAGGCTCACCCCCTCTCCTCACGTTGCTTACCGCATTTTCCGGCATATAAGACGCACGATCATATAAGACGCACGAGCATATAAGGCGCACGAGCATTTAAGGCTAATAGGATAATATTACCAAACAGTTGTAACGTAACGTTAGTAAACAACTACTAAAGCGCAACCCAAAGCTCACTCTTGACCCTGACTTTGATCATATAAAACGCAGGTTGATTGTCCAAAATTTGAGGGAAAAACAGCGCGCCTTATATGCCGGAAAATACGTTTAGATATCAAATCAAGAACATTCCTATATTTTGATCAGTTTCTGTGCCAGCTGTTGCTCCAACAGAGATAAGAAAAAACAGGAGTCGGCTAGCTAAGACACATGTGCAACGGTACTGGTCACCTGTGTAGGGTAAACATTTGAATAATGAAGTTACTTAACTCTTGCTCGTGCGTATCACTTATCTACGTGACGGTAGTGTATAATACAGCCACGTGTAGAACCTACTGTATTATCATGTAAGATACTGTAGCTTTAAGCTTTAAACTACTGTAGCTTTGAGCTTTAAACTACTGTAGCTTTGAGCTTTAAACTACTGTTGCTTTGAGCTTCATCTCTGCAGAATCATGATGTGTAAGAGAGAGAGAGAGAGAGAGAGAGAGAGAGAGAGAGAGAGAGAGAGAGAGGAGAGATGAAAGACAAGCAGTCAGGAAAAAGAAAGAGGATAGAGACAATTTTTGCGTCACTCCTGACGCTCTCCACATGAATATGCAGATTCAGGAGCTGAAATGAAATACTTGTAAAAATATACCATTACAAAAGTGTGATATAGGCTATTGTGAGAGAGAGTAGTGTGTAAAGTTGATCCTTGTGGCGTTGGTGAGGGGTCGGGTCCAAGCTCCTGGCCCCTGGTGTGTGTGTGTGTGTGTGCGTGTGTGTGTGTGTGTGTGTGTGTACTCACCTAGTTGTACTCACCTAGTTGAGGTTGCGGGGGTCGAGTCCGAGCTCCTGGCCCCGCCTCTTCACTGATCGCTACTAGGTCACTCTCCCTGAGCCGTGAGCTTTATCGTACCTCTGCTTAAAGCTATGTATGGATCCTGCCTCCACTACATCGCTTCCCAAACTATTCCACTTACTGACTACTCTGTGGCTGAAGAAATACTCCTAACATCCCTGTGATTCATCTGTGTCTTTAGCTTCCAACTGTGTCCCCTTGTTACTGTGTCCAATCTCTGGAACATCCTGTTTTTGTCACCTTGTCAATTCCTCTCAGTATTTGTATGTCTTTTATCATGTCCCCCCTATCTCCCTGTCCCCCAGTGTCGTCAGGTTGATTTCCCTTAACCTCTCCTCGTAGGACATACCTCTTAGCTCTGGGACTAGTCTTGTTGCAAAACTTTGCACTTTCTCTAGTTTCTTTACGTGCTTGGCTAGGTGTGGGTTCCAAACTGGTGCCGCATACTCCAATATGGGCCTAACGTATACGGTGTACAGGGTCCTGAACGATTCCTTATTAAGATGTCGGAATGCTGTTCTGAGGTTTGCTAGGCGCCCTATGCTGCAGCAGTTATTTGGTTGATGTGCGCTTCAGGAGATGTGCCTGGTGGTTATACTCACCCCCAAAATCTTTTTCCCTTTAGTGAGGTTTGTAGTCTCTGACCCCCTAGACTGTACTCCGTTTGCGGCCTTCTTTGCCCTTCCCCAATCTTCAGAAATTTGCAAATTGGTGGGATTGAACTCCAGGAGCCAATTGCTGAACCAGTTCTGCAGCCTGTCCAGATCCCTTTGTAGTTCTGCCTGGTCTTCGATCGAGTGTATTCTTCTCATCAACTTCACGTCATCTGCAAACAGGGACACCTCAGAGTCTATTCCTTCCGTCATGTCGTACACAAATACCAGAAACAGCACTGGTCCTAGGACTGACCCCTGCGGACCCCGCTGGTCACAGGTGCCCACTCTGCACCTCGCCACGTTACCATGACTCGCTGCTGTCTTCCTGACAAGTATTCCCTGATCCATTGTAGTGCCTTCCCTGTTATCCCTGCTTGGTCCTCCAGTTTTTGCACCAATCTCTTGTGTGGAACTGTGTCAAACGCCTTCTTGCAGTCCAAGAAAATGCAATCCACCCACCCCCCCTCTCTCTTGTCTTTCTGCTGTCACCATGTCATAGAATCCAGTAGGTTTGTGACACAGGGTTTCCCGTCCCTGAAAACCCGCTGGCTGCTGTTGATGAGATCATTCCCTTTTTAGGTGTTCCACCACTCTTCTCCTGATAATCTTCTCCATGATTTTGCATACTATACATGTCAGTGACAAATGGTCTGTGTTTAATGCTTCATGTCTGTCTCCTTTTTTAAAAAATGGGACTACATTTGCTGTCTTCCATGCCTCAGGCAATCTCCCTGTTTCGATAGATGTATTGAATATTGTTGTTAGGGGGACACATAGCGCCTCTGTCCCTCTCTCAATACCCATGGGGAGATTGTTATCTGGCCATTGCCTTTGAGGTATCTAGCTCACTCAGAAGCCTCTTCACTTCTTCCTCGGTTGTTTTGTGTGTATGTGTGTGTGTGTGTGTGTGTGTATGTGTGTGTATGTGTTTTGTGTGTGTGTGTGTGTGTGTGTGTTGTATGTGTGTGTGTGTGAGTGTATTTTGTGATTGTATGTGTGTGTGTGTGTGTGTGTATGTGTGTGTATGTGTAATGAGTGTGTGTGTGTGTGTGTGTGTGTGTTTGGTGTGTGTGTGTGTGTGTGTGTGTGTGTGTATGTGTGTGTATGTGTATGTGTGGTGTGTGTGTATGTGTGTGTGTGTGTGTGTGTGTGTGTGTGTGTGTGTGTTGTGTGTGTGTGTGTGTGTGTGGTATGTGTATGTGTGTGTGTGTGTGTGTGTATGTGTGTGTGTGTGTATGTGTGTGTGTGTGTGGTGTGTGTGTGTGTGTGTGTGTATGTGTGTGTGTGAGTGTGTGTATGTGTGTGTATGTGTATGTGTGTGTGTGTGTTGTGTGTGTGTGTGTGTGTGTTATGTGTGTGTGTGTGTGTGTGTGTGTGTGTGTGAGTGTGTGTGTGTGGGTGTGTGTGTGTGTGTATGTGTGTGTTGTGTATGAGTGTGGTGTGTGTGTGTGTGTGGTGTGTGTGTGGGGTGTGTGTGTGTTTTGTGAATGGTGTGTGTGAAAGTGTGTGTATGTGTACGTGTGTGTGTGTGTGAAACTCACCTAATTGTGGTTGCAGGGGTCGAGACCAGGCTCCTGGCCCCGCCTCTTCACTGATCGTTTACTGGGTCCTCTCTCTTTTTCTGTTTCCCTGAGCTTTGTCATACCTCTTCTAAAAACTATGTATGGTTTTCCTGCCTCCACTACTTCCACTTGCTAGGCTATTCCATTGCTGACAACTCTATGACGAAGAAATGCTTCCTAACGCCCTGTGACTCGTCTGAGTCTTCAGCTTCCAGTTGTGACCCCTTGTCCCTGTGTCCCCCTCTCTTGAACATCCTATCTCTGTCCCCCTTTGTCTATTCCCCGCAGTATCTTGTATGTCGTTATCATGTTCCCCTGCCCCCTTCTGTCCTCCGAGTCGTCAGTTCGATTTCCCTTAACCTTTCCTCGTAGGGACATTCCCTTAAGCTCTGGGACTAGCCTTGTTGCAAACCTTTGTAACTTTCTCAAAACTTCCTGACGTGCTTGACCAGGTGTGGGTTCCGACTGGTGCTGCATACCAGTATGGGCCTAACATACACAGTGTACAGTGCCTTGAACGATTCCTTATTAAGGTATCGGAAAAGCTATTCTCAGGTTTGCCAGGCGCCCGTAAAGCTGCAGCGGTTATTTGGTTGATGTGTGCCCTCCGGGGATGTGCTCGGGGTTATGGTCATCCCAAGGTCTTTCTCCCTGAGTTTAGGTCTGTAGTTTGTCCACCTAGCCTATACTCTGTCTGCGGTTTTTCTTTGCCCCTCCCCAATCTTCATGACTTTGCATTTGGCTGGATTGAATTCGAGAAGCCAGTTACTGGACCACATGTCCAGCCTGTCCCGGTCTCTTTGCAGTTTCCCCCCTCATCCTCGTTTCCCATTTAATTCTTCACATCAACTTCACGTCATCTGCGAACAGGGACACATCAGAGTCTATTCCTTCCATCATGTCGTTCACATATATCAAAAATAGCACTGGTCCTAGAACTGACCCCTGTGGGAACCCCGCTCGTAACAGGCGCCCACTGTGATACCTTTTTCACATACCATGACCCGTTGCTGCCTCCCCGTCAGGTATTCCCTTATCCATTGCAGTGCCCTCTCTTTTACATGCGCCTGATCCTCCAGGCTTCTGCAAATAATCTTTGTGGGGAACTGTGTCAAAGGCCTTCCTGCAGTCTAGGAAAACGCAATCTACCCCACCCTCTCTCTGTGTCTTACTTCTGTTACCCTTTTCATAAAACTCCAAAGGTTGTGATACAAGATTTGCCTTCCATGAACCCATGCTGGTTTTCATTTATAATCTTGTTCCTTTCCAGGTGTTTCGACCATTCTCCTCCTGATAATCTTCTCCATGACTCTGCACACAATACATGTCAGAGACACAGGTGTGTAGTTTTTGTGTCTCGTTTCTGTTTCCTTTCTTAAATATGGGGACTACATTAGCTGTTTCCATTTCTCAGGTAGTTGCCCAGTTTCAAGGGATGTGTTGAAGATTGTGGTTAGAGGCACGCACAGCATCTCTGCTCCTTCTCTAAGGACCCCTTTGGGGGGATGTTGTCCGGTCCCATCGCCTTTGAGGTGTCAAGGTCCACTTAAGAGCTTCTTCACCTCCTCCTCCTCAGTTGTTCGTATGTCATCCAACACTTGTTGGTATATTTTCCCCCTTGATGTTCCCTTTCTGTCCTGTCTTCCCACAGCCCTTCCTGTCTTACTGTAAAAACTTCCTTAAATCTCCTGTTCAGCTCCTCACATACCTCCTGATCATTTTCTTTTGAGTTCTCCACCTTCTGTCCTTAATCTGATCACTGGTCTTTGACTGTTGTTTTCCTCCGTTTGGGCTAAAACAACAGTTTCGGGTCAGTCTTGTTTTCTCGTTTTATGCATTTTAAATACTGTCGCTGGCCCCCCTCCTAACCTGCGTACTCATTCCGGCTCGCGACTGATCTCCCTTTTTTTCGTGGTTCTCGCCTTCTGTATTTTTTCCATTCCTATTGCACTTTGTTTTTCCTCCTTCCCGTGGGGGGGGGGGGGTAAACCGGGGCTCGTTCTTCCCCCTTTGTTACTGTTCCCCTTTTGGGAATAAAACCTTTTCCCACTGCCCCTTGCATTTCGTTGTTACTATTCCATCATTTCATTAGGCTTTCCCCCTTTTCTCTGTCCCACTGGACCCCCCCCGCAGGAATTTTTAAACCCTATTAGTCCCCTCTTTTAAGTCAAGGTTTTCCCCCTTTTAAACTCCTGTTTTCTCTCCACTTGCACTCTACTATGTTTTCAAAGACAAACCCGTGGTCGCTACTCCTAGGGGACTTCTATTTGATTCCTCAATGTCTGAGCTCCCCGGTGAACACAAGGTCCAATCTTGCTGGTTCATCCCCCCTCTCACTCTGGTAGTGCCCTTAAAAATTTGGGGCATGAGTTTTTCCAGCACCACTCCAACACCCGGCTTTCCATTTTTTCGGGACCCCCTGTGGCTCCGGGTTTTCCCGTCACTCTCCCTGGGGTTTGAATTCCCCCTAACCACAACTTTGCTCTGCGGGAGTGAGCTCTTCTTCCCACCTCAGCAATGTGTCCCCATTGCTCGTTGCTCTTTCATTTTCCTCTCTTGGCCCCCTGCAGTTTGTGGGGATTATACTCACTGCAATGACCACTTTTTTTCCCCAACTGAAGTGTACCTGCTTTAGTCTCTTCCTCCCCCCCTCATCTATCCTTCCATTTTCTCGAATTTCCATCTTTTTTTTGCGAGCAGAGCAACCCCCCCTTTCCCCCGCCCCTTCTATCTTTCCTCATGTCTGGTATCCTGGGGGAAATTGCATCTGTTATTGTCCCTGAGTTTGTTCTGTAACGCTAGATGTCGGGGGACTTCTCATTGATTTCTTTTTTTGCCTTCCTCATGTTTATTCTTTTAATCCATCGCTTTTGTGTACCAAACCTTCAACTTCGTTCTAAAGAAAACTGTGGTGCGGGGGGTGAAACGAGGGTTTGGGTATAGGGTTGGTTGGGATTGTTCAGTTGCCTTGGGGGGTGTCTAGCGGAGTCCTTCTTCAGGTGTTTCGGGGGGGTCTTTTTGTCCTTTCCATTTGACCGGGTTTTTCGCTCTCCTTTTTCATTTCCTCCCATTTCTCCTTTTTGTTTTTTAACTCTCTCTTTTATTTTTTCCTTTTTTCCTTGTTTTTGTCTCGATCGAGGAACACCTCCAAACTCCTGCTTGCCTCTCACCGTGCTTTTTTCCCCGATTCCCAAAATTTGCCACCCGGGGTTTTTCCCCCTCGCCATCACCTTCATGATATCTGAATCGCTTTTTTCTCCTCCTGCTTTTTTTTGAACAAAGTTTTTCCCCCTTTTGCTTTATAGCCCATAGACAAACAGATCTCCCCTTTTCCCCCTCCCACTGAACTTTCCCCTTGCATCCCCTGATGTGTTTTTTTTCCTTTTCCCGTGGGGGTTCCTTCCTTCACCCTTCCCTAGTTAGGCCCCTATGCTTCTTGGGTTTTTCCTTCCTGCCCCTGTTTTTCCTGGCCCCCCAGGTATCTGGAAGGTCCCCTTTCACTTCCTAGTTTCCTTCAAAGTCTTCAACCTCTCGTTTTGTCCTAGTGTGCTCACCGTGGGTTTTACAGGACCTCTGCATAAGTTTAGTTTCCATCTTTCCTTTAACCTTTGCGTTTTGATGTACCATTCCGAACTACTTCTTTGTCTCTGTGCTGTTTTAGATGTCTCAGCCCTCTTTTAATCCTCTACTTTTATTTCTGCTGCTGTGGGCCCGTTCTTTAATTTTTCTGCATTCTGCTGCTAACCCTCTTCCCCTTCCTTTCCAGCTCATCTATCTCCTTCCCCCGTCCCCTTTTTCCTCCCTTTTTTTGAGCCTACCCCCATTCCTCCCTCCCCGATTCGTCCTTGGAGCCCTTGTCCTCATCCTGTTCTAGGTTTTCCCCCGTTGCTCCACAGAAGGGGGGCGGGGGGTTGGGGGGGGGGAATAGATGGGTTTGGAGGGAAAGGGGGTGGTGGCTGGGGGAGGGGGGGGATGGTTATTGGAGGGGGAAGATATTTGGGGGGGGTTTAAAGGTTTTAGGAGAGAGGGGGTGGATGGTTATGGGGGGGGGGAGATGGGGTTTTTGGGGGGAGGAGGTAGTTGGGGGGGTAAACGGTTTGGGGAGGGTTAGGGGGGTTGGGTAAAAGGGGAGGTGGCTAAGGGAGGTGGTTAGGGAAGGGGAGAGGTGGGGTTTGGGGGGGGGGTACATGTTTGGTCAAGTGTTTGGTCAATGTGGAAGGGGTGTGGGTGTGTAGTGGTGTGTGTGGTGGTGTGGGTTGTGTGTGGGGGGGGGTGTGTGTGTGTGGGGTGTGTTTTGGGGTGTGTGGTGTGTGTGTGTGTGTGTGTGTGTGTGGTGTGTGTTGTGGGTTGTGTGGGGTGTGTGTAGTGTGGTGTGTGTGTTTGTCGTGGTGTGTGGGTTGGGTTTTTGGTGTGGGTTGGGTGTGGTGTGTGTTGTGCGGTGGTGTTGTGGTGATGTTGTGGTGTGAGTTGTGGGGTGGGGTGGTGTACCACCTATTTATCACCTAGTTTAGGTTGCAGGGGTCAGTCCGAGCCCTGGCCCCGCCCCTTCACTGTCGCTACAGGTCATCTCCCTGAGCCGAGCTTTTCAACCTCGCTTAAAGATGTAGGATCCTGCCCCACTTTCATCGCTTCCCCAAACTATTCCACTTCTGACTACTCGTGGGTGAAAAATACTTCCTAACATCCCCGTGATTCATCTGTTCCTTTAGCTTCCAACTGTGTCCCCCCTTTTTACTGGTCCAATCTCTGGAACAACCCGTCCTTTTTTCCCCTTTCATTCCCCCCATATTTTTTGGGTTTTATGTCCCCCCCCCCCCAGTTTTTTTTTTTTGAACAATTAGTCCCCCTTTTTCCCTTACTTTCCTGTTCTTCAGTGTTGTTGGGGTTTTTCCCTTTCCCCCCAAATCCTCACCGGGACGGGTCCTGGTTCCATTGTGTCAAACTTTTCTAGTTTCCCGTTTCTGGGGTTTTTTGGTTGGTTCCCCAAAC
>NC_069404.1:68370050-68372550 GCF_026875155.1 Cherax quadricarinatus
ACTCACCATTGAGGTTGGGGGTCGAGCCGACCCCTTCCCCCCCCTTTTCACTGATCGCACTAGGTCACTCCCCTGACCCGTGAGCTTTATCATACCTCGTTTAAAAAGCTATGTATGGACCCCGCCTCCACTACATCGCCCCCCCAAAACTTTCCATTAAATGATACTCTGGGGCTGAAGAAATCTTCCTAACACCCCCTGTGTTTCATCTTGTTTCAGTTTCCCCAACTGTCCCCCCTTGTTCTGTGTCCAATCTCGGGAAAACATCCTGTCTTTGTCCACCTTGAATTCTCTCATATTTTGTATGCGTTATCATTCCCCCCTATCTCCCCTTTCCCTCCATGTCGTAGGTTGATTTCTTAAACCCTCTCCTGTAGGACATACCTCTTAGCTTGGACTAGTCTTGTTGCAAACCTTTGCACTTTCTCTAGTTTTTTACGTGTTTGGGCTGGGTGGGGGTTCCAAATGTGCCGATCTCCAATAGGGGCCTAACGTTAGGGGTGTACGGGGTCCGAACGATTCCTATTAAGAGCGGAATGCTGTTTGAGGTTTGTAGGCGCCCATATGCTGCAGCAGTTATTTGGTGATGTGGGCTTCGGGGAGATGTCCCGGGTGTTATACTCCCCCCAAGATTTTTTTTTCCTTGATTGAGGTTTTAGTCTCGACCCCCTAATGTACCCCGTCTGGGCCCCTTTTTTCCCCCTTCCCCCAATCTTCATGCTTTGCACTTGGTGGGATTGAACCCAGGAGCCAATTGTTGGACCAGGTCTGCAGCCTGTCCAGATCCCTTTGTAGTTCTGCCTGGTCTTCGATCGAGTGTATTCTTCTCATCAACTTCACGTCATCTGCAAACAGGGGACACCTCAGAGTCTATTCCTTCCGTCATGTCGTTCACAAATACCAGAAACAGCACTGGTCCTAGGACTGACCCCTGCGGGACCCCGCTGGTCACAGGTGCCCACTCTGACACCTCGCCACGTACCATGACTCGCTGCTGTCTTCCTGACAAGTATTCCCTGATCCATTGTAGTGCCTTCCCTGTTATCCCTGCTTGGTCCTCCAGTTTTTGCACCAATCTCTTGTGTGGAACTGTGTCAAACGCCTTCTTGCAGTCCAAGAAAATGCAATCCACCCACCCCTCTCTCTCTTGTCTTACTGCTGTCACCATGTCATAGAACTCCAGTAGGTTTGTGACACAGGATTTCCCGTCCCTGAAAACCATGCTGGCTGCTGTTGATGAGATCATTCCTTTCTAGGTGTTCCACCACTCTTCTCCTGATAATCTTCTCCATGATTTTGCATACTATACATGTCAGTGACACTGGTCTGTAGTTTAATGCTTCATGTCTGTCTCCTTTTTTAAAGATTGGGACTACATTTGCTGTCTTCCATGCCTCAGGCAATCTCCCTGTTTCGATAGATGTATTGAATATTGTTGTTAGGGGTACACATAGCGCCTCTGCTCCCTCTCTCAATACCCATGGGGAGATGTTATCTCGCCCCATTGCCTTTGAGGTATCTAGCTCACTCAGAAGCCTCTTCACTTCTTCCTCGGTTGTGTGCACTGTGTCCAGCACATGGTGGTGTGCCCCACCTCTCCGTCTTTCTGGAGTCCCTTCTGTCTCCTCTGTGAACACTTCTTTGAATCTCTTGTTGAGTTCTTCACATACTTCACGGTCATTTCCTGTTGTCTCTCCTCCTTCCTTCCTTAGCCTGATTACCTGGTCCTTGACTGTTGTTTTCCTCCTGATGTGGCTGTACAACAGTTTCGGGTCAGATTTGGCTTTCGCTGCTATGTCATTTTCATATTGTCTTTGGGCCTCCTTCTTATCTGTGCATATTCATTTCTGGCTCTACGACTGTTCTCCTTATTCTCCTGGGTCCTTTGCCTTCTATATTTCTTCCATTCCCTAGCACACTTGGTTTTTGCCTAACTGCACCTTTGGGTAAACCATGGGCTCATCCTGGCTTTTTCATTACTCCTGTTACCCTTGGGTACAAACCTCTCCTCAGCCTCCTTGCATTTTGTTGCTACATATTCCATCATCTCATTAACTGGCTTCCCTGCCAGTTCTCTGTCCCACTGAACCCCGTTCAGGTAGTTCCTCATTCCTGTGTATTCCCCTTTCTTGTAGTTTGGCTTCATTCGTCCTGGCCTTCCTGCTTCTCCCTCCACTTGTAGCTCTACTGTGTATTCGAAGCTTAAAACCACATGGTCACTGGCCCCAAGGGGTCTTTCATATGTGATGTCCTCGATATCTGCACTACTGAAGGTGAATACTAAGTCCAGCCTTGCTGGTTCATCTTCTCCTCTCTCTCTTGTAGTGTCCCTTAGTGTTGTACATGAAGTTCTCCAGTACCACCTCCATCATCTTAGCCCTCCATGTATCTTGGCCCCCATGTGGGTCCAAGTTCTCCCAATCGATCTCCTTGTTGTTAAAGTCACCCATGATCAGGAGCTTTGCCCTGCATGCATGAGCTCTTCTGGCCACTCTAGCCA
>NC_069404.1:68377550-68391527 GCF_026875155.1 Cherax quadricarinatus
CTGCCTCACAGTTCACTGGAAAAGTCTAAATGTGAGTCCAAAAAGTGGATTTTAAGTGACATGTTACATCCCATGTTCTTGTAAGCCTTGATGAGGATTTTTAACCAATTCTTCATAGTTGCCTTCCCTTCTGTTTCCGAGGAATCCCTTCACCACTGATTTGAATGCTTCCCAATCAGCTTTCTCCTCCCCATGAAGGTCTGATTCAAAGTCACCATCTATAAGAAGCTCTCGAATCTGAGGGGAATTTTGATGTTAAATACAGTAGTAGTGGTAGAGGTAAGGTTGGTAGTGGAAGTAGTAGTGGTAGAGGTAAGGTTGGTAGTGGAAGTAGTAGTGGTAGAGGTAAGGTTGGTAGTGGAAGTAGTAGTGGTAGAGGTAAGGTTGGTAGTACTTGAATCCTTGACCGGATTTGTCCATAGCTTTTACAAAGTTTTTCATGAGCCCCAGTTTTATGTTTAGTGGTGGTAGCAAAATTTTGTTTGGTTCAGTGAGAGGTGAATGTAGAACATTTTTTTATCCCAGGCTCCAATGAGTGACGAGGTGGCCAGTCTCTCCTGATGTAGTGGGAACCTCTTGTACGGCTGTCCCATTCACATAGAAAGCAGCAGTACTTGGTGTATCTGCCCTGCAAGCCCATCACAAGAGCAACAACCTTTAAGTCACCATAGAACTGCCATTGATGTTCATCATATTTCATGCATTACAACATATGCTTTATATTCTCATAAGTTTCTTTCATATGTGGTGCATAGCCCACAGGAACTGATGGTTTACTATTGCCGTTATGCAGCAAGTCACCTTTCAGACTCGTTTTTGATGAATCTATGAACAGCCTCCAGTGACTGGGTTCGTAGTCGATGCCAAGTGCTTCCATCAGATCATTAATATTGTTTCAGGCCACTAAATCACCTTCCTATACGAAGAAATCGTTGAACTGCTCCTGACGGTCACGAAATTTTGAAATCTTCACATCAGATACTAGGAGATTCCACTGTTGAAGACTAGAGCCTAGCAACTCTACCTTATTTTTGGGTAGTTGCAGATCCTTGACAAGGTCATGGAGTTACCCTTTTGTTATAAGATGTGGCCTAGAGAAGTGTGCTTCATCAAAGTTCCAGTCACTCTGTAATCCAGCACTTTTATCCTTCTCTTCTTCCTCCTCACCACTTTCTTCATCTGACTCGAGGGATACCAAAGTTGGTGGATCAGAAACAGGTAGACCTTCTCCATGTGGAACTGGGCGAATAGCTGATGGAATGTTTGGATATTCAATGGACCCCATTTTTTTTTTTTGACAAGCCATTTGTACTGGAGGTACCATGCAGAAATAGCAATTGTTGATATGGTCTGTTGGCTTCCGCCATGTCACTGGCACAGCAAAAGCCGTTTTTTCCTCTTCCTGTTCAACCATTGGCGAAAGTTAGTAGCACAATTGTTGCAGCATATGTGTTGAGCTCAGTTCTTATCCTGGTCACCAATCTTGCATCCGAAATATAGGTGATATGCCTTCCTCACCATAGCAGTTATACGGCGCTTCTGTGATGCAAAGGTCACCTCACCACAAATGTATCAGAAGTTGTCTGTCATAGTCACACAAGTACGAGGCTTCTGAAAGAAGAAAACAGCAAACAATTAGAAGATAAACAAAAAATTTATTCATTAATTTATCATTATAATAAAGAGCAAGCCAGCTTAGCAGAAGTATTTATATCATTCAGTAGGAAATAAAATTAATATAATATACCACACATGTATATGAATATTTATTATAAGTTTAAAAAATGTTTAGCTAAGAAAATCACCGACCTTTCACCTTAAAATATAAACTTGAACATCACAACCATCTTCTGTGACTGCTGGAACAATAATGAAGGTCAGTCAGACTAAGTGTGGTAAGAAACAACCATCTTCTGTGACTGCTGGAACAATAATAATTGTTTGTTAGTAGAGCTAACAAACAGTTTTAACCATAATATTCATTATCAGTGACTTAAAATTAGTTGGAAATTGCTACTCTGGTCTCGGAAGCATTTTAGTTGTTGACCAGTGTAATTTGTGTCAACACTGGTGCCAGGAGCTGCTTGCTACCCTGCCTCACACACCTTCCAGTAAAAATACCGCATTCAAATTTAAACTGTAAAATTCTTGATCTTATCACATTATTAACAGTCTAGAAAGCTGTAACACTCTTGTAGGTACATTCATTGATTCACTCACGTACGATGACCGCTAATAATATCTTAGGACAGCCACTAAAACGCTAAATCCTGGGAGCAGTATTTAACGATATTGCTTCGTGTGTGTGTGTGTGTGTGTGTGTGTGTGTGTGTGTGTGTGGAGTGTGTGTGGTATGTGTGTGTGGTGTGGTGTTTGTGTGTTGTGTATGTGTGTGTGAGTGTGTGGGTGTGTGTGTGTGTTGTGAGTGTGTGTGTGTACTCACCTATTTGGTACTCACCTATTTGGGTTTGCAGGGGTCCGAGTCATAGCTCTTGCCCCGCCTCTTCACTGATTGCTACTATGTCCTCTCTCTCCTGCAGCCATGAGCTTTATCATACCTCGCCTTAAAACTATGAATGGTTCCACGCCTCCACTACTTCACTTTCTAGACTAATTTCTATTCCACGACTTGACTACTCTAATGAACTGAAGAAATACTTCCTAACATCCCTTTGATTCATCTGAGTCTACTACTTTCCAATAGTGACCTCTTGTGTATGTGTCGCCTCTCTGGAACAATCCTGTCCTTTGTCCACCGTGTTCTATTCCGCCAGTATTTTATAATGTCGTTTATCATGTCTCCCCCGACCCTCTGGCCTCCAGTGTCGTCAGGCCCGATTTCCCTCAGGAACCTTTCTCGTACGACAATCCCCCGTAGCTCTGGGACGTGTAGTCCATGTTGCAAACCTTTGCACTTTCTCTATTTTCTTGACGTGCTGGACTAGGTGTGGATTCCCAAACTGGTGCTGGCATACTCCAGTAAGGGCTGAACGTAAATGTGTATCAGTGTCTTGAACGACTCTTATTGAGGTATCGGTGAACGCCATCCGTAGGTTTGCCAGCTGCCGTATCTGCAGCAGTTATCTGATTTTTGTGCGCCTCAGAGAGATATCTTCGTGTTATACTCACCCCCAGATCATTTTCCTGAGTGAGGTTTGCAGTCTTTTGGCCATCAAATTAATAATGGTGTCTAGCGGTCATCTTTTGGCCCTTCCCCATTCTTCTTCATGACTTTGCATTTGGCAGGGTTAACTCAAGGGAGCCATTTTCTGGACCAGCTTTGTAGCACTGGTCCAGGTCTCTTTGTGACCTGCCTGATCCGCTTCCGATGTGATTCTTCCTCATTAACTTCACATCATCGCAAACAAGGACACTTCTGAGTCTATATCCCCCTTCCGTTATGTCTTCACATATACCAAGAACAGCACAAGTCCTAGGACTTTGACCCCGTGTGGAAACCCGTCTTGGTCCACAAGCGCCCCACTGCTCCTGACACCTCGTCACGTACCCTGGACTCGTTTTGTTAGCGCCTCCCTGTCAGGTGTGTGGTGTATGTGTGTGTTGTGTTGTGGTGTTGTGGTGTGTGTGTGGTGTTGTGTTGTGTGTGTGTTGCGTGTGTGTGTGCATGTGTGTGTGTGTGTGTGTGTGTGTATGTGTGTATGTGTTGTATTGTGGGTGTTATTGGTTTGTTGTGTGTATGTGTGTGTGTGTGTTTATGTGTGTGTGTGTTATTGTGTGTGTTGTGTAATGTTGGGGTTGTGTGTGTGGTGTATGTGTGTGTATGTGTGTATGTGGTGTATGTGTGTGTGTGTTAATGTGTGGTGTGTATGTGTGTGTGGGTGGTGTGTGGTTGGTGGTTGTGTGTGTATGTGTGTGGTGTGTGTGTGTGTGTGTGTGTGTGGTGTTGTGTGTGTGGGGTGTGTGTGTGTGTGTAGGTTGTGGTGTGTGTGTGTTAAGGTGTTGTATGTATTGTTAGGTGTGTTGTGTATTGTGTGTGTGTGTGTATGTGTATGTTCTGTGTGTACGTGTATGTGTTTGTGTGTGTTTTTTATGTGTGTGTGTGTATGTGTGTGTTTGTTGTGTGTGTGTGTGGTGTGTGTGTGTGTATGTGTATTGTGTGTATGTGTTTGTGTGTATGTGTGTGTGTGTGTATTGTTGTGTAGTGGTGTTTGTGGTAAGTGTGTGTGTATGTGTGTGTGTGTGTGTGTTGGTGTGTGTGTTGTGTGTGTGTGGTGTGTGTGTGTGTAATTGTGTATGTGTGTGTGTTGTATTTTGTATGTGTGTGTTGTGCAAGGTGATTTTTGGTAGTGGTAGTGGTGATGTGGTATCTGAGGAAATTGAAATGAATATTGTATCAGGTGCAGCCGCAACAGCAAGCCTCACAGTACCCAGGCAGCAGCAACGATAGCATCTTTACCCTCAATAGTCAGCAGTAGGAGAATAGGAGCAGCAAGCATAAAACCAGGAGGAGAAGCAGCAGCACAGCAGCAGCAGCAGCACAGCAAGCTGGTGGTTGTTGGTGGTGGCGTGTCAGTTCGTGTACCCGGCACAGTGGGAACGGACGTGTGTGTGCGAGGTGTGTGAGGTGGCTGGCGTGCTGCTGCTGCCACTCCTTCCACGATACTTTCTCTTCGCTCGTCTCAACGGAGGTCAGTCAACACAGTGTGGTTAAACACAATGAATTTGTGCAAGAATAACACGTCTTACTGTGCAAAAGAAGGCACACGAAGCTGAACGCCCTTTCCTGAACACAAGGGATAAACAGGGCAACTTTACGACAGGAATACAACGATGAACAATACCCTAACTGAAACAAGGTTGAACACTCGTTCAGCAAGGCAATTTTTCAACCCCATACTGAGGGACACTGATGAACATAGCCTCACTTAAAACCGAGGTGAACATCCTAAACACGCTAACACAGTTGAACCATAGGAAAATATTAAATATAATCGACTTCTAACCGCCCCCACGGGATAACTTGGAAAATAATTTTTTTTTAATATGTGTTACTGGTAAAAAGCAAATAAAACGAATCAGCGAGAATTCAAAGAGGAAAGTGACACGATGGTCTGTAAAACCTTCCTGAGTCAGCGCTCCATTTTGTTCCGTTTTTATCATGGTCACTATCTCTCTCCCCCTGTAAGAACACTGACTCGCTGAAGTTCGCACTGGTAGGGAGTAAAAACTTTATTATTCTATAACTTCACAACTTTGTTTTAAATGGTCGTCATCAGGTGGTACGTAGAAGTTGTTAAAAAAAAAAGAACTCTTCACTAACGTATTGGAAAAAAGAAACATAGCATTGAAGTGAAAAAGGTTCCATTGCGCCACTTGTGGGAAAGAAAAGGAGGAAAGAGTTGAGAGTGGTTGTATGTGGGTGGGCTGAAAGCTGACATCTATCCACCTGTACGATAACAGCATAGATCAGTGGATTGGCGGCAGCCACAATTCCATACCTCATCGCACGTCGTCTCCCGCACAGCGGCTTCGGGCCTAGCACGTGTTCGTCTAAGATGCCGGGGCGCCACACGCCCTTCCTCTCCCGTATGCACCCCAGCCTGGCCTGCCGTGGGGCCGCCCGAACACATCTTCAGTGCCCATCCAGGACCGATCACTGCGAGGAGACCCGACGCGCGCACGGGCCGCGTCACTAGCGACTTGCCTACTTACCCCTGTTCTGCGTGCCACGGCGGCGTGCCAACTTCAGCACGTAGGTAAGCAGGACTGACCACTTGCGGAGGAGTGTAGAACTTAGTATTAGAAATAAAGTGCCGATACTACCATGAGATGAGATTTTTCGGGTCATTTCTTTTCTCCTGGTGCTTCTACAATTTTCAATGTAGGTTGCTTGTAATGTCACTTGGTTTGCCCGTATCATGTAGCAAGTTTCTAGAATGATCTAACTGGCTGGTAGTCGTCAGGTGCATCTAGGTAGGTGACCGAGTCTGGTACTTAGTCCCATATAATCACTACTAGGAACCAGATAAACCTGACCTGGACACCTAGTATATAGTTTGAATGTACCCCTTGATTTACGAAGTTAGGTTCCACTGCATCATCACCCATCAAACAACACCCATCTCCTAACATCACACCCCTCACCTTACATCACCCAGACACCTAATGTCACCCATGGCTCCTATGTATCAGTATCGCCTCACATTATCCACTTCTAATGTCACACATCCAACATCATATATTTTCCTAACAACACACATCAACATCATACATCTAACATAACCACCTAATAGGAGGTTCCTTGATGCCTGCTGAGAGGCGCTTGATTCTTAGGAATTGGATCTGTGCTCAGTTAGCCCTGATTGAGGCCTAAATACCTACGAGCCCTCCCCTTGGCGCTGTAAAATCCAGACGGGCCATAGCGCTCCTCCCCTCCTGATTATAATTACAATCTTAACATAACCCATCGACTAACATCACCCATCTCCTGACTAGTCACCCGCCCTAACATCAACCCATCTCGTAATATCACCCATCTCCTTACATCACCCAACTCCTAACATCACCAATCGCTCTCCTTAACAACTGATTTAATAATATCATCACGCCTTGAACATCACCTCCATGGGCATTATACCAATGCCAACACCATTACTATTACCAATCATCGCTCATGTAATCACCACCACCACCTACTGCTACTCTACTACTGACTACTACTACAACTACTACCACTACAACTTAAAAAAATAATAATAATTATAATAATAAAACATAATAATAACAATAATAAAATAATGATAATACTGGCTATTACTACTACTACTACAATGCTCCTACTTAACTACTTCTGCTGCTCTACTACTACTACTGCTACTACAACTACACTACTGACTACTACTACTGACTACTACTACATCTAACTTCTTGGCTTGCTGCTACTACTACTACTACTACTGCTGCTGCTGCTGCTGCTGCTACTGACTACTCTACAGCTACTATTATACTAACTACTACTACTACTACTATTAACTATGCTGTAACAACTACTACGTTACTGTTACTACTGCTGACTACTGTTTTTACTACTACTACTACTGTTTTACTACTTACTACTACTACTGAACTACTGTACTACTAACTACTGGTTTCTACTATCTAAACTACTACTACTATATTACTACTATTATCTTACTACTGTTACTACTACTGACTACTACTACTAAATAGTAATAATAATAAGTAAAAATAAAAATAACGAATAATGCTACTAGTAAACGTGCTACTAGCGTACTATACTGCTACTACTAACTACTACTTCTACTACTACTACTGTTACTGACTACTACTACTACTGTTATAACTACTGCTACTGTACACTACTCATACGCTACTGACTATCTACTACTACTACTACTACACTACTACCTACTTGTCCTACTACGTTACTACTACTAACTAGCTACTGTAACTCACACTGCTACTGTTACTACTACTACTTAACTTTTAGGGCTACTTACTACTACACAGTTACAGCTACTACTACAGTTACTACTACGACTACTACTACTACAGTTACATTACTATTACTACCTACTAGCTACTATTAACTGTTACTACTACTACTACAACTACTACTACTACTACACTACTACTATTACTACAGACTACTAGACTAATAAAAAAACAAAAAAAGTAATGAATAAATAAAAAAAAATATAATACTACCACTGACTGCCTACTACTACTACTACTACTACTACTACAACTACTACTACTACTACTTTCTACTTACTTCTGCCTGCTGGCTACAACTACTACACGTCCCGTTACCTACTAATACTGGGACTACTACTACTACTACTACTTTAACTACTACTACTAAGACTGTTATAACTTCTACTTGACTGACTACTACTACTACGGGTACTACTGTACGTACTGATTAAGTGCTACAACTTCATACTTGGACTACTAGTACTACTTACTACTGCTACAAATATTACTACTACTAACTGACAAAGACTACCACTACAACTACTATGTCGTACTAAACACCACCACCACTACTTCTACCACTATTACTACTACTATTAATATCACATCTATTACTACTGGAACGACCACCACCCTGAACAGCACAGTCCACAACCACCCCCTCCAACGCCCACCACCTCCACTCTCTTCCACCATCCAACCCTCACCACCATTTGCCAATCATACAGTCACAGACGTCCAGTAACAACCGCCCGTCTGTCCTAGAGGGACAGGTTAGGCACCAAAGTAAATGATTCGATTGAGAATATGAAAAGTAAAGGAATATAGTATATATATATATATATAAATAAAATATATATAGAGGGATATATATATTAGTATATATATATATCATATATATTAATATATACTATAGTATATATATTACAAACTTCCGTTTTTAACACTCTCCTTGGCGAAGGACGGTAATACTCCCTAAGCAGTTGCTGTCGGAAGTACTGTATGGAGCGGCCATTCGGAGTTAGCTTCCTTTTAAATATTTTCAGTGTAAAAGCAGGAAAAATGAAACTGAAGAGGAAAGAAGGAAATGCCGAGGAAGGAAGAAAAAAAAATGGTGAAGATGAGGGAGGAAGAATGTGGAAGAGGAAAGTTGTAAGACTAGGAAGGTGGGAGAAGAACGATTGATAAGAGAAGAGAAAATGGGAAAAGAGTAGGATAAAAGATAGAGGATAGAAGAATAAGAATAAAAGAAATGATGATAGGAGAAGGAAAGATGGGAGAAGAGGAAGATGGGAGAAGAGAAGGCTTAGGAATGAAAATTAGATGAAATAGGAGATATAGGAAGAGGACAGGGGAGTAAAAATGAATATAAGGACAAGAGAAATATGGGTGAAGAAGACGGGAGAAGAAGAGGATGAAGATAAGGTAGTGAGGGGAAATAGGAGAAACAGATGACGCGTGGTGAGAAGAGGAAATGGACCTGATTATAAAGATAATGTTATAAGAAGATAAATACCACGAGAGACAGGGAAAATGTGTGAGGGAGAGAGAGTGTTAGAGAAAAGTAGAGGAGAGAAGAGAGAGAGAGATGAGTGAGAGGAGAGAGAGAGAGAGCAGAGAGAGAGAGAGAGAAGAGAGAGGAGAGAATGGAGGGGCAGCCCCGTGTCTAAATGGTCACAAGGTACACGTCTGGTGCTCTTGCGTATCTCCTTTCCACGACCGGTTTCTTTACCCAATATTCAATCTTTGATCTCACCTGCATCTCCTTCTGCTTTCACTAAGTAATTATTAAACTGCTCAATTCATGTGTTTAATCCATATATGCTATGGTTGAAATCTGTAAACCTTAACTACTATAAAATGATGTCGTATGCTATGGAAGCTCCGACATCACATCACTTGCCCTGACCTAACTGAAAATTTTGAGCTCATACAAGCAGGGTAACCGGTAAGTAAAATCCTTACACAAATAACCTGCTTACGACGATTGTAAGAGGGGCTCTCTCCTGTGTGCGTTTTATTCGTGTATTGTTCCGAGTAAACGGTGGTTTTGCATTTTTGTTCCGAAAAGCAAACCCGTCCTAGACTTCATGAGACTTTAGTCTGTCTAGGCATACTAGGAAGAAGTGGACCGTATATAATCCTCAAAGCTCCTCAGTTACATCCTGAAAATCTCGGCAGCCATTCACAATAGCGTCCTTTTATCTCCATTGGGACTCATTTCGTTTTTTCTCCAATCGAAGCTTAATTGCCGAAGCACTGCCACATCAGTGCTTCGGTTTCACAACCTTCCAGACGGCAGACAGCACAGTGTCTGTTTTTGATCCGACTTTCTGCATTCCAGGACATCTACTAAATCACCAGCAATTTCACAGTGAGTTTTATGCTGTAATGATTTTATTCATATTAGCAGCCACGTTCATCACCCATTATTATCTTTTCAGACTCAAGGAAATGCATTGCAGGGCTCACTAGTAATGTGACTCCTCGCACCCTATAAGGCTCCTAATTCAAGTACTGAGATTATGTCTAATTATCTGAACCTACAGGGAAACCATATATCCTGTTGGATCCCTGGCACACTGGCGTCCCACGGTGGCCAGAATGCAGACATCGGCTAAGAGGGTCTGCTGCTCATGATCTACCAACTTTCTCTTATTCTGACTGAAACTCAAGTAGTTGTGGCGGATAGTAGGCTCCGGACGCGCTAGCAAGAAGCAGCGTTGGATTGACCTAGAGAAGAACAATAAGTGTATTTTCCGTCGAACTCACAACTGGATTCCGGTTTTCTTCCTTCCACTCGCTGATCAAGCCATGAGGAACTTCCCTCTCTCTCCGTTTTACGAATTGGCCAATACTATACTTAACACATTACTTGCCAAAAGGAAAGACAACCCAAACCTGTAAGCAAGGGCCGCCGGGTGTTCTTGAAAGCTCACTACACATTAAAAGAATATTTCTTACCCAACTAGAGCACGCAGGATCCACTTATCTTCAGCACTACTACTATCACCAACACCACCCGAATACAAGTGATACTACCACTACTACCGACACACTTAGCTACTAGTACTATTACCTCTAGTACGACTATTACAACTTCCTCGCACTACAGTTACTACTACTACTACTACCAAAAACCACCCCCAATACTTACTACCATTACTACTACTACTAACTACTACTACTACTAACTACTACTACTACTAAATACTTTTACTACTACTGACTACTGCTACTAACATACTACTACTATTACCTACTATACTACAACTACTGCTACTAACTACTAACTACTTCTACTACTAACTACTACTACTACTAAATTCTGCTACACTAACTACTAATTCGTTCTAACTACAACAGTTACTAACTATTCCACTAATTACTATTACTACCAAATTAACTACAAACTACTACTACTAACTGTTAACTACTTCTACTCACTAACTATACTACTACTAGCTACTGCTACTACTACGTACTACTAAGTACAACTACTAACTACTACTGACTAAATAACTAACTACAACTACCCTACTACTACTACAACTATACACTACTACAATTACTACAACTACTACCACCGACCACCAAGTACCACTACTACTACTACTACGACTACTAACTACTAACCACGACCACCAAGTACTAACTAACTAACTTACTAATACTACTACAAACCACTAACAACAACTTACGCACTAACTACTGGACTAACTACTGCTACTACTAACTACTGCTGCTACTAACTACTACTACTAACTACTACTACTAACTACTACTACTAACTACTACTACTACTACTACTACTACTACTACTACTACTACTACTACTACTACTGACTACTACTACTAACTACTACTAATACTGCCACTAACTACTACTACTAACTACTGCTATACTAACTACTACTACTAACTACTACTACTACTACTACTACTACTAACTACTACTACTACTAACTACTACTACTAACTACTACTACTACTACTACTACTACCACTAACTACTACTACCTCTAACTACTACTACTACTAACTACTGCTACTACTAACTACTACTAACTACTGATTCTACTAACTACTACTACTAACTACTACTACTACTACTACTACTACTACTAACTACTACTACTAACTACTACTACCACTAACTACTACTACCACTAACTACTACTACCACTAACTACTACTACCTCTAACTACTACTACTACTAACTACTGCTACTACTAACTACTGCTTCTACTAACTACTACTAAACTAACTACTACTACTACTACTCTACTACTATTTACTACTACTAACTACTACTACCACTAACTACTACTACCACTAACTACTACTACCACTAACTACTACTACTAACTACTACTAACTACTACTACTACTACTACTACTACTAAGAACTACTACTAACTCCTACTACTACTAACTACTACTACTAACGGTTACTACTAACTACTACTACTAACTACTACTACTACTAATACTACTACTAATACTACTACCAACTACTACTACTACTACTACCACTAACTTCTACTACTAACTACTGCTACTACTACTAACTACTGCTACTACTACTAACTACTGCTACTGCTACTACTAATACTAATTACTACTACCTACTACTAACTGCTATTACTACTAACTACTACTAATAACTACTGCTACTACTACTAACTACCGCTACCACTACTAACTACTGCTACTACTACTAACTACTACTACTGCTACTACTAATACTAAGTACTACTACTAACTGCTACTACTACTAACTACTACTACTAACTACTACTACTAACTACTGCTAATACTACTAACTACTACTACTGCTACTACTAACTACTACTGCTACTACTAATACTAAGTCCTACTACTAACTGCTACTACTAACTACTACTACTAACTACTGCTAATACAACTAACTACTACTACTACTACTCCCTACTACTACTACTACTACTACTAAACTACTACTACTCCCTACTACTACTACTACTACTACTACTCCTACTACTAATACTAAGTACTACTACAACTGCTTACTACTACTAACTACTACTACTAACGATTACAACTAACTACTACTACTACTAACTTCTACTACTAATATTAACTACTACTACTACTACAACTACTATCTGCTACTATTACTAACTACTACTACTAATTTCTACTACTACTATTAACTACTACTACTACAACTACTACTGCTACTAACTGCTACTATTACTAAACTACTACTACTAACGATTACTACTAACTACTACCACTAACTATTACTACTACTACTACTAACTGCTACTATTACTAACTACTACTACTACTAACGATTATTACTAATTACTACCACTAACTACTACTACTACTGAAAATAAATGGTAAAAAAAATAACACTGCTACTACTACTATACTAACTACATACTACTACTGCTAATCGTTGTATTACTACTGCTGCTCTGGCTGCTGCTGCTGCGTTTCGTGCTCTGCTGCGCTTGCTGCGCTGTGCCTGCTGGCTATACTACACTACTACTCTACGCTACTGTTTAAAATACTACTACTACTACCACCACCACCAAGTACTATACAACTACTAATACTACTACTACCACTAACTACACTCCCATAATACTCAAATACTGCTACTACAACATTTCTGCACAACTAATACTAACTCACACTAACTACTACTACTAACTACTACTACTACACTAACTACTACTACTACTACTAATACTACACTACCCCACCCCACCAAGTACTACACTCAACTACTACTCTCTACCACCACCCCCAAAGTACTACTACTAACTACTAATATACTAACCATAACTACTACTCCACTAACTCTACAAACACTGTCTAAAAACACTGTGCACTAACTACTACTACTAACTACTACACTAACTACTACTCAAACTACTACTACTACTTCACTACTATAAACAACTACTGACTACACTACTAATACTACTAAAACTGCCACTAACTACTACTACTAACTACTGCTATGCAAACTACTCTACTAACTACTACTACTACACTACTACTACTACTACTATACTAACTACTACTACTATCTACTACTACTAATCTACTACTACACTCTACTACCACTAAATACACTACCTCAACTACTACTCTATAACTACTGCCACTAACTACTACTAATACTGTTTTCAAAACTACTACTCAAACCCTTACTACAAACCTTACTACTCTAACTACTAAATCCTACTAAACTAACTACCCTAACTACTACTACCACAACTACTCTACCCACTAACTACTACTCCTCAAACTACTACTACAAAATATTTTTTACTACAACTATGCTTTTATTTACAAACCTACACTAACTACTACACTACTACAAATACACACTACACTAACTACATAATACTACTCCCACAAACTACTACTACCACTAAACTCTACTCCCACTAACACTACACTAACTACTACAAAATACTCTCTACACTACTACTACTCTACTACTACAAGAATACTAA
>NC_069404.1:68392027-68402027 GCF_026875155.1 Cherax quadricarinatus
TTAACGAAAATCCGTTGTCCCATTAATGTACCCAAACTCTTCTTTGCGATACCGTAGGTACACGGATAATCGCGGTAGTACAAATCCTCGTGGCTCCCGTGACAGCCCCACGGGTCAACTCAACGCAAACAGTGTTGATGCGCCTGTTGCTATGCAGCGCCATGTTGGAAAATGAGCAGCACACGTCCTCACTACTCAATGGCTGTTGACGAACTGATGTAGCTCGCCTGAAACAGCAGAGGGGTGCAGAGCACAACCGCACTCTACCGTGGTCAGGCAGCGAATGACTGGGAGAGTTTTGTTGCTGTAGCACAGGGCTTTCTGGGCAACGACAAGGCTGACAGTTATGTGGAATTTGTTGAGACCTTGGTAAAAAACTATTGTCAGATGGACTGTAGGATGTCCCTTAAGGTCCATATCCTTGATGCTCATCTTGACAGTTTCAAGGAGAATATGAGAGCATACTCAGAGGAGTAAGTGGGACGCTTCCACCAAGATATAACGGACTTTAAACACAGATATCAGGGTTCTTATAATGAAAACATAATGGGAGACTACATTTGGGGGCTTAAACGGGAAAGTGATTTGTTGCTGCTCGCAAATCTAGAAAAACTTCTCATTTCTGTCTTTTAAATACGTTTCAGAAAGTTTAAAATAAAATTTGTGTAAATTTTATTTTATTCGTGTAAACTTTATTTATTTTATTATATATGTGTGTTAAACATTCAAAACTAGCAAATAATATTGAAATTTAGCCATTTTTTGTCAAAAAAATTCATTCTGTAAGTCACAAAAGCAAAGTTTAAAAGGAATAATGGGCATTTTCTATTTTTTGCAATAAAAGGAGTTGAAAAATAACAGTTACTTGCCAGGAACAAAAATTCTGTTACATTTTGTAATTCATAACTAATCCACAATACCATGGTTGGAACGGTTCACAACAAATCCACAATACCATGGTTGGAACGGTTCACAACAAATCCACAATACCATGGTTGGAACGGTTCACAACAAATCCACAATACCATGGCTGGAACAGTTCATAACTAATCCACAATACCATGGCTGGAACAATTTACAACTAACCCACAATACGATGGCTGGAACAATTCACAACTATTCCATAACACCATGGTTGGAACGGTTCACAACTAACACACAATACCATGGTTGGAACAGTTCACAACTAACTCACAATACCATGGTTGGAACGGTTCACAACTAACTCACAATACCATGGTTGGAACGGTTCACAACTAACCCACAATACCATGGTTGGAACAGTTCACAACTAACTCACAATATCATGGTTGGAACAGTTCACAACTAACTCACAATACCATGTTTGGAACGGTTCACAACTAACTCACAATACCATGGTTGGAACAGTTCACAACTAACTCACAATACCATGGTTGGAACGGTTCACAACTAACCCACAATACCATGGTTGGAACAGTTCACAACTAACTCACAATACCATGGTTGGAACGGTTCACAACTAACCCACAATACCATGGTTGGAACGGTTCACAACTAACCCACAATACCATCGTTGGAACAGTTCACAACTAACCCACAATACCATGGTTGGAACGGTTCACAACTAACTCACAATACCATGGTTGGAACAGTTCACAACTAACTCACAATACCATGGTTGGAACGGTTCACAACTAACCCACAATACCATGGTTGGAACAGTTCACAACTAACTCACAATACCATGGTTGGAACGGTTCACAACTAACCCACAATACCATGGTTGGAACGGTTCACAACTAACCCACAATACCATGGTTGGAACGGTTCAAAACTAACCCACAATACCATGGTTGGAACGGTTCACAACTAACCCACAATACCATGGTTGGAACAGTGCACAACTAACCCACAATACCATGGTTGGAACGGTTCACAACTAACCCACAATACCATGGTTGGAACAGTTCACAACTAACCCACAATACCATGGTTGGAACGGTTCACAACTAACCCACAATACCATGGTTGTGAACGGTTCACAACTAACCCACAATACCATGGTTGGAACGGTTCACAACTAACCCACAATACCATGGTTGGAACGGTTCACAACTAACCCACAATACCATGGTTGGAACGGTTCACAATTAACTCACAATACCATGGTTGGAACGGTTCACAACTAACCCACAATACCATGGTTGGAACGGTTCACAACTAACCCACAATACCATGGTTGGAACGGTTCACAACTAACCCACAATACCATGGTTGGAACGGTTCACAACTAACCCACAATACCATGGTTGGAACGGTTCACAATTAACTCACAATACCATGGTTGGAACGGTTCACAACTAACCCACAATACCATGGTTGGAACGGTTCACAACTAACTCACAATACCATGGTTGGAACGGTTCACAACTAACCCACAATACATGGTTGGAACGGTTCACAACTAACTCACAATACCATGGTTGGAACGGTTCACAACTAACTCACAATACCATGGTTGGAACGGTTCACAACTAACCCACAATACCATGGTTGGAACGGTTCACAACTAACTCACAATACCATGGTTGGAACGGTTCACAACTAACTCACAATACCATGGTTGGAATAAATCACAACTTATCCACAATACCATAGCTGGAACAATTCTCAACTATCCCACACTACTGAGAGGAAACTCAAGACTTCCGAAACATCGTCTACAGATTCAAAACGTTGCCTTGCGTTCCTCTCCGAAGTGTGTTAGTTGTGAGGAATTAGAAAATTATAGTTACCAAAACCAAGCAAGTTACGAAGAGTCACGAATTCAAAAATAAGCAAGCCATGCAAAATAACCTATGCAAAAGTAAGCAAGTCACTGAAAGCCACATATGCAAATCCAAGTAAGCAACTCAAAATCACGCAAGCGAAAAGCAAAGCAAGTTACATTAAGGCACATAAACAAAGTTACGTAACAAAACGAAGCAAGTCACGTACAGTCAAGCAAGCAAAACCAAGCAAGCCACGCCAAGGCTCACCCCCTCTTCTCACGTTGCTTACCGCATTTTCCGGCATATAAGACGCACGAACATGTAAGGCGCACGAGCATATAAGGCGCAGGAGCATTTAAGGCTAATAGGATAATATTACCAAACAGTTGTAACGTAACGTTAGTAAACAACTACTAAAGCGCAACCCAAAGCTCACTCTTGACCCTGACCTTGATCATATAAAACGCAGGCTGATTGTCCATAATTTGAGGGAAAAAAGCGCGCCTTATATGCCGGAAAATACGTTTAGATATCAAATCAAGAACATTCCTATGTTTTGATCAGTTTCTGTGCCAGCTGTTGCTCCAACAGAGCTAAGAAAAAACAGGAGTCGGCTAGCTAAGACACATGTGCAACGGTACTGGTCACCTGTGTAGGGTAAACATTTGAATAATGAAGTTACTTAACTCTTGCTCGTGCGTATCACTTATCTACGTGACGGTAGTGTATAATACAGCCACGTGTAGAACCTACTGTATTATCATGTAAGATACTGTAGCTTTAAGCTTTAAACTACTGTAGCTTTGAGCTTTAAACTACTGTTGCTTTTAGCTTTAAACCACTGTTGCTTTGAGCTTCATCTCTGCAGAATCATGATGTGTAAGAGAGAGAGAGAGAGAGAGAGAGAGAGAGAGAGGAGAGATGACAAGCAGTCAGGAAAAAGAAAGAGGATAGAGACAATTTTTGCGTCACTCCTGACGCTCTCCACATGAATATGCAGATTCAGGAGTTGAAATGAAATACTTGTAAAAATATACCATTACAAAAGTGTGATATAGGCTATTGTGAGAGAGAGTAGTGTGTAAAGTTGATCCTTGTGGCGTTGGTGAGGGGTCGGGTCCAAGCTCCTGGCCCATGTGTGTGTGTGTGTGTGTGTGTGTGTGTGTGTGTGTGTGTGTGTATGTGTGTGTGTGTGTGTGTGTGTGTGTGTGTGTGTGTGTGTGTGTGTGTGTGTGTGTGTGTATGTGTGTGTATGTGTATGAGTGTGTGTATGTGTGTGTATGTGTGTATGTGAATGTGTGTGTGTGTGTATGTGTGTGTATGTGTATGTGTGTGTGTGTGTGTACTCACCTAATTGAGGTTGCAGGGGTCGAGACTCAGCTCCTGGCCCCGCCTCTTCACTGATCGCTACTGGGTCCTCTCTCTCTCTGCTTCCTGAGCTTTGTCATACCTCTTCTTAAAACTATGTATGGTTCCTGCCTCCACTACTTCATTTGCTAGGCTATTCCACTTGCTGACAACTCTATGACTGAAGAAATACTTCCTAACGTCCCTGTGACTCGTCTGAGTCTTCAGCTTCCAGTTTTTGACCCCTTGTCCCTGTGTCCCCTCTCTGGAACATCCTATCTCTGTCCACCTTGTCTATTCCCCGCAGTATCTTGTACGTCGTTATCATGTCTCCCCTGACCCTTCGTCCTCCAGAGTCGTCAGTTCGATTTCCCTTAACCTTTCCTCGTTACGACATTCCCTTAAGCTCTGGGACTAGCCTTGTTGCAAACCTTTGTACTTTCTCTAACTTCCTGACGTGCTTGACCAGGTGTGGGTTCCAGACTGGTGCTGCATACTCCAGTATGGGCCTAACATACACAGTGTACAGTGTCTTGAACGATTTCCTTTTTAAGGTATCGGAACGCTATTCTCAGGTTTGCCCGGCGCCCGTATGCTGCAGCGGTTATTTGGTTGATGTGTGCCTCCCGTGATGTGCTCGGTGTATGGTCATCCCCAAAGGTCTTTCTCCCTGAGTGAGGTCTGTAGTCTTTGTCCACCTAGCCTATACTCTGTCTGCGGTCTTCTTTGCCCTCCCCAATCTTCATGACTTTGCATTTGGCTGGATTGAATTCGAGAAGCCAGTTACTGGACCACATGTCCAGCCTGTCCAGGTCTCTTTGCAGTCCTGCCTCATCCTCGTCCGATTTAATTCTTCTCATCAACTTCACGTCATCTGCGAACAGGGACACTTCAGAGTGTATTCCTTCCATCATGTCGTTCACATAATATCAAAACTAGCACTGGTCCTAGAACTGACCCCTGTGGGACCCCGCTCGTAACAGGCGCCCACTGTGATACCTCTTCACATACCATGACCCGTTGCTGCCTCCCTGTCAGGTATTCCCTTATCAATTGCAGTGCCCTCCCTTTTACATGCGCCTGATCCTCCAGCTTCTGCACTAATCTCTTGTGGGGAACTGTGTCAAAGGCCTTCCTGCAGTCTAGGAAAATGCAATCTACCCACCCCTCTCTCTCGTGTCTTACTTCTGTTACCTTGTCATAAAACTCCAGGAGGTTTGTGATACAAGATTTGCCTTCCATGAACCCATGCTGGTTTTCATTTATAATCTTGTTCCTTTCCAGGTGTTCGACCACTCTCCTCCTGATAATCTTCTCCATGACTCTGCACACAATACATGTCAGAGACACAGGTCTGTAGTTTAGTGTCTCGTTTCTGTTTCCTTTCTTAAATATGGGGACTACATTAGCTGTCTTCCATTTCACAGGTAGTTGCCCAGTTTCAAGGGATGTGTTGAAGATTGTGGTTAGAGGCACGCACAGCATCTCTGCTCCTTCTCTAAGGACCCTTGGGGAGATGTTGTCCGGTCCCATCGCCTTTGAGGTGTCAAGGTCACTTAAGAGCTTCTTCACCTCCTCCTCAGTTGTTCGTATGTCATCCAACACTTGTTGGTATATTCCCTCTTGATGTTCCCTTCTATCCTGTCTTCCCACAGCCCTTCCTGTCTCTACTGTAAAAACTTCCTTAAATCTCCTGTTCAGCTCCTCACATACCTCCTGATCATTTCTTATGAGTTCTCCACCTTCTGTCCTTAATCTGATCACCTGGTCTTTGACTGTTGTCTTCCTCCTGATGTGGCTATACAACAGTTTCGGGTCAGTCTTGATTCTCGTTATGTCATTTTCATACTGTCGCTGGGCCTCCCTCCTTACCTGTGCGTACTCATTCCTGGCTCTGCGACTGATCTCCCTATTTTCGTGTGTTCTCTGCCTTCTGTACTTTTTCCATTCTCTATTGCACTTTGTTTTTGCCTCCTTACACCGTCGGGTAAACCAGGGGCTCGTTCTGGTCTTCCCGTTGTTACTGTTGCTCTTGGGAATAAACCTTTCCACTGCCTCCTTGCATTTCGTTGTTACATATTCCATCATTTCATTTACTGGCTTTCCTGCCAGTTCTCTGTCCCACTGGACCTCCCGCAAGAAGTTCTTCAACCCTATGTAGTCCCCTCTTTTATAGTCAGGCATTTCCCATTCAACTCCTGTTATTCTCTCCACTTGCAGCTCTACTATGTATTCAAAGCATAGAACCACGTGGTCGCTAGCTCCTAGGGGACTCTCATACTTGATGTCCTCAATATCTGAGCTGCCCAGGATGAACACAAGGTCCAATCTTGCTGGTTCATCCTCCCCTCTCACTCTGGTAGTGTCCTTAACATGTTGGTGCATGAGGTTTTCCAGCACCACGCCCATGTTTCGGGACCCCCATGTGGCTCCAGGTTTTCCCAGTCAATCTCCCTGTGGTTGAAATCCCCCATAACCAGCAACTTTGCTCTGATGGAGTGAGCTCTTCTTGCCACCTCAGCAAGTGTGTCCACCATTGCTCTGTTGCTCTCTTCATATTCCTCTCTTGGCCTCCTGCAGTTCTGTGGTGGATTATACATCACTGCAATGACCACTTTGTGTTCCCCAGACTAAAGTGTACCTACTATGTAGTCTCTTTCTCCCGTCTCATCTATTCCTTCCATTTTCTCGAATTTCCATCTGTTTTTTTGCGAGCAGAGCAACCCCACCTTTCCCCCTGCCCCTTCTATCTTTCCTCATGATCTGGTATCCTGGTGGGAAGATTGCATCTGTTATTGTCTCCGTGAGTTTTGTTTCTGTAACTGCTATGATATCTGGGGACTTCTCATTGATTCTTTCTTGCCATTCCTCATGTTTATTCGTTAATCCATCTGCATTTGTGCACCAAACCTTCAACTTCTGTTCTAATACTGTAACTGTGGTGCAGGGGGTGGAAACAGAGGGATTGGTGTATGATGGTTGGTTTGGATTGTTCAGTTGCCTTGGGGGTGTCGTAGTTGGAGTCCTTCTGCAGGTGTTTCTGGGGGGTGCGCTTGTCCTTTCATTTGATCCTGGGTTATTCTGCTCTCCTTTTTCATTTCCTCCCATTTCTCCTTTCGTTTTTGAACTCTCTCTTTCATTGTTTTCCTTTCGTCCTGTGTTCTGTCTCGATCGAGGTACACACTCCGGAACTCCTGCTTGCCTCTCAACCATGCTTTCTCCTGCAGGATCATGGTTCGGGTTGATTCTGCCTTGAAAATTACTTTGAGAGGCCGATTCCTTTTCTTTGTGAACCACCCGATTCTCCGAAAATTTGCCACCTGGGTTATGTCCCCCTCGCCTATCACCTTCATGATATCTTCAATCGCTTTTTTCTCCTCCTGCTTTCTTTCATCATAAGTTTCCCCTTTAGCTTCGTCTAGCCCATAGACAAACACGGATCTCTCCCTTTCCACCTCCCACTGTGACTCCCATTGCATCCTCTGATGTGTTTTAGTTCCTTCCTGTGGAGTGTTCCTTCCTTCAGTCCCTTCCCTAGTTATGGCCCCTATGCTTCTTGGTTTATCCTTCCTGCTCACCTGTTCCTGGCCCCCACAGGTATCTGGGAAGGTCCTTGCACATGTCCTAGTTCTTTCAATGTCTTCCAACCTCTCGTTCTGTCCTAGTGTGCTCACCGTCTTTGTTTTGGCCCCATGTGGGTTTGACAGGACCTCTGCATACAGTTTAGTTTCCATGCTTCCTTCAGACCTGTTGTCTGTGTTTGATGTAGCCATTGCCGATACTACTTCTTTGTCTCTGTGCTGTTTCAGATGTCTCAGCTCCTCTTCTAATCACTCTATCTTGATTTCTGCTGCTGTGGCCTGTTGCTTCCACCTTCTGCATTCTGCTGCTAACCTCTCTTCCATCTTCCTTTCCAGCTCATCTAGTCTCCTTCCCTAGTCTCCTCCCTTTTTTTGAGCTCTACCCTCCCATTCCTCCCTCCCAGTTCGTCCTTGGAGCCCCTTTTTTGTCCTCACCCTTTGGTTTTCCAAAGGGTTCCCCTTTCCCTCCAAAAAAAGGGGGGACGGGGGGTTAGGGGGAGGGGAAAATAGATGGTTAGGAGGAGGGGGGGATGGATGGTTGTGGGGGGGGGGGAGGAGGGTTAAATTGGGGGGTTTTAGAGATAGTTGGGGGGAAGGGGGTTAAAGGGTGGTTTAGGGAGAGGGGGATGGAGGGTTTTATGGGGGAGGGGGAGGTTGGTTTTTGGGGAGGGGGGGAGGTATTTGGGGGGGTTTTAAAAGGGTTTGGGGAGGGGTTAGGGGGTTTTTGGGGTAGGGGAAAGATGGCTAAGGTGAGGGGTTAGGGAAGGGGAGAGGGGGTTAGGGGGGGGGGGGTTAAAAGTTTTTTGTCAAGTGTTTGTGTCAAGTGGTGGAGGGTGTGTGGGGGTTTGTTTTATGTGTGTGTGTGTATGCTTTGGGGCATTGTGTGTGGTGTGTGTGTGTGGGTGTTGTGTGTGTGTGTGTGGGGGTTTTTGTTTTGTGTGTGGTTTTTGGGTGTGTGTGTGTGGTGTGTGTGTTTGGTGTGGGGTGTGGGGGTGGTGTGTGTGTGGTGTGTTTGTTTTGGCCTGTGTTTTATGGTGTTTTGTGGTGGGGGGGTGTGATGTGTGGGTGTGTGTTGTCGTGTTGTGTGTGGTTTTGTGTGTGTGGTGGGTGTGGGGTTTGTGTGTTTGTGTGTTTTGTGTCGGTTTGTGTGTGTGTTTTTGGTGGTGTGTGGGTGGAGTGTGTGGCGTTTGTGTGGTGGGGTTTTGTGTATGTGTGTGTGTTGTGTGTGTTTTGTGTGTGTGTTTGGGTTGTGTGGGGTGTATGTTTTTTAATTATGTGTGTGTGTGTGGGGTTGGTGAAATGTGTGTGTGTAGGGTGTGTGTGTGTGTGTGTGTGTCTCCCCTTGTGTGTTTGTCCCTTGTGTGTGGGGGGGGATTGTTGGGGGGGGTAGTGGTGTGATTGAAAGATCCTTTGTGAGGCAAAAAATTTTGTCTCATTTATTTTTCCAATTAGCTAAAACTCTCCACTTTTTTTGCCCCTTTCTGGATTTTCGTAATTAATTGTTTTCTGGTTAAAAATTTTCAATTTTTTTTTGTTTACATTGAGAGAGGACTTCCTGCTTTTCCCAAGTATTCTTACTGCTAAAATACCGGAGTAAAAACGGGCCCGTGTGGGTGTGCATGTGTGTGTGTGTGAGTGTGTGTGTTTTGTGTGAGTGTCATTTTCCGGGGGTAATTTACTGGCCACAACTTCTTTTGGCCCTGGGGCACAAACCCCCCTGTACTTGACCCTCGCACCGTCTTACAATGTTGCCCTTAAAAACTTGTCCCCCCTACCTTTCCACACTCGTAAAAACTTATTCTCATGGGCTATTTCCCATTTCATTCTAAATTTGGTAATAGCCCTTTCAGGAGTGAGGGGCCAGTATCAAACAGTAGGGAAGGGCCCGCCCGGGCCGTCAAAAATGCAAACCCACAAAAAAGGCGAATAAACTTTCGCTCAATGGTGCGGGAAGGTTGCCAAACTGTTGATGACGGAGAAGTCCCTAGTAGGGCTTAAATTCTAAATTTTGGGGATCCTTCAAACCCCGGGTGTTTTTAACCTTTTTTCTCAAAACATCCACCCCCTTCCCCCCTCCGATTTTTACTCTTCACTGTATAGTTCCCCTTCACAAATTTTATACACTTGGGTTTAATTTTTATAATGGGGACACAACTTGGGCGTGAAAGTCACTTCTTCAGGCCCACCGCTGCCAATTTGGCAAAAAGCGCCCAAGGGGCCCCCCCAAAGGTTTGTGCTTTTGGAAAAAATTTTGAATTTTAGCTTTCCCCTTCACTTTTTTTAAAAATAACTTTAATTATCACTTTTAAATATTGTTAC
>NC_069404.1:68414527-68434527 GCF_026875155.1 Cherax quadricarinatus
CCCCCCCCCCCCCCCCCACCCCCCCATTCAATCTCCACCACACTCTCCCCCCCTCCAGCCTACCATCGCCACCCACCCCGCCCCCCTCCCCCCTCCCACCCCCACCGCCCCCCCCCCCCCCTGCCCACCCGTCCCCCACCTCCCCCACCTACTCCCCCCCCCCCACCCCCCCCCTATCCCCTACACCCCCCCCCCCCCCCCTTACCCCATTCTCCCCCTCTCCACCCCACCTTATTCCCACGCCCCCCCCCCCCCTCCCTCTCCATCCCGCCCACCCCCCCCCGCCCCACACCCCACCCCCCCCCCCACCCCCCCCCACCCCCCCCCCGCCCCCCCCTCCCACCCGACGCCCCACCCCTACTCAACCAACCCACCCCCCCTTCACCCTCCCCCCCCCCCCCCCACCACACCCCCCACCCCTACCTCCCCCCCGCCCCCCTCCCCCCCCCCCCCACCCCCATCTCCCCCTCACAACCCACCCCCCTTACTCACCCCCCCCCTCCCCCTCCCCTCCCCTCCCTCCCCTACCCCCCCCCCCCCCACCCCCCCCCCCCTCCCCCCCCCCCCCTCCCCCCCCCCCGCCCCCACCCCGCCCCCCCCCCCCCCCCCCCCACCCCCCCCACTCCCCCCATCACCCCCCACAGCTCCCCACTCCACCCCACCTCCCCCCCCCCCCCCCCACCCCCCCCCCCCCCCGCCCACCCCCCGCCCCGCCCTCCCCACCCCCCCCCCACCCACATCTATCTTCAAGCCCCCCCATACCCACCATCACACACACTACAACATCCACACACACACACTCAACACACACACCTACACACACAACACCACACACACACACACACACACACACATACAATACCACACACACACACACACACCACACACACACACACACACACACACACACACAACACTACACACAGACATAAACACACACACCACACACCGACACACACGACACACACACACACGACACACAACGAACAACAACAAACACCCCCATTCCTCAACCCCCACCGCCGGAGGCCCGCCACCCCGCCCCGACACCCTAACCCCCAACAAACCCACCACCCATCTAGCCCGCCGTGATAAAACCCACAACAGTATAAAACCCAGTGCCCCATTCCCACCCCCCACAGAGAGCCGGCCACACACTCAAACAATCACAAACACACACTCACACACACACCTATTCAAACACACTAACTCACTCTCAACACACCACACACACACACGAATCAGATAACTAAAAAAAAATATATATGCCCACCAAACCCCCAGCACGAAAAGAGACAAACCAAGCGCTTTCGTGACAACTCACCTAACAAGGACCACGAAATGTAGAATCACTCCAAGGAAGCAAAATACGGTGTCAGGCCATCACCACACTCTCAGATCCCCCAACGTTAACCACGAGACGCGCGGCGAGCCAACTTGGATGTCCATTCACAACTCACACCCCAAGCAAATCTACCCAAATGAAAATTTAAACTATAGTCCCTTGTATTATTAAATTCGTTCCCAAATTCTATTAATTATAAATGGCTCAATTTATATAAACCCAAGGAATGGAATTTCTCATTTCTAACACAGAGGTTGTCTTTGCATAATCTTAAATCCACTGTTACTGTGATCTTCATTGCTAAAAGGAATAACAGGAAAACGTTGGTCGATGGATCTATAATTTTCCTCACTAACAGAACACAGAGAGGTAGTCATTCAACAGAGCAAAGTCCGAGTCAGCTAACGGTGAAAAGCTCTGTTCCACAAGCACAGTACTGCTCCATCATGTTCCTCATCCTTAATCCGACATAGACAAGGATGTCAGCCACAGCACCGTGTCTCCTTTCTGCGCAACAGATGAAACACCCTGAATCAGCATGACAGTGTCTTTCCATTGGCAGAACACAGGACAAGGCACCAGGCGGACATCAACCAAATCATTTCAGTGGGCTGCAGAGGAATAAAAAACAATACGAAGTTCCAACGTTGAAATTTCAATTACTCAGATATGGTAAACATGGGAAATTAAATCTTCATCAGATTAGCAAACAAATTCTGGCCACAAAATAGAGCGAAACACCAACGTCAAGACCTGGAGAGATATGTCGGAGGATCTCACCTTCAAGGGAACCACAACATTGTATCAATCGCATCTGCTAGAAAAATGACAGGATGGATAATGAGAACCTTCCAAACTAGGGAGGCCAAGCCCAAATGACCAACTCTTCAGGTCACTTGTTTCTATCTAGGCAGGAATAAATGCTGCACTCATAACAGCACCTGATCAAGGCAGTGAAACTGCCGACCTAGAAAATGTACAGAGAACTTTCACGGCGCGCATACGGAGATAAAACACCTCAATACTGGTAGCGCTTTGATTTTTCTAAAATCCCTGGTATTCCTTGAAAAACGCAGAGGGAGAGAACATGAATATGATACACCTGGAAAATCCAAGAGGACTAGTACGCGAACTTTCACACGAAAATCACTCACTACGAAAGCAAAAGACTTGCAGACGATGCACCATCCCGCCCCCCCCGGGCTACCCACCCCCAAATGAAAAGCAGGGTGTCACTACACGAAGAGACCATACAATAAGTGTCAGGGCCCGAGACGTTTCAACTCCTCCCAGCCACATAAGGGGGATTACCAACAGACCCCTGGCAGTCTTCAAGCTGCCACGGACAAGCACTCAGTCAGTTCCTGGATCAGCCGGGCTGTGGCTCGTACGTTGGTTTGCGTGCATGCCGCAGCAACACTGGTTGATCAGGCGCTGATCCACCAGGAGGCCTGGTCATAGACCGGGCCGCGGGGCGTTGACCCCCGAAACTCTTTCCAGGTAAACTCCAGTTATATACTATAATATATATTAATAATATATATATATATATATATATATATATATATAATATACATATATATATATATATATATATATATATAATTGTCGTGCCACATAATAAAACTTGCGATTTTGGCTTAAATAACAACACTCTTCTTGCCGAATAAGGAAAGCAAAAATTTGTGTAAGCTATAATTTCGCAAAAGTAATTCTAAACCTAACGAGAAAATGTTAAATTAATGAGGTGACTTAAGCCAGAGGAGGACCGGGCAGGACTGCAAAGAGATCTGCACAGGTACACCTGCTCCAGCAAATGACTCGTGGAGTTCAACTGCGCCAAGTGCAAAGTTATGAAGATCGGGGAAGGGCACAGAAGACCGCAGACGGAGTACAGTCTAGGGGCTAAAGACTACAAACCTCAGTCAAGGAAAAGGATCTTCGGGTGAGTAAAAACCGAACACATCTCCTGAGGCATATGGGATACTAGCAAAAGTAAGAATACCATTCCGACATCTCAGTAAGTAATCGTTCAGGACCCTGTACACCATGAACGTTAGGCCCATATTGGAGTATGCGGCACCAGTTTAGAACCTACACCTAGCCAAGCACGTAAGGAAATTAAAGAAAGTGCAAAGGTTTGCAACGAGGCTAGTCCCAGAGCTAAGGGGCAAGTTCTGTCAAGCACCTTAACTACTGGGAACGCTTGGAAGCACTTGACTGTGTACTCGTTGGAACGCAGGAGGGAGAGATATATCATAATCTACACTTGGAAAATCTTGGAAGGAATGGTCCCAAATCTGCACACAGAAATCACCCCCTACGAAAGTAAAAGACTGGGCAGGCGATGCAAAATGCCGCCAATAAAAAGTAGGGGCGCCATTGGTACACTAAGAGAAAACACCATAATGTCAGGGCCCAAAACTGTTCGCAACAGCCACCCATCAAGCATTAGGGGAATTGCCCATAAACCCCCTTGGCTGCCTTCAAGCGAGAGCTGGACAGATACCAAAAGTCAGTGGGGGGGGCCCCGGATCAGCCCGGCTTGTGGCTCGTACTCGGACTGCGTGGGCGCAGCAGTAACAGTCCAGTGATCAGGCCCTGATCCAACATGAGGGCCAGGTCAAGGACCGGGCCGCGGGGGCGTTGATCCCCGGAATAACCTCCCCAAAGGGTAACCTCCATTTATGTCCTACAGGAGAGTGATCAGGAAATCAACCTACTACACTGGAGGACAGAAGAGATAGGGGGGATAATGGGGTAACGACATAAAAAACACTGAGAGGAATTGACAAGGTGGACAGAGACTCGATGTTCACAGAGATGAGCACTGTCAACAAGGGGACATAGTTGTAAGTTGAAGACACAGATGAATCACAGGATGTTAGGAGTATTTTTTTTTCAGTCACAGCCTTGTAGAAGTGGAATATTCTGGAAAGTGATTAGTGGGAGGCAGGAACCATGCGTTGGCTTTAAAAGAATATGTATGAAAAAGATGGTGGAGCAGATAGAGTGACTTAGTACTATAGTGAAGAGGCGGTGCCTGAGCTCTGCCTCGACCCCTGCAACCGAGTACACACACACACATACCATTCGGCATTAACATGATAATTGAACTCCTAGTTGATCCAAAATCGGGCCCGGGGGTGGGGTGCGGGTAACGGAGGTGGGGGTGCGGGTAGAGGGGCGGGTGGGGGTGCGGGTAGCCCCCGGGGGTGGGGGTGGGTAGACGGACGGATGGGAGTGCGGGTAGAGGGGGAAAGTGGGGGTGCAGGTAGTCCGATGGGTGGGGGTGCAGGTAGACGGGCGGGCGGGGGTGCGGGTAGAGGGGCGGGGGGGGGTGCGGGTAGCCCGACAGGTGAGGGTGCGGGTAGACGGCGGGTAGGGGTGCGGATAGACCGACGGGTGGGGGTGCAGGTAGACGGGCGGGTGGGGTGCGGGTAGACGGGCGGGTGGGGGTGCGGGTGGACCGACGGGGTGGGGGTGGGGGGTAGACGGACGGATAGGGGTGCAGGTAGAGGGGCGGGTGGGGGTGCAGGTAGTCCGATGGGTGGGGGTGCAGGTAGACGGGCGGGCCGGGGGTGCGGGTAGACGGGCGGGTGGGGGTGCGGGTAGACCGACAGGTGAGGTGCGGGTAGACGGGCGGGTAGGGGTGGGGAAATAGACCGACGGGTGGGGTGCAGGTAACGGGCGGGTGGGGGTGGGGGTAACGGGCGGGTGGGGGTGCGGGTGGACCGACGGGTGGGGGTGCGGGTAGACGGACGGATGGGGGTGCGGGTAGACGGGCGGGTGGGGGTGCAGGTAGTCCGATGGTGGGGGTGCAGGTAGACGGGCGGGCCGGGGTGCGGGTAGACGGGCGGGTGGGGTGCGGGTAGACCGACAGGTGAGGGTGCGGGTAGACGGGCGGGTAGGGGTGCGGATAGACCGACGGGTGGGGGTGCAGGTAGAGGGTGGGTGGGGGTGCGGGTAGGACGGCGGTGGGGGTGCGGGTGGACCGACGGGTGGGGGTGCGGGTAGACCGACGGGTGGGGTGCAGGTAGACGGGCGGGTGGAGACGCGGTAGACGGGCGGGTGGGGGTGCGGGTAGAACCGACAGGTGAGGGTGCGGGTAGACGGGCGGGTAGGGGTGCGGATAGACCGACGGGTGGGGGTGCAGGTAGACGGGCGGGTGGGGGTGCGGGTAGACGGGGGTGGGGGTGCGGGTGGACCGACGGTGGGGGTGCGGGTAGACGGACGGATGGGGGTGCAGGTAGACGGGCGGGTGGGGGTGCAGGTAGTCCGATGGTGGGGGTGCAGGTAGACGGGCGGGCCGGGGTGCGGGTAGACGGGCGGGTGGGGGTGCGGGTAGACCGACAGGTGAGGGTGCGGGTAGACGCGGGTAGGGGTGCGGATAGACCGACGGGTGGGGGTGCAGGTAGACGGGCGGGTGGGGTGCGGGTAGAAGGGCGGGTGGGGGTGCGGGGTGGACCGACGGGTGGGGGTGCGGGTAGACCGACGGTGGGGTGCAGGTAGACGGCGGGTGGAGACGCGGGTAGACGGGCGGGTGGGGGTGCGGGTAGACCGACGGTGGGGGTGCAGGTAGATGGGCGGGCGGAGGTGCGGGTAGACCGACGGTGGGGTGCGGGTAGACCGGGGGGTGGGGACGGGTACATGGACGGGTGGGGGTGCGGGTAGACGGGCGGGTGGGGTGCGGGTAGACCGACGGGTGGGGGTGCGGGTAGACCGACGGGTGGGGGTGCGGGTAGACCGACGGGTGGGGGTGCGGGTAGACCGACGGGTGGGGTGTGGGTAGACCGACGGGTGGGGGTGCGGGTAGACGGGCGGGTGCGGGTGCGGGTAGACCGACGGGTGGGGGTGCGGTAGACGGGCGGGTGGGGGCGCGGGTAGACCGACGGGTGGGGGTGCGGGTAGACCGACGGGTGGGGGTGCGGGTAGACCGACGGGTGGGGGTGCGGGTAGACCGACGTGTGGGGGTGCGGGTAGACGGGCGGGTGCGGGTAGAACCGACGGGTCTGGTACGGGTAGACCGACGGGTGGGGGTGCGGGTAGACCGACGGGTAGGGGTGCTTGTAGACGGGCGGGTGCGGGTGCGGGTAGACCGACGGGTGGGGGTGCGGGTAGACCGACGGGTAGGGGTGCGGGTAGACCGACGGGTAGGGGTGCGGGTAGACCGACGGGTTCGGGTGCGGGTAGACCGACGTGTGGGGTGCGGGTAGACGGGCGGGTGTGCGGGTAGACCGACGGGTGGGGGGTACGGGTAGACCGACGGGTGGGGGTGCGGGTAGACGGGCGGGTGCGGTAGACCGACGGGTGGGGGTGCGGGTAGACGGGCGGGTGGGGGTGCGGGTAGACCGACGGTGGGGGTGCGGGTAGACCGACGGGTGGGGGTGCGGATAGACCGATGGTTGGGGGTGCGGATAGACCGACGGGTGGGGTTCGGGTAGACCGACGGGTGGGGGTGCGGATAGACCGACGGGTGAGGGTGCAGGTAGACCGACGGTTGGGAGTGCGGGTAGACCGGCGGGTGGGGGTGCGGGTAGAACGGGCGGGGTGGGGGTGCGGGTAGACCGACGGGTGGGGGTGCCGGTAGACGGGCGGGTGGGGGTGCGGGTAGACCGACGGGTGGGGGGCGGGTAGAGCGACGGGTGGGGGTGCGGGTAGACCGACGGGTGGGGGGTGCGGGTAGACCGACGGGTGGGGGTGCGGGTAGACGACGGGTGGGGGTGCGGGTAGACCGACGTGTGGGGGTGCGGGTAGACGGGCGGGTGCGGGTAGACCGAGGGGTGGGGGTACTGGTAGACCGACGGGTGGGGGTGCGGGTAGACCGACGGGAAGGGGTGCGGTAGACGGGCGGGTGCGGGTGCGGGTAGACCGACGGGTGGGGGTGCGGGTAGGCGGGCGGGTGGGGGTGCGGGTAAGACGGGCGGGTGCGGGTAGACCGACGGGTGGGGGTGCCGGTAGACGGGCGGGTGGGGGTGCGGGTAGACCGACGGTGGGGGTGCGGGTAGACCGACGGGTGGGGGTGCGGGTAGACCGACGGGTGGGGGTGCGGGTAGACCGACGGGTGGGGGTTCGGGTAGACGGACGGATGGGGGTGCAGGTAGACGGGCGAGTGGGGTGCAGGTAGTCCGATGGGTGGGGGTGCAGGTAGACGGGCGGGCGGGGTGCGGGTAGAACGGCGGGTGGGGGTGCGGGTAGACCGACAGGTGAGGTGCGGGTAGACGGGCGGGTAGGGGTGCGGATAGACCGACGGGTGGGGGTGCAGGTAGACGGGCGGTGGGGGTGCGGGTAGACGGCGGGTGGGGGTGCGGGTGGACCGACGGGTGGGGGTGCGGGTAGACGGACGGATGGGGGTGCAGGTAGACGGGCGGGTGGGGGTGCAGGTAGTCCGATGGGTGGGGGTGCAGGTAGACGGGCGGGCCGGGGTGCGGGTAGACGGGCGGGTGGGGGTGCGGGTAGACCGACAGGTGGGGTGCGGGTAGACGGGCGGGTAGGGGTGCGGATAGACGACGGGTGGGGGTGCAGGTAGACGGGCGGGTGGGGGTGCGGGTAGACCGGCGGGTGGGGGTGCGGGTGGACCGACGGGTGGGGGTGCGGGTAGACCGACGGGTGGGGTGCAGGTAGACGGGCGGGTGGAGACGCGGGTAGACGGCGGGTGGGGTGCGGGTAGACCGACGGGTGGGGGTGCAGGTAGACGGGCGGGCGGAGTGCGGGTAGACCGACGGGTGGGGGTGGCGGGTAGACCGGGGGGTGGGGACGGGTACATGGACGGGTGGGGGTGCGGGTAGACGGGCGGGTGGGGGTGCGGGTAGACCGACGGGTGGGGGTGCGGGTAGACCGACGGGTGGGGTGCGGGTAGACCGACGGGTGGGGGTGCGGGTAGACCGACGGTGGGGTGCGGGTAGACCGACGGGTGGGGGTGCGGGTAGACGGGCGGGTGGGGGCGCGGGTAGACCGACGGGTGGGGGTGCGGGTAGACCGACGGGTGGGGGTGCGGGTAGACCGACGGGTGGGGGTGCGGGTAGACGACGTGTGGGGGTGCGGGTAGACGGGCGGGTGCGGGTAGACCGACGGTCTGGGTACGGGTAGACCGACGGGTGGGGGTGCGGGTAGACCGACGGGTAGGGGTGCGGGTAGACGGGCGGGTGGGGGAGCGGGTAGACCGACGGGTGGGGGTGCGGGTAGACGGGCGGGTGGGGGAGCGGGTAGACCGACGGGTGGGGGGTGCGGGTAGACCGACGGGTAGGGGTGCGGGTAGACCGACGGGTAGGGGTGCGGGTAGACCGACGGGTTCGGGTGCGGGTAGACCGACGTGTGGGGTGCGGGTAGACGGGCGGGTGCGGGTAGACCGACGGGTGGGGGTACGGGTAGACCGACGGGTGGGGTGCGGGTAGACGGGCGGGTGCGGGTAGACCGACGGGTGGGGGTTGCGGGTAGACGGGCGGGGGGGGGTGCGGGTAGACCGACGGGTGGGGGTGCGGGTAGACCGACGGGTGGGGTGCGGATAGACCGATGGGTGGGGGTGCGGATAGACCGACGGGTGGGGTTCGGGTAGACCGACGGGTGGGGGTGCGGATAGACCGACGGGTGAGGGTGCAGGTAGACCGACGGTTGGGAGTGCGGGGTAGACCGGCGGGTGGGGGTGCGGGTAGACGGGCGGGTGGGGTGCGGGTAGACCGACGGGTGGGGGTGCCGGTAGACGGGCGGGTGGGGGTGCGGGTAGACCGACGGGTGGGGTGCGGGTAGACCGACGGGTGGGGGTGCGGGTAGACCGACGGGTGGGGGTGCGGGTAGACCGACGGGTGGGGGTGCGGGTTAGACCGACGTGTGGGGGTGCGGTAGACGGGCGGGGTAGCGGGTAGACCGACGGGTGGGGGTACGGGTAGACCGACGGGTGGGGGTGCGGGTAGACCGACGGGAGAGGGTGCGGGTAGACGGGCGGGTGCGGGTGCGGGTAGACCGACGGGTGGGGGTGCGGGTAGACCGACGGGTGGGGGTGCGGGTAGACCGACGTGTGGGGTGCGGGTAACGGGCGGGTGCGGGTAGAACCGACGGGTGGGGGTGGCGGTAGACCGACGGGTGGGGGTGCGGGTAGACCGACGGGTGGGGGTGCGGGTAGACCGACGTGTGGGGTGCGGGTAGACGGGCGGGTGCGGTAGACCGACGGGTGGGGGTACGGGTAGACCGACGGTGGGGGTGCGGGTAGACGGGCGGGTGCGGGTAGACCGACGGGTGGGGGTGCGGGTAGACGGGCGGGTGGGGGTGCGGGTAGACCGACGGGTGGGGGTGCGGGTAAGACCGACGGGTGTGGGGTGCGGATAGACCGATGGGTGGGGGTGCGGATAGACCGACGGGTGGGGTTCGGGTAGACCGACGGGTGGGGGTGCGGATAGACCGACGGGTGAGGGTGCAGGTAGACCGACGGTTGGGAGTGCGGGTAGACCGGCGGGTGGGGGTGCGGGTAGACGGGCGGGGTGGGGGTGCGGGTAGAACCGACGGGTGGGGGTGCCGGTAGACGGGCGGGTGGGAGTGCGGGTAGACCGACGGGTGGGGGTGCGGGTAGACCGACGGGTGGGGGTGCGGGTAGACCGACGGGTGGGGGTGCGGGTAGACCGACGTGTGGGGTGCGGGTAGACGGCGGGTGCGGGTAGACCGACGGGTGGGGGTACGGGTAGACCGACGGTGGTGGGGGTGCGGGTAGACGGGCGGGTGCGGGTAGACCGACGGGTGGGGGTGCGGGTAGACGGGCGGTGGGGGTGCGGGTAGACCGACGGGTGGGGGTGCGGGTAGAACCGACGGGTGGGGGTGCGGATAGACCGATGGGTGGGGGTGCGGATAGACCGACGGGTGGGGTTCGGGTAGACCGACGGGTGGGGTGCGGATAGACCGACGGGTGAGGGTGCAGGTAGACCGACGGTTTGGGAGTGCGGGTAGACCGGCGGGTGGGGGTGCGGGTAGACGGGGTGTGGGGTGCGGGTAGACCGACGGGTGGGGGTGCCGGTAGACGGGCGGGTGGGAGTGCGGGTAGACCGACGGGTGGGGGTGCGGGTAGACCGACGGGTGGGGGTGCGGGTAGACCGACGGGTGGGGGTGCGGGTAGACCGACGGGTGGGGGTGCGGGTAGACCGACGTGTGGGGGTGCGGGTAGACCGACGGGTGGGGGTGCGGGTAGACCGACGGGTGGGGGTGCGGGTAGACCGACGGGTGGGGGTGCGGGTAGACCGACGTGTGGGTGCGGGTAGACGGGCGGGTGCGGGTAGACCGACGGGTGGGGGTACGGGTAGACCGACGGGTGTGGGGTGCGGGTAGACGGGCGGGTGGGGGTGCGGGTAGACCGACGGGTGGGGGTGCGGGTAGACGGGCGGGTGGGGGTGCGGGTAGACCGACGGGTGGGGGTACGGGTAGACCGACGGTGGGGGTGCGGATAGACCGATGGGTGGGGGTGCGGATAGACCGACGGGTGGGGTTCGGGTAGACCGACGGGTGGGGGTGCGGATAGACCGACGGGTGAGGGTGGCAGGTAGACCGACGGGTGGGGTGCGGGTAGAGGGGGCGGGTGGGGGTGCGGGTAGACCGACGGGTGGGGGTGCCGGTAGACGGGCGGGTGGGAGTGCGGGTAGACCGACGGGTGGGGGTGCGGGTAGACCGACGGTGGGGGTGCGGGTAAACCGACGGGTGGGGGTGCGGGTAGACCGATGGGTGGGGGTGCGGGTAGACCGACGGGTGGGGGTGGCGGGTAAACCGACGGGTGGGGGTGCGGGTAGACCGATGGGTGGGGGGCGGGTAGACCGACGGGTGGGGGTGCGGGTAAACCGACGGGTGGGGGTGCGGGTAGACCGACGGGTGGTGCGGGTAGACCGACGGGTGGGGGTGCGGGTAGACGGGCGGGTGAGAGTGCGGGTAGTCATTCTCACGGGTATATATCTTTAACTTACTGGATATTACTAATGAAAGTGTTGGGATCATTGGAAACTAATATTCAAGTTATTCAGTCAATGAATTTCTTTATTAGTCTAGTAACTCGTTGTCACAATAAAGTTGGTAAATCACTGGCTGGATTACTCTCACAAAATCCCGCTAATCCTTCACGCTCAGTCTTTTATATTTTTATTTATATGTTCATGTTATAATCACTTTTGTTTGTGTGTGTGTGTGTGTGTGTGTGTGTGTGTGTGTGTGTGTGTGTGTGTGTGTGTGTGTGTGTGTGTGTGTGTATGTGTGTGTGTGTGTGTGTGTGTGTGTGTGTGTGTGTGTGTGTGTGTGTGTGTGTGTTGTGTGTGTGTGTGTGTGTGTGTGTGTGTTGTGTGTGTGGTGTGTGTGTGTGTGTGTGTGTGTGTTTGTGTGTGTGTGTGTGTGTGTGTTGTGTGTGTGTGTGTGTGTGTGTGTGTGTGTTTGTGTGTGTGTGTATGTGGATGTGTACTCACCTACTTGAGGTTGCGGGGGTCGAGTCCAAGCTCCTGGCCCCGCCTCTTCACTGGTCGCTACTAGGTCACTCTCCCTGAACCGTGAGCTTTATCATACCTCTGCTTAAAGCTTTGTATGGATCCTGCCTCCACTACATCGCTTCCCAAACTATTCCACTTACTGACTGCTCTGTGGCTGAAGAAATACTTCCTAACATCCCTGTGATTCATCTGTGTCTTCAACTTCCAACTGTGTCCCCTTGTTACTGTGTCCAATCTCTGGAACATCCTGTCTTTGTCCACCTTGTCAATTCCTCTCAGTATTTTGTATGTCGTTATCATGTCCCCCCTATCTCTCCTCTCCTTTAGTGTTGTCAGGTTGATTTCCCTTAACCTCTCCTCGTAGGACATACCTCTTAGTTCTGGGACTAGTCTTGTTGCAAACCTTTGCACTTTCTCTAGCTTCTTTACGTGGTTGGCATGGTGTGGGTTCCAAACTGGTGCCGCATACTCCAATATGGGCCTAACGTACACGGTGTACAGGGTCCTGAACGATTCATTATTAAGATGTCGGAATGCTGTTCTGAGGTTTGCTAGGCGCCCATATGCTGCAGCAGTTATTTGGTTGATGTGCGCTTCAGGAGACGTGCCTGGTGTTATACTCACCCCAAGATCTTTTTCCTTGACTGAGGTTTGTAGTCTCTGGCCCCATAGACTGTACTCCGTCTGCGGTCTTCTTTGCCCTTATCCAATCTTCATGACTTTGCACTTGGTTGGATTGAACTCCAGGAGCCAATTGCTGGACCAGGTCTGCAGCCTGTCCAGATCCCTTTGTAGTTCTGCCTGGTCTTCGATCGAGCGAATTCTTCTCATCAACTTCACGTCATCTGCAAACAGGGACACCTCAGAGTCTATTCCTTCCGTCATGTCGTTCACAAATACCAGAAACAGCACTGGTCCTAGGACTGACCCCTGTGGGACCCCGCTGGTCACAGGTGTGGGTGTTTGTGTGTGTGTACTCACCTATTTGTACTCACCTATTTGTGGTTGCAGGGGTCGAGTCATAGCTCCTGGCCCCACCTCTTCACTGATTTCTACTAGGTCCTCTCTCTCCCTACTCCATGAGCTTTATCATACCTCGCCTTTAAACTATGTATGGTTCCTGCCTCCACTACTTCACTTTCTAGGCTATACCACGGCTTGACTACTCTATGACTGAAGAAATACTTCCTAACATCCCTTTGATTCATCTGAGTCTTCAACTTCCAATTGTGACCTCTTGTGTCTGTGTCCCATCTCTGGAACATCCCGTCTTTGTCCACCTCGTCTATTCCGCGCAGTATTTTATATGTCGTTATCATGTCTCCCCTGACCCTCCTGGCCTCCAGTGTCGTCAGGCCGATTTCCCTCAACCTTTCTTCGTAGGACAATCCCCGTAGCTCTGGCACTAGTCTTGTTGCAAACCTTTGCACTTTCTCCAATTTCTTGACGTGGTTGACTAGGTGTGGATTCCAAACTGGTGCTGCTTACTCCAGTATGGGCCTGACGTAAATGGTATACAGAGTCTTGAACGACTCCTTACTGAGGTATCGGAACGCTATCCGTGGGTTTGCCAGGCGCCCGTATGCTGCAGCAGTTATCTGATTGATGTGCGCCTCAGGAGATATGCTCGGTGTTATACTCACCCCCAGATCTTTTTCCTTGAGTAAGGTTTGCAGACTTTGGCCATCTAAACTATATTGTGTCTGCGGTCTTCTTTGCCCTTCCCCAATCTTCATGACTTTGCATTTGGCGGGGTTAAACTCAAGGAGCCAGTTGCTGGACCAGGCTTGTAGCCTGTCCAGGTCTCTTTGTAGTCCTGCCTGATCCTCATCCGATTTGATTCTTCTCATTAACTTCACATCTTCCGCAAACAAGGACACTTCTGAGTCTATCCCTTCCGTTATGTCATTCACATATACCAAGAACAGCACAGGTCCTAGGACTGACCCCTGTGGAACCCCGCTTGTCACAGGCTCCCACTTTGACACCTCGTCACGTACCATGACACGTTGTTGCCTCCCTGTAAGGCATTCTTTTATCCATTGCAGTGCCTTTCCTGTTATGTGTGCCTGATCCTCTAGCTTTTGCAGTAACCTCTTGTGAGGAACTGTGTCGAAGGCCTTCTTGCAGTCCAAAAAAATGCAGTCGATCCACCCGTCTCTTTCTTGTCTTACTTCTGTCACCTTGTCATAAAACTCTAATATTTTTGTGACACAGGATTTTCCCTCCCTGAAACCATGCTGGTTGTCAATTATACACTTGTTTCTTTCCAGGTGCCCCACCATTCTCCTCCTGATGATCTTCTCCATGACCTTGCATACTATACACGTTAGTGATACAGGTCTGTAGTTTAGTGCCTCATGTCTGTCTCCCTTTTTAAAAATTGTGACTACATTTGCCATTTTCCATACCTCAGGGAGTTGCCCAGTTTCAAATGATGTGTTGAAGATCTTTGTTAATGGCTCACACAATATCTCTGCTCCCTCTTTAAGGACCCATGGAGAGATGTTGTCTGGTCCCACCGCCTTTGAGGTGTCAAGTTCGCATAGCAGCTTCTTCACCTCCTCCTTGGTTACATGTACCTCATCCAGCACTTGCAGGTGTTCCCCCCTGTTCTGATTTCTTGGAGTCCTACTGGTTTCCACTGTAAATACCTCTTTAAATCTTGTGTTGAGCTCCTGACATACCTCTCGGTCGTTTCTTGTGAATTCCCCATCACCCTTCCTCAGTCTGATTACCTGGTCCTTGACTGTTGTTTTCCTCCTGATGTGGCTGTACAACAGCTTCGGGTCAGTCTTTACTTTTGATGCTATGTCATTTTCATATTGTCTCTGAGCCTCCCTTCTTATCTGTGCATATTCGTTTCTGGCTCTTAGGCTGATTTCTTTATTTTCCTGAGTTCTCTGTCTTCTGTACCTTTTCCATTCTCTAGTACACCTAGTTTTTGCCTCCCTACACCTTTGTGTGAACCAAGGACTCGTTCTGTTCTTCCCATTATTTCTGTTTCCCTTGGGAACAAACCTCTCCTCTGCCTCCTTGCATTTTGTTGCTACATAGTCCATCATTTCTTGTACTGGTTTTCCTGTCAGTTCCCTCTCCCACTGAATGTCTTGAAGGAAGTTCCTCATGCCTGAGTAGTTCCCCCTTTTGTAGTTCGGTTTTTCCCAACCTATTCCTGCTACTCTCTCCACTCGGAGCTCAACTATGTAGTCGAAGCACAGAACCACATGATCACTAGCTCCCAGGGGCCTTTCATACATGATACCCTCGATGTGTGTGAGTGTGTGAGTGTGTGAGTGTGTGAGTGTGTGAGTGTGTGAGTGTGTGTGTATGTGTGCGTGTACTCACCTAATTGTACTCACCTAATTGTGGTTGCAGAGGTCGAGACTCAGCTCCTGGCCTCGCCTCTTCACTGATCGCTATTGGGTTCTCTCCCTCTCTGGTTCCTGAGCTTTGTCATACCTCTTCTTAAAACTATGTATGGTTCCTGTCTCCACTTGCTAGGCTATTCCACTTTCTGACTACTCTATGACTGAAGAAATACTTCCTAACATCCCTGTGGCTCGTCTGAGTCTTCAGCTTTCAATTGTGACCCCTTGTTTCTGTGTCCCTTCCCTAGAACATCCTGTCTTTGTCCACCTTTTATATTCCCCGCAGTATCTTGTATGTCGCTATCATGTCTCCCCTGACCCTTCTGTCCTCCAGTGTCGTCAGTCCGATTTCCCTCAACCTTTCCTCGTACGACATTCCCCTGAGCTCTGGAACTAGCCTTGTTGCAAACCTTTGTACTTTCTCGAACTTCTTGACTTGCTTGACCAGGTGTGGGTTCCAGACTGGTGCTGAATACTCCAGTATGGGCCTAACATACACAGTGTACAGTGTCTTGAATGATTCCTTATTAAGGTATCGGAACGCTATTCTCAGGTTTGCCAGGCGCCCGTATGCTGCAGCACTTATTTGGTTGATGTGTGCCTCCGGTGACATGCTCGGTGTTATGGTCACCCCAAGATCTTTCTCCCTGAGTGAGGTCTGTAGTCTTTGTCCACCTAGCCTATACTCTGTCTGCGGTCTTCTTTGCCCTTCCCCAATCTTCATGACTTTGCATTTGGCAGGGTTGAATTCGAGAAGCCAGTTTCTGGAACACGTGTCCAGCCTGTCCAGGTCTCTTTGCAGTCCTGCCTCATCCTCATCCGATTTAATTCTTCTCATCAACTTTACATCACTTCAGAGTCTATTCCTTCCATCATGTCGTTCGCATATATCAAAAATAGCACTGGTCGTATAAACTGACCCCTGTGGGATCCCACTCGTCACAGGCGCCCACTGTGATACCTTTTCACGTACCATGACTCGTTGTTGCCTCCCTGTCAGTTATTCCCTAATCCAATGCAGTGTCCTCCCTGTTACATGCGCCTGATCCTCCAGCTTCTGCACTAATCTCTTGTGAGGAACTGTGTCAAAGGCCTTCCTGCAGTCCAGGAAAATGCAATCAGCCATTTTATTTTGAAAAACACAAATATGGAACATGATGAAGTTGGAACCATGTGTGGGCCAGCAATTTTATTTGATCAACTAACTTCATTTCGTTCATCGTTTACCCTAGGCTGATGTAGCTGTAATCTAATGATTGATGTAACTTAGAGCAACTGGCATTTCCTCTCTTGGATAAATGTCACAGTACAGTCATCTGCATATGCATGGGATTCTGGGATGAGAAGAAGGTCACCGAAGTAGATATTCCATAACAATGGCCGAAGCACGCTTTCCTGTGGAACACAGAGATGGATGTCTTGCTGACAGGATAGCTGGCTGACTCTGTCCCGTTGAGAGCTACGCTTAAAGATCTGTCTTGAAGGTAATCAATGAGGAGACATAGTGTAGATCCTGCAATTCTCAGTGCTTACAGTTTTGTTAATAATCTCTGGTGCCATACTCGTTCGAAAGCACCAACAATGTCCACTGTTACTACACAGCTGACTAAATTCATCCAGTATCTGGTGGCACTTAGTGGAGAGGTTTAACAACAGATCAGGAACAGCAGAGTAACGTTTTCTGAAACCATACTGTCGGTCACAAAGAAGTGAGTGGTAGTCGAAAAACTCTGTCATCTGCCGTGAGATTATTGTCTCAAGAAATTTGCCAGTGATTGACAGGAGTGACACTGATCTGTACTTGCCAATTTCTGCTCTGCCTTACTTTTTGCAAATAGGCACTACATTTGTTTTTGTTTTCTACAGATGCCATTTACATTGTGCTAGGCAGTGCTGACAGATGTGAATTAAAGGTGCTGCTAGCTGGTCTGCACATCTACTCAGCAATCTTGGGCTCAACTTATCTGGGCCCACAGCCTTTTCTTGGTCTAGAGATTTAAAGAGAAGATACACCTCATCCTGCCTTATTGACACCACTAACAGCTTTGACAATTCTTGTGTCTAGTCAAGGCTGGATCAGGAACCTGCATCTTGGCAGCAAAGCGTTCGGCAAAAAAGTCAGCTTTCTCATTAGTGTTGACTGAGAGGATGGGACCATCCTCTCAGTCGACAAGATGAATAATTTCATCAGTTGAATAGCCTTGTCGGTCACTGACCAAGGACCACCAGGTTTTGGAGCCCACTCAGATTGACGCCAGCTTTATTTTTGTGTCGGCTTCTCATTTGGAAATGATCCACTTTTGGACTTCTCTCAATTGCCTACAGGCCTGCCTGTGCAGGTTCCTGTTATAGATGTGGGATGCCTCTTATAACTTCTCCAAGCCTTGTACATAGCAGTAGCAGTCTCTCTACAACGAAAGCCGAACCAAGGCTTCGTGACATACTGCCGGAAAGGTGTTCTTGTTGGAGATTAAAGACGTGTTCAGTGAATTCATTTATTTGGTTGTCAACATCACCGTGGAGAAGAGCATTCCAATCGGAGGTGGCGAGTTCAGAGCAAAGGGCTGGCCAATTTCTTCTTTCCCACAACCAGGTTGTACGTGAAGATTCCTCACCTCGTTCTGTTGGGATCTTCAGTGTCGCAAAAACAGCCTTGTGGTCAGATGATCCAACATAGCCGCGGGGTTGACAAGTGACTATACCTTCAGACAGATCACTCACTACTGGGTCGAGGGAGGAGCCAGAGATGTGAGTAGGGAAATCAACAAAGTTTCTCATGTCAAACACTGCAGCAAGAAGGTCATCAAAGTCCCTCTGTTCGTTGTTCGATGTTCGTTGAGGTCACCATCGATTATAATTTGCTGGCATTTGTGTTGAAGCAGAAGGAGTCCACATTTTTCATCAGGAAGTTGATGAGGTCTGCATGTTGTCACTGAGGTCTGTACATTGCACATACTGGTACAGAGGTACTAGTGTTTATGCATAACTTGAAGAACAACATTTCTAGGTGAGTAGGGATGGCAACATTAATGGGCTGGGCATGTGCACTTTTAGAGAAGTACATAGCAACCACCCCTCTTTGCCCTCTCTCTCTCTCTCTCTCTCTCTCTCTCTCTCTCTCTCTCTCTCTCTCTCTCTCTCTCTCTCTCTCTCCTCTCTCCTCTCTCTCTCTCTCTCTCTCTCCTCTCTCTCTCTCTCTCTCTCTCCCTTTCCCTCCCCATTCTCCCCCGTCATCGCGCACAGTAGCAAAATTCCCCACCACCACCACCACCACCACCACCAGGAAAAATGTCCCCGCCCCCTCGGACAGAAACACACAAGAGACACTGAATTATTGCCGCTGCCTTTTTACTGCACATCTCTGGCAAAGAAAAAACGTAGAGGAAAAATTGGGGAAAAATCTGAACCACAACCTCGAGGATTTAGAACCAGACTAGAGTCAAGTTCTTGACTTTCTTTGGCCCCTGAGGGATTATGACTTTCCTAAGAATTTAATAATAATAATAATAATAATAATAATAATAATAATAATAATAATAATAATAATAATAATAATAATAATAAAAGAGGCAGGATTTACCTTCAACTAAAGGCAGGATTTACCTTCAAATAGAGGGAGGATTTACCTTCTACTAGAGGCAAGATTTATCTTTAACTAGAGACAGGATTTACCTCCAATTACAGGCAGGATTTACTCTCAACAAAAGGCATGATTTACCTTTAACTAGAGGGAGGATTTACTCTCAACTTGAGAGGGGGATTTAAACAACAAAAACAAGGAAATCAATGTTCGGTGGGAAAGGAAAAGTTGGTGAAAGCAATCGAAGGTAAATTGTATACTACTGCATCTGTCTGGTGGGTGATGTCCAGTGTTGCTTGTCTGGTGGGTGATGTCCAGTGTTGCTTGTCTGGTGGGTGATGTCCAGTGTTGCTTGTCTGGTGGGTGATGTCCAGTGTTGCTTGTCTGGTGGGTGATGTCCAGTGTTTCTTGTCTGGTGGGTGATGTCCAGTGTTGCTTGTCTGGTGGGTGATGTCCAGTGTTGCTTTTCTGGTGGGTGATGTCCAGTGTTGCGTGTCTGGTGGGTGATGTCCAGTGTTGCTTGTCTGGTGGGTGATGTCCAGTGTTGCTTGTCTGGTGGGTGATGTCCAGTGTTGCTTGTCTTGTGGGTGATGTCCAGTGTTGCTTGTCTGGTGGGTGATGTCCAGTGTTGCTTGTCTGGTGGGTGATGTCCAGTGTTGCTTGTCTGGTGGTGATGTCCAGTGTTGCTTGTCTTGTGGGTGATGTCCAGTGTTGCTTGTCTGGTGGGTGATGTCCAGTGTTGCTTGTCTGGTGGGTGATGTCCAGTGTTGCTTGTCTGGTGGGTGATGTCCAGTGTTGCTTGTCTGGTGGGTGATGTCCAGTGTTGCTTGTCTGGTGGGTGATGTCCAGTGTTGCTTGTCTTGTGGGTGATGTCCAGTGTTGCTTGTCTGGTGGGTGATGTCCAGTGTTGCTTGTCTGGTGGGTGATGTCCAGTGTTGCTTGTCTGTGGGTGATGTCCAGTGTTGTGTTGTCTGGTGGGTGATGTCCAGTGTTGCTTGTCTGGTGGTGATGTCCAGTGTTGCTTGTCTTGTGGGTGATGTCCAGTGTTGCTTGTCTGGTGGGTGATGTCCAGTGTTGCTTGTCTGGTGGGTGATGTCCAGTGTTGCTTGTCTGGTGGGTGATGTCCAGTGTTGCTTGTCTGGTGGGTGATGTCCAGTGTTGCTTGTCTGGTGGGTGATGTCCAGTGTTGCTTGTCTGGTGGGTGATGTCCAGTGTTGCTTGTCTGGTGGGTGATGTCCAGTGTTGCTTGTCTGGTGGGT
>NC_069404.1:68439527-68454527 GCF_026875155.1 Cherax quadricarinatus
GGCACACTACAGTACAAAAGAGGTCCTCCTACATGTCTCTTACACAGGTAATGATCAACGGTCAGGAAAAGGGTCTCAGTCCTGAATCCATCCAAATGTGTAATCATCTCAGTCAGTCAACAATTGATAAATGCATGAGATCAAAACTCTACCAGGAGCAGCAGTCATTGCCCCCACAAATAGTGCTGCTAGGACACCTCTGGAATCATGCCATTGACACAATCTCAGGAAGAAAAGGAAGAGTTAAGGAGATGGAACAACGAATAGGCAATCTGGACACCCACGATGCCTTGTCCTTCTCCACAAAGTGCTTGATCTGCCCAAGGTTGACCATATTTCCTAAGATGTGCACCTCATAGATAACCCTATACTGCCGAATATGACAGTATTCTGAGGAATTTTTACGAAAGTAACTTAACGCTTAGTCTAGAAGACGGGCTAGTGAACCAAGCTACGACTTCCCAGTCAACTAGGAGCATTGTGACCGCAAGTCATCACATATTGCCGTTACCAGCTTTCCTGTCCTCGTGTATTGCATACCAGAGAGCTTGTAGCAGCGATTCCGACCCTTAACATCTTAGGGACAAGATAGGAGTCCATGACCCAAAAATTCAATTGACGGAGCATGATTCTGGATGAATCTAACGGGCACTGGAGCCAGACCCTGCTCCTCCCCCAACACTACAAAAAATCGCACTGTATGGTCCAATAGTGAAAATATTGCCTCAACACTCTTGCAGAGTGTTCAGAAGGATAGAGCCCGCCTCCTGCAGTGAGAGCCCCTCATGCAGGTGACTTTCTGTTGGCTGTTCCCAACTCCAGCCTTGCACCACTTCTCGACGACCCTGACAGACCCATCCGCAATCGGTGTTGCCCTTCGACCTTGCCCGCCCCCTATCTTATCGCCGAACACAGTGTATTTGTGCATTGAAGACAAGCAGAACCGATTCGAGTACGACATGGTCTTGTGTGCCGTAAATCCGAGGGACAGATGAAGACATGAGGAGGTTAATATCATTGATCAAGAGTAGCCCTCACACAGCTGGATGCCCAGCAGTAAAGGACCCCCCCAACTATGCAGATCTGATGGCAGCCAGAAAGCGACCAGATGGTATCCCCTTCAAGCCTGGTCAGATGGGGAACAGTGGTTTGGTGGGGGACTAACATACTCTACCTTAGGCTGATACCTGATCTCCAATACACCAGGGAGTGAAGGATGGGCACTGCCAGCTTCAGTAATCCCAAAAGTCCAAGAAAATATGGAGAACTGCCCATCATTATATGTTTGTGTGTGGGAGATCGGCGCGTGCGAGCAGAAGACCCTTGCTCAATGGGAAAGAGTTGCATCTAATTCCATAAAAGAGGCTGGGAAAAAGACTCACAGTTAACTAGGGGATCCCAGGAAGCTAGTTTTCTGTTCCAGAGCGTCTTCATGCGCTGTTCAAAAGTGGTAATGCACTGCTGTATTTTGGCACACCGCCCCAGCACTTGAGACTGGAGATATTTTCCGCCTTATAATCTGTGATACACACGTAACAAGCATGTACCGTATGTGCCACCTTTAATCAATATGTATCTCTTGATCTTCTGTATCCATATTAATAAAATAATCCCATTAGTAAAAAAAAAAAAAAAAAAATATAAAAAAGATGGGTGAGGGAAGTTGGAATATTCAAACGCTTCAGAAGAAATCCAAATATTTTTCCTAGAAGCCTTTTATCTCACTTCTCCGAGGCTCTGGGTCCCACAATTTACACGCAATGGACCCCATCTATATATATAATATATAAATGATAATATATATATATATATATATATAATATAATATAATTATATATATATAAATATATATATATATAGCAAGGAATACGCGAGAGCATGCGAAATATACACAAACACTGATTTCTTCGGCTGAAGAGACCTAACCCTACTAAACGTAGGACAAAGGTACCAGTGCTTTAACATACCAATCTATCCACCACAACTGGACCAATACCTTGCGTGCAGCATGCGCTACCGTTTATTGAGTATCAAGGCAGCCAGCTTTCAGGAAGAAGGCTTACAGCTAGCTTTTCAACTCATCCCCAGCATGCATCATCCTTACTAGAGAATTTGAACAATGCAAGGAATTCGCGAGAGCAATGCTAAAATACACAAACACTGATCAACGAGCTGAAGGAGACTAGAACCTACGAACCTTAGGACAAGGTACCAGTGCCTTTAAACAATCTATCCACAATGGACCAATACCTTGCGTGCAGCATGCGCTACACGTTTTGATTCCAAGGCAGAGACAGCTTTCAGGAAGAAGGCTTACAGCTTTTCATCTCATCGCCCGCCTGCCACAGCCTATACTACTAGAGATTTGAACAATGCAAGGAATTCGCTGAGAGCATGCGAAATATACACAAACACTGATCTCTGGCTGAAGGATACTCCGACCTCTACGATCCTTAAGTACAAGGTACGCAAGTGCTTTACCAAATCTATCACACTGGCCAATACCTTGGCGTGCAATCATAGCGCTACACGATTTGATCCAAGTCAGCCAGCTTTCCGAAGAAGGCTACCACTTTCATCTTCATCCCCCTGCATGCATCAGCCTAACTATAGATTTGAACAATGCAAGGAATTCGCAGAGCATGCGAAAATATACAACAAACACTGATCTCTGGCAGAAGGAGACCTCGAACCAAAACGAACCATAGACAAGGAACTGCAGTGCTTTACCAATGCTATCCTCACTGGACCAATACCTTGGCGTGCAGCATGCGCTGACACGTTTTGAACCAAGGCATCCACTTTTCAGGAAGAAGGCTTACAGCTTTTTCATCTCATCCCCAGCAAGCATCTGGCTTACTAAGATTTGAACAATGAAGAATTCGGCGAGAGCATGCAAATATACACAAACACATGTATCTCTGGCTGAAGGAGACTCGAACCTACTAACCCTAGGAACAAGTACGCAGTCCTTTAACCAAGTCTATCACAGCAGCTGGACCAATACCTTGGCGTGCAGCATGCTCCTACACGTTTTGATCACAATGCAGCCCAGCATTCAGGAAGAAGTCTTAACAGCTTTTTCATCTCATCCCCTGCATGCATCAGCCTTACTCGAGATTTTGAACAATGTCAAAGGGAATTCGCGAGAGCATGCAAATATAACACAAACACGGATCTCTGGCCTGAAGGAACTCGAATCTACGAACGATATGACAAGGTACGCAGTGCTTTACCAATCAATCCACACTGACCAATACCTTGGTCTTGCAGCATGCGGCACACTTTTGATCCAAGGCACCACTATCAGGAAAAGGCCTTCAGCTTTTCATGCTCATCCCTGCAAGCATCAGCCTTACTAGAGATTTTGGAAACAATGCAAGGAATCGCGAGAGCAGGCGAAATATACACAAACACTGATCTCGATTCTCCTTCACCAAAGAGTGTTTGTGTATATTTCGCATGCTCCGCGAATTCCTTGCAATGTCAAATCTCTAGTAAGGCTGAATGCATGCAGGATGAGTATGAAAACTTGTAAGCCCTTCTTTCCTGAAAGCTGCTGCCTGGAGTCAAAACGTGTAGCGCATGCTGCACGCCAAGGTATTGTCAAGTGTGGATAGATTCGGAAGAGCCTGCGTACCTTGTCCAAGTTTTGGAGGTTCGAGTCTCCTTCAGCCAAGATGCAGTGTTTGGTGTATAGTTCGCATGCTCTCGCGAATTCCTTGCATTGTTCAATCTCTATACGGCTGATGCATGCAGGGTATGAGATGAAAAGCTGTAAGCCCTTCTTCCGAAAGCTGGCTGCCTTGGATCAAAACGTGTAGCGCATGCGCACGCCAAGGGTATTGGTCCAGTGGTGATAGATTGTGTAAAAGCACTGCGTACCTTGTCCTAAAAAAAAAGGTTGTAGGATCGAGTCTCCTTCATCAAGAGATCAGTGTTTGGTGTATATTTTCGCATGCTCCTCGCGAATTCTTGCATTGTTCAAATCTCTAGTAAGGCTGGATGCATGCAGGGATGAGATGAAAAGCTGATAACCTTCTTCCTGAAACTGGCTGCCTTGGATCAAAACGGTGTAGCGCATCTGCACGCCAAGGTATTGGTCCAGATGTGGATAGATTGTAAAGCACTGCGTACCTTGTCCTAAGGTTCTAGTTCGATCGCCTTCACCAGAGATCAGTGTTATATATATATATATATATATCATATATATATAATATAATATATATATATATGATCTAATTATATAAATACTTAAAAAAAAAAATACAAAAATGTTTTAATTTTAAATATTGGTTTTTTAAGTGTGTTGTCTATGTCTCCCTCTTGATGAAACGTCTGTAAATCTCCTTTCGAATCGAGAGCTAATTGATTTTTTTTATATTGCGAGACTTATTGCTTCAGTTATTAAATTTACTTGCCGGGTTTATTCTCTTTCTTAAAACTCCAACAGTTTCTCTCGGTCTCCTCTGGTCATAATATTGTTTGTCAGGAAACTCTTTGTTCTCTTCTGCCGACTCTGTTTTTCTTTTCTGGAAGGCGTTAATGATCAGATTTCAGTCCTCTAGACTCCTTATGTGTTCGCCACAGGGACTGATTCCCGTCTTCTATTGATGTCACCTTGCTTAGAGGCATCAATGTTCATTCACCATGAGGACTTGACGTCAGCCATCTCCCTTGATCCTCAGCATCTCTAAAGATAATTCCCTGGCTCTGATGACTTCATATTGCTCTCCCATCTAGACTACAGCCGTCGTCCTCCAGCAGCACTAACTGAATCTTGATCTGGCGCTTCAGCTCCCTTTCAGCGAGATGCTTGTTAACAAGTCGACTCCAGTTCTGCTAAAACAAATTTTCCTGTTAATATGAAACAATGTCCTGGTGATCAACAGCGTCACATTGCAAATACTCGACTGAGTCAATCATCCATAAGTATCCCAAACATTACAATGGTTCCTGATGTATCCTGGATGATTAGCATTTCTGAAATTGTCACAAATGTCTTCGAGAAGTTTGATTCAAAGATATTTTTTTTTCATTTCAACTCAGTAAAAGGTAGTCAGACTTAGATCAGGGGGATCTGAGATTCAATACCACTGAGATCAGGGATCTTAGCTGCCGATTTCTTGATTAGGGGATGTTTATATCAAGTTCTATATTATTATTATTATTATTATTATTATTATTATAATCATAATCAAAAAGAAGCGCTAAGCCACAAGGGCTATACAGCGCTGCTCAAGTTGTATAGAAGCGAAGGTTCTTGCCCACCCTCATACAAGAACACTTCGCGTGGGTGAGCTTTCGCCTCTGCTCTTGACGAGAGCATTGCTGCCACACCAGCTCAAGCTCTACCTTCGTCAAGATCTCTGCTTCCACACCCACTGGAACTTCATCTTTATTACATCTCTCGAGGTAATCCAGAGGAGAGACATTCATCTCATCTGCGAACATGACCTCATTTCCGCAATTGGATCATTACACTCCAGCGACACTGTCTCGTATCTCGTGTTCTCTTTCTCGTCTTCTCTCCTGATTGTTACTCCCCCCCCTCACAATCTCCTGATTGTTACCTTACTCACAATTTTGTAATGGTTATCCTTACAATTTTGTGACTGTTACCCCGTCACAATCTTGTGACTGTTACATCAGTCACAATCTTGTGACTGTTACATCAGTCACAATCTTGTGACTGTTACATCAGTCACAATCTTGTGACTGTTACATCAGTCACAATCTTGTGACTGTTACATCAGTCACAATCTTGTGACTGTTACATCAGTCACAATCTTGTGACTGTTTACCATCTTATTATTATTATTATTATTATTTTTATTATTATTATTATTATTATTATTATTATTATTATTATTATTATTATTACTGCTATTGTTATTATTATTCTTATTCTTATTATTATTATTATTATTATTATTATTATTATTATTATTATTATTATTATTATTATTATTATTATTATTACTGCTATTGTTATTATTATTCTTATTCTTATTATTATTATTATTTATTATTATTATTATATTATTATTATTATTATTATTATTATTATTATTATTATTATTATTGCTGCTATTGTTGCTGTTCTAATTATTATTATTAACCTGTTACTCCGTCACAGAGAGAGAGAGAGAGAGAGATAACAAGGCACCAGCGAGAGCTTTACGACCTTCCTCATTAGGGCGAAATGGAGGCGAGGAATAAGGGATAATGGTGAGAAGAGGCGACCGAAACGAGGGAGAAAAGAGAGGAGGAAGAAGAGAGAAGGATGGATAAAAGAGAGAGAAAACTAGAAAGAATGAGGAGCAAGGAAAAGAGGGAGATGACAGCATCATTCCCTCAGCCAGCTGGTGTAGTTGTCACACCACGGCATCTTTCACTGAGCCAGCTGGTGTAGTTGTCACACCATGGCATCTTTCACTGAGCCAGCTGGTGTAGTTGTCACACCATGGCATCTTTCACTGAGCCAGCTGGTGTAGTTGTCACACCATGGCATCTTTCACTGAGCCAGCTGGTGTAGTTGTCACACCACGGCATCTTTCACTGAGCCAGCTGGTGTAGTTGTCACACCATGGCATCTTTCACTGAGCCAGCTGGTGTAGTTGTTACACCATGGCATCTTTCACTGAGCCAGCTGGTGTAGTTGTCACACCATGGCATCTTTCACTGAGCCAGCTGGTGTAGTTGTTACACCATGGCATCTTTCACTGAGCCAGCTGGTGTAGGTGTTACACATGGCATCCTTCACTCAGCCAGCTGGTGTACATGTCACACCATGTCATCCTTCACTCAGCCAGCTGGTGTACATGTCACACCCTGGCATCTTCACTCAGCCAGCTGGTGAACATGTCACAGCGTACTGGTGCTACAAACTCCAAGAGAGGCTTGACATAGGCTATATAAAATTTCTCAAATGACTCTGTCGAGGTTCCTGAATGCCTCTCTTAGATTTGCCAGGCGAACATTCCCTGAATCACTTTGGGGATATAGGCCTCTGGTGATATGCTAGACGCTATGCTCACCCCTTGGTCCTTCTGTCCGAGTGAGGTCTGCAGCCTCTGATCCCTGAATCTTTCCTCAGTGTCAGGTTTTTTAGTCCTCTTCACCAGTCTTCATAATTTTGCATTGGCTGGGGGTTGAATTCAAACAGCCACTTTTAATACTGTGATCACTGTACTGTTACTGTTCCTACTGTACCACTGTAAGTACTGTACTACACTAACTACTGTACCACTGTAACTATGTGAGGTTGGTGAGCGAGATGACTTGAGGGTGGGTGAAGATCACGTGATGTTAGACCATGGTGTCAGGTAGACCATGGCGTCAGGTAGACCATAGTGTCTCGTAGACCATGGTCTCTGGTAGACCATGGTCTCAAGTAGACCATTGTGTCTGAGGTATCCAGTAGCTCGGTTGGTAGCGCACTCCCTTAACACATTGAGGTACGTGGTTCGATCCCCGGTACGGGGGGGGGGAGAACATTAGGACGTGTTTCCTTAAGACACCTGCCGTCCTTGTTCACCTAGCAGTAAAATAGGTTCCTGGGTGTTAGGCGACTGGTGTGGGTCGCATCCTGGGGACAAAATTGACCTAATTTGCCCGAAATACTCTGCATAACCAGGATCTTTCTATATAGTAGTATGACATTGATGTCAGCTATGGTCTGTATAAGTTGTATCATGTACTTACAGAAATAAAGATTAATATTATTATTTTAACTTTCTTGAATGGTAATAATAATAATGAGAGAGAGAGAGAGAGAGAGATATGTAATTCTCTTTATCAGACGAGGGAGAAAAACTCAAGCTAATCAGCCATTTGCAGGGAGAAAAAATGGCATGCAAATTATAGGTGGTCATCCATCCTCCCTGTAATTAATTAAAGTCCGCACTAATTACTTAGTCATTAGATCACACACACACACACACACACACACACACACACACACACACACACACACACACACACACACACACACACACACACACACACACAGGGAGAGAGTGGACCTAGTAGCGACCAGCGAAGTGGCGGGGCCAGGAGCTGTGTCTCGACCCCTGCAACATTCAGGATGGAAGATAAAGACCGCTTGAGCCTGGAATTCACAGCAGTCTTGAGACCCAAGACCGCTTTCAGCCTGGTTTAAGGCCACAACAGACCTGGTTGTCGAGACCACACGAGACCTCCCCCCCCTAGATCCTAGCTTAGCGCCTAGCTCCCGCTCCCAGGATCCTCGCAGGCTTCTCATAGCTTCTTTCTAATCATGTAGCCTCCTCTTAGCTCCTAGCTCCCCAGCCCCAACCTCCTAGCCCCCCTAGCTCCCAGCTCACTGGTTCTGAGTAATAACTCTCCGTTGGGAAATTAAAAATGTGACTTATTCCGCCGGATGTTCGAATATTTAACCATATTTGGTGATGCTGCCATGGACCACCTGTGTTCTGAGTATACTTCTGAGTATACTTCGAGTATACTTCTGAGTATACTTCTGAGTATACTTCGAGTATACTTCTGAGTATACTTCTGAGTATACTTCTGAGTATACTTTGAGTATACTTCTGAGTGTACTTCTGAGTATACTTCTGAGTATACTTCTGATTATACTTCTGAGTATACTTCTGAGTATACTTCGAGTATACTTCTGAGTATACTTCTGAGTATACTTCGAGTATACTTCTGAGTATACTTCTGAGTATACTTCTGAGTATACTTCGAGTATACTTCTGATTATACTTCTGAGTATACTTCGAGTATACTTCTGAGTATACTTCTGAGTATACTTCTGAGTATACTTTGAGTATACTTCTGAGTATACTTCTGAGTATACTTCGAGTATACTTCTGATTATACTTCTGAGTATACTTCGAGTATACTTCTGAGTGTACTTCTGAGTATACTTCTGAGTATACTTTTGAGTATACTTCGAGTATACTTCTGAGTATACTTCTGAGCATACTTCGGGTATACTTCGAGTATATTTCGCGTACATTTCGAGTACATTTCAAGAATATTTTGAGTATATTTCGAGTATATTTTAGGATATTTTGCGAATATATTGAATATATTTTTAATATATTTCGAGCATACTTCGACTATAATTTGGGTATAGTATTTTTTGAATATACTTCGAATACATTTACAATATATTGTGAGTAAAAATTTTTAAATTATTTTGAATATATTTTGAGAATATTTTGCGTGTATTTAGGGTATATTTCTCAGTATATTTCATGAATGCTTTGAGTATATTCTTAATATATCTCTAATTATACTTCGAGTATAATGTGAATATTTTCTGTGTACCGTGAAAAAAGTTTTGACCAAAGTTTTGAGAAAATAAATAATTTGAATACATTTTAAATGATTTTTTTTATGTATACTGTGTATATTCTTGTATATTTGTGTATATTTGTGTATATTTTATATATTTTACAACTAATGCAATATTTCATTGTGGCAACGTTTCGCTCTGCAGGAGCTTTATCAAGCCGCCAATGTCTGTAATTCTACCAGTATTACTGACTCTACTGGTATGTATTCATACATGTATACATTGATGTGTATGTATGCATTGGTATGTATGTATGCATGCATTGGTATGCATGTATGCATACTTGTATACATTAGCATGCATGCATACACGTATACATTGGTATGTATGTATGCATACTGTATACATTAGCATGCATGCATTACACGTATATATTGGTATGTATGTATGCATACTTGTATACATTAGCATGCATGCATACACGTATACATTGGTATGTATGTATGCATACTTGTATACATTAGCATGCATGCATACACGTATATATTGGTATGTATGTATGCATACTTGTATACATTAGCATGCATGCATACACGTATACATTGGTATGTATGTATGCATACTTGTATACATTAGCATGCATGCATACACGTATACATTGGTATGTATGCATACATGTATATATTGGTATGTATGTATGCATTGGTATGTATGCATACATGTATACATTAGAATGTATGCATACACGTATACATTGGTATGTATGCATACATATATACATTGGTATGTATGCATACATGTATACATTGGTATGTATGTATGCATACATGTGTAAATTGCTATGTATACATACATGTATACATTGGTATGTATGTATGCATACATGTATACATTAGTATGTATGCATACATGTATACATTGGTATGTATCTATACATGTATACATTGGTATATATGCATACATGTATACATTGGTATGTATGCATACATGTATACATTAGTATGTATGCTTACACGTATACATTGGTATGTATGCATACATGTATACATTGGTATGTATGTATGTATGCATAAATGTGTAAATCGGTATGTATGCGTACATGTATACATTGGCATGTATGTATGCATACATGTATACGTGTATGTATGCATTGGTATGTATGTATGCATACTTGTATACATTAGTATGCATGCATACACGTATACATTGGTATGTATGCATACATGTACACATTGGTATGTATGTATGCATACTTGTATACATTAGTATGCATGCATACACGTATACATTGGTATGTATGCATACATGTATACATTGGTATGTATGTATGTATGCATTGGTATGAATGTATGCATACATGTATACATTAGAATGTATGCATACACGTATACATTGGTATGTATGCATACATGTATACATTGGTATGTATGCATACATGTATACATTGGTATGTATCATTGCATACATGTGTAAATTGCTATGTATGCATACATGTATACATTGGTATGTATGTATGCATACATGTATACATTAGTATGTATGCATACATGTATACATTGGTATGTATGCATACATGTATACATTGGTATGTATGCATACATGTATACATTGGTATGCATGAATACATGTATACATTGGTATGTATGTATGCATACATGTGTAAATTGGTATGTACACATACATGTATACATTGGTATGTATGCATGCATACATGTATACATTAGTATGTATGCATACACGTATACATTGGTATGTATGCATACATGTATACATTGGTATGTATGCATACATGTATACATTGGTATGTATGTATGTATGCATGCATAAATGTGTAAATCGGTATGTATGCGTACATGTATACATTGGCATGTATGTATGCATACATGTATACATTAGTATGTATGCATACACGTATACATTGGTATATATGCATACATGTATACATTGGTATGTATGCATATTGTATACATTGGTATGTATGTACACATTGGTATGCATGCATACATGTATACATTGGTGTGTATGCATATACGTATACATTAGCGTGTATGCATACATGTATACATTGGTTTGTATGCATACATGTATACATTGGTTTGTAGGCATACATGTATGCATTCATATATACATCGGTATGTATGCATATATGTATACATTTGTATGTATGCATGCATGTATACATTGGTATGTATGCATACATGTATACATTGGTGTATATGCATACATGTTTATATTGGTGTGTATGCATGCATGTATATATTGGTATTAATGCATACATGTATACATTGGTGTGTATGCATACATGCATGCATTGGCGTGTATACATACATGTATACATTGGTGTGCATTCATACATGTATACATTGGTGTGTATGCTTACATGCATATATTGATATTATGCATACTTGTATATATTGGTGTGTATGCATACATGTATACATTGGTGTGTATGCTTACATGCATATTGGTATTTATGCATACTTGTATACATTGGTGAGTACGCATACTTGTATACATTGGTGTGTATGCATACTTGTATACATTGGTGTGTATGCATACATGAATACATTGGTGTGTATGCATACATGTATACATTAGAGTGTGTGCAAACATGTATACATTGGTGTGTATGCTTACATGTATATATTGGTATTAATGCATACATGTATACATTGGTGTGTATGCATACATGAATATATTGGTATTAATGCATTCATGTATACATTGGTGTGTATGCATACATGTATACATTGGTGTGTATGCATACATGTATACATTGGTGTGTATGCATACATGTATACATTGGTGTGTATGCATACATGTATACATTGGCGTGTATGCATACATGTATACATTGGTGTGTATGCATACATGTATACATTAGTGTGTATACATGCTTCAATACATAAACTATTAAGACAAACACTTATTGTTTCTTTTAATGGAATAAAAAAACTCTATATCAAGGCAACAGTGACGTGTTGTGCTGACAGTAAGTCGTGACGTGTTGTGCTGACAGTAAGTCGTGACGTGTTGTGCTGACAGTAAGTCGTAACGTGTTGTGCTGACAGTAAGTCGTGACGTGTTGTGCTGACAGTAAGTCGTAACGTGTTGTGCTGACAGTAAGTCGTGACGTGTTGTGCTGACAGTAAGTCGTGACGTGTTGTGCTGACAGTAAGTCGTGACGTGTTGTGCTGACAGTAAGTCGTGACGTGTTGTGCTGACAGTAAGTCGTGACGTGTTGGGCTGACAGTAAGTCGTAACGTGTTGTGCTGACAGTAAGTCGTGACGTGTTATGCTGACAGTAAGTCGTGACGTGTTGTGCTGACAGTAAGTCGTGACGTGTTGTGCTGACAGTAAGTCGTGACGTGTTGTGCTGACAGTAAGTCGTGACGTGTTGTGCTGACAGTAAGTCGTGACGTGTTATGCTGACAGTAAGTCGTGACGTGTTGTGCTGACAGTAAGCCGTGACGTGTTGTGCTGACAGTAAGTCGTGACGTGTTGGGCTGACAGTAAGTCGTAACGTGTTGTGCTGACAGTAAGTCGTGACGTGTTGTGCTGACAGTAAGTCGTGACGTGTTGTGCTGACAGTAAGTCGTGACGTGTTATGCTGACAGTAAGTCGTGACGTGTTGTGCTGACAGTAAGCCGTGACGTGTTGTGCTGACAGTAAGTTCGTGACGTGTTGTGCTGACAGTAAGTCGTGACGTGTTATGCTGACAGTAAGTCGTGACGTGTTGTGCTGACAGTAAGCCGTGACGTGTTGTGCTGACAGTAAGTCGTGACGTGTTGTGCTGACAGTAAGTCGTGACGTGTTGGGCTGACAGTAAGTCGTGACGTGTTGTGCTGACAGTAAGTCGTGACGTGTTGGGCTGACAGTAAGTCGTAACGTGTTGTGCTGACAGTAAGTCGTGACGTGTTATGCTGACAGTAAGTCGTGACGTGTTGTGCTGACAGTAAGCCGTGACGTGTTGTGCTGACAGTAAGTCGTGACGTGTTGGGCTGACAGTAAGTCGTAACGTGTTGTGCTGACAGTAAGTCGTGACGTGTTGTGCTGACAGTAAGTCGTGACGTGTTGGGCTGACAGTAAGTCGTGACGTGTTGTGCTGACAGTAAGTCGTGACGTGTTGTGCTGACAGTAAGTCGTGACGTGTTGTGCTGACAGTAAGTCGTGACGTGTTGTGCTGACAGTAAGTCGTGACGTGTTGTGCTGACAGTAAGTCGTGACGTGTTGTGCTGACAGTAAGTCGTGACGTGTTGGGCTGACAGTAAGTGTAACGTGTTGTGCTGACAGTAAGTCGTGAGTGTTGTGCTGACAGTAAGTCGTGACGTGTTATGCTGACAGTAAGTCGTGACGTGTTGTGCTGACAGTAAGTCGTGACGTGTTGTGCTGACAGTAAGTCGTGACGTGTTGTGCTGACAGTAAGTCGTGACGTGTTGTGCTGACAGTAAGTCGTGACGTGTTGTGCTGACAATATGCCGTGACGTGTTGTGCTGACAGTAAATCGTGACGTGTTGTGCTGACAGTAAGTCGTGACGTGTTGTGCTGACAGTAAGTCGTGACGTTGTTGTGCTGACAGTAAGTCGTGACGTGTTGTGCTGACAGTAAGTCGTGACGTGTTGTGCTGACAGTAAGTCGTGACGTGTTGTGCTGACAGTAAGTCGTGACGTGTTGTGCTGACAGTAAGTCGTGACGTGTTGTGCTGACAGTAAGTCGTGACGTGTTGGGCTGACAGTAAGTCGTAACGTGTTGTGCTGACAGTAAGTCGTGACGTGTTATGCTGACAGTAAGTCGTGACGTGTTGTGCTGACAGTAAGTCGTGACGTGTTGTGCTGACAGTAAGTCGTGACGTGTTGTGCTGACAGTAAGTCGTGACGTGTTGTGCTGACAGTAAGTCGTGACGTGTTGTGCTGACAGTAAGCCGTGACGTGTTGTGCTGACAGTAAGTCGTGACGTGTTGGGCTGACAGTAAGTCGTAACGTGTTGTGCTGACAGTAAGTCGTGACGTGTTATGCTGACAGTAAGTCGTGACGTGTTGTGCTGACAGTAAGTCGTGACGTGTTGTGCTGACAGAAAGTCGTGACGTGTTGGGGTGACAGTAAGTCGTGACGTGTTGTGCTGACAGTAAGTCGTGACGTGTTGTGCTGACAGTAAGTCGTGACGTGTTGTGCTGACAGTAAGTCGTGACGTGTTGTGCTGACAGTAAGTCGTGACGTTGTTGGTGCGACAGTAAATCGTGAAGTGTTGAGGTGACAGTAAAGTCGTGACGTGTTGTGCTGACAGTAAGTCGTGACGTGTTGTGCTGACAGTAAGTCGTGACGTGTTGTGACTGACAGTAAGGTCGTGACGTGTTATGCTGACAGTAAGTCTTGACGTGTTGTGCTGACAGTAAGTCGTGACGTGTTGTGCTGACAGTAAATCGTGAAGTGTTGAGGTGACAGTAAGTCGTAACGTGTTGTGCTGACAGTAAGTCGTGACGTGTTTGGCTGACAGTAAGTCGTGACGTGTTGTGCTGACAGTAAGTCGTGACGTGTTTTGCTGACAGTAAGTCGTGACGTGTTGTGTTGACAGTAAGTCGTGACGTGTTGTGCTGACAGTAAGTCGTAACGTGTTGTGCTGACAGTAAATCGTGAAGTGTTGAGGTGACAGTAAGTCGTGACGTGTTTTGCTGACAGTAAGTCGTAACGTGTGTTGCTGACAGTAAATCGTGAAGT
>NC_069404.1:68459527-68469527 GCF_026875155.1 Cherax quadricarinatus
AACTCACACCCACCCACACCCACTCACATTTATCCAACCTATTTTTAAAACTACACAACGTTTTAGCCTGAATAACTGTACTCGGGAGTTTGTTCCACTCATCCACAACTCTATTACCAAACCAGTGCTTTCCTATATCCTTCCTGAATCTGAATTTTTCCAAATTGAAACCATTGCTGCGAGTCCTGTCTTGGCTGGAAATTTTCAGCACCCTATTTACATCCCCTTTATTTATTCCTGTTTTCCATTTATACACCTCGATCATATCCCCCCTAATTCTACGCCTTTCGAGAGAGTGCAGATTCAGGGCCCTCAGTCTATCCTCATATGGAAGATTTCTGATACATGGGATCATCTTTGTCATCCTTCTCTGTAAGTTTTCCAGGGCATTTATATCCATTCTGTAATACGGTGACCAGAACTGAGCAGCATAGTCTAAATGAGGCCTAACCAAGGATATATAGAGTTGAAGAACAACCTGAGGACTTCTATTATTTATACTTCTAGATATGAAGCCAAGAATTCTGTTAGCTTTATTGCGAACACTAATGCACTGTTGTCTTGGTTTTAGATTACTGCTAACCAGAACTCCTAAATCGTTTTCGCAATCAGTAGTATTAAGATCTACGTTATTTAGTTTATATGTGTCATGCTTATTTAACTGTCCAACATTTAGAACTTTGCATTTGTCAATATTAAACTGCATCTGCCACTTCTCCGACCATTGCATCAGTCTGTTCAACACCGTTGCCCTGATCTGCTCTCATTATAGTGAAACTCTAATCTGACTTCAAACTGTATAAAGCATCGAATTTTTCTTTGTGAAATGAAATTCCTGGAATAATCTGGTAGAAGTGATAGCATACACAGTGAAACCTGTTATATGGTTTTAAGGAATTTTGTTATTTTTCCTAACGTTTGTTCTTAGTAATGGAAGACATAAACAAAGTCTTCCTCCTTGACGAGTCTTTCTAGTTTTTAACTTTTTTCAGGTTTTGCTGTTACCTTATTGTGTCTCTTATGTCCTGTTGCGTTTGAAACTATTGTAGTTGGATCGCTAGCGCACTCACCTCACACACTCATGTCCGGAGTTTGAATCTCCGGTACGGCTGGATAACAGGGCGTGTTTCCATAAGACACCTGCTGTCCATGTTCACCCATCAGTATAAAATAGGTACCTGGGTGTCAGTCGACTGGTGTGTGTGGCATCCTAGGACAAAACTGGCCCCTAATTTGCCCGAAATGCTCAGCATAACAAGGGGCTTTCTATATAGTAGTATGTCATTGATGTCAGCTGGGACTGTATGCTTGTTTATTTCATCTAGGAGGTTGAACAACACCTTCCAGTTTTGTTTAGATTAATGCGGGTTTGTCTGTTGTGTATCGTATATTGAATGTTATATTTCGTTGTTAAGTCTTGTTGCAGAAACGGATTTTGATGATGTTGATTGATATGTCACTTAAGGTCGAGGGTACATCAATGTATGTCTTAAGAAGTTCAAGTTTCCCCCACCTCCTGCGAGTTACATCTCTCTTAAAATATATTTATATTCTCTCTCTCTCTCTCTCTCTCTCTCTCTCTCTCTCTCTCTCTCTCTCTCTCTCTCTCTCTCTCTCTCTCTCTCTCTCTCTCTCTCTCTTTCTCTCTTTCTCTCTTCTAGCTCTCACTAACAGAATTCTTTCAAAAACTCATCTCTTCACAATGCTCTTTAGCGAGAAACTTCAGCCTCTGGTGTGCCAACTGCATACTAGTCCCCTGCTCACTCTCCCTCCCACCCTCTCCCTTCTCTCTCTCCCTCCCTCCCTCTCCCTCTCCCTCTCTCTCGCACCTTCCCTCTCCCTCCCTCTCCTTCTCTCCCTCACCTTCCTTTCCGCCCTCACTCTCCTTCTCATAGTCACGGTCTTTCTTTTCTTCTCACCCTACGTCTCCCTCACTCTTCTCACTCCCTATTTCACCCTCCCTCTCTCTCCCCGGTCTCACCTCTCACCATTACCCTCCCCCCCTCCTCCCTCCACCACCTCACTCTCGCCCCGTGTATAGCTGGGAGCGTGAGAGACCATTATGGGAGTGCAGTTCCCTAGGCTTTTACAGGTCTCTGGAAAATGTACTGCAGAGGAGGGAGAGTGGAGGAAGTGGGATGGAGTGGGGAAATAAAGAAGGAGAGCAGTGAGATGGATAGGGAGGAGGGAAGGGGAGTGGAGGAGGAATGGAGAAACTACCGTATTTTCCGGCATATAAGGCGCACGAGCATATGAGACGATATTACCAACGTAACGTAACGTTAGTAAACAACTGCTAAAGCGTAACCCAAAGCCTATCCTTTACCCTGACCTTGAGCATATAAGACGCAGGCTGATTTTTCAAAGACTTTTTGTGGGGGAAAAAACGCCTAACCTCAATTGTAGGCTAATTACTAGAGCCAATTATAGCTGATAATATAAGAAGCCATCTGGATAAGCACAGCTTGATTAATGATACTCAGCATGGATTCACGAGGGGCCGTTCCTGCCTAACTAATTTATTAACCTTCTTCAGTAAAGCTTTTGAGGCCGTTGATCATGATAAAGAATTCGATATTGTTTATTTAGATTTTAGTAAGGCTTTTGATAGAGTACCTCACCAGAGACTGTTAAAAAAAGTGGCAGCTCATGGCACTGGGGGAAAAGTGCTGTCAAGGATCGAGTCATGGCTCACTAATAGGAAGCAGAGAATATGCTTAAATGGGGTTCAATCCGAGTGGGGATCTGTAACAAGTGGCGTACCACAGGGATCAGTCTTAGGCCCGTTGTTGTTTATAATATTTGTAGATGAATGGTTCAGAGAACCGACATGTTGATAAATTAGACACATGTGCAACTCTTGGGTATCTTTATTGAGGAAACGTTTCGCCACACAGTGGCTTCATCAGTCCATACAAAGGAGAATCTTGAAGAACAGGAGGAGAATGAGGTAATCAGTCCCTCAACCTTGAGTCGATGTGGTCAGTCTGTTTCAGTGTTCACTGAACACTGAAACAAGCTGCCTCTTTCCAGTCTATATTTGTCCAACCTATTTTTGTTACCCAAGTAATAGCTTTTATATCCTTTTACTCTTGTACAAATTAATTGCTCTACCATATTGTATTACTTTTGTCACTACCACTACTACTACTACTACTACTAGTACTACTACCACTACCACTAGTGAACATCGAAATGGTACCTCACTAGTATTGCACCTCACTCTGAGCCTTTATATACCCTCTGTGTCCGTGTATTGTTTGTAATAGCTTGATAAAGCTCCTGGAGAGCGAAACGTTGCCACAATAAATGTCACATTAGTTGCACTTGTGTCCTTTTACTTCTCTGGGTGTGTTGAAGATGTTTAATGCCCGCCGTCTGCAGTCTCTGATGAAGTGACGAGGATAGTGAAGTTTAGAAAATACATATTCAATTATAGTGCATTCTTCCTCAAGGAACTCATGTTGACGACATTCTCCTCATAACTCCTAAACGCTTCAACGTTCAAGCTCTCCAAGACAAGCTCAACCAGGTCGAGCCTTCAATCCAGTTCACACTTGAAGAAGAAGTCGACAACACTCTTCCTTTCCTTGATGTTCTGCTCTGCAAAGCTGACCACGAACTTCGTTTCAAAGTCTATCGAAAACCCACCAACCAAAACGATCTTGTAATAAAGTTGGTAGAATTGCCGACAATATGTAAAGTAAAAGGACGCAAGTGCAACTAATGTGACATTTATTGTGGCAACGTTTCGCTCTCCAGGAGCTTTATCAAGCCATTACAAACAATACATGGACACAGAGGGTATATAATACTAGTGAGGTACCATTTCGATGTACACTAGTGGTAGTAGTAGTAGTAGTAGTCGTAGTAGTAGTAGTAGTAGTAGTAGTAGTAGTAGTAGTAGTAGTAGTAGTAGTGGTAGTGACAAAAGTAATACAATATGGTAGAGCAATTAATTCGTACATGAGTAAAAGGATATAAAAGCTATTACTTGGTAACATAAAAATAGGTTGGACAAATATAGACTGGAATGAGGCAGCTTGTTTCAGTGTTCACTCTCTGTGCTGTGTGTAGTATAACAGGAGAGACTATGTGATGGCAGGGTTTACTGTTTTCAGGAGGATTCTTGCTAAGACTTCGGAGATGGTGAAGCTGCCGTTGTTTTGTTTAATTGTATTCGAAACAGCGATCAGTGCTGATTCGAGGCACTTGCGTCTGCGGAAATTAGTTTCTTTGTTCACTAATTGGGCGTCTCTGAATTTCATGAGATGATTGGTGGAATTTCGGTGTTGTACACAGGCGTTGTTCAAGTTATCGTTCCTACATGCGTAAATGTGTTCATTGAGGCGGGTGCCGAGGTTTCTGGCTGTTTCACCTACGTAAATCTTGTCACAGCCTCCACAGGGTATAGTGTAAACTCCTGCATTGACTGGTTCGTGGTGCTTGGATTTTGTCCTGGTTAGATCCTTTATTGAAGTGCTAGAAGCGATGGCGACTCAGGTGTTAGCTTGTGAAAGTACTTTTGAGACGTTCAGTGCAACCTGAATTATAACTTTGCTGGGAGTGGTGTTGATGCGTGGAGAATTTATGATCTGAAGAGCTCTTTTCTTGCAGTCTTTGATGAAAAAAGAAGGAAAATGTAACTCAGTGAATGTTTGGTGAATGTATGTACATTCCTCGTCAAGAAACTCAGGACTACAAATTCGGTATGCTCTTAGGAAAAACCCGATGATGATGCCTCTTTTGGTCTTGGTATCTTGACTGGAATAGAAGTGTGTGAGATCATTTTTATTGGTGGGTTTCCGATAAACTTGAAATCTTAGGTTGTTGTCTACTTTGTGAATGAGGACGTCGAGGAAAGGAAGCTTGTCATTGGACTCTTCTTCTAGTGTAAAACTGGATCGCCGGTTCAACTGCGTTGAGCCTTGCCTGAAGATCCCGTACATCAAAACGTTTTGGAGTTATTACGAGGACATCGTCCACGTAACGTAACCAAGTGACGCTTGAAGGGATGATGTTGGCGAAGTGTTCAGACTCTAGGTGTTCCATGTATAAGTTGGCTAGGACGGCACTTATGGGGGACCCCATTCCCATGCCGTAGGTTTGTTTGTAGAGCTTGTTATTGAAAGAAAAACAGTTGAAATTAACTCAGAGTTCAATTAAGTCAACAAAATCTCCGGGAGGTAGAGGAAGATTAAGGTCCTGATTGACTTTACGTCGTAGAACCTCGATGGCTTTTTTGGTAGGTACTTTTGTGAAGAGGGAAGTCAAAGGACACAAGTGCAACTAATGTGACATTTATTGTGGCAACGTTTCGCTCTCCAGGAGCTTTATCATGCCATTACATGTAAGCCATTACATGTAATGGCTTGATAAAGCTCCTGGAGAGCGAAACGTTGCCACAATAAATGTCACATTAGTTGCACTTGTGTCCTTTTACTTTACATATTGTCGGTAATTCTACCAACTTTATTACAAGAGGGAAGTCACATCCAAACTGCTTAGTTTCTTGTTACGGATGGAGAGGTTACGGATGCGGTTGAGGTCACCTGAGTGTTTAAGATGAGCGGGGCTGATGGTCCCCAGAAGGCATACCTGGAGACCTGGAGTTTACCTGGAGAGAGTTCCGGGGGTCAACGCCCCCGCGGCCCGGTCTGTGACCAGGCAAGAACTCCGACTAGTTTGTGTGGAGCACTGCCTATTCCTGACGTGATTGGTCTGAGTGGAATATTGTGTTTATGGGTCTTGGGTAAACCATACATGTGTGCTGGTTTAGGGTTGCTTGGTAACAAGTACAGAAGTTTCTTCCCTTCTCTAGTGCGTTTGAGTATTTGTCTGGTTTTGTATAGAAAATGGTACCTCACTAGTATTACACCTCACTCTGAGCCTTTATATACCCTCTGTGTCCATGTATTGTTTGTAATGGCTTGATAAAGCTCCTGGAGAGCGAAACGTTGCCACAATAAATGTCACATTAGTTGCACTTGTGTCCTTTTACTTTACATACAAAACGATCTTCTCCACTTCTACTCTCACCACGACACCAAAACCAAACGTGGTGTAATTATAGGCTTCTTCCTGCGTGCACTCAGAATCTGCAGCAATGAGTTCCTTGAGGAAGAATGCACTACAATTGAACAAGTATTTTCTAAACTCCACTATCCTCGTCACTTCATCAGAGACTGCAGACGGAGGGCATTAATTAAACATCTTCAACACACCCACCAACTCCATTGCCAAACATGTTTCCAACATCTTTTCCAATACATCATTCCAAATATCTACCTCCACAACCACGACCATCAAGGACATCACCAGTAGTAGACAGGACAAGCCTCCATCCTCTGCAGGGGTATACATAATCCCTTGTAATGACTGCAACAAATTATATGTGGGCGAAACATCAAGAGACCTCCAAACACGTATTTCAGAACACCAATATGCAAGCAGGACTGACGATACAAGGAATGCCTGTGTACAACATCGCAATTCACACAACCATTTAATTAACTACAGAAACTCAAGACTTATCGCCACAGAAGACAACACTCAATACCGAAGAATCCTGGAATCATCGCTTATCTCTATAACCAACAATTTCAACCAGAACAACGGCTTCTATAACATAGCTGAACCACTCGCCAAGAAACTTCTTCATCGCTATCCCACATAAGAACATAGAACACTGCAGAAGGTCTACTCACAACTTGTCCAATACCCCCGCCTAGCTACCCAAGACTCTATAACTCCACCCGGTAGATCATCAGATGCAGCATTCTCCACCTGACCTCAACATTCTGAACATGACTATAAATACTCCCGTACTTTCCACCCCAGGTAGATCTGTGTGTGACTTGAAAAAGCCCACTGTGTGGGTGAAACGTTGTCATTAAAGGATCACATTATACTGCATATGTGTTTATATTTCCATCGAAGTGTATAAGTGGAAGATAGGTATTAATAAAGGAGACATTAATAAGGTCTTGAGGATGTCTCTCCAAGAGAGAACCCGCAGTAATGTATTTAAATTAGACAAGTTTAGATTTAAGATTGAGACACTTATGCAGCATATGGGAATCTTTATTCAGGAAACGTGTCGCCACACAGTGGCTTCATCAGTCCAGTACAAAGAGGAAGGCGTAAGGAGAGGAGGAGAATGAGGTAATCAGTCCCTCAACCTGGAGTCGATGTGTTCAGTCCATCAATCTTGTAGAATGTACAGCACAGGGCCGTAGACGTGGCTTATATACTGTAGTGAGGTGAGGTGAAGCAGGCGGAGGCGGGGTCATAGTGGTACCATCCACTAGTCGAAGTAGGTCTTCGTCCAAAGGTTGAACAAGTGTTGAAGAATTCTTTGTAACAAGATCCCATGATGCTGCAGTGTCTGACAGTTGTGATGAATGGTTTGAAAAACCAAGTTGAAGATTGAGACACTTATGCAGCATATGGGAATCTTTATTCAGGAAACGTTTCGCCACACAGTGGCTTCATCAGTCCAATACAAAGAGGAAGGCGTAAGGAGAGGAGGTTTTTCAAATCATTCATCACAACTGTCAGACACTGCAGCATCATGGGATCTTGTTACAAAGAATTCTTCAACACTTGTTCAACCTTTGGACGAAGACCTACTTCGACTAGTGGATGGTACCACTATGACCCCGCCTCCGCCTGCTTCACCTCACCTCACTACAGTATATAAGCCACGTCTACGGCCCTATGCTGTACATTCTACAAGATTGATGGACTGAACACATCGACTCCAGGTTGAGGGACTGATTACCTCATACTCCTCCTCTCCTTACGCCTTCCTCTTTGTATTAGACTGATGAAGCCACTGTGTGGCGAAACGTTTCCTGAATAAAGATTCCCATATGCTGCATAAGTGTCTCAATCTTCAACTTGTCGGTTTTTCAAACCATTCATCACATTCTCTTTGTCAGTAAGGTGCCCATAGTTATTTTTAAGGGGACCTATATTATCTCTAACTTTTATTCTATAGACCTGGAAAAAACTTTTTGGGTTAGTTTTAGAATCCCTAGCAACTTTAATTTCATAGTCCCTTTTAGCTTTTCTTATCCCCTTTTTAATGTCCCTCTTAATGTCAATATACTGATTCATAAGATGACCCTCACGCCTATAAATTCCTTTCTTATGCCCTAGTAGATATTTGAGCCTATTATTAATCCATTTTGGGTCATTTCTATTTGATCTAATTTCTTTAAATGGGATAAACGCTCTTTGAGCAGCATGTATAGTGTTCAGAAAACTGTCATATTGATAGCTCACTTCGTTACCCCAGTCAACAGATGATAAGTGTTCTCTAAGCCCATCGTAATCCGGTAAGCGAAAATCTGGGACTGTTACTGAGTTTTCGCTACTATCGTACTTCCATTCAATGCTAAATGTAATTGATTTGTGGTCGCTAGCACCCAGTTCCTCTGAAATTTCTAAATTATTAACAAGGGATTCATTGTTTGCCATAACTAAGACAAGCAGGTTATTTCCCCTTGTAGGTTCTGTCACAAACTGCTTCAAAAAACAATCCTGAACTACTTCTAAGAAGTCGTATGATTTTAAATTCCCAGTCAAGAAATTCCAATCAATATGACTAAAGTTAAAGTCTCCTAGAATTACATTATCGTGCCTTGTGGCCTTAACAATTTCCTCCCATAGTAGTCTCCCTTGGTCCCTACCTAAGTTTGGGGGACGGTATATCACTCCTAAAATCAGTTTTTCATGCCCCTCTGAAAATTCTATCCAAACAGACTCTGTATGTGTTACTTCAGACTTAATACTCGTTTTTATGCAGCAGTTCAAGCGATCTCGGACATACAATGCCACCCCACCCCCCCTCCCAATACTTCTATCTACTTGGAACAATTTAAAACCCTGAATATGACATTCCGCAGGCATGTCCCGACTTTTTGAATTAAACCACGTCTCAGTTAAGGCAAATACATCAATGTTACCTGCACTAGCAACTAATCTCAACTCGTTCATCTTATTCCTAGCACTACGGCAATTAGCATAATAAACATTGAAAGACTCTCCTTTCTCTTTACCCTTCCTGCTCATTTCTATTTTTCTACTAAACCTATTACTGTCCTTATCACTCAAAGTCCCTGGCTTTTCAATATCTACCTCGTTCTGCTTATTACTAGTTCCCCTAGAACTGATTAGGACTGATTATCTCATGTTTTGGTATATAGTTCTATTGTCTTCCAATTATGTCCTTGAACTTGTGTTGCTAAAGTCACTGGATGGTGAAAGGTCTACAGCTGAAGATACCCGGATGTTGCACATGTGTCTAATTCGTTAACACATTAATAGATTGAACTGGTGTAGTAGCTGATCTTTATGCCCGTCCAAATAAAAGAAGGTCCAGGAAATCTACATTTTGAGGAGCATAAAATCTGGGACATTTATAAAATGCAATAATGTATATTTGCAACACGTATGAATATGTAACACTACTGTGCAACATTTGCGTCATGTTAATAAGGTACTACTGGAAGAAATGTACACCCCAGGATATGTTCTAGTTGTCCTTGAACATCGTGCTAGAAGGCTGAACCAAATCATTACTGTATAAAACTGAAGGTGTCAGAGATAGAACATCAACAGCTCTCACACAGCAGTATACCTGAGGTAGCACCAGACAGACTCACGGTAACAATGAAAAACCTTTATAGAATTGTACCTAACAGAGGGTCCACACTGAGACCAAATAACGCAGTTACTGAGTCTGGGCTCGACAGCTCCCAGAATCCTCGACTACGACAGTGTGTAGATTCCTTCAACAGCTACGACAATTCAAGAACGGAGCTCAAAAACAAGAGTGATGGAAGTAACAACACCACAAGAATCTTCAGTAATGTAGATAATTTCTCTTTGATTTGCAAATTCATAAAGTCACAAGACATACAGTCTGTCTCACCAGCGAGTGTGAATGCTACCGGAATAGCTATGAGAGACAGACAGTCAGACAGATGAAAGG
>NC_069404.1:68474527-68513624 GCF_026875155.1 Cherax quadricarinatus
GAAGAGAAGTAATGCGAGGTCTTGGCAAGAGGGGGAGTTAAAAGATAAAGAATCACACACAAAGTGGGAGTTGTCACAGGCTCTTTGCTGATGACACTGTGCTCTTGGGAGGGTTCTGAAGAGAAGCGCGAGATTGGTGGTGATTTGGTAGGGTGGCAAAAGAAGAAAAAATAAAAGGTGAATACAGGAAAGAGTAAGGTTATGGAGGATAAAAAAAAAGATTAGGTGATGAAAGATTTGAATACAATTTGGAGGGAGAGATATGGAGGAGGTGAACGTAAATTTAGATATTTGGGAGTGGACGTGTCAGCGGATGGGTCTATGAAAGATGAGGTGAATCATAGAATTGATGAGGGAAAAAGAGTGAGTGGTGCACTTAGGAGTCTGTGGAGACAAAGAACTTTGTCCTTGGAGGCAAAGAGGGGAATGTATGAGAGTATAGTTTTACCAACGCTCTTATATGGGTGTGAAGCGTGGGTAATGAATGTTGCAGCGAGGAGAAGGCTGGAGGCAGTGGAGATGTCATGTCTGAGGGCAATGTGTGGTGTGAATATAATGCAGAGAATTCGTAGTTTGAAGTTAGGAGGAGGTGCGGGATTACCAAAAAACTGTTGTCCAGAGGGCTAAGGAAGGGTTGTTGAGGTGGTTCGGACATGTAGAGAGAATGGAGCGAAACAAAAATGACTTCAAGAGTGTATCAGTCTGTAGTGGAAGGAAGGCGGGTAGGGGTCGGCCTGGGAAAGGGGTTGGAGGGGGGGGTTAAAGGAGGTTTTGTGTGCGAGGGGCTTGACTTCCAGCAGGCATGCGTGAGCGTGTTTGATAGGAGTGAATGGAGACAAAATGGTTTTTAATACTTGACGTGCTGTTGGAGTGTGAGCAAAGTAACATTTATAAAGGGATTCAGGAAACCGGCAGGCCGGACTTGAGTCCTGGAGATGGGAAAGTACAGTGCCTGCACTCTGAAGGAGGGTGTTAATGTTGCAGTTTAAAAACTGTAGTGTAAAGCACCCTTCTGGCAAGACAGTGATGGAGCGAATGATGGTGAAAGTTTTTCTTTTTCGGGCCACCCTGCCTTGGTGGGAATCGGCCAGTGTGATAATAATAAAAAAAAAATAATAATAATAAAATAAAATAAAAAAATAATAATAATAATAAAATAAAATAATAATATAATAATAATAATAATAATAATAATAATAATAATATATATAATATAATAATAATAATAATAATAATAATAATAATATTAATAAAATAATAATAAAAATAATAATAATAATAATAATAATAGTTGACGCTTTCACTGCATAAACAAAGACAAAGTGTTACGTTAACCTCAGAGTGATCGCACAAACAGAAACACTCAACAGAAAACGGGGAAGCCATTAACCACGAATTTAACATTTTCCAGCCAGAGAAAAAACAATAACGAAAAAAAAAAAAAGCACACACAGAGGCGGAGGGAAAACATAGAATGACTCTGACGATCTTCATCCGTCTTGGCACTACCGGAGGGCAGGAGGGTGAGCAGGAGGGCCAGGAGGGCCAGGAAGACCAGAAGGGAGGGCCTGGAGGGAAGGCCAGGATGGAGGGCCAGGAGGGAGGGCCAGGAGGGAGGGCCAGGAGGGAGGGCCAGGAGGGAGGGCCAGGAGGGAGGGCCAGGATGGAGGGATGGAGGTGCTGGAGGAGGTCTCCTCCATCAGCCATCAGCGCGCGCCTCCAGATGGAATGCAATTTTAGCGGGAAAGCTTTAGTTGGGGGGGTAGGGGGATCAAGGGGAGATAGGAGGGAGGGGGAAAGAGGGAGGGGGAAGGAGGAGGGAGGGGGAAAGAGGGAGGGGGACGGAGGAGGGAAGGGGAAAGAGGGAGGGGGAAGGAGGAGGGAGGGAACGCGGGCCAGAATCCTAGCGAATTTTTTGGGGAGTCCTGAGATCGCGAGAAAGTATGTCGATATTTTGTGTGCGGCCGTTCTTATTGTGTGGTGGCTGTGGTGCTCTCTCTCTCTCTCTCTCTCTCTCTCTCTCTCTCTCTCTTCAATTTATTGGATGTTACCGTTGTAAAGTAACTTGATGTAATTTCAAACAGACATAGGTTTATGCATGTCTTATTGCATTCCTCTGTGTACTCACCTAGTTGTACTCACCTAGTTGAGGTTGCAGGGGTCGAGTCCAAGCTCCTGGCCCCGCCTCTTCACTTGTCGCTACTAGGTCACTCTCCCTGAAACGTCAGCTTTATCATACCTCTGCTTAAAGCTATGTATAGATCCTGCCTCCACTACATCGCTTCCCAAACTATTCCACTTCCTGACTACTCTGTGGCTGAAGAAATACTTCCTAACATCCCTGTGATTCATCTGTGTCTTCAACTTCCAACTGTGTCCTCTTGTTGCTGTGTCCCATCTCTAGAACATCCTGTCTTTGTTCACCTTGTCAATTACTCACAGTATTTTGTACGTCGTTATCATGTCCCCCCTATCTCTCCTGCTCTCCAGTGTCGCCAGGTCGATTTCCCTTAACCTCTCTTCGTAGGACATACACCTTAGCTCTGGGACTAGTCTTGTTGCAAACCTTTGCACTTTCTCTTGTTTCTTTACGTGCTTGGCTAGGTGTGGGTTCCAAACTGGTGCCGCATACTCCAATATGGGCGTAACGTACACGGTGTACAGGGTCCTGAACGATTCATTATTAAGATGTCGGAATGCTGTTCTGAGGTTTACTAGGCGCCCATATGCTGCAGCAGTTATTTGGTTGATGTGCGCTTCAGGAGATGTGCCTGGTGTTATACTCACCCCAAGATCTTTTTCCTTGACTGAGGTTTGTAGTCTCTTGGCCCCTAGACTGTACTCCGTCTGCGGTCTTCTTTGCCCTTCCCCAATCTTCATGACTTTGCACTTGGTAGTGTTGAACTCCAGGAGCTAATTGCTGGATCAGGTCTGCAGCCTGTCCAGATCCCTTTGTAGTTCTGCCTGGTCTTCGACCGAATGAATTCTTCACATCAACTTCACGTCATCTGCAAATAGGGACACTTCGGAGTCTATTCCTTCCATCTTGTCGTTCACAAATACCAGAAACAGCACTGGTCCTAGGACTGACCCCTGTGGGACCCCGCTGGTCATAGGCGCCCACTCTGAAACCTCGCCACGTACCATGACTCGCTGCTGTCTTCCTGACAAGTATTCCTTGATCCATTGTAGTGCCTTCCCTCTTAACCCTGCCTGGCCCTCCAGTTTTGCACTAATCTCTTGTGTGGAACTGCGTCAAACGCCTTTTTGCAGTCCAAGAAAATGCAATCCACCCACCCCTCTCTCTCTTGTCTTACTGCTTTCACCATGTCATAGAACTCCAGTAGGTTTGTGACATAGGATTTCCCGTCCCTGAAACCATGTTGGCTGCTGTTGATGAGATCATTCAATTCTAGGTGTTCCATCACTCTTCTCCTGATAATCTTCTCCATGACTTTGTGTGTGTGTGTGTGTGTGTGTGTGTGTGTGTGTGTGTGTGTGTGTGTGTGTGTGTGTGTGTGTGTGTGTGTGTGTGTGTGTGTTACAAAAAACGCGATTTCTAATAAGCATAGAGATCTCCAGTGAATACTAGAAAGGACTGCCCATCTAGCATCCAGCCTGTTACTGGGTTTTTGTAATAAGTAGTCAGTATCCTGGTCCAATTATCCATTAGAATTCAGTAAGATTCAATATTGCTTCAGGATTACAACTGGTAGGCTACTAACTAAAGAAATTAAAATTTAATAAATTTATTAATAACAAAGTCTAGAGATATAAGATCAAAGTATGTAAAAGTAATATAAACAAAATAAGAAAAATCACTTCTCTCGTGTACAGTAGTATTGTGCTGAAGGCACATATCCCATCTTTATGGCTTATAAGTACCGTCTGGTGCATTGTTAACATTAATAACCTAATACATACATATATAAGTAAGTGTGTGTATGTGTGCAAGTGCTCTAAGTAGTTCGCTTATGTCTGAAGAATCGACTAGACTTAACCAGTGACTGACTAAAAGTCCTCGCATTAACTACTTCTTGACCAACCTGACAATCAGAACAGCTTGCTTGAACAATGAAATGACTGTTAAGCCGAACAGCAATATAGCAAGCAACTGTGACACAGAATCAGGAACAAGGAGATAATATAAAGACACTAAGTAGGGACCATCAGCAGATCCTCCACAAAAGTCACAAAACTCCCATACTACTGAATCTAAGTTCAGCATAAGAAAATCCCCGACTGTGACAGTACACAGATACCAGTACAAATTAGGTCAGAAGCTACAGCTCAGGACCTGAGTTGCTCAGAGTCTCTATGAGACACACAACCTCAGTACAACGTCGAAAATCACTAAGTCTATAAAATGTTCTGTGAACAGAGTTCTACAAACCAACAACAAGAAAGCGACAGAGACGATCTTCCAACAAGGGCCAATAAGGGAGAGTTAGGCACGCCTTATCAGGAATATGTCCAACCAACAAGAGAGTCTAGCCCAGACTGACTACTCCAGGCGAGGTGTGAACCCCCCCTCGATCACGTGATTGCTCCGTGGACAGTTGCTGCCCAGCAACACCGAGAAGCCTGCAGGGAAACAAGCAACGAGCGATAATTACAGTAGTTAGACAATCAAGACTTGAACTATGAGCACTGAATAATATATATAAATGTTACATCCTACCTAATAAAAGTAACTAAGTCAAATAATAATATAAAGCAATATATTTACGATTTAGCTATTATCGCAAATATAAGCAATATAAAATTATAAGAACAGGTAATATACATTATATACATTGTGACCCATTCAGAGGTCGCAATAGTGTGTGGTGTGTGTGTGTTGCTTCTGAACTTGTCACTTCCTAGATTTACTTCTCTCTCTGTGTGTGCCCTACTGTACCTGCTCTTCAAACAATGTATTTTCACTTTCTCCACCGCTTCGTCATTGAGGTCATTTCGCTTCCTGACCACCTTGACACTTAAGAAATACTTCCTGACATTCCTTTGACGTATCTCTGTCTTTAATTTCCAGCTTTGCCGTCGAATACCTGTATCTGCCTATTAAATAGCCTATCCCTATTACTCAGTCTATTCCTTTGAGTATTCTGAAAGCTGTCATCTTGGTTCCCGTGGTTCTTAAATTTTCCAATATGTCGTTAAAGTTAATTATGTTAGCCTTAGCTGGTAGTTCATAGCCTCGTTATATTCCTCTGAATCTATAGTTTCTTAATATGCTTTTCAGGTGAGGGTTCATGCTGGTGCTGCAGACTTGATATATGCTGTATAAAATGCCTCTGATGACTCTTTGTTGAGATTACCGAAGGCTACTCACTGATTTGCCAGACGAGGATTGGCAGTAGAGGTTATTCAGTGGATATGAGCCTCTGGTGATATGTTACGCACTATTCTCACCCCTAGGCCTTTCTCTATGTATATGGTCTGCATACTCTATTCCCTAAGTCTATCCTCTGTCCGGTTTCTTTAGTTCTTCCCCAATCTCATAACCTTGCATTTACTGGGGTCGAAGTCAAACAACCACTAATCTGACCAATCTTGCAGTCTGTCCAGATCCATTTGTAGTATTTCCAGCCTCATTAGTTTTATTCTTTCCATTAGTGTTACACTGTCAGCAAACAGGGATACATGTGACTCAGTCCCATCCGGTATGTAATTGGTATATAGTTCAATGCTTCCTGTCTGTCTCATTGTATTTAATTTTTAAATGTAGGAATTTCATTTGCTGTGTTCTAGATCAATAGATCTTAGTGATCCAGGTAGTGTTTCTGCTCCCTTTCTCAGAATTCATGGTGACACATTTTCAGGTTCCAGCTCTATCAGAAATGTGTGTGTTTTGGGGGTTAAAAAGGGGGGGGTTTTTTTGGGGGGAAAATGGGGGTTTTGGGGTTTTTGGGTTAGGGGGGGTTTTTTTTTTTTTTTTTTTTTTTTTTTTTTTGGGGGGGTTTTTTTTTGGGGGGTTTTTGTTTTTTTTGGTTTTTTTGGGGGGGGTGGGGGGTTTTTTTTTTGGGGGGCCCGGGGGCCCCCCCCGGGGGGGAAAAATTTTTAAAAAATAAAAAAATTAAAAAAAATTTTATTTTTTTAAAATTTTTAAAACAAAAAAAAAAAATTTTTTTTTAAAAATTTGGGGGGTTTTCCTTTTTTTCCCCCCCTTTTTCCCCGGGGCCCCCGGAAACCCCCCCAAAACCCCCTTTCCCCCAAAAACCCCCCCGGGGGGGGGAAATTTTTTTCCCCAAAACCCCCCCCCCCCCAAAAATTTTTGGTTTTTTTAAAAAATTTTGGGGGCCCTGAAAAATTTTTTTTCCCCCCAAAAAAACCCCCCCCTTTTTTCCCCCGGAAAACCCCCCCCCCCCAAAAGGCCATTTTTGGAAACCCCCAAAAAAAAATTTTTTTTAAAAAAATTTTTTAAAATTTCCACCCCCCAAAAATTTTAAAAAAGGGGGGGGGTTTTTTGTTTTTTTTTTTTTTTTTTTTTTTTTTTTTTTTAAAAAAAAAAAAATTTTTTAAAATTTTTTAAAAATTTTGCCCCGCCCCAACCTTTTTTTTTAAAATTTTTTTTCCCCCTTTTAAAAAAAAAAAAAAAAATTTAAATTTTAAAAAAAAATTTTTTTTAATTTAAAAATTTTTAATCCCCGGTTTTTTTAAAAATTTAAAAAAAAAAAAAAATTTTTTTTTTTGGGGGTTTTGTGGGGGGAAAAATTTTTTTTTTTTTTTTTTGGGGGGGGTTTGTTTTTTTTTTTTTTTTAAAATTTGTGTTGGGGGGGGTTTTTTGGGGTTTTGGTTTTTTTTTTTGGGGGTTTTAAATCCCCTTTTTTAAACCCCTTTTTTTTTAAAAAAAATTCCCCCCCCCCTTTTTTTTAAAACAACCCCCCCCCCCCCCCCAAAAACCCCAAAAAACCCCTTAAAATTTTTTCCCCCCCCCCCCAAAAAGGGCCCCCAAAAACCCCTTCCCAAAAACAAAAATTTTAAAAACCCCCCTTTTTTTAAAAACCCAAAAAAATTTTTTCCCCCCCCCCCGGGGGGCCCAAAAAACCCCAAAAAATTTTTTTAAATTTTTTTTTCCCCCCCCCCTTTTAAAAAAAAAAAACCCCCCAAAAAAAAAAAAAAATTTTAAACCCGGAAACCCCCCCCCCTTTTTTTTAAATTTTCCCCGGGGGGTTAAACCCCCCCCAAAAAACCCTTTTCCCCCCCCCCAAAAAAAAAAAACCCCCAGGGAAAAGGAAGGGGAAAAAAAAAGGGGGGGCCCCCCCAAATTGGGGGGGAAAAAAAAATTTTTTTTTTTTTAAAAAAAAAGGTTTTTTTTTAAAAAAAAAAAATTTTTTTTTTTTTTTTGGGTTTTTTAAAGCCCAAAAAAAAATTTTTAAATTTGGAAAAAAAAGGGGGAAAGGGGGGGTTTTTTTTTCCCCCTGCCCCAAAAAATTTTTTTTCCCCCGGGGGCCCTCCTTCCCCTTTCCCCCTTTTTTAAATTTCTCCCCCGGTTTTTTGGGTTTTCCCTTTTTTTTGGCCAAAAAAACCCGCCCCCCTTTTAATTTTCCCCAAAAAACCCCCTTGGGTCCCCCCCAAAAATTTGCCCCCCCTTTTTTTTTTCCCCCCCCTTTTTTAAAATTTTCCCCTTTTCCCCCCGGGGTTTTTTTTTTTTTTTTTTAAAAAATTTTGGAAAAAATTTTTAAACCCCTTTAAAAAAAAAAAAACCCCCCCTTTTCCCCTTTTAATTTTAAAAAACCCCCCTTTTTTAAAAAAACCCCCAAAATTTTTTTTTTTTTTTTTCCCCCCCTTTTTAAAAATTTTTTCCCCCCCTTTTTTAAAATTTTGGTTCAAAAAACCCCCTTCCCCCCCCTTTTTTTTTTTCCCCAAAATTTAAATTTTTTTTGGGGCCCCCCAAAAGGGGAAATTTTTTTTCCCCCTTTTTTCCCCCTTTTTTAAACCCTTTAAATTTTTTTCACCCCCCGGGATTTTCCCCCCCTTTTTTAAAAATTTTCTTTTTCCCCCCTTCCCCCCCTTTTTTTTGGGTTTTTTTTTTTTTAAAAAAAGGGCCCCCTTTTTTTGGGGGGTTTTTTGGGTTTTGTTTTTTTTTTTTGGGGTTTTTAAATTGTGTGTGTTTGTGGGGGTTTGTGTGTGTGGGGTGGGGTTTTTGGGTGTGTGTGTGTGGTGTGTGGTGTGTGTGGTTTTTGGGTGGGGGGGGGGGTTTTTTTTTTTTTCCCAAATTTTTTTTTCCCCTTTTTCCCCCCCCCCCCCCCCCCCAACCCTTCCCCCCCCCCCCAAAAAAATTCCCCTCCCCCCCCCAAAAAGCCCCCTTTTTAAAAAAAATTTTCCCCCGGGTTTCCCCCCGGGAAAAAATTTGAAAAAAAGGGGTTTTTTAGTTAAATTTTAAAATTTAAAAAGGGCCCAAAATTTTGCCCTTTTTTTTGGGGGGTTTTGGTTTGGGTTTTTTTTTTAAAAACCCTTTCCCTTTTTAAAAAAAACCCCTTTTTAACGGGGGTTTTTTAAAACCCAAAACAAACAGTTAAAATTATGGTATTTTTTTTGGGTTTGTTTTTTTTTAAAAAATTTTTTTAAAAATTAACCTAAATGGGTTTTAAAAAGCTCTCTAAAGGAAAAAAATTAAAAATTTTTTCTAAATGGCCAAAATTTTTAAAAAATTTAAAACTGTTTGGTTTTTAAAAACCCCAAATTAAAAAAACTGAGTAAAAAATTTTAAATTACTGGAAAAAGGAAAAAAGGGGTTTTTAAAAAAAAAAGGGGGGTTTTTTTTTTTAAAAAAAATTTTTGGGGAAAGGGGGTTTTTTTAAAAAAAAAATAAAAGGGAAGGGGGTTTGTTAAAACCCCCCCCCCAAAAAGGGAAAATTTGGGGGTTTTAAAGGGGGGGGGGCCCCCTTTCTTTTTTTTTTTTTTTTTTTTTTTTTTGGGGGGTTTTTTTTCCCCCCCCCCCCCAAGACCCCCCCTCCCCTTTTTTTCCCCCCCTTTTTCCCCCTTTTTTTTTGGGGGGGGAAAATTGGGGGGGGGGGGGGGGGGTTAATTTTCCCCCCCCCTTTCTTTTTCGGGGGGGGCCCCCCCCCCTTTTTAAACCCCCCCCTTTTTTTTTTTTTTTAAAAAATTTTTTTTTTTGGCCCTTTTTTTTTTTTTGGGGGGGGGGTTTTTTTTTTGGGGTTTTTTTTTTTTTTTTTTTGGGGGGGGGGTTTTTTTGGTTGGGGGTTAAATTTTTTTTTGGGTTTTTTGGGGTTTTTTTTTTTTTGGGGGTTTTTTTTTTGGGCCTTTGGGTTTGGGTTGGGTTTTTTTTTCCTTTTTCCCCCCTTTTTTTTTTTTGGGGGGGGGGGGGGGGTTTTTTTTTTTTTTTTTTTTTTTGGGTTTTTTTTTTTGGGGGGGGTTTTTTTTTTTTTTCCATTTCCTTAAAAATTTTGGGGAAGGGGAAATTTTTCCCCCCAAAATTTTTTCCCCCCCCCCCCCTTAACCCCCTTTTTTTTTTTTAAAAATTTTTCCCCCCTTTTTTTTTTGGGAAAAAACCCCTTTTTTCCCTTTCCCTTTTAAATTTTTTTTTGGGAAAAAAAAACCCCAAAAAAACCCCTTTTCCCCTTTTTTTTTTAAAATTTTTAAAAAATTTTTTTTTTTTAAAAAAAACCCCCCCCCCTTTTTTCCCTTTTTTTTTTCCCCCCTTTTTTTTTTTGGATTTTTTCCTTTTTTTTTTTTTCCCCCTTTTGTGTTTAAAAAAATTTTTTTTTTTTCCCCCCCCCTCCCCCTTCCCTTTTTTTCCCCCCCCAAAAAACCCCCCCCCAAAAAAAAAACCCCCCCCCCTTGGGAAAAATTTTTTTTTTTCAATTTCCCCTTTTTTAAAAACCTTTTTTTTCCCCCCTCCTTTTTTTTCTCTTTTTCCCCTTTTTTTTTCCCCCCCCCCTTTTTTTTTTCTTTTTTTTCCTCCCCCATTTTTTTAAAAAAAAAAGGGGTTTTCCTTGGGGGTTTTTTTTCCCCCCCCCCTTTTTTTTTCCTTTTTTTTTTTTTTTTCCGGCCTTTTTTTTTTTTTTTTTTTTTTTTTTTTTTTTCTTTTCTTCCCCCCTTTTTTTCTCTTCTCTCTCCCCCTCTTTCCCTCTCCCCCGGGCCCCCCTTTTTTTTTTTTTCCCCCCCCCCCCTCCTTTTCCCCCTTCCCTCCCCTCCCCTCCCCTCCCCTTTTTTTTTTTCCCCCCCCCCCCTTTTTTTCCCCCCTTTTTTTTTTAAAAAATTTTTCCCCCCCCCTTTTTTGGGGTTTTTTTTTTGGGTTTTTTTTTTGGGGGGGGTTTTTTTTGGGGTTTTTTTGGGGGTTTTTTTTTAAAAAAAAAAAGGGGGGGGGTTGACCCTTGGGGCCCCCCTTTTTTGGGCCCCCAAAAAAATTTTTTAAAAAATTTTTTTTTTTCCAAATCTTTTTTTTTTTCCAAAATTTTTTCCCCCTTTTTTTGGTAATTGGGGGGGAAAAAAAAGGGGGAAAAAACCCAAAAAAAAAAATTTTTTTTTTTCCCCTTTTTGTTTTTTTTTTTCCCCTTTTTTTCCTTTTTTTTTTAAATTTTTTTTTTCCCTTTTTTTTTTTTGGTTTTTTTTTTGGAAAAACCCCCCCCCCTTTTTTTCCCCCAAAAAAAAAAGGGGGGGAAAGGGGGCCCTTTTTTTTTTGCGGTTTTTTCGGGGGGGGAGGGGGGGGGGAAAAAAAAAAAAAAACCCTTTTTTTTGGGTTTTTTCCCAAATTTTTTTTTCCCCCCTTTTTTTTTTAGGAAAACCCCCCCCCCCTTTTTTTTTTTTGGGTTTTTTCCCCCTTCCCCAAAGGGTTTGGGGGGGGGCCCCCCCCCCCCAAAAAAAAAACCCCCCTTTTTTTTTGGGGTTTAAAAGGGCCCCCTTTTTTTTTTTTCCCCCCAGGGCAATTTATTTTCCTTTTTTTCCCCCCCAAAAAAAACCCTGGGCCCCGGGTTTTTTTTTTCCCCCCCCCCAACCCCCCTTTTTTTTAAAAAAAACCGGGGCCCCTTTAAAATATTTTGGGGAAAAAAAAGGGGCCCCCCTTTTTTTGGCCCCCCCCCCCCTTTTGGGAATTTCCCCCCCCTTTTTTCCCTTCCCCCAAAAAAAAAAACCCCCAAAACCCCCCCCCCCCTTTTTTCCCCCGGGGGGAAAAAAAAACCCCCCCCGGTTTTTTTTAAAACCCCTTTTTCCCCCCCAAAAACCCCCTTTTCCCCCCCCAAAAATTTTTTCCCCCTGCCCTTTCCCTTTTTAAAAGGAAAAAAAAAGGGTTTTTAAAAAACCCCCCCTAAAACTGGTGCTGCATACGCCAGCATGGGCCTGACGTACACTGTGTACATAGTCGTGAATGATTCCTTAGTGAGGTCCCGGAGCGCTATTCTTAGGTTTGCTAATCACCCAAATGCTGCTGCAGTTATTTGGTTGATGTGCGCTTCAGATGTGCTCGGTTTTATACTCACTTTAAGATCCTTTTCTTTGAGTGAGGTTTTTAGTCTTTGGCCCCCTAAACTGTACTCTGTCTGCGATCTTCTTCCCCCTTCCCCGATCATTCATGACTTTGCACTTGGTGGGGTTGAACTCTAGGAGCCACTTGCTGAACATGGCTTGCAGAGTGTCCAGATCCCTTTGCAGTCATCTTGGTCCTCATCCGACTGAATTCTCTTCATTAATTACACATCATCTGTAAACAGGGACACTTCTGAGTCTATTCCTTCCGTCAAGTCATTCATATAGTACATCAGAAACAGCACTGGTCCTTGGACTGACCCCTGTGGTACCCCACTCGTCACAGGCGCCTACTCTGATACCGCGTCACGTACCATGACTAGTTGTTGCCTCCTTGTCAGGTATTGTCTGATCCACTGCATTGCCTTCCCTGTTATCCCTGCCTGGTCCTCCAGCTTTTGCACTAATCTCTTGTGTGGAACTGTGTCAGAAGCCTTCTTACATTCCCATCCCCCCAAAAAAACGGAGTCCACTAACCCCTTTCTCTCTCTCTTGTCTTACTGCCGTCACTTTGTCGTGAAACTCCAGTAGGTTTGTGCTACAGGATTTCCCTGTATGTGTGTATGTGTTGTGTGTGTGTTGGTGTGTGTGGTGTTCTGTGCTGTGCTGGTGTTGTGTGTGTGTGTGTGTGTGTGTTGCGTGGTTGCCTGGCTGTATGCATAAAGTGCTGGAAATACTAGTATGAGTGAAAGGGTGTATTCCAGAGGTCCCTACTTCTTACTTCATTAGTGATCCGTCCTTACAGTCTGAATTTTCCACCTCACTATCGACAGAAGCATAACTAATTCCTAAGCTCCAGCTTCATATCGTTCCATACATGGAGTTGAACTCTTCCAGATGAGGGATGACCACCTCAAATTTACTGTGTCTCCAAGTTGTGGAACTGATTGCATCCATCTTCATTTCCACCTACTCACTACTCGCCTGTATTTGACTGAAAAGCCTACTGTTAGGCGAACGTTCTCAACATAAGATGCCCACTGCTCCTACAGTGTGTCTATCAGCAACTTGATAAAGAATTAGACACATTTTAGTATCTGGGTTCATACTGGTAGAACGTTTGTCTACCTGCGCTTTGTCAATACAATACATGGACATAATCTGATGCATGTAGAATAGTACTAGAAGACCTGTGGAATGACGAGGTAACAGTCTCTCAGTGTGGGAGCAGGTGATGAGCCGACCGTAGTCTTGAAGAATGTGAAGCACAGGCAGGAAGACTGGCGCTTATATACTGGCGTCAGGTGAGGTGCACCAGACGAAGGTATTGTCACTGGTAGGCGGGATTCCACGGTGTATCCTATATTTTTTTAACAGTCTTCAGATTATGTCCATGTAATGTATTGATAAAAACCACTGGATGGCGAAACGTCTACAAAGATTTTGCAACATGTGTCTAAGTCAATTTGTTATGGCTGGGACTTGTTGAGGTGGGAGGTGTCATATCTGGAACTGGTTGAGCTGAGTGGTGCTGGGAGATCAGCCATACAGAAGATAAATTAAAGTTGTCTCACCAAACTAAAGGACATAAGAAACGAAAAGATATCTAAGAAACAGCAATATTTCTACTCTGCGCAGAATTCAAATGAACAAGCCACTCTCTTGATGTAGTCCACTGATAAAAGAGGTTCATACACTGACGACGAGAAACCCATGAGCAAAATCTTGAGAGACCGTCTTCCACGCAGCAACAGAGGAGTGGAAGGTCCAGAGTGTCCTCGTTACCTCTGCCCACCCAACAAATCTTATATATGACGTATGGACAAGTGCTCTACAGTTCGAAAGGGAAGTGGAAAACACTTCCACACGAGCAGCATTGGGACCAAACTCAGGGGTACTCTGCATTAGAAAGATATGCAAACTCCCACTCTCACTAGCACTCAGCATACCCTGGAAGCAGACTATAGATCTAGGAGAAATCTCAAAGGTCCTAAATAGTGCATATGGAGCTCCTTAGCATGTAAGTGGCAGTAGAACCCAGGCAGTAGAACCCAGGCAGTAGAACCCAGGCAATAGAACCCAGGCAATAGAACCCAGGCAGTAGAATCCAGGCAGTAGAACCCAGGCAGTAGAACCCAGGCAGTAGAACCCAAGCAGTAGAACCCAAGCAATAGAACCCAGGCAATAGAACCCAGGCAATAGAACCCAGGCAATAGAACCCAGGCAGTAGAACCCAGGCAATAGAACCCAGGCAGTAGAACCCAGGCAGTAGAACCCAGGCAGTAGAACCCAGGCAGTAGAACCCAGGCAATAGAACCCAGGCAATAGAACCCAGGCAATAGAACCCAGGCAGTAGAACCCAGGCAGTAGAACCCAGGCAATAGAACCCAGGCAATAGAACCCAGGCAATAGAACCCAGGCAATAGAACCCAGGCAATAGAACCCAGGCAGTAGAACCCAGGCAGTAGAACCCAGGCAATAGAACCCAGGCAATAGAACCCAGGCAGTAGAACCCAGGCAGTAGAACCCAGGCAGTAGAACCCAGGCAGTAGAACCCAAGCAGTAGAAACAGGTCAGTGGCAGTAACATCACACACTGTGAAAAATCTTCGAGACCTCATATTATAAATGTCAAGAAAAATACCGTGAACTGTATAACTGAAGCCAAGATGAATTTATATGAGGAAATTACGCTTGTCACAACTACTGGATCACTGTGACATGTAAACAAAGACTTGTGAAATGTAGATATGATCTATAAAGACTTGGCTACAGCATTTGATAAATATAATCATGGTGTAATATATCAAGCCAATAAATGTGACGGGAAAATGGAGCAAGTGGATTTATAAAAGCTTAACGAATAGAATAATAAAATTAATAGTAAACAAGGCAATATCTATCTAAGCAACGGCAAACGCTCAATATCCCGAGGCACCGTCCTAGGTCACACCCGTTCCTCATTCTCGTAACAAACATCGATATAAACACAAACCTTAACTTTGTATCGGCCTTTGGGGATGACCCAAACTTTATCTTCACAGTCACCTCCGGAGAGAACACCGAGAAACGGCAAGAGGATAAAGAGAAAGTTCCAGTGAGATGTAGAAAATAACAAGATGTTTGAATGAGGACAAATTCCAGTTATTTACATATGGGAGAAAATAATGACGCACTCAAAAGGGGCACCGTATATAAAACACAGGAGATTCGAGCATTGAACGAACAAAAAATATGTAATAGACCTAGATATAATAATGTCAGATGATCTATCTTTTACAGAACAATAAAGCAAAAAAACGCTGCAAAGGCCACGAAAATGACAAGTGGATTACGAAGACTTTCCGAGCAAGAGAAATATTACTATAAATACCACTATTGAAATCACCTTTGCTCTCTCTCTCTCTCCCTCTCTCTCTCTCTCTCTCTCTCACTCTCTCTCTCTCTCTCTCTCTCTCTCTCTCTCTCTCTCTCTCTCTCTCTCTCTCTCTCTCTCTCTCTCTCTCTCTCTCTCTCTCTCTCTCTCTCTCCTCTCTCTCTTCCTCTCTCTCTCTCTCTCTCTCTCTCTCTCTCTCTCTCTCTCTCTCTCTCTCTCTCTCTTTTTTTTTTACACAGGGTTTGACAAGGTTAAGGATCCCTAGCTTTATTGACAAGCTATTTACAGGTTAAGGATTCCTAACTTAATTGACAAGCCAAGAGCTGTTACCTACATCAGCTCATTTGAAAGCATTTTTATTGTTATGAGACATACAAGTAGGGAACAGGATGAAGTTGGAGCCATCTGTGGGCCAGCATTTTCATTTGATCAACTGACTATCTCGTTGACATCATTATTCTGTACGAATGTGTTCCATACTCGAGTCATCCTGGGTATGTATGATCTCAGATGGAGTGATGTTCTGGAGAAGGGTACAGCCAGAGTGAAGTTGCTGCTTTCTGCCCGTCTTGTGGCATAAAAGCTTGTTTCACGCTGTCCTCGAAGTGGATCCAAGTGTGGTATTTTGACAATATTGGCCTTCTCTTTTTTTTTTTTTTTTTTTTTTTTTTTTTTTTTTTTTTTTTTTTTTTTTTTTTTTTTTTTTTTTTTTTTTTTTTACACAGGGTTTGACAAGGTTAAGGATCCCTAGCTTTATTGACAGCTATTTACAGGTTAAGGATTCCTAACTTTATTGGCAAGCTAAGAGCTGTTACCTACATCAGCTCATTTGAAAGCATTTGTATTGTTATGAGACATACAAGTAGGGAACAGGATGAAGTTGGAGCCATCTGTGGGCCAGCATTTTCATTTGATCAACTGACTATCTCGTTGACATCATTATTCTGTACGAATGTGTTCCATACTCGAGTCATCCTGGGTATGTATAATCTCAGATGGAGTGATGTTCTGGAGAAGGGTACAGCCAGAGTGAAGTTGCTGCTTTCTGCCCGTCTTGTGGCATAAAAGCTTGTTTTCACGCTGTCCTCGAAGTGGATCCAAGTGTGGTATTTTGACAATATTGGCCTTCTCTTTTTTTTTTTTTTTTTTTTTTTTTTTTTTTTTTTTTTTTTTTTTTTTTTTTTTTTTTTTTTTTTTTTTTTTTACACAGGGTTTGACAAGGTTAAGGATCCCTAGCTTTATTGACAGCTATTTACAGGTTAAGGATTCCTAACTTTATTGGCAAGCTAAGAGCTGTTACCTACATCAGCTCATTTGAAAGCATTTGTATTGTTATGAGACATACAAGTAGGGAACAGGATGAAGTTGGAGCCATCTGTGGGCCAGCATTTTCATTTGATCAACTGACTTTATCTCGTTGACATCATTATGCTGAACGAATGTGTTCCATACTCGAGTCATCCTGGGTATGTATGATCTCAGATGGAGTGATGTTCTGGAGAAGGGTACAACCAGAGTGAAGTTGCTGCTTTCTGCCCGTCTTGTGGCATAAAAGCTTGTTTCACGCTGTCCTCGAAGTGGATCCAAGTGTGGTATTTTGACAATATTGGCCTTGTACATAACAGTAAGGCCACCCACATCCCTCCTATGTTGAAGGCTCTGCTGAAATGACAGATCTATCCAGGATGGGTCCAGGCGAGAGATGAGACGTCTTGCTCTGTTCTCTACTCTGTCAAGCAGTCGCAGATGAGAGGGGGGGCAGGCAAACCAAGAAAGTGGAGCATACTCAAGGTGTGAGCGTACTTGTGCCTCGTACAGGATCTTGCAGCCCCTACTGTCAAGCATATGGGAGATACGGCGAAGTGCTGTAAGCTTCCTGGCTGCCTTGTTTGCAAGATTTACAACGTGGTTCTTCATGGTTAGTTTGGAGTCAAATTTCACCCCAAGGATATCAACTTCTTCTCCAGGTGCCAACATCCTCCCATTCATCCTTACTACTGCACCAGCATTACCATCATGGTTTCCTAGAGATGATCATCATTTGCGTTTTCTCAGGTGCAAATGTTACTTGCCATCTATTTCCCCAAGCTGATATAGCTCTCAGCTGGTGATTGATGTAGCTTAGAGCAGCTGGCATTTCTTCTCTTGGATAAGTGAATGTCAGTGTACAGTCATCTGCATATGCATGTGATTCTGGGATGAGATGAAGAAGGTCGTTGAAGTAGACATTCCATAACAATGGACCCAGCACGCTTCCTTGTGGAACACTTGCCCCAATAGGATGTCTTGCTGATTCCATTCCGTTGAGAACTACACTTAGAGATCTACCATGAAGGTAATCACTGAGGAGACATAGCATAGAGCCTGCAATTCCCAGTGCTTGAAGTTTTGCTAAGAGGCCCTGGTGCCACACCCGGTCGAAAGCGCCAGCAATGTCCAGTGCTACCACACAGCTGACTTTGGATTCATCCAGTGACTGGTGCCACTTAGTGGAGAGGTTTAACAACAGATCAGCAGCAGAGTAACCTTTCCTGAAGCCATATTGACGATCACAAAGTAGTGAGTGGTAGTCAAAAAACTCTGTCATTTGTCTTGAGATTATTGTCTCAAGGATCTTACCAGTGATTGACAGGAGTGACACTGGTCTGTAGTTGCTGATTTCTGCTCTGCTCTTCTTTTTGTGAACAGGACTACATTTGCCTATTTCCATAGAGAGGGCCATTTACACTGTACTAGGCAGTGCTGAAAGATGCGAGTTAGAGGTGCTGCTAGCTGGTCTGCACATCTTCTCAACAATCTTGGGCTCAACTTGTCTGGGCCCACAGCCTTTTTTCTTGGTCAAGCGATTTAAGTAGGAAATGCACCTCCTCCTGCCTTATTGACACCACTGACAGTTTTGACACAGTTCTTGCAGCTAGCCAAGGAGGGTCCCTTGCTGGATCAGGAACTTGCATTTTGGTAGCAAAGTGTTCAGCAAAGAGGTCCGCCTTCTCTTGACTACTAGTAGAGGTAGTCCCATCCTGTCGATTTAGAGGTGGAATAAGTTCATCAGGCAGATAACCTTGTCTGTCCTTGACCAGGGACCACCAGGTTTTGGAGCCTACCCTACCTGATGCTAACTTTCTTTTAGTGTCCGCCTCCCATTTAGCAATGGCCCACTTTTGAACATCACCCATATGCCTACAGGCTTGCATGTGCAAGTTCCTGTTATAGGTGGTAGGATGCCTCTTATACCTTCGCCATGCTCTCTCTCTCTCTCTCTCTCTCTCTCTCTCTCTCTCTCTCTCTCTCTCTCTCTCTCTCTCTCTCTCTCTCTCTCTCTCTCTCTCTCTTCTCCTCTCCTTCTCTCTCCTCTCTCTCTCCTCTCTCTCTTCTCTCTCTCTCTCTCTCTCTCTCTCTCTCTCTCTCTCTCTCTCTCTCTCTCTCTCCCCTCTCTCATCTCTCTCTCTCTCTCTCTCTCTCTCTCTCTCTCTCTCTCCCCTCTCTCTCTCTCCTCTCTCTCTCTCTCTCTCTCTCTCTCTCTCTCTCTCTCTCTCTCTCTCTCTCTCTCTCTCTCTCTCTCTCTCTCTCTCTCCTCTCTCTCTCTCTCTCTCTCTCTCTCTCTCTCTCTCTCTCTCTCCTCTCTCCTCTCCTCTCTCTCTCTCTCTCTCTCTCTCTCTCTCCATCTCACTCTCTCTCATTCTCTCTTCTCTACTCTCTCATCTCTCTCTCTCTCTCTCTCTCTTCTCGTCTCTCTATCTCTCTCTCCTCTCAGTCTCGGAGTACTAACTCATCGCTATTCAAAGTGGATGAGACAGCAGACCAATAAAACATTTAAAATGACGGAATACCTCAGAGAACTGGAAATGTATTCTCTAGGGAAGAGAACTGGAAATGTAGTCTCTGAGGAAGAGAACTGGAAATGTATTCTCTAGGGAAGAGAACTGGAAATGTAGTCTCTGAGGAAGAGAACTGGAAATCTATTCTCTAGGGAAGAGAACTGGAAATGTAGTCTCTGAGGAAGAGAACCGGAAATGTATTCTCTAGGGAAGAGAACTGGAAATGTAGTCTCTGAGGAAGAGAACTGGAAGTGTATTCTCTAGGGAAGAGAACTGGAAATGTAGTCTCTGAGGAAGAAACTGGAAAAGTATTCTCTAGGGAAGAGAACTGGAAATGTAGTCTCTGAGGAAGATAACTGGAAATGTATTCTCTAGGGAAGAGAACTGGAAATGTAGTCTCTGAGGAAGAAAACTGGAAATGTATTCCCTGGGGAAAAGAACGAGAGAAATACATAATAATGTACATATGAGAGATACTGAAGGGATGAGTCCCAAGTCTGTCGACTACCGTTACATAACAACGTACTGAAGCGAGAGATATGGGAGGAAGCGAATAAAAGAATCAGTGAAAAGCAGGGCCACCGTGGACACAGAACGAGAACACAACATCAGCATCCGGACTATTCAACTACTTACCAACAGATATATCAGAAACAGCAGGAACAGGTGTGGAGGTTTTGAAGAAGTTCTGCAAACACCTGCTTGGTGTGCCACATCAATCAGGCTTTTGCTGGACATGTGGACCGGCTGAGACACCAACAGTAACAGCCTGGCTGACCTGCCAAGCGCCAGACGAGCCTGGCCCGGGGCCAGGGTGGTGGAATAGGAAAATTCTCGAAACCTATCAAAGGTACATCAAAGGTATTGGTGTCATGGCTGAGACTGGTTGAGCTGGGTGATGCTGGAAAGTCAAAGGTACAAGCTAGGCACAGGTGGTCACTCCAGGCACTTGATCTTTCAGATTAGATTGTTTCCTCCCAGCTTGTGGTTCACACCAGCTGAAGGTTCACACCAGCTGATGGAGGAAGGTTATAAGAACACTGTGAGGGAGGTTATAAGAACACTGTGTGGGAGATTATAAGAACACTGTGAGGGAGGTTATAAGAACACTGTGAGGGAGGTTATAAGAACACTGTGAGGGAGGTTATAAGAACACTGTGAGGGAGGTTATAAGAACACTGTGAGGGATGTTATAAGAACACTGTGAGGGAGGTTATAAGAACATTGTGAGGGAGGTTATAAGAACACTGTGAGGGAAGTCATAAAAACACTGTGAGGGAGGTTATAAGAACACTGTGAGAGAGGTTATAAGAACACTGTGAGGGAGGTTATAAGAACACTGTGAGGGAGGTTATAAGAACACTGTGAGAGAGGTTATAAGAACACTGTGAGGGAGGTTATAAGAACACTGTGAGGGAGGTTATAAGAACACTGGGAGGGAGGTTATAAGAACACTGTGAGGGAGGTTATAAGAACACTGTGAGGGAGGTTATAAGAACACTGTGAGGGAGGTTATAAGAACACTGTGAGGGAGGTTATAAGAACACTGTGAGGGAGATTATAAGAACACTGTGAGGGAGGTTATAAGAACACTGTGACAGAGGTTATAAGAACACTGTGAGGGATGTTATAAGAACACTATGAGGGAGGTTATAAGAACACTGTGAGGGAGATTATAAGAATGCTGTGAGGGAGGTTACAAGAACACTGTGAGGGAGGTTATAAGAACACTGTGAGAGAGATTATAAGAACACTGTGAGGGAGGTTATAAGAACACTGTGAGGGAGATTATAAGAACACTGTGAGAGAGGTTATAAGAACACTGTGAGGGAGGTTATAAGAACACTGTGAGGGAGGTTATAAGAACACTGTGAGGGAGATTATAAGAACACTGTGAGGGAGGTTATAAGAACACTGTGAAGGAGGTTATAAGAACACTGTGAGGGAGATTATAAGAACACTGTGAGAGAGGTTATAAGAACACTGTGAGGGAGGTTATAAGAACACTGTGAGGGAGGTTATAAGAACACTGTGAGGGAGATTATAAGAACACTGTCAGAGAGGTTATAAGAACACTGTGAGGGAAGTTATAAGAACACTGTGAGGGAGGTTATAAGAACACTGTGAGGGAGGTTATAAGAACACTGTGAGGGAGATTATAAGAACACTGTGAGGGAGGTTATAAGAACACTGTGGGGGAGGTTGTAAGAACACTGTGAGGGAAGTCATAAAAACACTGTGAGGGAGGTTATAAGAACACTGTGAGGGAGCTTATAAGAACACTGTGAGGGAGGTTATAAGAACACTGTGAGGGAGATTATAAGAACACTGTGAGGGAGGTTATAAGAACACTGTGAGGGAGGTTATAAGAACACTGTGAGGGAGGTTATATGAACACTGTGAGGGAGGTTATAAGAACACTGTGAGGGAGGTTATAAGAACACTGTGAGGGAGGTTATAAGAACCCCTGTGAGGGAGATTATAAGAACACTGTGAGGGAGGTTATAAGAACACTGTGAGGGAGGTTATAAGAACACTGTGAGGGAGGTTATAAGAACACTGTGAGAGAGGTTATAAGAACACTGTGAGGGAGGTTATAAGAACACTGTGAGGGAGGTTATAAGAACACTGTGAGGGAGGTTATAAGAACACTGTGAGGGAGGTTATAAGAACACTGTGAGGGATGTTATAAGAACACTGTGAGGGAGGTTATAAGAACACTGTGAGGGAGGTTATAAGGACACTGTGAGAGAGGTTATAAGAACACTGTGAGGGAGGTTATAAGAACACTGTGAGGGAGGTTATAAGAACACTGTGAGGGAGATTATAAGAACACTGTCAGAGAGGTTATAAGAACACTGTGAGGGAGGTTATAAGAACACTGTGAGGGAGGTTATAAGAACACTGTGAGGGAGGTTATAAGAACACTGTGAGGGAGGTTATAAGAACACTGTGAGGGAGGTTATAAGAACACTGTGAGGGAGGTTATAAGAACACTGTGAGAGAGGTTATAAGAACACTGTGAGGGAGGTTATAAGAACACTGTGAGAGAGAAAATGTATAAGTTTAAGGTAAGAAAATAGAGGGAGTCTGAGGGAGGATATATAGAGTGCTCCAGCAAGATGGAGGAGCACTGAGCCAAGACTTTACCGCAACACCTAGCCATAACTCCTGCTGCTGAGGGCCCCCCACAGGTGCTAGGGCCCACATAGGTGCGGGGGGTCCCCACATGTCCTGGGGGCCTACAAAGGTGCTGGGGTACCGCAGGTCCTGGGGCCCACACAGGTGTTGGGTCCTCCACAAGTGCTGGGCCCACAGATACTAGGGCCCACACAGACGCTGGGGGCACCACAGGTGCTGGGGGACCCACACAGGTGCTGGGGGCATCACAGGTGCTGGGGGACCCACACAGGTGCTGGGGGCACTACAGGTGCAGGTGGACCCCCACAAGGGCTGGGGGGCACTACAAATCAAATCAAATGAAATCAAATCAAGTTTATTCTCTATAAGGGTTACAATGCGGGGTTTACAGGTTTTGGGTATTGTGTGGTTTACATGTTATAAAATACTAATTACAGAGGGAGCCAGTAGGACACCTAGCATGGCTAGGCATTTCGGGCAGACTTAGATTAATTCTTAACATTAAATCCTCACAGATTATGGTATTAAGGCTAAGTGACTACGTTATAATTTGTGAGTTTAGCAATGTGAATGATTTTGTTTTGGCACAATACAAAGTGTCTATATTGGAGTATCATACGCAAACTTATGACTAGTTAGGATTCATTAGTTTAAGATTATGATTAATATTTCTGGTTAGTTAGTTGTCGGGGTGTACACAGGTGCTGGTGAGCTCATACAGGAGCTGGGGGGGCCACACAAGTGCTAGGGATCAACACAGGTGTTGAGGAGCGCCACAGATGCTGGAGGACCCACAAAGGAGCTGGGGGCTACACAAGTGCCAGGGACCAACACGGGTGTTGAGGGGCACCACAGCCCCACACAGGGGCTGGGGGGCGTTATAAGTGCTGGGGACCCACACGGGTGCATTGTGCCGCCCACACGGATGTTTTGTGCCGCTCATACGAATGTTTTGTGCCGCCCACACGGATGTTTTGTGCCGCTCATACGGATATTTTGTGCCGCCCACACGGATGTTTTGTGCCGCCCACACGGATGTTTTGTGCCGCCCACACGGATGTTTTGTGCCGCCCACACGGATGTTTTGTGCCGCCCACACGGATGCTTTACATTCAAAAAACCTCTAAACTCAAACGGGAGGCACTGAGAGAGAATAAAATGTTTTATGTTGAGGAAGTGTACGGGGAGAGAAGAAGAAGAAGAAGAAGAAGAAGAAGAAGAAGAAGAAGAAGAAGAAGAAGAAGAAGAAGAAGAAGAAGAAGAAGAAGAAGAAGAAGAAGAAAAGTATGAAGAAATAATAATAATAATAATAATAATAATAATAATAATAATAATAATAATAATAAATAATAATAATAATAATAATAATAATAATAATATAATAATAATAATATTAATAATAATATAATAATAATAACAATAATAATAATAATAATGACGACAGCAACAATATTTTTTTATAATCACACTGGCCGATTCCCACCAAGGCAGGGTGGCCCGAAAAAAGAAAAACTTTCACCATCATTCACTCCATCACTGTCTTGCCAGAAGGGTGCTTTACACTACAGTTTTTAAACTGCAACATTAACACCCCTCCTTCAGAGTGCAGGCACTGTACTTCCCATCTCCAGGACTCAAGTCCGGCCTGCCGGTTTCCCTGAACCCCTTCATAAATGTTACTTTGCTCACACTCCAACAGCACGTCATGTGAAAAATTAAGACACATGTGCAACATCTGGGTATCTTTATTGTAGACGTTTCGCCATCCAGTGGCTTTATCAAAACAGATTCCAGGACACCAGTATATAAACACCAGCCGTCCAGCCTGTGCTCCAGGATCTTCACGACTAGTGATCTTCACACCATCTCCAACACTGACGGACTGATTACCTCATCTTTTGTAAATAGTTCTTCTGTCTTCCATTCCAGATTTTTCGTCTTCTTCTTCTTCCTCATCTTCTTCTTCTTCTTCTTCTTCTTCTTCTTCTTCTTCTTATTATTATTATTATTATTATTATTATTATTATTATTATTATTATTATTATTATTATTTTATAATATGAGCAACAGACGACAATTTAACCTAAACAAATCTATGATAAATTGTATAATATATGAAACAAGAGCAATACGCAGCTTCAGAATAAGATATGACAATTCTAGTAAGACCACGGTCGTACCTTATGCTGAGGCTGTGCATTACTCCAATACACATTCCAGAAGTACTGGATAACATCTCTGCCAGAGTGTTCAGTGTTTATTCATGAACTCTTGTGATTCATCTCGTCTGTTCCTCCGAGTATCTTCTATACTGCAATCATGTCTCCTCTTAATTTTTCCGTTCGTCTACATTCGTGACTTCAAGTTCGTGTGGTATCGCGAACTTAAAGTCACGAATATAGACTGAAGGAGATATATCTGAAAAAATGGAAAGAACACAACTAAAATCCGAACAAATTTTGAGATGTAAATTGTTACCAGCAACAAAATCCTACACTTCAGGTGACTGAAGACGCATTTCTGAACACACCGGCCGTCTCCCACCGAGGGAAAGTGACCCGAAAATACAAGGAGAAAAAAAATACATTCACCATCTCTCAAGCAACAGCTATCTTACCAGAAAATCCCAAGGCATCACCCATGTAAAAAGTGCCAATGTGGTGCCCAACACGCTTAGAGTTTTTCTTCAAGTTGTTCCTAGCAATTGCACTCTGCAAATGAACGTGGTTGTAGGCAGGTCACGGGGCAGGTCACGGGGCAGGTTACGGGGCAGGTCACGGGCAGGTCACGGGACAGGTCACGGGGCAGGTCACGGGGCAGGTTACAGGCCAGGTGATGGGGCAGGTGACGGGGCAGGTGACAGGCCAGGTGACGGGGCAGGTGACGGGGCAGGTGACGGGGCAGGTCACAGGCCAGGTGACGGGGCAGGTGACGGGGCAGGTGACGGGGCAGGTGACGGGGCAGGTGACGGGGCAGGTGACGGGGCAGGTCACAGGCCAGGTCACAGGGCAGGTCACGGGGCAGGTCACGGGGCAGGTCACGGGACAAAGCCTCACAACCTTGGATCTAGGTCAACCGTAATCGCATTTGGGTAATTAAAAAATCTTGGTAATTATCAGCAAGGCGATTACCTTCAGTAACACTTGTAATGAATTAATGTTGTTGTTTGTTGTATTCCCTTGAGTGTCTTTGTTAGTTGTTTGTTGTATTCCTTTGAATGTTTTTGTTAGTTGTTTGTTTTATTCCCTTGAATGTTTTTGTTAGTTGTTTGTTTTATTCCCTTGAATGTCTTTGTTAGTTGTTTGTTTTATTCCCTTGAGTGTCTTTGTTAGTTGTTTGTTTTATTCCCTTGAATGTCTTTGTTAGTTGTTTGTTTTATTCCCTTGAATGTTTTTGTTAGTTGTTTGTTTTATTCCCTTGAATGTTTTTGTTAGTTGTTTGTTTTATTCCCTTGAATGTTTTTGTTAGTTGTTTGTTTTATTCCCTTGAATGTTTTTGTTAGTTTGTTTGTTTTATTCCCTTGAATGTCTTTGTTAGTTGTTTGTTTTATTCCCTTGAATGTTTTTGTTAGTTGTTTGTTTTAATTCCCTTGAATGTTTTTTGTTAGTTGTTTGTTTTATTCCCTTGAATGTCTTTGTTAGTTGTTTGTTGTATTCCCTTGAATGTTTTTGTTAGTTGTTTGTTGTATTCCCTGAATGTCTTTGTTAGTTGTTTGTTGTTATCCCTTGAATGTCTTTGTTAGTTGTTTGTTGTATTCCCTTGAATGTCTTTGTTAGTTGTTTGTTGTATTCCCTTGAATGTCTTTGTTAGTTGTTTGTTGTATTCCCTTGAATGTCTTTGTTAGTTGTTTGTTTTATTCCCTTGAATGTCTTTGTTAGTTGTTTGTTGTATTCCCTTGAATGTCTTTGTTAGTTGTTTGTTGTATTCCCTTGAATGTCTTTGTTAGTTGTTTGTTTTATTCCCTTGAATGTCTTTGTTAGTTGTTTGTTGTATTCCCTTGAATGTCTTTGTTAGTTATCGCAGTTCATGATAATAAAGAATAATAACAAATAATAATATTAGTATCGTTGATAATAGTATTCGGTTCGTAAGTTATTCTTAATAATAATAATAATAATAATAATAATAATAATAATAATAATAATAATAAGTAAAAGCAATAACAGCAGTAGTAGAAAAATAGTACTGTCTATGTACTTACCTATAAGTGGTGTAGGGGTCGAGTTACAGCTTCTTTGTGTGTGTGTGTGTGTGTGTGTGTGTGTGTGTGTGTGTGTGTGTGTGTGTGGTGTGTGTGTGTGTGTGTGTGTGTACTCACCTATTTGTACTCACCTATTTGTGGTTGCAGGGGTCGAGTCTTAGCTCCTGGCCCCGCCTCTTCACCGGTTGCTACTGAGCCCTCTCTCGCCCCGCTCCATGAGCTTTATCATACCTCGTCTTTAAACTGTGTATGGTTCCTGCCTCCACTACGTCATTTTCTAGGCTATTCCACTGCCTGACAACTCTATGACTGAAGAAATACTTCCTAATATCTCTCTGACTCATTTGTGTCTTCAACTTCCAATTGTGGCCTCTTGTTTCTGTGTCCCCTCCCTGGAACATCCTGTCTTTGTCCACCTTGTCTATTCCACGGAGTATTTTATATGTTGTTATCATGTCTCCCCTGACTCTCCTGTCCTCCAGTGTCGTCAGGCCGATTTCCCTTAATCTTTCTTCATAGGACATTCCCCTTAGCTCTGGAACTAACCTTGTTGCAAACCTTTGTACTTTCTCTAGTTTCTTGACGTGCTTTATCAAGTGCGGGTTCCAAACAGGTGCTGCATACTCCAGTATGGGCCTGACATACACGGTGTACAGTGTCTTGAACGATTCCTTACTAAGGTATCGGAATGCTGTTCTCAGGTTTGCCAGGCGCCCATATGCTGCAGCAGTTATCTGATTGATGTGTGCTTCCGGAGACATGCTCGGTCTTATACTCACCCCAAGATCTTTCTCCTTGAGTGAGGTTTGCAGTCTTTGGCCACCTAGCCTATACTCTGTCTGTGGTCTTCTGTGCCCTTCCCCTATCTTCATGACTTTGCATTTGGCAGGATTAAATTCGAGAAGCCATTTGCTGGACCAGGTGTCCAGTCTGTCCAGGTCTCTTTGAAGTCCTGCCTGATCCTCATCAGATTTAATTCTCCTCATTTACTTCACATCATCTGCAAGCAGGGACACTTCTGAGTCTAACCCTTCCATCATGTCGTTCACATATACCAAAAATAGCACTGATCCTAGGACTGACCCCTGTGGGACCCCGCTCGTCACAGGTGCCCACTGTGATACATCATTACGTACCATGACTTGTTTTTGCCTCCCTGTCAGGTATTCTCTGATCCACTGCAGTGCCCTTCCTGTTATATGCGCCTGATGCTCTAGCTTCTGCACTAATCTCTTGTGAGGAACTGTGTCGAAGGCCTTCTTGCAGTCCAAGAAGATGCAATCAACCCACCCCTCTCTCTCGTGTCTTCTGTTATTTTATCATAAAACTCCAGAAGGTTTGTGACACAGGATTTGCCTTCCATGAATCCGTGCTGGTTGGCATTTATACCCTTGTTCCGTTCCAGGTGCTCCACCACTCTCCTCCTGATAATCTTCTCCATAACTTTGCATACTATACACGTCAATGACACAGGTCTATAGTTTAGTGCCTCTTTTCTGTCTCCTTTTTTAAAAAATGGGAACTACATTTGCCGTCTTCCATACCTCAGGTAGTTGCCCAGTTTCCAGGGACGTGTTGAAGATTGTGGTAAGTGGCACTCACAGCATATCTGCTCCCTCTCTAAGGACCCATGGGAAGATGTTGTCCGGTCCCATTGCCTTTGAGGTATAGATGTCCCTTAGCAGTTTCTTCACCTCCTCCTCATCTGTATGTATGTCGTCCAACACTTGTTGGTGTATTCCTTGCTGGTGTCCCCATCTGGTCTGTCCTCCCAGAGTCCTTCCTGTCTCTACTGTAAATACCTCCTTAAATCTCGTGTTGAGTTCCTCACATACCTCTTGATCGTTTCTTGTGAGTTCTCCACCTTCTTTCCTCAGCCTTATCACCTGGTCCTTGACTGTTGTCTTCCTCCTAATGTGGCTATACAGTTTTTTTCGGGTCAGTTTTGACTTTCGTGTATGCGTTTTCATCTGTCGCGGGGCCTCCCTCCTTTCTGTGCATACTTTTTTGGCTCTTCTATAATCTCCTTGTTTTCTGGGCCTTTGCCTCCTGAAACCCTTTTCCTTTCTCTGTTGCACTTAGTTTTTGCCCCCTACCCTTGGGGGAAACCAAGGATCGTTTTGGTCTTCTTTATTTTGTTTCCCTTGGGAAAAAAACCTTTTCCTCTCCCTCTTGCCTTTGTGCCACATATTCCATCATCTCGTTTATTTTTTTTCCCTTTCATTTCTCTGCCCCACTGAAACCTCCTGCGGGAAAGTTTCTTTCCCTGTGTAGCCCCCCTTTTATTTTTTGGCCTGTCCCCTTCTTTTCCCTTTTCCCCTCCCCACTTTTAACTTACTATATAATAAAAAATCAGAACCACGTGTGCTGCTTAAGGGGCCTTCGTAATGATGTCCTCAATGTTTGAACTGCTGGGGGTTAAACAAGATCCGTCTTGTGGCTCATCCTCCCCTCTTCTCTGGTTGTGTCCAGACTGTTGATGTGAGGTTTTCAAGTCCCAATCCTCTCTTGGCTCTCCATGTTTCGGGACCCCAGTGGCCCAGGTTTTCCCGTCGATCTCCTGTGGTTAAAAATGCCCTTACCAGTAATTTGCTCTGTCGAATGAGCTCTTCTTGCACCTCACCCAGGTGCCCTCACCCTGTTGTTTTTTTTCTACCCTCTCTTGGCCTCCTGCAGTTCTGTGGTGGGTTATACATCACCCCAATGACACTTTAGTTTCGGAAACTGAATTGACCTACAATGTAGTCTTTCCCCAATCATGTCCATGCCTTCCATTTCCTCAAACCCCCCATCAGGTTTCATGAGCATTGCAACCCCTCCTCCCCTCTACCCCTTCTATCTTTCTCAGGATCGTTTACCGTTGGGGGTTGTGTCTGTTTTTTGTCTCAGGATTTTTGTTTCGTGACTGCTTGATGTCTGGGGATTTTTATGATTCTTTCGTTCCACTCCTGTTTATTGTTATTCCATCTGCGTTTGTGTTCAAAACTTTCAGTTTCTTTTCCTCATTGTGGTATGCAAAAATTTTTGGGGTTGGGGGAGCGAGACCCTTGGGGGGGCCCCGTATGGGGATGGGGTGTGGTGGGGTTTGTGATAAGGGGGTTTGGGGGTCGAATCCCCATAAGGGCGTTGTTGGGGTTTTGGGTTTGTGATTGGGGGTTGGGGCGGGGGGAAACGGGTGAGGGGTTGTGTATGGTTGCTCAGTTGCGTTGGGAATGTCGGGGTTTTGGAGTCTTTTGGGGGGAGATTTGTGGGGTGGTTTTTGCCCTTCCCCCGGTCTGGGTCCTGCTCATCTTCGTATTGCCTCTCGTTCCTCCTTGCGTCCTGTACCTTTCTTTCAGTGTAGCCCTTTTTTCTTGGTTCTGTCGTAGTCGAGGTTACTCTCTGGCCCTGTTGTCCCTCAGTCTTGCTTTCTCTTGCAAAATCTGGTTAAAAAATGATTCTTCCTTAAAAATTTCTTTACGGGCCCGACCCTTCCATCGCAAACCCCCCAAATTTTCTGAAAATTTTGTCACCTGGGTAATATGCCCTCACCTTTGTTTTCATGATCCCTTCAATCTTTTTTTTTCCCCTCCGTTTTTTTCTTAAATTTGCCCCCCTTGGCTTTTGGGAACCCGTACAAAAAAAACTGCCCTCGCCCTTTCCCCCTCCCAGAGTTCCATTGCTTTTCTGAGGAATTTTATTTCCTTCCATTGACATGTTCTTGCCTTCAGTCCCGTATATCTGAAACTTCTATTTCAGTGAACTGTCTTTCTGACCAGTGTCCGTTGTAGCATTTGGCTTTTTGAATTCTGCATATAGCATCCCTTCAGTCTTCATCCCGTATTTGATTTAGTGTCCCCTGTTTTTCCCGGGCCCCGCGGGGTCTGATGGGGCCTTCGCAAAAGGCTGTCTCCGTTTTGTTTCCCCGTCCCCTTGTCTGCGCCTGACTTTAAATTTTCCTGTGTTACATTGAACTGTCATTTGTCTCTCTAATCTGTTTCAGGCTTTGCAGTTTCTCTTCTAAGCACTTTATCCTAGCTTCTGCTGCTAAGACCTGTATTTCCCCATTCCTGCCTCTTCGCATCCGCTCCCCCTTTTTTCCCTACCAAGCCTATATTTTCCCTTCCCCACTCTTCCTCCTTTTTTTGGAGTCTAACCCCCAGTCTTTCCCCCCTGGTTCTTTTCTACCAGATCTCTGGTTTTCCGCCCTCTAGGACACCATTTTTTTTTTATTTTTTACCAAACAAAAGGCTAGAGGGGGGGGAGAGGGTGAGGGGGGGAGAGAGGGGTAGAAAGGGGGAGAAGAGAGGAGAGAGAAAGGGTAGAAAAAGAGGGGAGAGAGGAGGGGGAGTATGGGGGTGAGGGATAAGACCAAGGGGGGAGAGAGAGAAATGTGAGGGGGGAGGAAAGGGGAGAGAGGGAGAAAAGGGGGAGGGGAAAGAGAGAGGGAGAAAGGGGGGTGGGGGAAAAGGCTATGAGAGAGAGAAATGCGAGGGGGGGTAGAAAATAGAAAAAGGGGATGGAGAGAGAAGGGGAGAAAGAGAGGAGGGTGGGGGATAGGGTAATGGGAGTGAGGGAGAGGAGAGAGAGAGAGAAAAAAAGAGGGGGGTAGGGGGAAGGGGAGGAAAAAGGCTATGAGAGAGAGAAACACGGAGAGGGGGAGAGAGAAAGTGGGGGAGGGGGAGTGAAGGCAAGAGGGGGGGGAGGGGAAAGGTTGTGGGGGAGGGAAATGTGTGGGGGGGGGGGGTGAGGGCGCTGTCAAATTCCAAGGACAGTGTGTGAATGGTGGGGGGGTTGTATCACTAGTTGGGTTTCAGGGGTCGAGATCAGCTCCTGGCCCCCGAGTGGTATGTGGGCCCCACTGTGTGTATGAGCCGCAGTTGTTTATATGTCCCAGAAATACATTTCACCTCTGTGTATCCGTAATTTCTAATAATTACCTTAAACACTGAGGTAATTTAAAAATTATAATACTATTTTTATCCTGACCATGGTAGAGTGCGGTTGTGCTCGCACCCCCTGTGTTTTCAGGGAGCTACCTCATTTCGTCACTCAACCTTTGAGTAGTGGGGACGTGTGCTGCGCTCCCCCGGGCTTTGTTTAGCGGCGTTATATTTTACAGCATGGCGCAGGCCAGCCGGGAACGCATTAACACAGTCTTGTTGAGCTTACCCGCGGGGGGTTGACAGGAACTTCTATGGCCCTGTACTACCATAAATTCGAGTTACATTGGTTTGCTAACAAGGGATTGGGGGTAGCGCTGAAGGCCGACGGGTCTTTGTAAAGTTTATTTGGCAAGTGTGTATGAGGCGGTGGTGACAGTACCGGAGGTTATTTGACAGTTAACTCCGCTGGCCCGTGGACTTCACGAAGTTTCTCGCCTACAAGGGGTTTTAAAGATTAAAAATGGCCATTCGGGGGATGATTCTGACATCCGTCTGCGAGGCAAATGGGTACAGTACAAGGGCCACGTTGGGAAAGTGGGCTACGGGGCCATATGCGGGATACTCGAAGGAAATTTTCTGTGAAGATGACGTTACGTTACCCTTTTCCCGTCGTAGAGTGCTGCCAGAATTTCGGCCCCGGTGTTTGGGGACTACGCTGGGCAACCCCGGACCGCGGTTGTGTGGGTCATTGTCACTAGCGGCTCTGTGTGGAAGAGGCGTGGAAACATGGAACAAGGGCAACGACTACAGCAGAAAAGGGGTGGGGAGCAAGTTTTTCCCTTATGTGACTCTGCCTACAAAAAGGTGGGTCCTGGAGTGAGGAGGTGAGAGAGGGAGGAGATGGAGTGAGGGGACGAGGGGGGGGGCCCCTTATTGAAACGCAGCTCGGGTGTTGGAAAGGAGAACCCCCCAAATGCGATGATAGCGATGTGGAAGGGGATCTTACCCAGGCTTTAAATGTTTTTTGGTGAAAAGAGTTTTGGGAAGGTTGGGAGTCCAGACCTAGTTCTTGGGTCTGCTGTGGTGGGGCGGGGAAAACAGGTTGCGGCCCTGCGCGGGTTTGAAAAGAATTTTTGATAAAGTGGTGGAGGTGGGGGGCCACCAAGACAAGAAACAGACGAAGATCCAAGCGAGGGGAGCATCATGGAGCGGCGGTGCGCTATCTGATCCGGGACGTGATCAGCCTGCCTCAGCGCACTGGCAAAAGTCCCGGGCAGAAGTTCCGAGGGACACAGCGACCCTAGGGGCAGGAGTTGGTTAAAAGTGTTTCTAAAGGGGGGGAGAGGGACCGAGGTGTCACGAAACGATTGGTGGCAAAACAGTACCCGGGGTTTAAGAAGGAAAAACCCTCTGTAAGTTCAAATGCATGCATTGAACATTAATGGATTGAGATCATAGAGAAAGGTGTAGGTTTAGTGAATATTTGGTGCGTAATAGTGTTGATGTGGGTTCGTGCAGGAACACAACACAGACCAGGGTTTTGATTGAAAAAGAAAGGGTTTTTAATGTGTATGTGGGCATGCGTAAGGTTGAAAGGAGGGTTGCATCCTGGTAAGGGAAACTACCCCTTGTAGTGAGGCTTGTGAGGGTGGGGAGGGGAGGGTGATTCGTGTAGATGGGTGGTGGGGTAGGGACAGATGAGTTTGGTGTGTGGTTGGTCGACAAGGGGATGGATTTAAGAATAAATTTGTGAAGGATGTCCTAGTATATTTTTTGCGTGCTTTGCCGGGGTTTTTAGCTGTAATTGGTGGTGATTGGGAAATTGTGTGTAAGGGATAAGGGTGGAACCCAGGGGGAGGGATTGAACGGGGGATTTTGGGGGATTTATTAAATGGAGTGGGGGTTAAAGGACGTTGGAGGGGGTGGGGTTGTAGAAAAACTTTTTTTAGACGTGGAATGGGCTAGAGGATGTTGATGTGCCCCCAACAGTTTGGGAGCGGTGGTGTGGTGGGCGCGGTTTTTTTTTGGATCACAGAGGAGTAATGGTGGACCTAGAATGGGGGGGTTGCCTAGAAGGGGTAAGGTTATTGGAAGTTAAAAGTGAAGCTTTTGCAGGGTGGGAATGTCGTCAGTTTTTGCGCAATTGTGGAAAGGTTGGTGGATGAGGGGGCCGGGGGGATGTGAATGGGGAAATTGGGGGGAATTTGGTGGCTAAAAATGTATCAGAGAATTATATTTTTGTCTGGGAGGGAATATAATCGGTTTAAGTATGGGTTTCAAAGATATCTTTAAGGGCAGCTGCATGACTGTTATGCAAGAGGAGGAGCAAGCTATCCAGTGCAGGACATCGAGGGTTTTAAAAGGGGAGTATTTGGGTATTGCTAAAAAAGTTTTTGAGGTGCCCAATTATGGGGGTTTTGGAAGAAGTGCTATGGGGTGATCGGCCGTCGGCTTGCATGTTAAAAGGCCAGAGAAAGAGGAGAGTGACGTGGAGATGAGGGGTTTTTAAAAGTACATGTAGGGTGGAAGGGTATAGAGGGGCAAGCATTGGTAACGACAGAGGGTATGGTGGATTGTAGACGCTTGGTTTAATATATAGCAAAAAAAGTGGCTTCCCTGAGGTGGCATTGAGGGAAATGGGGAGAGATGTGCGTGTGGCTTGATGGTCAAGATCGGGTGGCATTGGTGGGCCGATACAGAGTGTGAGTTTGGAGGCGTTTTTTCGGGGGTAAAAACTTTTTTGGGGAAAAGGGGCCGGGTATAACGGACTGCCCAAAAGTTTCTACGTAAAGAATTGGGGGGTTCTGAGGTTTTTTTTAGTAAGGCTGTTTAACATACTTAAGGGGCTGAGGTAATGGGAGAGCAGCAATGGGGCCCTTGTGGGTTTTGGGACTGAAAGGGGGCAGCAAACGGTAAGGTTTTTTCGGGCACTTTCGTTTGGTGGAGATTATAAGTTTTTTGCGGAATATTAGGGGAACGAATCAAGAGGGTAAAAGGCAAGGGAATTGATAGGGGGAAAAGGGGGCCAGGAAGGGGCGATGTTGAAGGGCATGGGAAAGATTCGGAATTTATAGAGAAACTGGGGGAGTTGGGTGTGGGGGTGTATTGGGGTTGTTGGGAAAGGGTGCTTATGATAGTGTGAAAGGGAAGCGTTTTTTGGGGAGGTTCATGCGTTTGGGAAGGTTTTGGGGAAAAAATAATATCTTGGGCAAAAAAATTGTTCAGGGGGGGTCGATGAGGGTGCAGGTTAACGGGGGCTAGGGTTAAAAAACGATGCGACAGGGCTGCCCAGACTGCCCACTATCACAAAATTTTTGGGGTGTATACAGGGTCCATTTTATGGGCCCTTCGGAGGTGTTTTGGGGGAGGTGGGGGGGGGCACTGACCCGGGTGGAGGGGGGGGGGGTATCTTTGGTTTGGGTGACCGATGTTTTGGTGAGAGGTAATAGGGGACTTGCTTGGGTGGGTAGGTGGTGGATGTGTTTGGGGGAGGCTTCAGGTATGAAAATTAATGTTTAGAAGACTAAGTTTCTAGACTTAAAGGGTGTTTTCAAATGGGCTGAGGTGGTAGGGGGTGGGTGGGAAAGGGGGTGGATAAATAAAGATATGTGGGATAATTTATGGGAAAAATGGGTGGCTCAAGAGGTGAATTCGGTGCGAAAGTGGTAGAATTTTTAAAAGCTAAAGCGATCAAAGATTAAAAGTGACGAAGTGCTATTGTACAGCAAGTATGCATGTCATTGTCATTACCCGTGATGAGACGTGAGGTGAAGCGTTGGTCATCGAGGAGGGCGGACTTTTACCCCTGGAAAAAAGGATGATGAGGTTTGGGGACCTAAAAAGAATTAATAAGGGGGGGGGGGGGAGGGGGGGGGGGGACTTGTGCGAGTACGTAAGGTATGCAAGGTGGTAGGGGGTAGGAAATTTTTTAAATTGGTGAGGCCTGTTGGGTTTTTAATGACAATGAGGGTCGTCGTGTGTTAAATTTTGGGGGCCCCGAAGGTCGGAAGGTAGGTCATGGTGGCTGCTGTTGAAGGGGGCATACCCCATGTTGCGTGGAAAGAAATATGGAGCGTCTAAAAAAAAATTAGTGTAAAACCCGGGGGTTCGGGGGGGTTTAAAGTTTGTTTTTTTTCATGGGATTTTGCCGTTGGGGGGTCCCATTCAATAGGAGGAGGGAGGGAGGGGAATGTGGCGTGTGGAAAACTGGAGACAAAATTTTTATCGGTATATTTTTTGTGACGTATAGAAGTGGTGCGGGTCTGGTTAGGAAAGGTGTTCAGGTTTTGGGTGGGGGGGGTTGCAGGTGTTGGGGCTTTAAATTTTTGGGTATGGTGGGGGGAGTTGATGGTGGAGAAAGCAGTGGTGTATTTTTGGGCACGGATTTTTTATATACGTATGGGCCATGAGGGGGTGGGCGTGGGGAGGAAAAGGTGTTTGGCGACATTTTACAGACCCAAATGTCGGAATAGGGAAATTTATGGAGGGTTGGGAGGGGGCGTTTTACTGAGGGTATCGGGTTTTCGGTTGAGGGGATTTATGGGGGTTTCGGAAAGTAGGGGCGCGGCGGGTGGCTTCCGATAAGGGCAGTGTGAAAGGGTTTTTGTGGGAAGAGAAGAAAATTTGTACTGAGAATAAGGCTTTGACTGTGATGAGCGGGTTGGGGTGTTGTAAACGATACAAGATCTTCAATTTAATTTTTAATTATGACTTGAAAAGGACGGAAGCGTCGTAAGTGAGGAATATTATATATCTGCAACCCAAATTTTTGGTTGTGTGTAATGAAAAGACAAAAGGGGGGCACTGTTTTGAATCGAAAATATTTTACATGAAGTATTGCGTGTGGTAGGAAGTTCGTATTTATCGACTGTGAAGTCATGCAGTTATTTTTTTTGATAAAAAGACTTTTTCATTTAGTAGGGGTTTTAATGAAAGGGCGAAAAAATTTTTAGAAAGCTTGACTTATCCTGTTTTTTTTACATATTTTTTTTTCTGGGGGGCTCTATAGAGCCCCTAGGTTTAGGTTAGTTTTGAATTTATTATTTATAGGGTAATTGATGGATGACATAGGATTAGGTATTTGTGTTTTCATGGTTGTGTTGTAAAGTGATGTAAAAAATGTTTAAAAAATACCTTCCCCCGAGAAGGTGATATGTTTGGGTGTTTATGAATTTTGTTGTCATGAATCATGTAGAATTGAATTTTATATTTTCTCAATACATTGAGGTTCTGAACGTATCATGTTGTTCAATTGGAATAATGAAAATATTTCATACAAATACGTTACATATAAGATTGTTAGTGTCGGGGATTGACACGCAAGAAGGGGGGGGGGGGTAGTGTTTTCAGAATGTAAAAAGGGGTTACTTCCCTGGGGGATGTACAATGTAAGGGGTACTTCCAGGGGCGGAGTACAACAGGAATTGTGTACTTGCCAAAGGGGGCTTTAGGTTAGATTTTGTGTTCCGAATGTCATTACTTCAAGGATTGGAAGGTCTTCCTTATTAAGATTTCGGAAGCTGTTTGGGGTTTGCTGGCGCCATTTTTGCTGTGTGTGTATGTGTGTGGTGTGTGGTATGGCGTGTGTGGGGTTGTGTGTGTGTGGTGTTGGGGTGTGTGTGTGGTTGTGTGTGGGTTTTTTTGTTGGTGTGTGTGTGGGGTGTGTGTGTGGGGTGGGTGTTTTTGGGGGGTGTGTGTGTGTTTGTGTGTGTGTGTATGTGTGTGTGTGTGTTTGTGCGTGGTGTATTGTGTGTGTATGTGTGGTTGTATATGTGTATGTGTGTGTGTGTGTGATGTGTTTTGTGTGTTGTTGTGTGTGTTTGGTGTGTGTGTTGTGTGTGTGTTTGTGTGTGGTGTTTGTGTGTTTGATGGTGTGTGTGTACCCCCCTAATTGTACCACCTAATTGGGTTGGGGGGGTCGGACCAGCTCCGGGCCCCCGCCTCTTCACTGTGGCTCTGGGTCTTCTCTCTCTGCTTCCTGGCTTTGTATCCTCTTCTTAAAAACTAGTAGGGTTCCCTGCCCCCACTATTTCACTTGTAGGCTTTTCCCACTTGTGAAAAACTCTATGACGAAGAAATACTTCCAACGTCCCTGTGCCCGTCTGAGTCTTCAGCTTCCAGTTGTGCCCCCTTGTCCTGTGTCCCTCTCTGGAACATCCTATCTCGTCCACCGGGCCATTCCCCGCAGATCTTGTATTTTTCGTTATCATGTCCCCCTGACCTTCTTTCCCCAGTGTCGTCGTCCGTTTCCCCTTTAAACCCTTTTCCCCGTACGAATTTCCCCTTTTGGCTTGGGACTAGCCTTCTTGTACCTTGTACTTTCCTAATTCTTGAGTGCTTGCCCAGGTGGGGGTTTCCCGGGACTGGTGCTGCTTCCCCCAGTATGGGCCAAACATACACAGTGTACAGGTCTTGAACGTTTCCTTATAAGGTACGGAACGCTATTTCAGGTTTGCCAGGTGCCCGTATGTTGCAGCGGTTATTTGGGTTTGATGTGTCCCCCGGGTGATGTGTCGGTGTTATGGTCACCCAAGGTCTTTCTCCCTGAGTGAGGTGTAGTCTTTGTCCCCTGCCTATACTCGTCTGGGTCTTTTTTGCCCCCCCCCCAAAACTTTTGACTTTGATTTGGCTGGATTGAATTCGAGAAGCCCGTTATTGACATGTCAGCCCGTCAGGTCCCTTTGCGTCCCTGCCTCATCCTCGTCGATTAAAATTTTTTTCAAAACTTCACGTTCTGCGAACGGGCACTTGAGTCTATTCCTTCCATCTGTCGTTCAAGATATTAAAAATAGCACTGGTCCAGAACTGACCCCGTGGGGGCCCGCTGTAAAGGTGCCCCTGTGATACCTCTTTAGTACCCTGACTGTTGCTGCCTCCCCGTCAGGTTTCCCCTTTTCATTTCAGTGCCCCCCCTTTTACAGCGCTGATCCCCCCTTTTGCACTAATCTCTTGTGGGGAACTGTGTCAAAAAGGCCCTTTCCCGCTTAGGAAACGCCCAAATTTGCCACCCCTCTCTTCGGTCTTACTTCTGTTACGTTTCATAAAATCCAGGAGGTTTGTGATAAAGATTTTCCTTCCAGAACCCATGTGGTTTTCATTTTAATCTTGTTTCTTTCAGGTGTTCGACCCTCTCTCTGATAATCTTCTCCATGACTTTGCACAACAAAACATGCAGGACACAGGTTTGTAGTTTAGTGCCTCTTTTTTGTTTCCCTTTTTTAAATAGGGGGGTACATTAGTTTTCTTTCCCTTTTAGGGAGTTGCCAGTTTCAAAGGGGTGTGTTGAAGATTGTGGTTAGAGGCACGCACAGCATCCTGCTCCCTTTTAAGGACCTGGGGAGATGTTGTCGGTCCCATCGCCTTTGAGGTTCAAGGTCCTTAAGGTTTCACCCCTCCTCGTTTTTTCTATGTCATCCAACACTTGTTGGTATTTCCCTTTGTGTTTCCCCTTTTTGCTGTTTCCCACAGCCCTTCCCGTCTCTACTGTAAAAAAATTTCCTTAAATCTCTGTTTAGCTTCCAAAACTCTGATCTTTTTTGTGAGTTCTCACCTTCTGTCCCTTAAACTGACACCTGGTCTTTGGTTGTTTCTCCCGATGTGGCTATACAAAAGTTTGGGTCGTCTTGATTCTCGATGCTATGTCATTTTCTACTGTCGCTGTGTGGTATGTTGGTGGGGTGGTGTGTGTGCGGGGGTTGTGTGTGTGTGTGTTTGTGTGTGTGTTTTTATGTTATGTGGGGTTTTTTGCGTGTGTGTGGTGTGGGTTTTATGTGGGGGTGTGGGTTTGTTTGGTGTTTATGTGGGGGGGGGTTGTGTGTGGTATGGTGTGTGTATGTTTGGTGTGTGTGTGGGTGTGTGGCGTGTGTGTGGGTGTGTGTGTGGGTTGGTTTTGTGTGTGTTTTTGGGGTGTGTTTGTGTGTGTGTGGTGCGTGTGTGGTGGTAAACCCCCCTAGTTGGGACTCACCTAGTTGGGTTGCGGGGGCGGTCCGAGCTCCCGGCCCCCCCTCTTCATGGTCACTACTAGGTCACTCTCCTGAATTGGGTTTTTCTACCCCTTTCTTAAAGTATGTATGGATCTTGCCCCCATACATGCTTCCCAAACTATTCCCTTTCCCGGCTACTTGTGGCTGAAGAAAATCTTCCAACACCCCCGTGATTTATCTTGCTTCAACTTGCAAATTTTGTCCCCTTGTTGCTGTGCCCCCTCTCTGGAACATCCCCTTTGTCCCCTTGTCAATTTGTTCAGTATTTTTTTTGTCGTATTTCCCCCC
>NC_069404.1:68514124-68544124 GCF_026875155.1 Cherax quadricarinatus
ATATATATATAACAGAATACATTGATAGAAAACACAAACATGAATACATTGATAGAAAACACAAACATGAATACATTGGTTCAATATATCGAAGATTGTGAATCTCCTCCAGCTTCTCCGAAACCGGACGCGATCCCGGTATGCAGCATGCATTTCCTCTCTGGATGGCCACGCTGAGTCGCTGGAGCATGAAAGTGGCTGTTCTTGGGTCCCTGGTGGTGTCGATGAGTCTGGAACCCAGTTCTTTAAGGAAACGTGTGGCATGTCCTAGGGACCCTCATCCTCAGAGAAAAGAATAAATTTGCTTCAGGGAAAACTCAAGGTTCTCCCTGAAGCTGTTTGAGAATTTTCTCCTACCACCTCCTATATTTAATATATATTTTATTTAAAGACAAAATACATTGACAAAACATTCACAAAGATACAATAGAAAGTAAAACAACATAGGTAACTCAGAGCTACATCTCGAATACTTCGTCCAGATCCCCGGCGGTGGGCCGCATGCCCAGAATGCTGCAGGCATTTCCTCTCTGGATCGCAACACTGAGTCTCTGAAAGAGGAAGCTGGTCGCCCTGTGGTCCTTGGTTTCTATGATGAGCTTTTCACCCAGCTCTTTGAGGAACTTTAGAGCACACTTGCCCCATGCTCCAAAGATCTCCGACCCTATTGGGATGAAGTTATAGCAAGGGGGAAGGTCTCCATATTTGCGAATCTTCTGGGTCTCCCTGTGGCTGGCAGCTCCACCCCCTTCCACTACGGAGTATGGCAAGTAGGTGTCTGCCAATGTGGTGGCACAAGTTTAGTCACAGGCAATCTGCTTTCCATCCTTCCAGGGTAGCATAGTGGCTCCATCAGGACGCTTTTGGCTTCCGTCAGACCTCTGCACTTGGGGTTCCCGTTGAGCTGGGCAACGGGCTGTGGCGAGGCTTCTCTTTATGATGTCATTGACCTCCTCATGTCTGGCATACTTTCCTTCTGCTGTGTGAGACACGAGACCATGAAGTCCGAATTGACTACTCACATTAATGTGAGTAGTCACTAAAGCGCTTGGAATTTCTCTATTCTTTCACAGTGGTTGTTTTTCATATGTATATATTATATATAATATATAATATATATATATATAATATATATATATAATATATATATATATTTATTATCACACTGGCCTATTCCCACCAAGGCAGGGTGGCCCAAAAAAGAAAAACTTTCACCATCATTCACTCCATCACTGTCTTGCCAGAAGGGTGCTTTACACTACAGTTTTTAAACTGCAACATTAACACCCCTCCTTCAGAGTGCAGGGACTGTACTTCCCATCTCCAGGACTCAAGTCCGGCCTGCCGGTTTCCCTGAACCCCTTCATAAATGTTACTTTGCTCACACTCCAACAGCACGTCAAGTATTAAAAACCATTTGTCTCCATTCACTCCTATCAAACACGCTCATGCATGCCTGCTGGAAGTCCAAGCCCCTCGCACACAAAACCTCCCTTACCCCCTCCCTCCAACCTTTCCTAGGTCGACCCCTACCCCGCCTTCCTTCCACTACAGACTGATACACTCTTGAAGTCATTCTGTTTCACTCCATTCTCTCTACATGTCCGAACCACCTCAACAACCCTTCCTCAGCCCTCTGGACTACAGTTTTGGTAATCCCGCACCTCCTCCTAACTTCCAAACTACGAATTCTCTGCATTATATTCACACCACACATTGCCCTCAGACATGACATCTCCACTGCCTCCAGCCTTCTCCTCGCTGCAACATTCATCACCCATGCTTCACACCCATATAAGAGCATTGGTAAAACTATACTCTCAAACATTCCCCTCTTTGCCTCCAAGGACAAAGTTCTTTGTCTCCACAGACTCCTAAGTGCACCACTCACCATTTTCCCCTCATCAATTCTATGATTCACCTCATCTTTCATAGACCCATCCGCTGACACGTCCACTCCCAAATACCTGAATACATTCACTTCCTCCATACTCTCCCTCCAATCTGATATCCAATCTTTCATCACCTAATCTTTTTGTTATCCTCATAACTTTACTCTTTCCTGTATTCACTTTTAATTTTCTTCTTTTGCATACCCTACCAAATTCATCCACCAATTCTGCAACTTCTCTTCAGAATCTCCCAAGAGCACAGTGTCATCAGCAAAGAGCAACTGTGACAACTCCCACTTTATGAGTGATTCTTTATCTTTTAACTCCACGCCTCTTGCCAAGACCCTCGCATTTACTTCTCTTACAACCCCATCTATAAATATATTAAACAACCACAGTGACATCACACATCCTTGTCTAAGGCCTACTTTTACTGGGAAATAATTTCCCTCTTTCCTACATACTCTAACTTGAGCCTCACTATCCCCGTAAAAACTCTTCACTGCTTTCAGTAACCTACCTCCTACACCATAAACCTGCAACATCTGCCACATTGCCCCCCTATCCACCCTGGCATACGCCTTTTCCAAATCCATAATATATATATATATATATATATATATATATATATATATATATATATATATTACATATATATATAATATATATATATATGTATATATATATATATATAATATATATATATATATATATATATATATATATATTATATTTATAATATATATATATATATAATATATATATATATATAATATATATATATATATATATATATATATATATTTATATATATATATATATATATATATATATATATATATAAATATATATATATATATATATATATATATATATATATATATATTATATATATATATATAATTATATACATATATATATATATACATTGTATATATATATACATGGTATATATACATACCAGAAATTTCCATACAGTAGAGAAACATATTTACATCAGTGTTTCTAGGCTTTCTCGCTTGTGTTGAGTACGACTTTCCCTCGTCACTGTCCAGCAGTAGTCGACCTTCCAACTGATCGTCAGGTTTCCCCTGATATCTCTTCTCCACGATGGCTGTGTCTTGGTGCAACAGTTCACTGCTGGGTTCTACCTCACGGAAAGTGTGCGTGTTGGAGGACAACTAAGTTCCGATTTGAACTCAGCGTCCCAAAATGAGTTAGAAACACATGTTTTTAAACGTGAACTGAAACCATTGTTGGCCAGTGTTATTATTCCGCACAGCAGCACAGGCTCGACACGCTCTGGGGACTAAATATTATGGGGATAAAAAATATGCAGTACGTAGAAAAATGCTTTCATTTGAACTGCGTTTGGCATGGGACACGATTAAGCACTATCCTGGGCGAAACGTAGTCCCCAGCGAATGGTTCTTCTGCATTTTTCCCCCTCACGACACCCATATCTATTGAACTCGAACTGAATGAAAGTCATGTTCTGGTCCTTCTCTGGCACTCAGAGCCTCCACACTCCACCTCGGGTACACTCAGCTCCTCATGTGTACATTCATAACTGATGAATAAGACATATGTGCAAGACTTGTGTGTCTTCATCTCGACACTGAGGCTATCCAAGTGTTGCCCATCGTCTTGCCATCAGTACTATTACGAGTTGTTTCCATTGTTCGCGCTTATCCCTACAGTTACCCCGACTAGAATAATACATAAACCGCATTTAGGATATTGCAACTAGTGACTAGTTAATGGTCCGCGTAGAACCGAAGCGTCGTCTTAAGTTTCAGTCCCCTAAGAGGGGGGGGCTGTTTGTGTACGACCACTAATGCAAGAGTTTTGAGACTCTCTGACCGCGGGTTCAAATCCCGCCCGTGGTATGGTTTACGACCACTAATTATTGTCCTCGGTATTCTCTTGTAGTGTATGGCGAGAGGGTCTGGGGGAACCATCTCTGGGGATAGTCAACACACTACCTGGAGTATACCTGGAGGGTGTTACGGTGGGTGTTACGGAGTGTTACGGAGGGTGTTATGGAGGGTGTTACGGTCACACTGAGTTTGCAACTATGTGTGAACTACCATCTTATGTAATGCGACGGAGGTCATAGGCTATACTGATGAAAAATAAAGATTTATGTCGATATTTCAACCAAAATAATAAGCTGAACCAAGATATGTTAATAATGTGAACAAGATGAACAACAAGAATAAAACAACATGAACAGCAGTAACAAGAGCAAGAAGAAGAAGAAGAAAAAAAAGAAGAAAAAGAAAAAGAAAAAGAAAAAGAAAAAGAAAAAGAAAAAGAAGAAGAAGAAGAAGAAGAAGAAGAAGAAGAAGAAGAAGAAGAAGAAGAAGAAGAAGAAAAACAAGAACAAGAAGAGGAAGAAGAGGAAGGAGAAGAAGAAGAAGAAAGGGGAAAAAAAGAAAAAGAAAGGGAAATAGAAGGCTGGAAAAGAGAAGAACCACAACAAACAAACAGCAACAACAACAACAACAACAACATCATACAATAACAACAAACAACAACAATGAGACAGTACTGTATCCTCCTGATCCTGTGCCTTTGAACAGATTAATAGCCAAAACACGCTTATGCCGGTCTTGAAGACCCCCCCCCCCCCAGTCAGAGTCTTCGTCTTTACGGTCGTTAATAGGGAGTCAAAAACAAAAGTGAAGATAATCACATGCAAACTGAGACATAACAACCCAATTAGGTATAAGGAAAATATTGTAACAGGGATGGTAGTCTTTGTTGGACCAGGAGAACCTCTTGTTACCTTGTTACCTTACTAGAGTTATTACCTTACTACAGTTATTACCTTACTAGAGTTATTACCTTACTAGAGTTATTACCTTACTACAGTTATTACCTTACTACAGTTATTACCTAACTAAAGTATTACCTTACACAGTTATTACCTTACTACAGTAATACCTTACTACAGTTATTACCTTACTACAGTTATTACCTTACTAAGTTATTACCTACTACAGTTATTACCATCTAGATTATTACCTACTACAGTTATACCTTACAAGAGTTATTACCTACTACAGTTATTACCTTACTACAGTTATTACCTTACTAGAGTTATTACCTTACTACAGTTATTACCTTACTACAGTTATTACCTTACTACAGTTATTACCTTACTAGAGTTATTACCTTACTACAGTTATACCTTACACAGTTATTACTTACTAGAGTTATTACCTTACTACAGTTATTACCTTACTACATTATTACCTTACTACAGTTATTACCTTACTACAGTTATTACCTTACTACAGTTATTACCTTACTACAGTTATTACCTTACTACAGTTATTACCTTACTACAGTTATTACCTTACTAGAGTTATTACCTTACTACAGTTATTACCTTACTACAGTTATTACCTTACTACAGTTATTACCTTACTACAGTTATTACCTTACTACAGTTATTACCTTACTAGCAGTTATTACCTTACTACAGTTATTACCTTACTACAGTTATTACCTTACTACAGTTATTCCTTCTGTTACTGAGACAAAAATAGTACTACTATTAATACTACCTCTACTTCTGTTGCAATATACTACTACTACTACTACTACTACTACTAACTACTACTACTACTACTACTACTGCTACTACTACTACTACTACTAATAATAATAATAATAATAATAATAACAAATAAAATAATAATGAGAAATAAAGAGGTTAACGAAGATACAGAGACATACAGAAAAACAAAGGAAAATAGAGAAAGTGAGAAATGAGAAAGGTTGGCAGACTGACACAGGTGAGGAATGAGAAAGAGATAAACATAGATAAAAGGGTGGGAGAGGGAATAGAAAAATAGAGAGGCAAACCATCGCAATTTTGAAAACTTTCTCTCTCAAAATTGCAGGTTAATAGTTTATGCGTTTATTTTAGTTGGAGCAGCGACGGTGACGCTAAACTTGGGTTCGGCAGAATCCTGAACCTGATCCATTTGGAAAATGGAATAAAAATGGGCAATAAATTGTCGAAGATGTGACTCCGAGGGGCAAGGGCATACACACATGTACACACGCAATACACACACACACACACACCACACACACACACACACACACACACACACACACACACACACACACACACACACACACACACACACACACCATTCGACCCACTGCAACTACATGCAGGCGAGTACATACAGGTGAGTACATACAGGCGAGTACATACAGGCGAGTACATACAGGCGAGTACATTCAGGCGAGTACTTGCAGGTGAATACACGAAGTATAGACTCGGAGTAACAGAGGCTTCAAATCTTACTCAAAGATCTACTATTTAGGTTAGTCAAGGTTTGTCAGGAAACTGGACATATGATGACCCACAGTGGGAGCTTTTGGTCATCTGACCGAGGCCTTCCGTTGGCTTACCCGCCCACCCCTTTAAAAAGTACGGTTATGATTCCAACCACTGTCGTATTATCAAGACCTACGAGCAAAGTGCCTAGTATATCACCTAAGTCTCACATGAACCTAGTAACCCAACCCCCCAGCTAATGCTCGTCTGGCTATTTAAGAGTATCTAGCCTTCATAAATCTCAAAGTGCCCTTCTTAGCCCCTTCACACAATATATTTAAGATCCAGCTTAGAGCACGCAGCACCAGCATGGAACCCCCACCTGATACTGCGTACTAGGAAACCGGTGAAAGTGTATAGGTATTCGAAGAGGCTTGCTCCAGAGCTAAGGGAAAAAACACTTACAGAACCTCGAGAAAATGCAAAGGTTTGCAACCAGAATAGTTCTGGAAATAGCTCAGTGAGCGAGACCTCGTGTCGCTCGACAAGCTATGAAATGGAGGAGACATGACCACCACTTACAAAATACTTAAGACGTTTACTGAAGGAAATTCTTCGCCACGAGTGACTTCTTTAGTCCTAATACACAGTAAACTAAACCAAGTTAATGTATATAGCGTACGTTGCATAATGACTGATGAAGCCATAGGGGCGAAACGTTCCCTTAAATAAGAATCCTTAAGTGTACACAAATGTTCTTTTCCCAGGACTGTCGGTATAACCATACCATTTACAACCTTCTTCATGTCTTACTCATCACACACATAGACACTGATACTCACAGGCACTGATACTCACAGGCACTGATACTCATAGGCACTGATACTCACAGGCACTGATACTCATAGGCACTGATACTCACAGGCACTGATACTCATAGGCACTGATACTCATAGGCACTGATACTCACAGGCACTGATACTCATAGGCACTGATACTCACAGGCACTGATACTCATAGGCACTGATACTCACAGGCACTGATACTCACAGGCACTGATACTCATAGGCACTGATACTCATAGGCACTGATACTCACAGGCACTGATACTCATAGGCACTGATACTCATAGGCACTGATACTCATAGGCACTGATACTCATAGGCACTGAAACTCACAGGCACTGATACTCACAGGCACTGATACTCACAGGCACTGATACTCACAGGCACTGATACAGGCACTGATACTCATAGGCACTGATACTCACAGGCACCGATACTCACAGGCACTGATACTCACAGGCACTGATACAGGCACTGATACTCACAGGCACTGATACTCATAGGCACTGATACTCACAGGCACTGATACTCACAGGCACTGATACTCACAGGCACTGATACTCACAGGCACTGATACTCATAGGCACTGATACTCATAGGCACTGATACTCACAGGCACTGATACTCACAGGCACTGATACTCACAGGCACTGATACTCATTGGCACTGATACTCACAGGCACTGATACTCACAGGCACTGATACTCACAGGCACTGATACTCACAGGCATTGATACTCACAGGCACTGATACTCACAGGCACTGATACTCACAGGCACTGATACTCACAGGCACTGATGCTCACAGGCACTGATACTCATAGGCACTGATACTCACAGGCACTGATACTCATAGGCACTGATACTCACAGGCACTGATACTCACAGGCACTGATACTCATAGGCACTGATACTCACAGGCACTGATACTCATTGGCACTGATACTCACAGGCACTGATACTCACAGGCACTGATACTCACAGGCACTGATACTCACAGGCACTGATACTCACAGGCACTGATACTCACAGGCACTGATACTCATAGGTACTGATACTCAATACTTATTAGCTCAATACTAATTAGTTAAATAGTATATATGATAGGGCTTAGGTCCCTAGAAATTAGGGCCCCTGTCGGGCGGGCCCAGCGGTTCAGCCTCGACCTTTTCCCCTTACCACTCCCCTTTACCCCTCCCCTTTACCCCTCTCTCCCTTTCCCCTCCCAGGCATACACCAATTGGTGACTATACCGGTAAGACAATACACATGCAAATTCACGAACAATAGACGGACAGAGAGAATAAAAGCTGGAACAATTCTCCCCAGAAAAGAAACCATTGACGATACTTCGGATTCGTCTTAAACCCTTGTCAAGTAACAACAGATGCATGCGTGGAGAGATTGATGCTTTTATTTAGAGATCTTTTGCTGTAACTGAAGCTTTTATTCAAAGCTCTATATAGAGTGGAACATAGCTGAATATTATGCTCAATATATCATTGCAAGCCTGTGTTCTGACCAGTGGTTCACTCAGACACACGGACCACTGGTCGGTGTTCTGACCAGTGGTTCACTCAGACACACGGACCACTGGTCGGTGTTTTAACCAGTGGTTCACTCAGACACACGGACCATTGGTCGGTGTTCTGACCAGTGGTTCACTCAGACACACGGACCACTGGTCGGTGTTTTAACCAGTGGTTCACTCAGACACACAGACAACTGGTCGGTGTTCTGACCAGTGGTTCACTCAGACACACGGACCACTGGTCGGTGTTTTAACCAGTGGTTCACTCAGACACACGGACCACTGGTCGGTGTTCTGACCAGTGGTTCACTCAGACACACGGACCACTGGTCGGTGTTTTAACCAGTGGTTCACTCAGACACACGGACCACTGGTCGGAGTTCTGACCAGTGGTTCACTCAGACACACGGACCACTGGTCGGTGTTCTGACCAGTGGTTCACTCAGACACACGGACCACTGGTCGGTGTTCTGACCAGTGGTTCACTCAGACACACGGGCCACTGGCCGGTGTTTTGACCAGTGGTTCACTCAGGCACATGGACCACTGGCCGCTGTTCTGACCAACGGTTCACTCAGACACATGGACCACTTGTCAGTGTTCTGACCAGTGGTTCACTCAGACACATGGACCACTGGTCAGTGTTCTGACCAGTGGTTCACTCAGACACATGGACCATTGGTCAGTGCTCTGGCCAATGGTTCACTCAAACACATGGACCACTGGTCAGTGTTCTGACCAGTGGTTCACTCAGACACATGGACCACTGGTCAGTGTTCTGACCAGTGGTTCACTCAGACACATGGACCACTGGTCAGTGTTCTGACCAGTGATCCACTCAAACACTTAGAAAAAATAGAAGCTAAAACGTTGTGTATTTTTAAAAATAGGTTAGATAAATATATGAGTGGGTGTGGGTGGGTGTGAGTTGGACCTGACTAGCTTATGCTAATAGGTCTGATGCCTTAAGTGGATGTGATCTGGCCTGACTAGGTTGGGTCATTGGCTTAAAGCGGTGGGTGACTTGGACCTGTCTCATATGAGCCAGTAGGCCTGCTGCAGTGGCCCTTCTTTCTTATGTTCTTATCCCTCAGAACGCACACTGAGGAATAAGGATTAGATCCCCGGGACGGGTGAAACGCTGTGCATGACTCCGTGCACCTGCTTACACCTGTTCATTTGCAGTAAGTACTGTTGTGCGTCGCATCCTGGGCGTCAAGATTAACCTAATTTTCCCCAAATGTTCTGCATAACCAGGAGATTCTTATGTAGTATGCCAGTGATGTCAGCTATGTCAGTCGTATTATGTACTTGTAAAAATATTATTATTAATAATAATAATAATAATAATAATAATAAATATTATTATGTTATTATTATTATTATTATATTATTATTGTTATTATTATTATTATCATTATTATTATTACACGACTGGTATGTTAGGTTCGGCACTTATCGACAACACCGAGGTCATTAAGGCTACCCTCTACCTTTTCACTACCAGACAAGGATACTTCAAACCCTGACTATTGGATTAAAGTTTACTCTCAGAGTATATACGCCAAGAGAAATACCCGCTCTCAAAGTACGAATATCCCGTGGCCAAGAGAGAAATATATATATTATACCTATAAATATATATATATATATATATATATATATATATATAATACCTTTCGACACAGTCCTCAAGAACAAATTGAATGACCTGATGAGAATGGAGGAGAGAATAAGCAATCTTGATGCCCATGATGCTCTGTATCTCCTCACAAGGTGTCTTACTATTCCAAGACTCACTTACTTCCTCAGGTGTGCACCCTCTTTTGACAACCCAACACTTGACGAATATGACGCACACCTGAGGTCAACCCTTAAGAAGGCACTGAACCTGTCACTAGAGGATCAGCAATGGGATCAGGCAACCCTCCCAGTACGACTGGGAGGTATAGGGGTGCGCAAAGCAATGCATGTTGCTTTACCTGCTTTTCTGTCTTCGTGTTTGGCTTCCAGTGCATTAGGCAAGAAGATTGTTCCCGAACGCTTGAGAGACATGGTAGGAGCTCAAGACCCCAGGTTTACTGAAGCAGCGATTCGGTGGGACACCCTTACAGACTCCTCCAGTAGACCAGCTCCTCCCAAAGAACACAAACAGTCCCACTGGGACAAACCGATCATGGAAAAAATCGCCAACACAATGCTCTCCAACGCATCAGGAAAGGACAAAGCTCGTCTCCTGGCAGTGAAGGCACCACACTCAGGAGATTTCCTGTTAGCTGTTCCCAATTCCTCCTTGGGCACTCGACTAGACCCACAGGCCATTCGGATTGGTGTTGCTCTTCGCCTAGCCGCCCCCATCCTCACCGAACATAGGTGTATTTGCGGCAGGGCGACAGCTGATCAATTCGGACTGTCAGTGGAACGCCTTCCAACTGAACAAAAGAAATTAATGGAAAAATAAATAAATGAAGAAATGACTAGGAAAAATAAGAATAATGATTTTTGAGGATTTTACTTAAAATTTAAATATAATAAAAAAAAATGGCCTCCAGTTCTTGTAGTTGGGCAGGAGTAGGTAAGGCCCTGGATAGATCTTCTGATATTATTGATGTAGGTTATCCAGGGCGGATGGTGATAATCCGATGCTTTGGAATTTCCTACCACTTGGATGGAGCACCACAAGTAGAATAGGTAAGGGCCGGTAGTAGTAGAAGAATAATGTTAATAAGTATTATTAACATATGTCTTGCTCCTTTATCTGGCGTCTATCCTGGAAGACCACGCCAGGAACAGAGCTGGTAATAAGAAAAAATAAACTGGTTACCCATAGTCATGATAATATAACATTTAAGAATTGAAAAGAATGATAAATGCCAAAATCATTACTGGTAACCAGCAAACAAAATAAAGAAACAAACAGTAATACTCCTGGTAGATCACCCTACCTGATTAGGAGAAGAATGGAGGTGAAGTGACTCTCCAAACTTCAACCCACACCAGGTAAGGTCAATATTACCAGGAGTAGAAACTAACAAATCGGACACCAGGAACTAGTTTCGCCCCAGCCCGCCAGAGGGGGGGGGGTGCACGCGACGTAACTAATGGTTCCTGGTTGCCCGAACAACCTTAACCCCACTTACACCTACTTTTCCCTCACACGGACTTCATGGTCTCGTGTGTCACACAGCAGAAGGGAAGTATGCCAGACATGAGGAGGTCAATGACATCATAAAGAGAAACCTCGCCACAGCCCGTTGCCCAGCTCAACGGGAACCCCAAGTGCAGAGGTCTGACGGAAGTCTAAAGCGTCCTGATGGAGCCACTATGCTACCTTGGAAGGATGGAAAGCAGATTGCCTAGGACTACACATGTGCCGCCACATTGGCAGACACCTACTTGCCATACTCCATAGTGGAAGGGGGTGGAGCTGCCAGCCACAAGGAGACTCAGAAGATCCGCAAATATGATGACCTTCCCCCTTGCTATAACTTCATCCCAATTGGGTCGGAGACCCTTGGAGCATGGGGCAAGTGTGCTCTAAAGTTCCTCAAAGAGCTGGGTGAAAAGCTCATCATAGAAACAAAGGACCACAGGGCGACCAGCTTCCTCTTTCAGAGACTCAGTGTTGCGATCCAGAGAGGAAATGCTTGCAGCATTCTGGGCACGCGGCCCACCGCCGGGGAGCTGGACGAAGTATTCGAGATGTAGCTCTGAGTTACCTATGTTGTTTTACTTAGTATCATATTTTTGTGAATGTTTTGTCAATGTATTTTGTCTTTAAATAAAATATATATATATATATAATATAGGGGGTGGTAGGAGAAAATTCTCAAACAGCTTCAGGGAGAATCTTGAGTTTTCCCTGAAGCAAGTTGATTCTTTTCTCTGAGGATGAGGGTCCCTATAACAGTTCTAGAGGTGGTACCTCCCTATATAAATATAATATATATATATATATATATATATATATATATATATATATATATATATATATATATATATATAATATATATATATCCAGCACTTGGTGATGTTTCAGAGAGGCTGCTGTCTGAACTCACCAAATTTTCCAACCTGTGCCTGGCTGGCAGTGTCCCAGAGGCCATCAGACCCCTTTTCTTTGGTGCCTCAATGCGTGCCCTCCGGAAAAAGGATGGCGGAATCAGGCCCATTGCAGTGGGTAATACCCTTCGGCGCCTAGTCGCCAAGGCTGCAGTAAGAATGCTGAATCAAAAGGCTGCTGCAATGTTGAAACCAACGCAGATTTGTTTCGGCGTTCAACAGGGCTGTGAAGCAGCTGCCCACGCAGCACGAGTATATATAAAAAAAACATGTCCGATGAAAAAGCCTTGGTCAAATTGGACTTTGTCAACGCTTTCAACTCAGTCAGAAGGGTTGCTGCTCTCCAAGCAGTTTATAGAAACTTCCCTTCCCTTTATCCCTTCATAGAATCGTGTTATAGTGTGACTTCCAAACTATTGTTTGGGGACCATGAAATTGACTCATGTGAGGGCGTGCAACAGGGGGACCCTCTCGCCCCCTTTTTATTCTGTTTGGTCATCAAAGAAGTCACAGAAGCACTCTCCAGCGAGCTCAGTATCTGGTTCCTGGACGATGGTACCCTAGCTGGCACAACAAAATCTCTCCTAGAGGACATCAGTAAAATTAAAGACATGGGAGAAAGCCTGGGCCTTTCTTTAAACCCCACCAAATGTGAAATAGTTTCTACCAATCAACAGATGATTCAGAATATTAGTGCCGTTTTACCAGGAGCACGAGTCATTGATCCAGCCAATAGCACTCTCCTTGGTGCTGATCTTGGGTCCAATGCCATCGATCCGATCCTAGAAAAAAAAGTCTCGGGCCTCCGGACGATGGAAAGCAGGATGAAAGACATTGACACACACGATGCCTTCTACCTACTCACCAGGTGCCTGTCAATCCCAAAACTTACCTACTTTCTGAGATGCTCCTCAGCCTTCAGCAGTCCAAAACTCAAGGAATATGACTCTCTCCTTAAGACCATGCTAAAGAGTGTATTGAATCTTTCCCTTGAAGATGGACAGTGGTTACAAGCCTCACTTCCGGTCAGGCTTGGAGGGCTAGGAGTACTCAGATCCTCCCAGATTGCTCTACCAGCTTTCCTATCCTCTTCCATAGCATCAAACGAGTTGATAAGACAAATTCTTCCTGATACCCTCAGTGATGCCAGTGGCATCACTGAATGGGAGACTCTTGCTGTTCCAGCAGCAAACCCTAGTGCAGCACTGGCTTACAAACAGTCAAGCTGGGATGGCCCAATCGCTGAAAAGGTGCTTGCTAACATGCTCAGGGCTGCAACATCAGATAGGGAGATTGCCCGTCACCAGGCTGTGAGCGCACATCACTCCGGGGACTTCCTCCAGTCCCCATACCAGCAATGGGAACGCAATTCGACCCTAAGACCCTCCGTGTTGCAGTGACTCTGCGCCTTGCTGCCCCAATTCACAAAAAATATACGTGTATTTGTGGCAAAGCGCAAGCAGACCAATACGCTCCACATGGTCTTAACTGTTCCAAAACCAAGGGCTGGCATGCAAGACACAATGAGGTCAACGACATCATTAAGAGAACCCTTGCTACAGCAGGATGCCCAGCCGAGAGGGAGCCCCAATCACTAGTAGCCAACAATACACGCAACCCAGCAAACCACCCTGACGGGATCACCATCTATCCTTGGAAGAATGGCAAGCTCTTAGAATGGGACTATACCTGTGTGTCCACACTGGCTGACACCTATATCCATCACAGTGTCGGGCGACAGGGAGGAGCTGCTAACCACAGGGAGGAGTACAAGATCAGCAAGGACAGCAACATAAGCCAACAGTATCAATTTGTCCCAGTGGGATCAGAGACCTTGGGATCATGGGGAAAAAATGCCACATGTTTCCTTAAAGAATTGAGTTCCAGACTCATCGACGCCACCAGGGACCCAAGGGCAGCCACTTTCATGTTCCAGCGCCTCAGCATAGCCATAGAGAGGGCAAATGTTTGCTGCATACTTGGCTCACGTCCGGCCTCGGAGGAGCTGGAAGAAATTACATAAGAACATAAGAAAGGAGGAACACTGCAGCAGGCCTGTTGGCCCATACTAGGCAGGTCCTTTACAATTCATCCCACTAACAAAACATTTGCCCAACCCAATTTTCAATGCCACCCAAGAAATAAGCTCTGATGTGAAAGTCCCACTCAAATCCAACCCCTCTCACTCATGTACTTATCCAACCTAAATTTGAAACTACCCAAAGTCCCAGCCTCAATAACCCAACTAGGTAGACTGTTCCACTCATCATCTACCCTATTTCCAAACCAATACTTTCCTATGTCCTTTCTAAATCTAAACTTATCTAATTTAAATAGATTACTGCGGGTTCTCTCTTGGAGAGACATCCTCAAGACCTTATTAATATCTCCTTTATTAATACCTATCTTCCACTTATACACTTCGATCAGGTCTCCCCTCATTCTTCGTCTAACAAGTGAATGTAACTTAATAGTCTTCAATCTTTCTTCATAAGGAAGATTTCTAATGCTATGTATTATTTTAGTCATCCTACGCTGAATGTTTTCTAACGAATTTATGTCCATTCTGTAATATGGAGACCAGAGCTGAGCTGCATAATCTAGGTGAGGCCTTACTAATGATGTATAAAGCTGCAGTATGACCTCTGGACTTCTGTTGCTTACACTTCTTGATATAAATCCCAGTAATCTATTTGCCTTATTACGTACGCTTAGGCATTGCTGTCTTGGTTTAAGGTTGCTGCTCACCATAACCCCCAAGTCCTTTTCGCAATCTGTATGGCTAAGTTCTACATCATTTAACTTATAAGTACTAGGGTTATGGGCACTCCCAAGCTTCAGAATCTTGCATTTATCTACACTGAACTGTATCTGCCACTTTTCTGACCAAGAATAGAGCTTGTTTAAATCCTCCTGAAGTTCCATAACATCTACGTTTGAATCAATTATCCTACCTATCTTTGTGTCATCGGCGAATTTGCTCATATCACTAGTAATTCCCTCATCAAGATCATTGATATATATTATAAACAACAACGGGCCCAAGACTGATCCCTGTGGAACGCCACTTGTTACAGATCCCCACTCGGATTTAACCCCATTTATGGACACTCTCTGCTTCCTGTCAGTGAGCCATGACTCGATCCACGAGAGCACTTTTCCCCGAATGCCATGAGCTGCCACTTTCTTTAACAGTCTATGGTGTGGAACTCTATCAAAAGCCTTACTAAAATCTAAGTAAATAATATCAAATTATTGACGTGTACTTTGCAGTGGTGACGTGTACTTAGCTCAGTGGTGACGTGTACTTAGCTCTGTGAAGACCTGTTTGTGTGCTCTTGAGTGGTGACCTGTACTTTGAGTGCTGACCTGTACTTAACTCTGTGAAGAAGTGTCTTGTTTGCTCCGTGGACTGAACCAAGATGCCCTCCATCGAGCAACTTTACCAGCAAATTAAGGAAGAATTGAGGGCAGCGAAGATGGAGATACGGCGACTGACCGAAGAAAACAAGAGGATTCGTAGTAGTCCTCCTGTTTCGAGTCCTCAGGTCAAGAAGGGATCGTGGTCAGTGGTTGGACAGCAGGGGACGACGAAGTTGACGATCAAGAAGACGAATGGAAAGCCAGAAACGATGAAGAAGAAAGAGACTGCTGTGGAAACTCCCGTGGAAACCTCCAACGCATTCTCGGTGCTACCCGACGAATGTGAGTCTACTACTGGGATCGTCACGACGAACGACAACAAGGAAGGTAAGAATATTGTTGTTGTTGGGGATAGCCAGGTTAGATACATGGATAGGGCATTCTGCTTGAAGGACAGGAGTAGGAGACAAAGGGTATGCTTTCCTGGGGCTGGGATGGAGGACATTGTTAGCCGGCTTGACAACATCATGAACGGTAATGGGATCAATCCTATTATTTGCCTCAGTGCTGGAGGCAATGATGTTGGCAAGCGTAGAAGTGAGGATTTAGTTAGAAAGTTCAGGACAGCTATAGACATGATTAGGAAGAAGGGGGGGCGCCCTGTTATATGTGGCATTTTGCCAAGAAGAGGTGTTGGTAATGAATGGTTGTCCAGAGCAATTGGTATTAATTGTTGGCTGGATAAACACTGTAAGGATAATGCAGTACCATTCATTGACAACTGGGACAACTTCTATGGCCGAAATGACATGTATGCCAGGGATGGGGTTCACTTATCCAGGGCAGGTGTGGGTTTTTTGCTAACTCAGTTGAGGGGTTGTTAGGACTTTAAACTAGGATTAGTTAGAGGTATGGGGTTTTTGCAGGAAAACTGTGAAGTCGCAGGTAGTAATATGAGAAACTAGGAGAACTAGTAATAGGCAAAATGAGGTGGATTTTTGGAAAGCCAGTGCACTAATTGACAAGGACAGTAATAGGTTTAGTGGAATAATAGAAAAAAGCAGGAAGGGTAAAGAGATGGAGGGTCATTAAAAGTTTATTACACAAATAGTCGCAGTGCTAGGAATAAGATGGACGAGTTGAGACTAGTTGCTAGTGCAGGTAACATAGATGTATTTGCCATTACTGAGACGTGGTTTAATTCAAAAAGTCGGGACATGCCTGCAGAATGTCATATTCAGGATTTTAAATTGTTCCAAGTAGATAGAAGTATCGGAAGGGGGTGGGGTGGCATTGTATGTCCGAGATTGCTTGAACTGTTGCATAAAAACGGGTATTAAGTCTGAAGTAAACACATACAGAGTCTGTTTGGATAGAATTTTCAGAGGGGCATGAAAAACTGATTTTAGGAGTGATAAAACCGTCCCCCAAACTTAGATAGGGACCAAGGAAACTACTATGGGAGGAAATTGTTAGGGCCACAAGGCACGATAATGTAGTAATTCTAGGAGACTTTAACTTTAGTCAAATTGATTGGAATTTCTTGACTGGGAATTTAGAATCATACGATTTCTTAGAAGTAGTTCAGGATTGTTTTTTGAAGCAGTTTGTGACAGAACCTACAAGGGAAATAACCTGCTTGACTTAGTTCTGGCAAACAATGAATCCCTTGTTAATAATTTAGAAGTTTCAGAGGAACTGGGTGCTAGCGACCACAAATCAATTACATGTAGAATTGAATGGGAAATATGATAGTAGGGATAACTCAGTAAAAGTCCCAGATTTTCGCTTAGCAGATTACGATGGGCTTAGAGAACACTTATCATCTGTTGACTGGGGTAACGAAGAGAGCTATCAATATGACAGTTTTCTGAACACAATACATGCTGCTCAAAGAACGTTAATCCCTTATAAGGAAATTAGATCAAATAGAAATGACCCAAAATGGATGAATAATAGGCTGAGATATCTACTAGGGCATAAGAAAGGAATTTAATAGGCGTATCAAAAGAGGCGAGGGTCATCTTATGAATCAGTATATTGACATTAAAAAGGGACATTAAAAAGGGGATAAGAAAAGCTAAAAGGGACTATGAAATTAAAGTTGCTAGGGATTCTAAAACTAACCCAAAAAGTTTTTTTCCCGGTCTATAGAACAAAAGTTCAGAGATAAGATAGGTCCCCTTAAAAATAACTATGGGCATCTTACTGACAAAGAGAATGAAATGTGGCTCGATTTTAAATAATTATTTTTCTCTCGGTTTTTACACAGGAAGACACTAATAATATTCCGGTAATTAATTTTTATAGTGGATCAGAAGAAGATAAATTATGTAACATCACAGTCACTAGTGAAATGGTTTGTGAAGCAGATAGACAGACTGAAGCAAAAATAAGTCACCGGTCCTGATGAGGTTTTTTCAAGGGTTCTAAAGGAATTTCAAAATGGAAGTCTGTGAACCATTAACTAATATTTTTAATTTATCTCTTCAAACAGGTGCAGTGTCTGATATGTGGAAGATGGCTAATGTAATTCCTATTTTTAAAACAGGGGACAAGTCGTTACCGTCAAATTACCGCCCAATAAGCCTGACCCTCAATTGTAGCAAATTACTAGAGTCAATTATAGCTGAGATTATAAGAAGCCATCTCGATAAGCATGGCTTGATTAATGATACTCAGCATGGATTCACAAAAGGCCGGTCTTGTCTAACTAATTTATTGACTTTCTTCAGTAAAGCTTTTGAGGCTGTTGACCACGATAAAGAATTTGATATTATTTACTTAGATTTTAGTAAGGCATTTGATAGAGTTCCGCACCAAAGACTGTTGAAGAAAGTAGCAGTTCATGGCATTGGGGGAAGGGTGCTCTCGTGGATCGAATCATGGCTCACAGACAGGAAGCAAAGAGTGTCCATAAATGGGGTTAAATCCGAGTGGGGATCAGTAACAAGTGGCGTTCCACAGGGATCAGTCTTGGGGCCGTTGTTGTTTATAATATATATCAATGATCTTGATGAAGGAATTACTAGTGATATGAGCAAATTCGCCGATGACACGAAGATAGGTAGGATAATTGATTCAAACGTAGATGTTAGGGAACTTCAGGAGGATTTAGACAAACTCTACTCTTGGTCAGAAAAGTGGCAGATGCAGTTCAATGTAGATAAATGCAAGGTTCTGAAGCACGGGAGTGTCCATAACCCTAGCACTTATAAGTTAAATAATGTAGAACTTAACCATACAGATTGCGAAAAGGACTTGGGGGTTATGGTAAGCAGCAACCTTAAACCAAGACAGCAATGCCTAAGCGTACGTAATAAGGCAAATAGATTACTGGGATTTATATCAAGAAGTGTAAGCAACAGAAGTCCAGAGGTCATACTGCAGCTTTACACATCATTAGTAAGGCCTCACCTAGATTATGCAGCTCAATTCTGGTCTCCATATTACAGAATGGACATAAATTCGTTAGAAAACATTCAGCGTAGGATGACTAAATTAATACATAGCATTAGAAATCTTCCTTATGAAGAAAGATTGAAGACTCTTAAGTTACATTCACTTGTTAGACGAAGAATGAGGGGAGACCTGATCGAAGTGTATAAGTGGAAGATAGGTATTAATAAAGGGGATAATTAACAAGGTCTTGAGGATATCTCTCCAAGAGAGAACCCGCAGTAATGGATTTAAATTAGATAAGTTTTAGATTTAGAAAGGACATAGGTAAGTATTGGTTTGGAAATAGGGTAGTAGATGAGTGGAACAGTCTACCTAGTTGGGTTATTGAGGCTAGGACTTTGGGTAGTTTCAAATTTAGGTTGGATAAGTACATGAGTGGGATGGGTTGGATTTGAGTGGGACTTGCACATCAGAGCTTATTCTTGGGTAGCATTGAAAATTGGGTAGGTCAAATGTTTGTTAGTGGGATGAATTGTAAAGGACCTGCCTAGTATGGGCCAACAGGCCTGCTGCAGTGTTCCTCCTTTCTTATGTTCTTATGTTCTTTATCGTGGTCAACAGCCTCAAAAGCTTTACTGAAGAAAGTTAATAAATTAGTTAGACAAGACCAGCCTCTTGTGAATCCATGCTGAGTATCATTAATCAAGCTATGCTTATCGAGATGGCTTCTTATAATCTCAGCTATAATTGACTCTAGTAATTTGCCTGCAATTGAGGTCAGGCTTATTGGGAGGTAATTTGACGGTAACGACTTGTCCCCTGTTTTAAAAATAGGAATTACATTAGCCATCTTCCACATATCAGACACTACACCTGTTTGAAGAGATAAATTAAAAATATTAGTTAATGGTTCACAGAGTTCCATTTTGCATTCCTTAAGAACCCTTGAAAAAGACTCATCAGGACCCGGCGACTTATTTTGCTTCAGTCCGTCTATCTGCTTCACAACCATTTCACTAGTGACTGTGATGTTACATAATTTATCTTCTTCTAGCCCACTATAAAACTTAATTACTGGAATATTGTTAGTGTCTTCCTGTGTAAAAACTGAGAGAAAATAATTATTTAAAATCGAGCACATTTCATTCTCTTTGTCAGAAAGGTGCCCATAGTTATTTTTAAGGGGACCTATCTTATCTCTAACTTTTGTTCTATAGACCGGGAAAAAACTTTTTGGGTTAGTTTAGAATCCCTAGCAACTTTAATTTCATAGTCCCTTTTAGCTTTTCTTATCCCCTTTTTAATGTCCCTCTTAATGTCAATATACTGATTCATAAGGTGACCCTCACCTCTTTTGATACTCCTATAAATTCCTTTCTTATGCCCTAGTAGATATTTGAGCCTATTATTCATTCATTTTGGGTCATTTCTATTTGATCTAATTTCTTTATATGGGATAAACGTTCTTTGAGCAGCATGTATAGTGTTCAGAAAACTGTCATATTGATAGCTCTCTTCGTTACCCCAGTCAACAGATGATAAGTGTTCTCTAAGCCCATCGTAATCTGCTAAGCGAAAATCTGGGGAATGTTTTCTGAGTTTATCGCTACTATCGTACTTCCATTCAATGCTAAATGTAATTGATTTGTGGTCGCTAGCACCCAGTTCCTCTGAAATTTCTAAATTATTAACAAGGGATTCATTGTTTGCCATAACTAAGTCAAGCAGGTTATTTCCCCTTGTAGGTTCTGTCACAAACTGCTTCAAAAAACAATCCTGAACTACTTCTAAGAAGTCGTACGATTCTAAATTCCCAGTCAAGAAATTCCAATCAATATGACTAAAGTTAAAGTCTCCTTGAATTACTACATTATCGTGCCTTGTGGCCTTAACAATTTCCTCCCATAGTAGTCTCCCTTGGTCCCTACCTAAGTTTGGGGGACGGTATATCACTCCTAAAATCAGTTTTTCATGCCCCTCTGAAAATTCTATCCAAACAGACTCTGTATGTGTTACTTCAGACTTAATACCCGTTTTTATGCAACAGTTCAAGCGATCTCGGACATACAATGCCACCCCACCCCCCTTCCCGATACTTCTATCTACTTGGAACAATTTAAAGCCCTGAATATGACATTCCGCAGGCATGTCCCGACTTTTTGAATTAAACCATGTCTCAGTTAAGGCAAATACATCAATGTTACCTGCACTAGCAACTAATCTCAACTCGTCCATCTTATTCTAGCACTACGGCAATTAGTATAATAAACATTGAAAGACTCTCCTTTCTCTTTGCCCTTCCTGCTCATTTCTGTTTTTCTACTAAACCTATTACTGTCCTTATCACCCAAAGTCCCTGGCTTTTCAATATCTACCTCGTTCTGCTTATTACTAGTTCCCCTAGAACTCGTAATATTACTACACTGGGACTTCACTGTTTTCCTGCCAAACCCATACCACTAACTATTCCTAGTTTAAAGTCCTAACTGCTCCCTCCACTGCAGTTGCCAGTGCTACCACCCCAGACCTAGATAAGTGAACCCCATCCCTGGCATACATGTCATTTCTGCCATAGAAGAGGTCCCAGTTGTCAATGAATGTTACCCGCATTTTCCTTACAGTATTTGTCCAGCCAGCAATTGACACCATTTGCCCTGGACAACCATTCATTTCCAACTCCTCTCCTTGGCAAAATACCACATATGACAGGGTTCCCACCCTTACTCCTAATTATTTCTATTGCTGACCTATACCTGCTAATCAGGTCTTCACTCCTACGTCTGCCAACATCGTTGTCTCGAGCACTGAGACAGATAATAGATTGCTCCCATTACTTCTCATGATGTCATCCAGATGGCTAACAATATCCTCCATCCCAGCCCCAGGAAAGCAAACTCTCTGTCTCCTACTCCTGTCCTTCAAGCAGAACGCCCTATCCATATACCTAACTTGGCTATCCCCAACAACAACAATATTTTCCTTAAACCCTTTCCCTTTAATTTTCTTTCGTCGTGACGGGTTTCCCCGTAGTCACTCACATTCGCGGGGGTAGCACTGAAAAATGTATTAGAGGTTTTCCACAACTTTTCCCCGGCAGGGGTTTTTTCTTCTTTAAAACGTTTAACCTTTCCAAATTTGTCTTTTTGAAACTCAATTCGTTTTTCCCCCCTGTCCACCACTGACCAGTTTTCCCCTTTTTGACCTGAGGACCCAAAAAAGGAAAAGGAAAAAACTAAAAATCTTCTTTTTTTTTCCTCCGGGCAGTTGCCGAATCCTCTTCGGGCCCTCCCCAATTTTTTCCTTAAGCTGTTTTTGGGAAAGGGGTTTCTCGTGGGGGCTCTTGCTTCAGTTTCGTAGAGAGAGAACAAACGGTCTTTCCCCAGAGCTAAAAAAAATTTAACCCCCGTCCAACCCCCCCCTGCCAAAAGCCAACCAATCAGGAGGGTACTGCGCACACGTCCGCCCAGCCCAATAGCGAAAGCGAACAATGAACTTGATACATTGTGGCCCTTTTTTATTTATTTTTAAAAAACCCAAAACGCAATACCTAAACGTACGAAAAGGCAAATAGATTTCCCGGGATTTTAAAATCAAAGGGAAAATGAAGCAACAAAGCCAGAGGTCATACTGCAGCTTTTTGCATCATTAGTAAAGGGCCCCACCTAGAAATTTTGCAGCTCAAATTTTGGTCCTCCACATTTCAGAATGGACATAAATTCGTTAGAAAACATTCAGCGTAGAATGACTAAATTAATACATAGCATTAGAAATCTTCCTTATGAAGAAAGATTGAAGACTTTTAAAATTTACATTCAGTTGTTAGACGAAGAATGAGGGAGACATGATCGAAGTGTATAAGTGGAAGATGGGTATTAATAAAGGGGACATTAATAAGGTCTTGAGGATGTCTCTCCAAGAGAGAACCCTCAGTAATGGATTTAAATTAGATAAGTTTAGATTTAGAAAGGATGTAGGAAAGTATTGGTTTGGAAATAGGGTAGTTGATGAGTGGAACAGTCTACCTAGTTGGGTTATTGAGGTTAGGACTTTGGGTAGTTTCAAATTTAGGTTGGATAAATGCATGAGTGAGAGGGGTTGGATTTGAGTGGGACTTGCATATCAGAGCTTATTTCTTGGGTAGCAATGAAAATTGGGTTGGGCAAATGTTTTGTTAGTAGGATGAATTGTAAAGGACCTGCCTAGTATGGGCCAACAGGCCTGCTGCAGTGTTCCTCCTTTCTTATGTTCTTATGTTCTTATTCTGTTTATTACATAAGAACATAAGAACATAAGAAAGGAGGAACACTGCAGCAGGCCTGTTGGCCCATACTAGGCAGGTCCTTTACAATTCATCCCACTAACAAACATTTGACCTACCCAATTTTCAATGCTACCCAAGAAATAAGCTCTGATGTGCAAGTCCCACTCAAATCCAACCCATCCCACTCATGTATTTATCCAACCTAAATTTGAAACTACCCAAAGTCCTAGCCTCAATAACCCAACTAGGTAGACTGTTCCACTCATCTACTACCCTATTTCCAAACCAATACTTTCCTATGTCCTTTCCTATGTCTTCTGTTGCTTACACTTCTGTCCTTTTACTTTACTTCTTGATATAAATCCCAGTAATCTATTTGCCTTATTACGTACGCTTAGGCATTGCTGTCTTGGTTTAAGGTTGCTGCTTACCATAACCCCCAAGTCCTTTTCGCAATCTGTATGGTTAAGTTCTACATTATTTAACTTATAAGTGCTAGGGTTATGGACACTCCCGAGCTTCAGAACCTTGCATTTATCTACATTGAACTGCATCTGCCACTTTTCTGACCAAGAGTAGAGTTTGTCTAAATCCTCCTGAAGTTCCCTAACATCTACGTTTGAATCAATTATCCTACCTATCTTCGTGTCATCGGCGAATCTGCTCATATCACTAGTAATTCCTTCATCAAGATCATTGATATATATTATAAACAACAACGGGCCCAAGACTGATCCCTGTGGAACGCCACTTGTTACTGATTCCCACTCGGATTTAACCCCATTTATGGACACTCTTTGCTTCCTGTCTGTGAGCCATGATTCGATCCACGAGAGCACCCTTCCCCCAATGCCATGAGCTGCTACTTTCTTCAACAGTCTTTGGTGCGGAACTCTATCAAATGCCTTACTAAAATCTAAGTAAATAATATCAAATTCTTTATCGTGGTCAACAGCCTCAAAAGGTATACAATACCGACAGGTTGTTAGGTAAGACACATATGCAACAGTTAGACAACTTTATTCCGAAACGTTTCGCCTACACAGTAGGCTTCTTCAGTCGAATACAGAAAGTAGGCAGGAACAGTAGAGATGTGAAGACGATGTAATCAGTCCATCACTACTGTTCCTGCCTACTTTCTGTATTCGACTGAAGAAGCCTACTGTGTAGGCGAAACGTTTCGGAATAAAGTTGTCTAACTGTTGCATATGTGTCTTACCTAACAGCCTCAAAAGCTTTACTGAAGAAAGTTAATAAATTAGTTAGACAAGACCGGCCTCTTGTGAATCCATGCTGAGTATCATTAATCAAGCTATGCTTATCGAGATGGCTTCTTATAATCTCAGCTATAATTGACTCTAGTAATTTGCCTACAATTGAGGTCAGGCTTATTGGGCGGTAATTTGACGGTAACGACTTGTCCCCTGTTTTAAAAATAGGAATTACATTAGCCATCTTCCACATATCAGACACTGCACCTGTTTGAAGAGATAAATTAAAAATATTAGTTAATGGTTCACAGACTTCCATTTTGCATTACTTTAGAACCCTTGAATAAATGTTCACATAGAATATCAAATATAGGGGGTGGTAGGAGAAGAAAATATTCAAACATCTCCAGGGAGAACCTTGAGTTTTCCCTGAGGTACGGTTATTGCCTTCTCTGAGGATGAGGGTCCCCAGTCCAGCCATAGAGGTGGTACTTCCCTATATTTTAATAATATATATATATATATATATATATATATATATATATATATATATATAAAATATATATATATATATATATATATATATATATAATATATACATATATAATATATATATATATATATATATATATATAATATATATATATATATATATATATATATATATATACATATATATATATATATAAAGATATCTTCAAAATATCATCGAATACTCTCTCTCTCTCTCATTGAGGATCAAAAGAATGTACCGAGGTAATATCTGTTCGCTTCAGTTCTAATTACATTTCCAGACACCCCGGGGGAAAAAATTGTATGTAATCGGTCTATGATAGTTTCCCTCTCGCGAAAGTTTTTGATAAACAGTCCGCGGGGGAGGGAGGAAGGGGGGAGAGGGAGAGGAAATTGGGGTGGGAGTGAAGGGAAAGGGTGAGGGAAATAAGTAGGGATACCTGCATGAGGGACGAGGGGAAAATTGTCCTGTTGATCTACTGATAAATTTTTAACGCAGTTTCTTCTATTTCTGTTCTGTTGTTGTTGTTATTATTATTATTACTATTATTATTATTATTATTATTATTATTATTATTATTATTATTATTATTATTATTATTAATGCGGAAGCCCTAAATCCGTAAAGGTTACACAGAGCCATTTTTACTCCTACCATTCCAGTGTAACTTATACCAGCCCAGTGTAACTTATACCAGTCGAATGTAACTTATACCAGCCTAGTGTAACTTATACCAGTCGAATGTAACTTATACCAGCCCAGTGTAACTTATACCAGTCGAATGTAACTTATACCAGCCCAGTGTAACTTATACCAGTCGTATGTAACTTATACCAGCCCAGTGTAACTTACACCAGTCTGGTGTAAGTAGTAGCACCCAGAAGTCCTCAGGAACCGGACCCGCTTCAGAAAAGCTCCTAGGTAGACCCAGGAACCTTAGTTTCTTTCTTTAAAACGAACGTAACCGTCAACATAACCGGAAACATGTAATCGCCGAACGTAATCTTCAGGGTAATCGCAGGTTAAAAAAATATTACGCAAAAGGTAATCGGGAGAGAGAGAGAGAGAGAGAGAGAGAGAGAGAGAGAGAGAGAGAGAGAGAGAGAGAGAGAGAGAGAGAGAGAGTTTCTCCAGGTATACACAAATACAGTTACATTGATTATCATACATAGCAGTATATGTGTAGAGAACCCGGGATAACCCAAAAAAATCAAAGTAATTTATTTACATTGGGGTCCTTTAGACAGAAATATTGTCGACATTAATGCAATCGTAAATAGCGTAATTTCAAAGTAATCTAATAGAGAACGGCAAATGTAATCGAAGTTATATATAATCGAAAATACAATGTAAAAAAAAATGTAATCTACGGTAAAATCGTAGATGTCATTATAATTTTAATGGAAAAAAGGTAATCGTTATTATAATCGTTAAACCAAAATATAAATAATGGTGGGAAAATAATGTCAGAAATGTTGAACAAAATTGTAATCGTAAAATGTAATCACGAACAACATCGTAAATGTAATCACGAACAACATCGTAAATGTAATCACGAACAACATCGTAAATGTAATCACGAACAACATCGTAAATGTAATCACGAACAACATCGTAAATGTAATCACGAACAACATCGTAAATGTAATCACGAACAGCATCGTACATGCAATTCCGATCATCGTAAAGCATAATCATGAACATAATCGTAAATGTAATCGCAAATGTAATAGCAAAGTAATCCGACATGCTTCGTACGCCGATGAGAGATATACACAAATTTCTTCTCTCTCATCGTCCTCGCTAACACTCGTATGCTACTCTCTCATCTGTCCTCTCTCTTCCTCGTCTCATCACTTCCCCCTCATCTCTTCTCGCTCATCTCTCTCTCCTCTCCTCTCTCTCTCTCTCTACGCTCCTCTCTCTCCTCTCTCTCGCTCTCTCTCTCTCCTGCTCTCTCCTCTCTCTCTCTCTCTCCTCTCTCTCTCTCTCTCTCTCTCTCTCTCCTCTCTTCTCTCTCTCGCTCTCTCTCTCTCTCTCTCTCTCCTCCCTCTCTCATCTCTCTTCTCTCTCCTCTCCGTCTCTCCTCTTCTCTCCTCTCATCCTCTCTCATCTCCCTCCTCTCTCTCCTCTCTCTCTCTCTCTCTCGTCTCTATCTCCTCTCTCTCTCTCACTCTCTCTCTCCTCTCTCCTCTCTCTCCTCTCTCCTCTCTCTCTCTCTCATCCTCGCTCCTCTCCTCTCTCTCTCTCCTCTCTCTCTCCTCTCTCCTCTCCTCTCTCTCTCTCTCTCTCTCTCTCTCTCTCTCCTCGCTCTCCTCTCTCTCTCTCCTCTCTCTCTCTCTCTCTCTCCTCTCTCTCTCTCTCTCCTCTCCCTCTCTCTCTCTCTCGCTCTCTCTCGCTCTCATTCGACTTTCTTCGGAAAGACCGGAGAAAAGGAAAGGTAAGATTAATAAAGAAACAAAAAAGAGATATAGAAAGACGGATAATAGCAGTGCGTGGTGGATAGAGTTCAAACCCTTGTGGTAACCCTTATTGGAACCGGAGGGTTTCGAATCCCCTGACACTCTCCCTCCTACCACTCCCTTTCTTCTCTTTCTTCTCTCTCTCTCCTTCCCTCTCACTCAGTGATTATCCCTTCTATCTCTATCCCCCCCATTCTTCCTTCTATCCCTTCCTCCTTTACCCTGCCTCTCTCCCCTCCCCTTTCTTCCTCCCTCACCCACACAGGCAATTCTCTCTCTTTATGGCATAATTTCTATCACTGTCCCTCTCTCTCTCTCTCTCTCTCTCTCTATCTCTCTCTCTCTCTCTTTCAACAAACTAATGCAGCAGTTAGATGAAGCTAGTACAACAGTTAGAAGCTAAACATGCTACTACAGTATTAACTTGAAGCTAAGTAAGCTAGTATAGTAGTCAGACGAAGCTAAATAATAATAATAATAATAATAATAATAATAATAATAATAATTATAATAATAATAATAATAATAATAATAATAATAATAAATAATAATAATTGTAATAATAATAATAATAATTATAATAATAATAATAATAATAATAATAATAATAATAATAATAATTATAATAATAATAATAATAATAATAATAATAATAATAATAATAATAATAATAATAATTGTAATAATAATAATAATAATAAATAATAATAATAAAATAATAATAATAATAATAATCTTTATTTCTACAAGTACATGTACAAGGTATACAGTCCCAGCTGATATCAGTGACATACTACTATATACAAAGCCACTTGTTATTACCTGGAGTTTACCTGGAGAGAGTTCCGGGGGTCAACGCCCCCGCGGCCTGGTCTGTGACCAGGCCTCCTGGTGGATCAGAGCCTGATCAACCAGGCTGTTACTGCTGGCTGCACGCAAACCAACGTACGAGCCACAGCCCGGCTGGTCAGGAAACGACTTTAGGTGCTTGACCAGTGCCAGCTTGAAGACTGCCAGGGGTCTGTTGGTAATCCCCCTTATGTATGCTGGGAGGCAGTTGAACAGTCTCGGGCCCCTGACACTTATTGCTGAGCATTTCGGGCAAATTAGATCAGTTTTGTCCCAGGATGCGACCCACACCAGTCGACTAACACCAAGGTACCTATTTTACTGATGGGTGAACATAGACAACTGGTGTAAGGAAACACGCCCCATATTTCTACCTTCGCCGTGAATCGAACCCGGACGCTGGCCGTGTGAAGCGAAAGCTTTAGCCACTAGGCCACAGGGCTAGTACAGTAGTTAGACGAAGCTAAATGAGCTAGTGCAGTAGTTAGACGAAGCCAAATATGCTAGTACAGTAATTAGATGGAACTAAGCAAGCTAGTTCATTATTTGTATGAATCTAGACAGGCGGCTGGTGCGCGGCTAGTGCGCGGCTAGTGCGCGGCTAGTGCGCGGCTAGTGCGCGGCTAGTGCACTGCTTAAAGAGATGCAAAATATTTAATAATGATAATTCTAAAAGTAATCCACTTAATTTTTTTATACATAATTGAGTGACTGAAGCTCATACACAGGCAGCTAAATAAGCAGGATGGATGCTAGAGAGCCCAGTGTGAGCTCAACCTGAGCCCAGCCTGAGCCCAGTAACTCCTCGTCATTCAAGCAGCCCGTACGGGACTCATTCCTTTTTTTTTTTTTGCTCGTTTCCCGAGCCCTGCCGTGGAAAATGAAATATAATGCTGAGTTCTAGCCAATAGTTGAAGTACTGTCTTCGTCTGGGGGACCCAGTCAGAGTCTCGTAACTTGTGCTTCAGTGTGGCTGCTGGTGGTGGTGGGTGAGGAAGTGTGATGTGAAACAGCTAACAGTAGTTCTAGTCTTGAGTGACGTGACGCACGATAGACATAGACTCGGGTGACATGAATCAGTGTAGTTCTAGACTTGGATAACGAGAAGCAGTGTAGTTCTAGACTTGGATAACGAGAAGCAGTGTAGTTCCAGACTTGGATAACGAGAAGCAGTGTAGTTCTAGACTTGGATAACGAGAAGCAGTGTAGTTCTAGACTTGGATAACGAGAAGCAGTGTAGTTCTAGACTTGGATAACGAGAAGCAGTGTAGTTCTAGACTTGGATAACGAGAAGCATGGAGTTCTA
>NC_069404.1:68549124-68551624 GCF_026875155.1 Cherax quadricarinatus
ACTGTGTTGTCAATAAAGGATCACATTAAACTGCATGTGTGTTTATGTTTCCATTGTGTCGGTATTTTATACCATTTATTTTCAGTAGTAGTAGTAGTTAGTGGTAGTAGTTAGTAGTAATCGTTAGTAGTAGTAGTTAGTAATAGTAGCAGTTATTAGTAGTAGTAGTAGTAGTTAGTGGTAGTAGTTAGTAGTAATCGTTAGTAGTAGTAGTTAGTAATAGTAGCAGAGAGTAGCAGTAGTAGTAGTTGTAGTAGTAGTTAATAGTAGTAGTAGAAGTTAGTAGTAGTAGTTAGTAATAGTAGCAGTTAGTAGTGGCAGAAGTAGTAGTAAGTTAATAGAAGAAGTAGAAGTTAGTAGTAGTAGTAGTAGTAGGTAGTAGTAATCGTTAGTAGTAGTAGTTAGTAGTAGTAGCAGTTAGTAGTAGTACTTAGTATTAGTAGTAGCAGTAGTAGTAGTTAGTAGTAGTAGTAGTGGAAACATAAACACACATGCAGTTTAATGTGATCCTTTATTGACAACGTCAGGTTCAGAATGTTGAGATCAGGTGGAGAATGCTGCATCTCCACCTGACCTCAACATTCTGAACCTGACTATAAATACTCAGTACCTTCCACCCCAGGTAGATCTGTTTGTGACTTGAAAAAGCCCACTGTGTTGTCAATAAAGGATCACATTAAACTGCATGTGTGTTTATGTTTCCATTGTGTCGGTATTTTATACCATTTATTTTCAGTAGTAGTAGTAGTAGTAGTAGTAGTTAGTGGTAGTAGTTAGTAGTAATCGTTAGTAGTAGTAGTTAGTAATAGTAGCAGTTAGTAGCAGTTAGTAGCAGTAGTAGTAGTAGTAGTTAATAGTAGTAGTAGAAATTAGTAGTAGTAGTTAGTAATAGTAGCAGATAGTAGTAGTAGTAGTAGTAGTAGTAGTAGTAGTTAATATTAGTAGTAGAAGTTAGTAGTAGTAGTTAGTTGTAATCGTTAGTAGTAGTAGTTAGTAGTAGTAGCAGTTAGTAGTAGTACTTAGTATTAGTAGTAGCAGCAGTAGTAGTTAGTAGTAGTAGTAGTAGTAGTAGTAGTAGTAGTAGTTAGTATTAGTAGCAGTAGTTAGAAGTAGTAGTTAGCAGTAGTAGCAGTTAGTAGTAGTACTTAGTATTAGTAGTAGCAGTAGTATTAGTTAGTAGTAGTGGTAGTTAGTAGTAGTAGTTAGTAGTATTAGCAGTAGTTAGTAGTAGTAGCAGTTAGTAGTAGTACTTAGTATTAGTAGTAGCAGTAGTAGTAGTTAGTAGTAGTAGCAGTAGTTAGTAGTGGTAGCGGTAGTTAGTAGTAGTAGCAGTAGTTAGTAGTAGTAGTTAGTAGTAGTAGTAGTTAGTAGTAGTAGTAGTAGTAGTTAGTAGTAGTACTTGGTGGTGGTGGTAGTAGTAGTATTAGTAGTAGTAGTAGTAGTAGTAGTAGTAGTTAGTAGTAGTAGTTAGTAGTAGTACTTAGTAGTAGTAGTAGTAGTAGCAGTAGCTAGTAGTAGTATAGTTAGTAGTAGAAGTAGTAACAGTTAGTAGTAGTAGTTAGTAGTAATAGTTAGTAATAGTAATTAGTAGTAATAGTTAGAAACAGTAGTAGTTAGAAGAATTAGTAGTTAGTAGTAGCAGAAATTAGTAGTAGTAGTAGTTAGTAGTAGTAGTAGTAGTAGTTAGTAGCAGCAGTTGTAGTACTTAGTAGTAATAGTAGTAGTAGTTAGTAGCAGTAGTCAGTAGTAGTAAAAGTAGTTAGTAGTAGTAGTAGTTAGTAGTAGTAGTAGTTAGTAGTAGTAGTAATGGTAGTAGTACTGGGGGTGGTGGTAGTAGTAGTAACAGTAGTGCGGGAAGTTGTAATAGTAGTACTAGAGGTAATAGTACTAGTAGCTAGTGTCGGTAGTAGTGGTAGTATCACTTGTATTCGGGTGGTGGTGGTGATAGTAGTAGCTTTCCGCGAGGAGATCAGTCACAGTAAATACGACTCTGTGCTGAAGATAAGTGGATCCTGCGTGCTCTAGTTGGGTAGAAATATTCTTTTAATGTGTAGTGAGCTTTCAAGAACACCCGGCGGCCCTTGCATACAGGTTCTGGGTGTTTTTCCATATGGAAGTCATGTGTAAGCATAGTTTGGCCAATTCGTAAACGTTGAAGAGAGGGAAGTTCCTCATGGCTGACAGCGATGGAAGGAAGACAACCGGGAATCCAGTTGTGGTTCGACGGAAAATAACTTATTGTTCTCTAGGTCAAACCAACGCTGCTGCTAGCGAGTCCGGAGCCTCTAAGACAGTACTGAGTTTCAGTCAGAATAAGAGAAGTTGGTAGATCATGAGCAGCAGACCCATTAGCCGAGTCTGCATTCTGGCCACCGTGGACGCCAGTGTGCCAGGGGATCCAACAGGAAAATGGTTTCCCTGTAGTTTCTAGAAATTAGACATAATCTCAGTTGAATAAGGAGCCTTATAGGGGCGAGGAGTCACATTACTAGTGAGCCTG
>NC_069404.1:68559124-68579124 GCF_026875155.1 Cherax quadricarinatus
CTGAAAAAAATATTAATGATCTGATGGAAGCACTTGGCATCGACTACGAACCCAGTCCCCTGGAGGCTGTTCTAGATTCATCAAAAACGAGTCTGAAAGGTGCTTGCTGCATAACGGCAATAGTAAACCATCAGTTCCTGTGGGGCTATGCACCCCATATGAAAGAAACTTATGAGAATATAAAGCATATGTTGTAAGGGCATGAATATGATAAACATCAATGGCAGTTCTGTGGTGACTTAAAGGTTGTTGCTCTTGTGATGGGCTTGCAGGGCAGATACACCAAGTACTGCTGCTTTCAAATGTGAATGGGACAGCCGTACAAGGGGTTTCCCACTACATCAGGGGGAGATGGCCACATCGTCACTCATTGGAGCCTGGGATAAAAAAATGTTCTACATTCCCCTCTCACTGAACCAAATAAAATTTTGCTACCACCACTAAACATAAAACTGGGGCTCATGAAAAACTTTGTAAAAGTTATGGACAAATCCGGTCAAGGATTCAAGTACTACCAACCTTACCTCTACCACTACTACTTCCACTACCAACCTTACCTCTACCACTACTACTGTATTTAACATCAAAATTCCCCTCAGATTCGAGAGCTTCTTATAGATGGTGACTTTGAATCAGACCTTCATGGGGAGGAGAAAGCTGATTGGGAAGCATTCAAATCAGTGGTGAAGGGATTCCTCGGAAACAGAAGGGAAGGCAACTATGAAAAATTTGGGTTTTAAAATCCTCATCAAGGCTTAAAAGAACATGGGTTTGTAACATGTCACTTAAAATCCACTTTTTGGACTCACATTTAGACTTTTTTTTCCAGTGAATTCTGAGGCAGTTAGTGACGAACATAGTGAAAGATTTCACCAAGATATTTCAACCATGGAAAAATAATACCAGGGCAAATGGGGCACAAGAATGCTTGCAGACTATTGCTGGACATTGGCAAGAGATGATTCTTCAGCCCACTATAACCGTCAAGCAAAAAGGCAGAGAGTAGGTACGGATTAGAGTTTAAAACATTCTGACACATATTGTACTTATAATAAATAATAAAATATTAGCATTTTTCAAGTGACATTTGGATTCAGGATATGAAAAATACATAAAACATAAGAACATAAGAAAGAAGGAACACTGCAACAGGTCCAGGGTCCCCCCCCCCGGATTACCCCAAATGACCCACCCAGTCTGGACTTGAATGCATGATAAAAGCTACGGAGGGAGTTACAAACTGACGGAATTCATAGAAGACACCACCAGGAGGAGCCCCCCATTGCTGTGCAGACGACATAACTTGCCTATGTGTGGGAGCAATTTTGGTGGGTAAGTCTCATAGTATCTCGCCCCGCTGGCTGTATGTTATAGCATCACTCTCTCCCTTTAAATTTGAGTGCCCAAGAGACAGATAGGGAAAGCCCTGACAATATTTAATAAGTTATTTAAAAATCTTCAGAAGAGTTGTGTTGCCTAGTGACCTCTTCCCCCCCCCCTTTCTCAAAGAACAACAAGCTCGTTAACGTCGCGCCCCGCACGCAACAACTCACGCACACGTGTGCACCAATAAGTATTATAGTAAATATTAGTAATATAAATAGGGAATGGGAGTGAAATATAAATTTTATAATCTTCAAAAGAGTAGCGTAGACTGCGTGATAAAGTGACCCGCCCCCTTTTTCTAAAAGCCAGAGACAAGCACGTAAAGGAACACACAACGTACATACATGTAAAGTGACCCCCGCAATAAAGTGACCCCCGCAAAAAAAGTGAACCCCCACAATAAAATGACCCCCCAATAAAGTGACCCCCGCAATAAAGTGACCCCCTTTTTCTCAAAGACTAAGAGACAAGCGCGTAAACGCACGTGCACACACTCACACATGCATACACGCACACACGCACACACACACACACACACACATACACACACACACACACACACACACACACACACACACACATACACACACACACACACGTGTACACAAACTCAAACTTAACCTAACACATTAGCACATAAACACACACACACACACACACACACACACACACACACACACACACACACACACACACACACACACACATAAATCCACACATACACACACACAGAGCTCGAACCAGGGTCCTGCAGGAGAAAGTACGACTGAGGGACGAACCAGAGCACCGGAGAGTGTACCTAGATCGCGACAGAACGTAGCAGGAAAGGACGATAATGAGGGAGAGGGTACAAAGACGAAAGGAGGAACGGGATGCATCGATGAAGACGAGCAGAACCCAGACTCACGTGGAAGGACAAATACACCCTACAGAGACACCCGCAGAAGGACTCCAACCACAACAACCCCGAAACAACTGAATAATCTCAACCAAAACCCGCACACTGTTTCCTCTGCCCCCCACCACAAACCCCACCAACACCGTGACAACCCCAACGCAGCTGAACAAGCTCAACCAAAACCCACACACTGTTCCCTCTGCCCTCACCCCCACATCACAAACCCCACTGCTACATCAGCTCCCTACGGACACTCTGCCCTCACCCCCCCATCACAAACCCCACCCACACCACAAACCCCCATAGTGGCATGAAAGAATCAAAGAGAAGTCCCCAGACATCACAGCAGTCACAGAAACGAAACTCACTGAGACAATAACAGATGCAGTCTTCCCACCTGGATATCAGATCCTGTGGAAAGACAGAAGGAGCAGAGGGGGAGGAGGGGTTCCACTGCTCATAAAAAAACGATGGAGTTTTGAGGAAATGGAAGGCATGGACGAGATTAGAGAAAGGGACTACATAGTAGGTACAATTCAATCTGGAGAACATAAGGTAGTCATTGGAGTGATGTATAACCCACCACAGAACTGCAGGAGGCCAAGAGAGGAATATGATGAGAACAACAGAGCGATGGTGGACATACTGGCTGAGGTGGTGCGAACAGCTCAATCGTCAATCATGCAGAGCAAAGTTACTGGTAATGGGTGATTTCAACCACAGGGAGATCGATTGGGAAAGCATGGAGCCTCACGGGGGGCCCCGAAACATGGAGAGCCAAGATGATGGATGTGGTACTGGAAAACCTCATGCATCAACACATCAGGGACACTACCAGAGAGAGAGGGGAGGATGAACCAGCAAGACTGGACCTCGTGTTCACCCTGAGTAGCTCAGATATTGATGACATCACATATGAGAGGCCCCTCGGAGCTAGTGACCACGTAGTCCTGAGTTTTGATTACATGGTAGAGTTACAAGTGGGGAGGGTAACAGGAGTCGAAGGAAAAAAACCAAACTATAAAAAGGGGAACTACACAGGTATGAGGAACTTCCTGCGGGAGGTGCAGTGGAACAGAGAAATGATAGGAAAGTCAGTAAATGAAATGATGGAATAAGTAACAACAAAATGCAAGAAGGGAGAGGAGAGGTTTCTTCCCAAGGGCAACAGAAATAATGGGAAGACCAAAGCGAGTCCTTAATTTACCCGAAGGTGTAGGGAGGCAAAAACTAAGTGCATTGGAGAATGGAAGAGGTATAGAAGGCAAAGGACCCAGGAAAACAATGAAATCAGTCGAAGAGCCAGAAACGAATATGCACAGATAAGGAGAGAGGTCCAGCGACAGTACGAAAATGACATAGCATCGAAAGTCAAGTCTGACCCGAAACTGCTGTTTAGCCACACTAGGAGAAAGACAACAGTCAAAGACCAGGTGATCAGGCTAAGGAAAGAAGGTTGGGAACTCACAAGAAACGATTAAGAGGTATGTGAGAGGCTCAACACGAGATTTAAGGAAGTATTCACAGTGGAGACAGGAAGGACTCTGGGAAGACAGGACATAGGGGGACACCAACAGGGAATAGATCAACAAGTGCTGAATGATATGCACACAGCTGAGGAGGAGGTGAAGAAGCTGCTAAGTGGCCTTGATACCTCAAAGGCAATGGGACCGGACAACATCTCCCCGTGGGTCCTCAGGGAGGGAGCAGATGTACTGTGTATGCCACTTAACCACAATCTTCAACACATCCCTTGAAACTGGGCAACTACCCGAGGTATGGAAGACCGCAAATATAGTTCCCATTTTTAAAAAAGGAGACAGAAAAGAGGCACTAAATTACAAACCAGTGTCACTGACGTGTATAGTATGCAAAGTCATGGAGAACATTATCAGGAGGAGAGTGGTTGAGCACCTGGAATGGAACAAGATTATAAACGACAACCAGCACAGATTCATGGAAGGCAAATCCTGTGTCACAAACCTTCTGGAGTTTTATGACAAAGTTGCAGAAGTGCGACACGAGAGAGAGGGGTGGGTGGATTGCATTTTCTAGGAATACAAGAAGGCCTTCGACACAGTTCCTCACAGGAGACTAGTGCAGAAATTAGAGGAAAGGCACTGCAATGGATCAGAGAATACCTACAGGGAGGGAACAACGAGTCATGGTACGAGATGAGGTACCACAGTGGGCACTTGTGACGAGCGGGGTCCCACAGGGGTCTGTTCTAGGACCAGTGCTATTTTTGGTATATGTGAATGACATGATGGAAGGGATAGACTCAGAGGTGTCCCTGTTTACAGATGATGTGAAGTTAATGAGGAGAATTAAATCAGATGAGGATCAGGCAGGACTTCAAAGAGACCTGGACAGGCTGGACATGTGGTCCAGCAACTGGCTTCTTGAATTCAACCCTGCCAAATGCAAAGTCATGAAGATCGGAAAAGGGCAAAGAAGACCACAGACAGAGTATAGGCTAGGTGGCCAAAGACTGCAAACCTCGCTCAAGGAGAAAGATCTTGGGGTGACCATAACACTGAGCATGTCTCCGGAGGCAAACATCAACCAATAACTGCTGCAGCATACGGGCGCCTGGCAAACCTGAGAATAGTGTTCCGATACCTTAGTAAGGAATCTTTCAAGTCACTGTACACTGTGTACATCAGGCCCACACTGGAGAATGCAACACCAGTTGGAACCCACACCTGGTCAAGCACGTCAAGAAATTAGAGAAAGTGCAAAGGTTTGCAACAAGGCTATTTTCGGAGCTCAGGGGTATGTCCTACGAAGAAAGGTTGAGGGAAATTGGAACTGACGACACTGGAGGACAGAAGGTCAGGGAAGACATGATAACGACATACAAAATACTGCGTGGAATAGATAAGGTGGACAGAGGCAGGTTGTTCCAGAGAGGGGACACAGAAACAAGAGGTCACAATTGGAAGTTGAAGATTCAGACGAGTCAGAGGGATGTTAGGAAGTATTTCTTCAGTCATAGAGTCGTCAGGAAGTGGAATAGCCTAGCAAGTGATGTAGTGAAGGCAGGAACCATACATAGCTTTAAGACGAGGTATGACAAAGCTCAGGCAGCAGAGAGAGGACCTAGTAGCGATCAGTGAAGAGGCGGGGCCAGGAGCTGAGTCTCGACCCTTGCAACCACAATTAGGTGAGTTCAATTAGGTGAGTACACACACACACACACACACACACACACACCAGCGAGTCATGGTACGTGGCGAGGTGTCAGAGTGGGCAACTGTGACCAGCGGGGTCCCACAGGGATCAGTCCTAGGACCGGTGCAGTTTCTGGTGTTTGTGAACGACATGACGGAAGGAATAGACTCCGAAGTGTCCTTGTTTGCAGATGACGTGAAGTTGATGAGAAGAATTCATTCTATCGAAGACCAGGCAGAACTACAAAGGGATCTGGACAGGCTGCAGACATGGTCCAGCAACTGGCTCCTGGAGTTCAACCCCACCAAGTGCAAAGTCATGAAGATTAGAGAAGGGCAAAAAAGACCGCAAACGAAATACAGTCTAGGGGGCCAGAGACTACAAACCTCACTCAAAGAAAAAGATCTTGGGTTGAGTAAAACACCAGGCACATCTGAAGCGCACATAAACCAAATAACTGCTGCAGCATATGGGCGCCTAGCAAACCTCAGAACAGCATTCCGACATTTTAATAAGGAATCATTCAGGACCCTGTACACTGTGTACGTTAGGCCCATATTAGAGTATGCGGCACCAGTCTGGAACCCACACTAGCCAAGCACGTAAAGAAACTAGAGAAAGTGCAAAGGTTTGCAGGAATACTAGTCCCAGAGCTAAGAGGTATGTCCTACGAGGAGAGGTTAAGGGAAATCAACCTGACGATACTGGAGGACTGGAAAGAAAGGGGGGACATGATAACGACATACAAAATACTGAGAGGAATTGACAAGGTGGACAAAGACAGGATGTTCCAGAGATGGGACATAGCAACAAGGGGACACAGTTAGAAGGTGAAGACACAGATGAATCACAGGGATGTTAGGAAGTACTTCTTCAGCCACAGAGTAGTCAGGAAGTGGAATAGTTTGGGAAGCGATGTAGTGGAGGCAGTATCCATATATAGCTTTAAGCAGAGGTATGATAAAGCTCATGGTTCAGGGAGAGTGACCTAGTAGTGACCAGTGAAGAGGCGGGGCCAGGAGCTTGGACTCGACCCCTGCAACCTCAACTAGGTGAGTACACACACACACACACACACACACACACACACATGCACACACACACACACACACACACACACACACACACACACACACACACACACACACACACACACACACACACACACACACACGCACACACACACACACACACACACACACACACACGACACACACACACACACACATAATTTTACACAAAGCCGAGGGATCTAGAGCATTCTAACAGGACAAAAAAAAATGGGATCTCAAAAGGGGGAACATAAAGGCAAGGGAACCATGGATGGCTGATCTGAAAAGGAATGAGTAAAAAGGTTCAAGAACGAAGTGGATCAAGAATGATAAAAAAGGTTAAATGAGCTTTGAAATAACATGTTAGATAAGCTATCTGCTGAGAGCAAGAAGTGGGAATCACGAGCTGTAGCTGCTGAAGCAAAGATACAGAAACTGGAGGAAGAAATGAGTGTGTTGAAGCAGGATATAATGAGGTTCAGAATGAGCAAGGCGACTGAAATGGGAACATCAGCAGGCAGCGATGAGACTGAAGGAGGGATGGAGCTAAGATGTCCCTTGCAGAAGTAATATCAAGCCATCAAGGTGTCCAGGAGATGATAAAGGAAACAACAAAGTAGATGCACAAATCAGATCCAGAGATATGGAGGGAAAAGGAATGGGAAGAAGAGAGGGAGAGGTCAATAATTATTCATGGGCTTCAGGAGGTGGATGGGAAGACCTATGAAGAAAGAAAGCACCAAAAGGAAATAGAGATTAAGAGCATCATTGTAATGACAGGAGAGAATGACATGTCTCAGGTAGAAAATTTTCACAGACTTGGGGGGTACTCGAGGGAAAAAAAATCGATCAATCAAATTGACATTCAAGACAGAAGTGGCACAGAACAGGATACTACAATAGAAGCCACTGTTAAAGGAGTCTCAAGAATATCAACAAGTGTATCTTAATCGAGAGAGAACACGAAAAGAAAGGGAACAACTGAGAGTGAGAGTAAGATGAAACCAGTGGAAGGAAAGAGTGACACGACAGGCAACGACAGACAGGAAGCTTAGCCTATGGGAGAACATCAAACACTAATAACCAGAAACAAACCATACATCATAGCCCCCACCCCTCCAAGCACTAATTTCACAATCACAGCAGCTTCCCATAATATTCCGCCCTGCCTCCCACACCCCCAGCCTGCACCATCCTCTTCCACCTCCCAAAATACAGTATTGGAAAGGAAGCTAAAGGTATGGTACACCAATGCAGATGGAATAACAAATAAGAGTGGCAAGAACGAATCATTGATGCATCACCTGACATCATAGCAATAACAGAAAAAAAACTTACAGGGATGATAACAGATGTAAACTTTCCAACTGGATATCAGATCCCGAGGAAAGAATGAGAGAAAAGAGGAAAGGGAGGAGTGGTGCTGCTCATTAAAAAACAGTGAAGTTTTGAGGAGGAATGGACAGAGGGGAAACAGACGACTTCATTGTAGGAACACTTCAGACTGGCGGTCCAAAGGTGATGATAGCAGTGATGTATAACCCACCACTGAACAGCAGGAGGCCAAGACAAGAGTATGACGAGCGCAATAGAACAATGGTGGATACACTAGCTGAGGTGGCCAAGAGGGTTCATATGGGTAGGACAAAATTACTCTTAATGAAGGATTTCAATCATAAAGAGACTGACTGGGAAAACTGAGAGCCACATGAGAGACCAGAAACGTGGAGGGCTCAGATGTTGGAGACAGTATTGGATAACTTCATGTACCAGCATGTTAAGGATACAGCCAGAGAGAGAGGAGAGAATTTCATATTCACACTTGAATAGTTCAGACATAGGGAACATCACACTCAAATCACCCCTTGGTGCTAGTGATCACGATGTCCTAAGTTTTGAAAACCTTGTCGAGTTAACAGTGATGAATGCGGCAGCAAGAGAAGGACGAGAGAAGCCAAACTTCAAGAGAAGGGACTACATAGGCATGAGAAGATTCCTGCATGAAGTGCATTGGGAAAGAGAATCATAGGAAAAGACAGTATATGAAATGATGGAACTAGTAACCACTAAGTGCAGGGAGGCAGAGGAGAAGTTCGTACCGAAGGGTAACAGAAATAACGGTAAGACCAGAGTGAGCCCATAGTTTAACTGGAGGTGTAAAGAGACCAAAGCCAAGTGTGTTAGAGCATGGAAAAAGCAATGAAGGCAAAGGACTCAAGAAAACAAGGAGCTGAGCAGAAGAACCAGAAACGAACATGCAGGGATAAGGAGAGAGGTCCCAGAGACAATACGAGAACGACATAGCATCAAAAGCCAAATCTGAACCAAAGTTGTTATACAGTCACATTAGGAGAAAAACAACAGTCAAGGACCAGGTAATCAGGCTGAGTAAAGAAGGAGGGGAGCTGACGAAGAGTGACCAAGAAGTATGTGATGAACTAAACAAAAGATTTAGAGAAGTATTCACAATAGAGTCAGAAATGCTTACAGCAAACTGTGGAAGTAGGGTGCACCAGCAGGCGCTGGACACAATACATATAACCAAGGAGGAGGTGAAGAAACTGCTAGGTGAACTAGATACCTCTAAGGCGGTGGGCCCAGATAACATATCTCCATGGATCCTGAGAGAGAGAGAAGAGGAACTATGTGTGCAGCTAGCAGCAATCTTCAATAAATCTATCGAAACTGGGCAATTGCCTAAAGCGTGAAAGACAGCAAATGTAATTTCAGTTTTTAAGAAAGGAAACAGACAGGCAGCGTTGAACTACAGACCAGTATCACTTATTTGTATAGTATGTCAAGTAATGGAAAAGATTATCAGGAGAAGAGTGGTGGAACACATTGAAAAGATTGGGCTCGTACATGACAATCAGCACGGGGTTAAAGATTGGAAATCCTGTGTCACAAATCTACTTGAGTTCTACGATAAGGTAACAGAAGTAAGACAGGGAAAGAGGAATGGGTAAATTGCATCGTTTTGGATGAAGGCTTTTGACACAGTACCACACGAAAGACTGGTGCAAAAATTAGAGGAGCAGACAGGAATAATAGGAAAAGTACTGCAATGGATCAGGGAATACCTGACAGGAAGGAAACAATGAGTATTGTTACTTCTTGAAATGTCAGAGTGGGCGCATGTGTCGAATGGGGTTCCACAAGGGTCAGTCCTAGGTCCGATGCTGTTTCTTGTATACGTCAGTGACGTGGTGGAAGGAATAGATTCGGAAGAGTCGCTGTTCGCTGAGGATGTGAAACTGATGAAGGAGAATACAAGCGGGCGATCAGCTAAGATTACAAGGAAATCTGGAGAGACTACAAGTCTGGTCCGTCAAATGGCTCCTGGAGTTTAATCCCAGCAAGTGTAAGGTCATGAAGACTGAGGAAGGGCACAGAAGAACAGAAGACCGCAGATGGCGTACACGTTAGGAAATCAAAGGCATCAAAGTCACTTAAAGAAAAGGATCTTGGGGTATGCATTGTAACGAACATGTCCCCTGAGGCATACATCAAACAAATAACTGCTGCAGCATATGGGCGATTGGCAAACCTGTGATTAGCATTTAGACATCTGAGTAAGGAGTCATTCATGACATTGTACACCGTGTACGTCAGGCCTATACTGGAGTATACAGCACCAGTATGGAACCCTCGCTTAGTCAAACACGTCACGAAATTGGAGAAAGTGCAAAAATTTGCAACACGATTAGTCCCGGAACTGAGGGGTATGTCTAGAGGATAGGAGGGATAGGGGCGACATGGTAACAAAGTATAAAATACTGAGAGGAATTGACAAGGTGGACAGGGCTCGGATGTTTCAGAGATGGGATACAGGAACAAGGGGCCACAACTGGAAGCTGATAACCCATATGAGTCATGGGGATGTTAGGAAGTATTTCTTTAGCCTTAGAGTTGTCAGGAAGTAGAATAATCTGGAGAGTGAAGTAGTGGAAGCAAGTTCCATACATAGCTTTAAGAAGAGGTATGATAAAGCTCATGGAGCAGGAAGAGAGTGAATTAGTATCGACAAGTAAACAGGCAGAGCTAGGAGCTATGAATCGACCCCTGCAACCATATATAGGTGAGTACACACATACATATATATATATATATATATATATATATATATATATATATATATATATATATATATATATATATATAATATATATATAATAATATATATATATATATATATATATATATATATATAATATATATAATATATGCCGGGAGCAATGGGCTAGTAACCCCTTCTCCTGTATACATTTACTAAAAAAGAGAAGAAGAAAAACTTTATAAAACTGGGATGCTTAAATGTGCGTGGATGTAGTGTGGATGACAAGAAACAGATGATTGCTGATGTTATGAATGAAAAGAAGTTGGATGTCCTGGCTCTAAGCGAAACAAAGCTGAAGGGGGTAGGAGAGTTTCAGTGGGGGAAATAAATGGGATTAAATCTGGAGTATCTGAGAGAGTTAGAGCAAAGGAAGGTGTAGCAGTAATGTTAAATGATCAGTTATGGAAGGAGAAAAGAGAATATGAATGTGTAAATTCAAGAATTATGTGGATTAAAGTAAAGGTTGGATGCGAGAAGTGGGTCATAATAAGCGTGTATGCACCTGGAGAAGAGAGGAATGCAGAGGAGAGAGAAAGATTTTGGGAGATGTTAAGTGAATGTATAGGAGCCTTTGAACCAAGTGAGAGAGTAATTGTGGTAGGGGACCTGAATGCTAAAGTAGGAGAAACTTTTAGAGAGGGTGTGGTAGGTAAGTTTGGGGTGCCAGGTGTAAAATGATAATGGGAGCCCTTTGATTGAACTTTGTATAGAAAGGGTTTAGTTATAGGTAATACATATTTTAAGAAAAAGAGGATAAATAAGTATACACGATATGATGTAGGGCGAAATGACAGTAGTTTGTTGGATTATGTATTGGTAGATAAAAGACTGTTGAGTAGACTTCAGGATGTACATGTTTATAGAGGGGCCACAGATATATCAGATCACTTTCTAGTTGTAGCTACACTGAGAGTAAAAGGTAGATGGGATACAAGGAGAATAGAAGCATCAGGGAAGAGAGAGGTGAAGGTTTATAAACTAAAAGAGGAGGCAGTTAGGGTAAGATATAAACGGCTATTGGAGGATAGATGGGCTAATGAGAGCATAAGCAATGGGGTCGAAGAGGTATGGGGTAGGTTTAAAAATGTAGTGTTAGAGTGTTCAGCAGAAGTTTGTGGTTACAGGAAAGTGGGTGCAGGAGGAAGAGGAGCGATTGGTGGAATGATGATGTAAAGAGAGTAGTAAGGGAGAAAAAGTTAGCATATGAGAAGTTTTTACAAAGTAGAAGTGATGCAAGGAGGGAAGAGTATATGGAGAAAAAGAGAGAGGTTAAGAGAGTGGTGAAGCAATGTAAAAAGAGAGCAAATGAGAGAGTGGGTGAGATGTTATCAACAAATTTTGTTGAAAATAAGAAAAAGTTTTGGAGTGAGATTAACAAGTTAAGAAAGCCTAGAGAACAAATGGATTTGTCAGTTAAAAATAGGAGAGGAGAGTTATTAAATGGAGAGTTAGAGGTATTGGGAAGATGGAGGGAATATTTTGAGGAATTGTTAAATGTTGATGAAGATAGGGAAGCTGTGATTTCGTGTATAGGGCAAGGAGGAATAACATCTTGTAGGAGTGAGGAAGAGCCAGTTGTGAGTGTGGGGGAAGTTTTGTGAGGCAGTAGGTAAAATGAAAGGGGGTAAGGCAGCCGGGATTGATGGGATAAAGATAGAAATGTTAAAAGCAGGTGGGGATATAGTTTTGGAGTGGTTGGTGCAATTATTTAATAAATGTATGGAAGAGGGTAAGGTACCTAGGGATTTGCAGAGAGCATGCATAGTTCCTTTGTATAAAGGCAAAGGGGATAAAAGAGAGTGCAAAAATTATAGGGGGATAAGTCTGTTGAGTGTACCTGGTAAAGTGTATGGTAGAGTTATAATTGAAAGAATTAAGAGTAAGACGGAGAATAGGATAGCAGATGAACAAGGAGGCTTTAGGAAAGGTAGGGGGTGTGTGGACCAGGTGTTTACAGTGAAACATATAAGTGAACAGTATTTAGATAAGGCTAAAGAGGTCTTTGTGGCATTTATGGATTTGGAAAAGGCGTATGACAGGGTGGATAGGGGGGCAATGTGGCAGATGTTGCAAGTGTATGGTGTAGGAGGTAGGTTACTGAAAGCAGTGAAGAGTTTTTACGAGGATAGTGAGGCTCAAGTTAGAGTATGTAGGAAAGAGGGAAATTTTTTCCCAGTAAAAGTAGGCCTTAGACAAGGATGTGTGATGTCACCGTGGTTGTTTAATATATTTATAGATGGGGTTGTAAGAGAAGTAAATGCGAGGGTCTTGGCAAAGGCGTGGAGTTAAAAGATAAAGAATCACACACAAAGTGGGAGTTGTCACAGCTGCTCTTTGCTGATGACACTGTGCTCTTGGGAGATTCTGAAGAGAAGCTGCAGAGATTGGTGGATGAATTTGGTAGGGTGTGCAAAAGAAGAAAATTAAAGGTGAATACAGGAAAGAGTAAGGTTATGAGGATAACAAAAACATTAGATGATGAAAGATTGAATATCAGATTGGAGGGAGAGAGTATGGAGGAGGTGAACGTATTCAGATATTTGGGAGTGGACGTGTCAGCGGATGGGTCTATGAAAGATGAGGTGAATCATAGAATTGATGAGGGAAAAAGAGTGAGTGGTGCACTTAGGAGTCTGTGGAGACAAAGAACTTTGTCCTTGGAGGCAAAGAGGGGAATGTATGAGAGTATAGTTTTACCAACGCTCTTATATGGGTGTGAAGCGTGGGTGATGAATGTTGCAGCGAGGAGAAGGCTGGAGGCAGTGGAGATGTCATGTCTGAGGGCAATGTGTGGTGTGAATATAATGCAGAGAATTCGTAGTTTGGAAGTTAGGAGGAGGTGCGGGATTACCAAAACTGTTGTCCAGAGGGCTGAGAAGGGTTGTTGAGGTGGTTCGGACATGTAGAGAGAATGGAGCGAAACAGAATGACTTCAAGAGTGTATCAGTCTGTAGTGGAAGGAAGGCGGGGTAGGGGTCGGCCTAGGAAGGGTTGGAGGGAGGGGGTAAAGGAGGTTTTGTGTGCGAGGGCTTGACTTCCAGCAGGCATGCGTGAGCGTGTTTGATAGGAGTGAATGGAGACAAATGGTTTTTAATACTTGACGTGCTGTTGGAGTGTGAGCAAAGTAACATTTATGAAGGGATTCAGGGAAACCGGCAGGCCGGACTTGAGTCCTGGAGATGGGAAGTACAGTGCCTGCACTCTGAAGGAGGAGTGTTAATGTTGCAGTTTAAAAACTGTAGTGTAAAGCACCCTTCTGGCAAGACAGTGATGGAGTGAATGATGGTGAAAGTTTTTCTTTTTCGGGCCACCCTGCCTTGGTGGGAATGGGCCGGTGTGATAATAAATAAATAAAATAAACAGGCAAGGACATATTTTTATCCATTCACCGCTCCCGCAAGCGTTTTTATGTGTTGATGTGTATATATTTATACAGTGAATTAAGCAGCATTATCCTACATAAAGAGTATGACTGACACTCTGGTCGGATATGTCACAATCAGGTGAGTCAGTCATCACGCACCACATGTACAAGTACCGTTTTATCCTCTATTTTTTTTATAGCCTTTACTCTAAATTAACTCACCATTTACTGATTCAGCGGCATTTGCTGTTTTTTTTACGTTACTAACACTGGGATTTTGATTAGTACTATGTTATTCCTGAAGCAAATATTTGAATAATATAAAGAGGAAGGAAATGAGATTTTCACAGTAAAGATGAAAGAAGCAGAAGAGAGACAAAGGGGAATGAGGAGACTAATAAAAAATACAATTAGCCTTCATTACAACGAAATAAATAGAGCAAAGGATCATATTAGTTGTTACTAGAAGAATGGAAACTCATCAATCTCCATCCAGGAGAGGGACAATAGCTATAATTCCTCGCATCTGGACAGTCCAGCAACGCTGCCAAGCGTTTATTTTACACCTGTATGACAGGACGATAGGGCTCATTATTATTATTATTATTATTATTATTATTATTATTATTATTATTATTATTATTATTATTATTATTATTATTATTATTATTATTGTTATTATTATTATTATTATTATTATTATTATCATTATTATTATTACTATTATTATTACTATTATTATTATATTATTATTATTATTATTATTATTATTATTATTATTATTATTATTATTATTATTATTATTATTATTATTATTATCATTATTATTATTACTATTATTATTATTATTATTATTATTATTATTATTATTATTATTATTATTATTATTATTATTATTATTATCATTATTATTATTACTATTATTATTATTATTATTATTATTATTATTATTATTATTATTATTATTGTTATTATTATTATTATTATTATTATTATTATTATTATTATTGTTATTATTATTATTACTATTATTATTATTATTATTATTATTATTATTATTATTGTTATTATTATTATTATTATTATTATTATTATTATTATTATTATTATTATTATTATTATTATTATTGTTGTTATTATTATTATTGTTGTTATTATTATTTTTGTTATTATTATTATTATTATTATTATTATTATTATTATTATTATTATTATTATTATTATTATTATTATTATTGTTATTATTATTATTATTATTATTTATTAGCAGTAGCATTATTATACATTGGTTAAGGATGACGTGAAAGACAGTTACGTGAACTACCGAGGACATAACACCACGTGATCGTAGATACTCATGAATACATACTTATAAACTGATATTCACGAAGATATACTCACGAATTGGTACGAATAGCTACTCGCGAATAGCTCCTAGCGAAAAGCTACTCACGAATAACTACTCGCGAATAGCTACTCGCCAATAGATACTCACTAATAGATACTCGCGAATAGATACTCAAGATAATCTACTCTCTAATAGATATTCACGAATATCTACTCACGAATAGATACTCACTAATATCTACTCACGAATAGATACTCACTAATATCTACTCACGAATAGATACTCACTAATATCTACTCACGAAGAGATAATAATTCTAATAAACCACAGATAAGTAATCACGGATAATCGATATTAAGTAATCCAGAATAAATATTTACTGATGGATAGTTGAAAATAAACAATCACAATCACAAACAGGATGTCACAAACAGGATGTCACAAAAGGATATCATAAACAGGATATCATAAACAGGATGTCGTAAACAAGATGTCACAAAAGCATGTCATAAGGAGGATGTCATAAACACCCCTAAACAATCACAATCACAAACAGACAGCCACAAACAATCACAGAGAGGATGTCACAGAGAGGATGTCACAGAGAGGCAATCATAACCGCTGACACTAATATATGTCAGTACTGACACTAATATATGTCAATAATAAAGATAACACCTGCCTGTCAGGTTAGCTTCACACTGGTACTGGTGGTAAAAACATGTGACCGTGGACTGCTTCATATTGAAGTCACCCAGGGGAGAGGGTGCTGTCAAGTCGCCTGAGATGGGCGATGTCACGTCACCTGAGGGAGGTGCTGTCAGTTCACCTGAGATGGGTGCTGCTAAGTCACCTGAAATGATTGTTGTCACGTCACCTGAGGGAGGTGCTGTCAGTTCGCCTGAGATGGGTGCTGCTAAGTCACCTGTGGGGGAGGAGCTGTCAAGTCGCTTGGCAGGATTTTTTTTAAGCAACTCATACATATATGTGAGTGAGGTTGATCTAGCTGACGACTGCTCATCATTTTCCTTAATCAGAATTTTTTTTAGCTGTTTATTGAACTGCTGTTGACCTGATCGAGGAGGTTCTTAGTCAGGGCAACGTATGTATGTTTCTCTATCGTCTAGTAAACTGTCCTTTTTCCTATATAGTCAGCTTTCTCCAGGACAGCTACCTAGTTACGTGTGTCTGCTTTCGTAAGGTGACGACGAGGATCATTTTTCAATTCCAGGTAGAACTTAAAAAACTGCCGGGGAAAATTTGAGCTCACAACCTTTGCCAATCAATGTTCAGCGTTTGAGGGGTTAAATCCCCTGTTCTTCTATATTACAGAAATATGCAACCAAATCACATTTTGTGCATATTTAACTATATTTTAAATATTTCACATAAAAAATGTATGAAAAATCCATAAAAATATATATTATTATTGTATATTTCGACGTTTCAGAAGGACTTAAGAAGAGCAGCATCGTTCGTCAGCTAGATCAGCCACGCTTCCATAAATGTATGGGATGACTAGAACCCATAAAGAAGGTATCCAGGCGCTACCCATTGTTCGGTCGGGTTTGAGATTTACAGTCTATCTAAATGGGTGGTTAAAGTGCTGACTCTAATCATGGGCAACCTTTCCGACGCTCATCCAGCAAAACAACGTAGATCTTACCGAGAAACTTCATAGTCTGATTACACTGAATGACTCCACTTTCAAGAAGTAAAAGGCACAATACTGTGACTGGAACAATACACAAATAACCCGCACATATCAGAGAGAAGCTCTCGACGACGTTTCGATTCAACTTGGATCACTTACAAAATCACAGTGTGACTTCGTAAATGGTCCAGGTCAGGCCGAAACATCGTCGTAAGCTTCTCTCTGATATGTGCGGGTTATCCGTGTAGATTTCACTCTGGTATGTTTTGACGTCACTGCGTTGTTCACTCAGTCACTGTCCCTGGTTTATTATCTGATTTGGAAGAAAGCATGGATAAGTTTTCTGCATTATTCCTGAGCTAATTAAACTGCATCGTGGATTACAAATTCGCATTTGAGGAAAATATTATGTCCATGAACATGACATGACAATGGGTAATCCCTTGTCCCCTTTTTTGCGCAACTTATATACGGATCTTTGGGAGTCTAGAGTGCTGAAAAACATTAAACCTTGTCAGGCCAGATTGTTTAGGTATGTGTGTGACGTCTTCTTGTGGCCTTTCCCCAAGATTTTAACATGATGTTGCAGTGTCTGACAGATGTGATGAATGGTTTTGAAAACCGACAAATTGAAGAATTGATATACTTATGCAACATATGTTGCATATGTGTCACAATTCTTCAACTTGTCGGTTTTCAAAACTATTCATCACACAAGATTTTAACAGTTTCTTTCCGAGACTCAACTACCTTACCCCATCCATTAAATTCACAGCTGAGAAAAATAGTAAACTCATGTTCCTTAATATCATGATCAACCGAAGTGATTGCAACTTAAAGTTTACAGTATATAAGAAGGCAGCCAATGTATGTTCCTACTTCTATTATTATTCCAATCACAGGAATCACAGGTTTTCGAGAGCTTTAAGTATTTGCAATCCCGATTCTTTAGGTGAAGAAACTGCTAAAATCTACGATACAGTAGCGAGGCTACGATACCCTAAACGTCTTTTGATAAAGGACTTGATACCATCGTAGAGAACCCATTAGAGGACTGAACCTAGGATAACATCACCACAGAAAAATTTCTCGGTGCTCACATATAATGAAGCTTTTTCGTCTGTGCCTATTGTCCTTAAAAAATTTAATGTGAAGGTAGTATTTTTAGAATTATAGGACAGTTAACTAAAAATTCACCAGGAAGCTCAGGAGGGGTATAAGAGGAGCCATGCAGCACTACTTGACTTACGAAATCATAATAACAAGATTGCAAACATATCATGAAACGGGTGGGGATTGCCTTGGGTTCAAGTCTGTGATTTGCCATGCAACAGTTGCAATTTGCTTTACGCGGGGCAGGTGGGGAATCCGGGTTAGCACACCTGCACTCACTCCGGACAACACAGGAATCTAACGCCGTTTTTAAATACAAAAGAGATTGCAAAACCCCTGCTAGACGGGTTGATGCCTATAATATGGTTGCTAGTTCGTCAGTGGTGTAGAGAAACATCTTAGAGTTGGCGATTATAGAACATGGTAACCTTGTCATAGATAATAATATCCCAGGGTTCAGTTCATTCTTAACTGAGGTCATTGTCTATATTTTCAAACCTGGTAACCTCACATATATTCCTGAGGACCTTAAATGTTGTAATTTGGCAAGAACAAAAGGACTTTTGCCCGCCCACACATGATCTTTTACTTACCTGCTGATAAATAGGTTCTTGTTTTCGTTTTGAAGGCTACGAACAAACTTTAGATTAGATCATCTGTTTGCCAGGTGGTCAGCAGGTATTCCTTAGGATGCTTGTAGTGTTGCACGATTGTTTGTGAGTAATGTTGCCCCATTTCTTGCCAGGTTCCTGGCTCCTAGCCATCGTTTTCGCTCCATGTTGTGAGTATTTAGCGTTTGGGCAAGTGGATATATTTATGAAGGGTTGATAAAGACAAGTGCGAGCAGACACACTCTCTCTCTCTCTCTCCGATGTAAATTAAAATGTTCAGGTATTCTGTTTTTAGTTTAGTATGCCTCATGTTTACCACAGTCTCCTTGGACTAGAAAGACTCATTTTGTGTTATGGTCGCACATACTGTAATTTTTATTTGATGAATCGTAGTGTATGTAGTCACGATTGCTTTGTAATATGTATATCTTCTGTTTCCCCTTCATTGTTATAATTCCAAAAAGCCGTAATAATCACTTCAGTTGTCTTCTCATTAGATGTATGGGAACATTTACTTGAGACTGGGAACGGATTAAATACGAATTTGTTTGAAGTTAAAAAAAAATTGTAGCTTCTAGGATACATGTAGTGAAGTGATTACAAGTCAACTGGGAGAGGAGGGGAGGATGGCACATGTGGAGAAAATTTCTCTACAAAGGGGGGTATCAACCCCCTTCAGCCCCTATCAGCCCCCCTGTGGGACTTAAGGGACTCAACACTCCCGGAAAGGGAAAAGGGAGTCTTGTTTCTTGATCAACAGTTTAATATGAAGCAGATGCACTACCAGCGTGAACCAGTTATAGTCACGCCAGTCTCCTTGCAAGAGATCAGCAGTGCAACCATAGTATGGGTTAACGAGAATAATTATTCTCTTTACCCTGACAGGAAAACCCTGCACCCACTTTATTTACAAGTTGAGGCTATCATAAATTGTCGTTTATTACTAGAGAACAAGAAATCTGCTATTTTGTATTGAATACTGTTGCAGTTTTTAGCAAGGAAGAGTAATAATGCTGAATTCAGCAAATCCTTTGTAAGGAGTGCGAAGCGAGGACGAGGGCGCGACGCAGGGCAGATTGACTTTAGGATAAGAAAGGGAAGCGTGTGTAGCGCGAACATTGGCTTTCAACAAAAGAACAGTGCGTGTGAACGTCGTACAATCTCAAATATTCGAAGTAGAACTATGACACAGTGAATTGTGATCTTCCTGTTGTGAATTACCACGAGAAGACTAATCTTGATCCTGGTGTAGAGACGGTGCAACCGTGAGACACTACTGCTTC
>NC_069404.1:68584124-68596624 GCF_026875155.1 Cherax quadricarinatus
TATTTCTTCCATTCCCTAGCACACTTGATTTTTGCCTCCCTGCACCTTTGGGTAAACCATGGGCTCATCCTGGCTTTTTCATTATTCCTGTTTCCCTTGGGAACAAACCTCTCGTCAGCCTCCTTGCATTTTGTTGCTACATATTCCATCATCTCATTAACTGGCTTCCCTGCCTGTTCTCTGTCCCACTGAACCCTGTTCAGGAAGTTCCTAATTCCTGTGTAGTCCCCTTTCTTGTAGTTTGGCTTCATTCGTCCTGGCCTTCCTGCTTCTCCCTCCACTTTTAGCTCTACTGTGTATTCGAAGCTTAAAACCACATGGTCACTGGCCCCAAGGGGTCTTTCATATGTGATATCCTCGATATCTGCACTACTCAAGGTGAATACTAAGTCTAGCCTTGCTGGTTCATCCTCTCCTCTCTCTCTTGTAGTGTCCCTTACGTGTTGGTACATGAAGTTTTCCAGTACCACCTCCATCATCTTAGCCCTCCATGTATCTTGGCCCCCATACGGGTCCAAGTTCTCCCAATCGATCTCCTTGTGGTTAAAGTCACCCATGATCAGGAGCTTTGCCCTGCATGCATGAGCTCTTCTGGCCACTCTAGCCAGTGTGTCAACCATCGCTCTATTGCTCTCGTCGTACTCTTGCCTTGGCCTCCTGCTGTTCTGTCGTGGGTTATACATCACTGCTATTACCACCTTGGGACCTCCAGAGTGAAGCGTTCCCGCTATGTAATCACTTTCTTCTCCGCTGTCTCCTCTCTCCAGCTCATCAAAATTCCAGCGATTTTTGATCAGCAATGCCACTCCTCCACCCCCCCTGTTCCCTCTGTCTTTCCTCAGGATTTGGTATCGCATTGGAAAGATGGCATCTGTTATCATACCTGTAAGCTTGGTTTCTGTGAGAGCTATGATGTCCGGTGATGCCTCTTTGATTCTTTCGTGCCACTCCTCCCACTTATTTGTTATACCATCAGCGTTTGTGTACCATACCTTCAGTTTCCTTTCCAACACTGTGGTGTGTGTGTGTATGTGTGTGTGTGTGTGTGTGTGTGTGTGTGTGTGTGTGTGTATGTGTGTGTGTGTATGTGTGTGTGTGTGTGTGGTGTGTGTGTGGTGTGTGTAGGACAGGACTAAGAGAGCTTACCTGAGCTCTCTTAGTCATGTCCTTGACTCTGGTTATGTGGCTACCCTTAGACCTTGTTACCTGCCATGCTGCAGCTCACATATATTCACATACACACACACACACACACACACACACACACACACACACACACACACACACACACACACACACACACACACACACACACACACACACACACACACACACACTTGCAGGTGAACTAAAGAGTACCTCAGCGTGAGACTCTACACAGGCTCTGGTGCCTATGTGGATTCCTGGCCCTACACTGCGGATAATTTTCTTCCGGATTATAGGGATTATCGGGGCCTATATTAGTAGTAATTATCTAGTGATTATAGTGGTTGCTTATTCTACGAGCGTTAATAATTTTATGCAGATTACATGGAAGTCGACGAATCTTATTTTATGTAGGAGTTTGTGTGTGTGTGTGTGTGTGTGTGTGTGTGTGGTGTGTGTGTGTGTGTGTGTGTGTGTGTGGTGTGTGTGTGTGTTGTGTGTGTGTGTGTGTGTGTGTGTGTGTAGGTGGTTGCAAGGGTCGAGTCATGGCTCCTGGCCCTCCTCTTCACTGATCACTACTAGGTCTTCTCTTTCACTGTTCCATGACCTTTATCAAACCTCGTCTTAAACTTATGTATGGTTCCTGCCTCCACTGCATCACTTGCTAGATTATTTCACTGTCTGACAACTCTATGACTGAAGAAATACTTCCTAATATCCCTTTGACTCATCGGAGTCTTCATCTTCCAATTGAGACCCCTTGTTTCTGTGTCCCATCTCTGGAACATCCTGGCTTTGTCCACCTTGTCAATTCCTTGCAGTATTTTTTATGTCGTTATCATGTCTTCCCTAACCCTCCTTTCCTCCGGTGTCGTCAGGCCAATCTCCCTTTACTTTTCTACGTAGGATAATCCCCTTAGCTCTGGGACTAGTTTGTTGCAAACCTTTGCACTTTCTCTAATTTCTTGACATGCTTGACCAGGTGTGGATTCCAAACTGGTGCTGCACACTCCAACATGGGCCTGACGCACATAGTGTACAGAGTCTTGGACGATTCCTTGCTGAGACATCGGAAGGCTATTCTTAGGTTTGCCAGGCGTCCATATGCTGCAGAAGTCATCTGGTTGATGTGCGCCTCAGGAGATGTTCTCGGTATTATGCTCACCCCAAGATCTTTCTCCTTGAGTGAAGTTTGCAGCCCTTGGCCACCTGGACTATACTCTGTCTGAGGTTTTCTTTTCCCTTCCCGATCTTCATGATTTTGCATTTGGCAGGGTTAAACTCAAGAAGTCAGTTGCTGGACCAGGCTTGTAGCCTGTCCAGGTCTCTTTGTAGTCCTGCCTGATCCTCATCCGATTTAATTCTCCTCATTAACTTCACATCATCTACAAACAGGGACACTTCTGAGTCTATCCCTTCCGACATGTCATTCACTAATACCAAAAACAGCACAGGTCCGAGGACTGACCTCTGTGGAACCCCGCTTGTCACAGGCGCCCACCCTCACACCTCGTCACGTACCATGATTTATTGTTGCCTCCCTCTCAGATATTCTCTGATCCATTGCAGTGCCTTCCTTGTTATGCGTGCCTGAACCTCTAGGTTTTGCATTAACCTCTTGTGAGGAACTGTGTCGGAGGCCTTATTGCAGTTCAAGAAAATGTAATTTATCCAACTGTCTCTCTCGTGTCTTACTTCCGCTACCTTGTAATGAAACTCCAGTAGGTTTGTGACACAGGATTTTCCTTCCTTGAAACAGTGCTGGTTGTCATTTATGAGCATGTTTCTTTCTAGGTGCTCCACCACTCTCTTCCTGATAATCTTCTCCATGATTTTGCATACTGTTGTTGAATCAAATACTGATGTTATCCAGTCCCACCGCCTTTGAGGTACCAAGCTCACATAGCAGCTTCTTCACCTCCTTCTCAGTTGTGTGTATTTCATCCAGCACTTGTTGATTTATCCCTTGTTGGTGTACCTCCCAATTTTGATTTCCTGGAGTCCTTCCTGTTTCCACTGTAAATTCTTCTTTAAATCTCATGTTGAGTTCCTCACATATTTCTTGGTCGTTTCTTGTGAACTCTCCGACTTTTTTCTTCAGTCTGATTACCTGATCCTTGACTGTTGTTTTCCTCCTGATGTGGCTATACAAGAGCTTCGGGTCAGACTTGACTTTCGATGCTATGTCGTTTTCGAATTGTCGCTGAGCCTCCCTTATTATCCGTGCATATTCGTTTTTGGCTCTTCTGATAATCTCCTTATTTTCCTGGGTCCCTTGTCTTCTGTACGTTTTCCATTCCCTATTGCACTTAGTTTTTGCCTCCCTACACTTTTGGGTGAACCAAGGACTCGTTCTGGTCTTCCCATTATTTCTGTTACCCTTGTGAACAAACCTCTCCTCTGCCTCCTTGCATGTTGTTGTCACGTAGTCCATCATTTCTTTTACTGGTTTTCCCTGCCAATTCTTTTTCCTACTGAACGTCTTACAGGAAGTTAGTCATGTCTTTGTAGTCCCCCATTTTGTAGTTTGGCTTCTCCCGCCCCATTCCTGCTACCCTCTCCACTTGTAGCTCAACAATGTATTCAAAGCACAGAACTACGTGATCACTAGCTCCAAGGGGCCTTTTGTACTTGATAACCTCGATGTCCGAACTTCTTGCTGGCTCATCCTCACCTCTCTGTCTGGTACTCTCCCTAACATGCTGATGCATGAGGTTTTCTAATATTACATCCATCATCTTGGCTCTCCATGTTTCGGGACCCCCATGGGATTCCAGATTTTCCCAGTCAATCTCCGTGTGATTGAAATCACCCATAACTAGTATCTTTGCTCTACCCATGAGAGCTCTCCTGACCACCTGGGCTAGTGTGTCCACCATTGCTCTGTTGCTCTCTTCGTATTCTTCTCTTGGCCTCCTGCAGTTCTGTGGCGGGTTGGACATAACTGCAATTACCACCTTATGGCCCCCAGACAGAACTGATCATACTATGTAGTCCCTATCGCCCATTCCATCCATTCCTTCCATTTCCTCAAATCCCCACCGGTTTTTAATGAGCAGTTCAACTCCTCCTCCTCCTCTGCTGGCTCTATCATTCCTCATGATCTGATATACAGGTGGAAAAATTGCTTAAAAAGGCTTAACGTACACGGTGTACATGGTCCTGAACGATTCCTTATTAAGATGTCGGAATGCTGTTCTGAGGTTTGCTAGGCGCCCATATGCTGCAGCAGTTATTTGGTTGATGTGCGCTTCAGGAGATGTGCCTGGTGTTATACTCACCCCAAGATCTTTTTCCTTGAGCGAGGTTTGTAGTCTGTGGCCCCCTAGACTGTACTCCGTCTGCGGTCTTCTTTGCCCTTCCTCAATCTTCATGACTTTGCACTTGGTGGGGCTGAACTCCAGGAGCAAATTGCTGGACCAGGTCTGCAGCCTGTCCAGATCCTTTTGTAGTTCTGCCTGGTCTTCGATCGAATGAATTCTTCTCATCAACTTCACGTCATCTGCAAACAGGGACACTTCGGAGTCTATTCCTTCCGTCATGTCGTTCACAAATACCAGAAACAGCACTGGTCCTAGGACTGACCCCTGTGGGACCCCACTGGTCACAGGTGCCCACTTTGACGCCACGCCACGTACCATGACTCGCTGCTGTCTTCCTGACAAGTATTTTCTGATCCATTGTAGTGCCTTTCCTGTTATCCTTGCTTGGTATTCCAGTTCTTGCACTAATCTTTTGTGTGGAACTGCATCAAACGCCTTCTTGCAGTCCAAGAAAATGCAATGCACCCACCCCTCTCTCTGTTGTCTTACTGCTGTCACCATGTCATAGAACTCCAGTAGGTTTATGACACAGGATTTCCCGTCCCTGAAACCATGTTGGCTGCTTTTGATGAGATCATTCCTTTCTAGGTGTTCCACCACTCTTCTCCTGATAATCTTCTCCATGACTTTGCATACTATACATGTCAGTGACACTGGTCTGTAGTTTAGTGCTTCATGTCCGTCTCCTTTTTTTAAAGATTGGGACTACATTTGCTGTCCTCCATGCCTCAGGTAATCTCCCTGTTTCGATAGATGTATTGAATATTGTTGCTAGGGGTACACATAGCGCCTCTGCTCCCTCTCTCAGGACCCATGGAGAGATGCTATCCGGCCCCATTGCCTTTGAGGTATCTAGCTCACTCAGAAGCCTCTTCACTTCTTCCTCGGTTGTGTGCACTGTGTCCAGCACATGGTGGTGTGCCTCACCTCTCCGTCTTTCTAGATCCCCTTCTGTCTCCTGTGTGAACACTTCTTTAAATTTCTTGTTGAGTACCTCATATACTTCACGGTCATTTTTTGTTGTCTCTCCTCCTTCCTTCCTTAGCCTGATTACCTGGTCTTTGACTGTTGTTTTCCTCTTGATGTGGCTGTATAACAGCTTCGGGTCAGATTTGGCTTTCGCTGCTATGTCGTTTTCATATTGTCGTTGGGTCTCCCTTCTTATCTGTGCATTTCGTTTCTGGCTCTACGACTGTTGTAGTTTAGTGCTTCATGTCTGTCTCCTTTTTTTAAAGATTGGGACTACATTTGCTGTCTTCCATGCCTCAGGCAATCTCCCTGTTTCGAGAGATGTATTGAATATTGTTGTTAAGGATACACATAGCGCCTCTGCTCCCTCTCTCAGAAATTACCACCAAAACACGAGCTCAAATCGCGTGACTCCTCCACGAGTGTTTGTGTGTGTGTGTGTGTCTTACTTTTTCATTAGCTTCATCCTTTATTAGCGTCACGCTTAAAAAGAAAAACTATCCCTCAAGCTCATTTGTATATGTAGTTTCATCTGTGTCTCCTGGCTGTGTTGTCTCCCGCGTCAGAGCTTCCTTGGGAGTCCCTCCCAATGTCATTAGACATTGTCTTCAAGCTCACTGAAGAGCCTGAGGCTGTAATAAGTGATCTGCTGTGAGGGTATTGAACCTATATACACCCGTTTCTTAAGACAAAGATCCTCTGTTCAGGATCTCTTATACGTTTATAGATATATTTATTTCATTAATGTTAATGTAAAAATTTATAATTTTGCACCAAAAGAATCTTAGAAAACTTGCCTAACCTTATTATAACAAGAGCAATTTATTTTAGCCTAACTCAACCAAATATATTTTAAATAAGTTTACAATAATTCAGTACAAAACAAACACAATCAAATATATTTTTTTCGTTAGGTTCAGAATGATTTTGGCAAAATTATTGCATACTCAAATTTTCACTTGTCCTATATGGCAAGATGAGGGTTGCTATTTAAGCCAAGATCGCAAGTTCTGCCTATTCGGCACGACATATATATATATATATATATATATTTTATATATATATATATAAATATATATATATATATATATTATATATATTATATATATATATATATATATATATATATATATTTTTTTTATTTTTTTTATTATCACACCGGCCGATTCCCACCAAGGCAGGGGGGCCCGAAAAAGAAAAACTTTCACCATCATTCACATCCATCACTGTCTTGCCAGAAGGGTGCTTTACACTACAGTTTTTAAAACTGCAACATTAACACCCCTCCTTCAGAGTGCAGGCACTGTACTTCCCATCTCCAGAACTCAAGTCCGGCCTGCCGGGTTTCCCTGAATCCCTTCATAAATGTTACTTTGCTCACACTCCCAACAGCACGTCAAGTATTAAAAACCATTTGTCTCCATTCACTCCTATCAAACACGCTCACGCATGCCTGCTGGAAGTCCAAGCCCCTCGCACACAAAACCTCCTTTACCCCCTCCCTCCAACCCTTCCTAGGCCGACCCCTACCCCCCCTTCCTTCCACTACAGACTGATACACTCTTGAAGTCATTCTGTTTCGCTCCATTCTCTCTACATGTCCGAACCACCTCAACAACCCTTCCTCAGCCCTCTGGACAACAGTTTTGGTAATCCCGCACCTCCTCCTAAACTTCCAAAATACGAATTCTCTGCATTATATTCACACCACACATTGCCCTCAGACATGACATCTCCACTGCCTCCAGCCTTCTCCTCGCTGCAACATTCATCACCCACGCTTCACACCCATATAAGAGCGTTGGTAAAACTATACTCTCATACATTCCCCTCTTTGCCTCCAAGGACAAAGTTCTTTGTCTCCACAGACTCCTAAGTGCACCACTCACTCTTTTTTCCCTCATCAATTCTATGATTCACCTCATCTTTCATAGACCCATCCGCTGACACGTCCACTCCCAAATATCTGAATACGTTCACCTCCTCCATACTCCTCTCCCTCCAATCTGATATTCAATCTTTCATCACCTAATCTTTTTGTTATCCTCATAACCTTACTCTTTCCTGTATTCACCTTTAATTTTCTTCTTTTGCACACCCTACCAAATTCATCCACCAATCTCTGCAACTTCTCTTCAGAATCTCCCAAGAGCACAGTGTCATCAGCAAAGAGCAGCTGTGACAACTCCCACTTTGTGTGTGATTCTTTATCTTTAACTCCACGCCTCTTGCCAAGACCCTCGCATTTACTTCTCTTACAACCCCATCTATAAATATATTAAACAACCACGGTGACATCCCCACATCCTTGTCTAAGGCCTACTTTTACTGGGAAAAAATTTCCCTCTTTCCTACATACTCTAACTTGAGCCTCACTATCCTCGTAAAAACTCTTCACTGCTTTCAGTAACCTACCTCCTACAACCATACACTTGCAACATCTGCCACATTGCCCCCCTATCCACCCTGTCATACCCTTTTCCAAATCCATAAATGCCACAAAGACCTCTTTAGCCTTATCTAAATACTGTTCACTTATATGTTTCACTGTAAACACCTGGTCCACACACCCCCTACCTTTCCTAAAGCCTCCTTGTTCATCTGCTATCCTATCTCCGTCTTACTCTTAATTCTTTCAATTATAACTCTACCATACACTTTACCAGGTACACTCAACAGACTAATCCCCCTATAATTTTTGCACTCTCTTTTATCCCCTTTGCCTTTATACAAAGGAACTATGCATGCTCTCTGCCAATCCCTAGGTACCTTACCCTCTTCCATACATTTATTAAATAATTGCACCAACCACTCCAAAACTATATCCCCACCTGCTTTTAACATTTCTATCTTTATCCCCTCAATCCCGGCTGCCTTACCCCCTTTCATTTTACCTACTGCCTCACGAACTTCCCCCACACTCACAACTGGCTCTTCCTCACTCCTACAAGATGTTATTCCTCCTTGCCCTATACACGAAATCACAGCTTCCCTATCTTCATCAACATTTAACAATTCCTCAAAATATTCCTCCATCTTCCCAATACCTCTAACTCTCCATTTAATAACTCTCCTCTCCTATTTTTAACTGACAAATCAATTTGTTCTCTAGGCTTTCTTAACTTGTTAATCTCACTCCAAAACTTTTTCTTATTTTCAACAAAATTTGTTGATAACATCTCACCCACTCTCTCATTTGCTCTCTTTTTTACATTGCTTCACCACTCTCTTAACCTCTCTCTTTTTCTCCATATACTCTTCCCTCCTTGCATCACTTCTACTTTGTAAAAACTTCTCATATGCTAACTTTTTCTCCCTTACTACTCTCTTTACATCATCATTCCACCAATCGCTCCTCTTCCCTCCTGCACCCACTTTCCTGTAACCACAAACTTCTGCTGAACACTCTAACACTACATTTTTAAACCTACCCCATACCTCTTCGACCTCATTGCCTATGCTCTCATTAGCCCATCTATCCTCCAATAGCTGTTTATATCTTACCCTAACTGCCTCCTCTTTTAGTTTATAAACCTTCACCCCCTCTCTTCCCTGATGCTTCTATTCTCCTTGTATCCCATCTACCTTTTACTCTCAGTGTAGCTACAACTAGAAAGTGATCTGATATATCTGTGGCCCCTCTATAAACATGTACATCCTGAAGTCTACTCAACAGTCTTTTATCTACCAATACATAATCCAACAAACTACTGTCATTTCGCCCTACATCATATCGTGTATACTTATTTATCCTCTTTTTCTTAAAATATGTATTACCTATAACTAAACCCCTTTCTATACAAAGTTCAATCAAAGGGCTCCCATTATCATTTACACCTGGCACCCCAAACTTACCTACCACACCCTCTCTAAAAGTTTCTCCTACTTTAGCATTCAAGTCCCCTACCACAATTACTCTCTCACTTGGTTCAAAGGCTCCTATACATTCACTTAACATCTCCCAAAATCTCTCTCTCTCCTCTGCATTCCTCTCTTCTCCAGGTGCATACACGCTTATTATGACCCACTTTCTCGCATCCAACCTTTACTTTAATCCACATAATTCTTGAATTTACACATTCATATTCTTTTCTCCTTCCATAACTGATCATTTAACATTACTGCTACCCCTTCCTTTGCTCTAACTCTCTCAGATACTCCAGATTTAATCCCATTTATTTCCCCCCACTGAAACTCTCCTACATATATATATATATATATATAAAATATATATATATATATATAATATATATATAATATATATATATATATATATATATATATATATATATATATATATATAAATGTATATATATATAATGCATATAATATATATGCATATATATAATGTATATAATAAATATATATATATATATATAATATATATATAATATATATATATATATATATATATATATAAATATATGTATATATATAATATATATAATTTATATATATATATAAATATATATATATATATATATATATATATATATATATATATATATAAGGTTAGGTAAGTTTTCTAAGATTCTTTTGGTGCAAAATTAATTTTTTTTACAATAACATTAATGAAAAAAATGTATTTTTAAACTTATAAGAGAAAATTTTAGAAAAGACTTAATTTTAAATGAGTTCTTTCTAATTGACCAGTTTTACATATTCGGCACGACATATATATATATACACATGTCGTTAGTGAGAAAAACAAATAAAACTGTTATTGAAAATCAATATTAACGTTAGCTTTCATGTTTATTGTCAACAAAAAGCTAAATTTTTAATAATAAACGCAGCAGAAATTAACTTGTGGTGAACAATTCCGTGACAGCTTATATAACTACGTTAACACAATGTATTATTGGGAAACTTACCTGGCCAGCTGGAACCAATGTTAAACACAGACTTGGTATTGTGTGGAGTAAAACGTGCAGGAACACTGGCTGCCAGGGGTGAGGTCAGCACTGACCTCGCATCCACACAAGCTGCACGGACGAGTCACTCATGTGTGACGAACATTAATAAACAATCAACACTAAAACCATGAAAGTTTAAAAAATACTGCACTCTGTGTAATTCAACATATTAATTTTCCTAACGATGAGTAATATGAATGAAAAGTCCTTTTAACATTGATTGTTCACATATCATTTTTCACCCTGGTTATGCTTACTCTTAATATACATATATATATATATATATATATATAATATATATATATATATATATATATATTATATATATATAAATATATATATATATATATAGGGCTGCTCAAGGCACATTTCCATTAAGACAAAGGAAGAGAACATGTAAACTAGAAAGAGAGACGCTCCCTATAAAGACAAAGACGAAGAATCAAAGAGCTGCTGAGAGGGGCCAATATATATGAAATACGAAAGGAGGCACTGGTTAGAGAAATAGCAAATATCGAACTTAAGCTTAGGGAATGTTACAGAAGACAAGAATCTCAGGAAGAATTTAAAGCCATCAATGAAATTGAAAGAAACCCAAATTACTTCTTCTCTTATGCCAAATCTAAGGCGAAAACAACATCCAATATTGAACCCATGTTCAGACGAGACGGAACCTGCACAGATGACAGCAAAGAAATAAGTGAGATATTGAAGTCCCAGTATGACTCAGTGTTCAGCCATTAACCAGTCTCAGACTGAGACTCAAAATTTGGTCACTTCAAAACTCTCTATTATCCTAACACCACAAGACTTCAAAAGGACAATTAATGACATGCCCATGCACTTCGTCCCAGGCTAGGATTCGTGGAACTCCGTGTTCATCAAGAATTGCAAGAAGTCCCTCTCACGAGCCTTCAACATTCTATGGAGAGGGAACATGGACACAGGAGTCATCCCAGAGTCACTAAAAGCAACAGAAAAAGCCCCACTCCACAAAGGTGGCAGTAAAGCAACTGCAAAAAACTACACAAAAATAACACTAACATCCCATATAACAAAAATCTTTGAAAGGGTTCTAAGAAGTAGGATTGCCAACTACCTAGATACCCATGAATTACACAACCCAGAGCAACATGGGTTTAGAGCAGGTCGCTCATGTCTGTCCCAACTACTGGATCACTATGACAAGGTCCTGGATGCTTTAGAGGATAAACACAATGCAGATGTATACGAAGATTTTGCGATATCCTTCGATAAGTGCGACCATGGTGTAATAGCGCACAAAATGCGTGACAAAGGAATAACAGAAAAAGTTGGTGGATGGATCTACAACTCCTAACAAATAGAAGACAAAATGTAATAGGAAACAGAGTAAAGTCTGAGGCGGATACAGTGGAAAGCTTTGTTCCACAAGGCACAGTACTGGCTCCCATCATTTTCCTCATCCTCATATATGACATAGACAGAGATGTAAGCCTGTTACAAAAAACGCGATTCTAAAAGCTTAGAGATCTCCAGTGAATACTAGAAAGGACTGCCCTTCTAGCATCCAGCCTGTTACTGGGTTTTCGTAACAAGTAGTCAGTATCCTGGTCCAATTATCCATTAGAATTCAATAAGAATTATTAGTGCTTCAGGATTACAACTGGTAGGCTACTAACTAGAGAAATTAAAATTTAATAAATTTATTAATAATTAAGTTGTCTAGGCGTATATCAAATTAAATTAATATAAACAAAATAATAATAATCACTTCTCTCGTGTACAGTAGTATTGTGCTGAAGGCACATATCACATCTTTGTCTTAAGTACCGTCTGGTACATTAACATTTAATAATACAATATACAAATAAGTTTGTGTGTGTGTGTGTAAGTGCTCTAAGTAGTTCGCTATGTCTTACGACTCGACTAGACTTAAACAAGTGACTGACAAAGCCCTCTCATAAACTAATTTCTTGACCAACTGGCAATCAGAACAGTCTGCTTGAACAATAAAAAGAATGCTAAGCCCAATAGCAATATAACAAGCAACTATGACACAGAATCAGGAATAAGGAGATAATATAACGACACTAAGTAGGGACCATCAGCAGATCCTCCACAAAAGTCACAAAGCTCCCATACTACTGAATGTAAGTTCAGCATA
>NC_069404.1:68606624-68611624 GCF_026875155.1 Cherax quadricarinatus
AAACACCACCACCACCACACACCCACCACCACCACCACCACCACCACCACACCACCACCCCACCACACCACCACAACAACAACACACCACCACCACCACCACCACACCACAACACCACCACCACACAACACCACCACCACCACCACACCACACCACCACCACCACAACAACAACACCACCACCACCACCACCACCCAAACCCCCACCAACCCCACCCACCCACCACCACCACCACCACCACCACCACCCCCACACACCACCACCACCACCACCACCACCACCCACCACACCACCACCACCACCAAACCCCCACCACAACACCACCACAACACCACCACCACCCCCACCACCACCACCACCACCACCACCACCACCACCACCACCACCACCACCACCACCACCACCACCACCACACCATCATTACCACCACCACCACCACCACCACCACCACAACAACAACAACACAACAACAACAACAACACCACCCACCACCACCACCACCACCACCACCACCACCACCACCACCACAACAACAACAACAACAACACCACCACCACCACAACAACACCACCACCACCATCATCACCACCACCACCACACCACCACCACCACCACCACCACCACCACCACCACCACCACCACCACCACCACCACCACCACCACCACCACCACCACCACCACCACAACAACAACAACAACACCAACACCACCACCACCACAAACAACAACATCACCACCACCACCACCACCACCACCACCACCACCACCACCACCACCACCACCACCACCACCACCACCACCACCCACCACAACAACAACACACCAACACCACCACCACCACAACAACAACAACAACAACAACACCACCACCACAACAACAACAACAACACCACCATTAACAACAACAATATCGTTATCACCAACATGAAAGAGGTAACTTTCCCCCACATAATCGTGTTTACCTGAGGCTTCCCAACAACCATCTTAAGTTATCTGATGAGTCTAAGTGAAGCCAGATTACTTCTCTAGAATATCTAAGACCTTATGTACGTGTCTTCAAACTTGCCTCGTACTTGATACTTTCTCTAAATTACGAAAACACATACCTTTGCTATTTGACACTTTCTCTAAATTACAAAAACACATACTACGGATATTTGACACTTTCTCTAAATTACAAAAACACATACTACGGATATTTGACACTTTCTCTAAATTACAAAAACACATACTACGGATATTTGACACTTTCTCTAAATTACAAAAACACATACCTCTGATATTTGACACTTTCTCTAAATTACAAAAACACATACCTCTGCTATTTGACACTTTCTCTAAATTACAAAAACACATACCTTTGCTATTTGACACTTTCTCTAAATTACAAAAACACATACTACTGATATTTGACAATTTCTCTAAATTACAAAAACACATACCTCTGATATTTACACTTTCTCTAAATTACAAAAACACATACCTCTGATATTTGACACTTTCTCTAAATTACGAAATTGTAAGCCTCTAATATTTTAATTTATTTTTTAAACTACAAAAGCATGTAGCGCTGATATTTAATACTTTCTCCATGTTACTAAAAAAATCACCTCAGATATTTGGTACTTTCTGTAAATTACGACCTTTTTTTATATTCGTGATACCTTGTGGTTGATGTAAATTAAAGGTTTGTTTACCTATTTAATGTAATACTTTTTTGTAAAATAGATGTGATGTCTACCCGAGGCGCTCGATATATTGTGTAATTTGTGATACTCTGTAAATTTCTGTAACGTTCCTTGTAAATTAAAGCAGAATTTTACTGTGATTCGTTACGCACTGCGTAAATTAAAGAATATTTATCTGTATATTCCCATTTACTTGCAAGGTGAAAAACAGGAACCAACAGTGATCAACAGGAATCAGTAGTAATCAACAGGAACCAACAGTAAGCAAGAGGAATCAACAGGAATTCTTTAATAACAATTTTAGCCCACGTGAAACTGTCCCTTCCTCAGACACAAGAAGAATCAAATTGAATTAAAATCAACAGTACAAGTGGCTGCATCAACAGCTGTATTAGCAGCTGCATCAACAGCTGTATAAACAGTTGCAGCAACTGCAGCTGTGTTTGCCACAGGAGAACTCGCTGGCTTGAACAGTTATTCTCTTGTATGCGGGAACATCGCCAGATTTCTTCCTTCTACAGGTCTCCGAGGTCTGTATGAGGCGACTACTAACAGCCTGGCTGGTCAACAGACCGATGTGGCGATTCACGGAGTACAGAGCCTCCACCATGACGCAAGGCGCTGATTTAAACGGGTTGAAATGCAGAATTAAGATATTGCAGGTAAGCCACTAACCCACCTGGAAAGCTCTAAGCCACCTGGAAACAAGCAACCTGGCAGTCACTAAGCCACCTAGAAGCCACTAAACCCACCTGCAAATCACTGTCACCTGGAAGCTACTAAGCCCCCTGGAAGCCTCTAAGCCACCTGTAAGCCACTAGACCACCTAGAAGATACTAAGCCACCTGAAAGCCGCTAAGCCACATGGAAGCCACAAAGCCACTTGGAAACACTATACCAACTGGAAGCCACTGAGCCATCTGGAAGCCACTAAACCACCTGGAAGCCACTAGATCACCTGGAAGCCACTAGACTACCTGGAAGTCACTAAGCCACCTGGAAGCCACTAAGCCACCTGGAAGCCACTAGACCACCTGGAAGCCACTAAACCACCTGGAAGCCACTAGACCGTCTGGAAGCCACTAAGCCACCTGTAAGAAATTAAGTCATTTGGAAGCCACTAAGCCACCTGAAAGCCACTATACCACCTGGAAGCCACTAAGCCACCTGTAAGAAACTAAGTCATCTGGAAGCTACTAAGCAACCTGGAAGCCACTAAGCCACCTGGAAGCAACTATACCACCTGGAAGCCACTAATCCACCTGTAAGGAACTAAGTCATCTGGAAGTCACTAAGCCACCTGGAAGCCACTATACCACCTGGAAGCCACTAAGCCACCTGTAAGAAACTAAGTCATCTGGAAGCTACTAAGCCACCTGAAAGCCTCTAAGCCACATGTAAGCCACTAGTCATCTGGACGCTACTAAGCCACCTGGAAGCCGCTAAGCCACCTGGAAGCCACTAAGCCACCTGGAAGCAACTAAGTCACCTGTAAGCCACTAAGCCATCTGGAAGTCACTAAGCCACCTGGAAGCCACTAGACCACCTGGAAGCTAATAAGCCCCCTGGAAGCCTCTAAGCCACCTGTAAGCCACTAAGTCATCTGAAAGCTACTAAGTCACCTGGAAGTCGCTAAGCCACCTGGAAGCCACTATACCACCTGGAAGCCACTAAGTCACCTGTAAGCCACTAAGCCATCTGGAAGCCACTAAGCCACCTGGAAGCCACTATACCACTTAGAAGCCACTAAGCCACCTGGAAGCCACTATACCACTTAGAAGCCACTAAGCCACCTGTAAGAAACTAAGTCATCTGGAAGCTACTAAGCCACCTGGAAACCGCTGACCCACCAAGAAGCCACTAAGCCACCTGGAAGCCACTATACCACCTGGAAGCCACTAAGCCACCTGAAAGCCACTAAGTCATCTGGAAGCCAACTAAGCCACCTGGAAGCCACTATACCACCTGGAAGCAACTAAGCCCCATGGAAGCCTCTAAGCCACCTAGAAGCCCCTAAGCCATCTGGAAGCAACTAAGCCACCTGGAAGCCACTATACCACCTGGAAGCCGCTAAGCCACCTAGAAGCCACAAAGCCACCTGGAAGTCACTAAGCTAACTGGAAGCCACTAAGCCACCTGGAAGCCACTAGACCACCTGTAGGCCACTAAGCCACCTGAAAGCCACTAAGCCACCTGTAAGCCTATAAGCCACCTGGAAGTCACTAGACCACCTAGAAGCCACTAAGCCATCTGTAAGCCACTAAGCCATCTGGAAGCCACTAAGTCACCTGAAAGCCACTAGATCACCTGGAAGTCGCTAGACTACTTGGAAGTCACTAAGCCAACTGGAAGTCACTAAGCCACCTGGAAGCCACTAAGCCACCTGAAAGCCACTAGATCACCTGGAAGTCACTAAGCCACTTGGAAGCCACTAAGCCACCTGGAAGCCACTAGACCACCTGGAAGTCACTAAGCCACCTGGGAGCCACTAAACCACCTGGAAGTCACTAGACCACCTAGAAGCCACTAAGCCACCTGAAGCCACTAAGCCACCTGGAAGCCACTAAGCCATCTGGGCTACTTAAATGCCTCAGCGAGGCGTGGGGAGGTCCGCCGGGATTAAGTTAATCCTTCTGTTAATCCACTGAAATCCTCGCTTGCGCGCGTGCGTACTCACCTATTTGTGGTCGAAGGGGTCGAATCTTAATAAAACAACAAACAATAATAATAATAATAATAATAATAATAATAAATAATAATAATAATAATAATAATAATAATAAATAATAAAATAAAATAATAAATAATAATAATAATAATAAATAATAATAATAATAATAATAATAAATAATAAATAAATAATAATAATAAAATAATAATAATAATAATAATAATAATAATATAATAATAATAATAATAATAATAATAATAATAATATAATAATAAAATAATAAAAAAAAAAAAATAATAAAAAATAACAACAACAACAACAACAACAAAACAATAACAACAACAACAACAACAACAACATCAACAATAACAACAGCAACAACAACAATATAATAATAATAATAATAATAATATAATAATAATAATAATAATAATAAAAACAACAACAACAACAACAACAACAACAACAACAACAACAACAACAACAACAACAACAACAACAACAGCAACAACAACAACAACAATAATAATAATAATAATAATAATAATAATAATAATAATAATAATAATAATAACAATAACAATAACAATAATCCAGGCTCTTGACTGGCACTTAACATTCCCCAGATTTCAATGCAATAC
>NC_069404.1:68621624-68629032 GCF_026875155.1 Cherax quadricarinatus
GAAGAGGCAAACTGCTAACCACGTCAGTTTCAAGGCAGTGCGCAACTACCAAGAAGGATAACTGTGTCCCCTCTGCCCCATCATCGCTAGGAATTCAAAGGGCCAGCCCCAAGAAAAGTCCTACTGAGAACGAGGAAAATTTGCGCACAGGTTAGCAAAAAAATTGAGGAGGCAACACAGTGGGAGCAATAAGAATAATTACCAACCCGTGACGACATGTAGCCCCCAAGGTTGAGGACACGGCCAAGCACCTAAAGAGACAAGGCACCCAACCTGGGACACCACAGCATCTACGACAACCCTGAGGAAGAAGGGGGAACTAAACAACCCTATCAATGAACAATTATTTTTGCCAGAATCGGAAGTCTAAAAGGCGTTCGTTGTCATTTCCAGCAGGATCTGCAGGAGGTTTACACTGGAATCGACCTCAGCACCTCAAAGAGATGGTAAAATCAGTACTCGGTGAATCTGCATCATTTTCTCACCGAGGTTAACAACTTTCGTCAACAAATTGCCTGCTGGGCGGATCCCAGACAAGAAATTTAATACACTTTCTTTTTTGGAGCCTCACTTATTGCTTTGAAGAAGAGGGATGAGGGAATCAGGACCCATTGCCGTGGAAACACTTTCGCCGTCTCGTTCCCAAAGCAGCAGTGAGAAAAACATTCGCCTAGAAAGAGCTGCACTTTACTCCAGCAACACCACAACTGCGGCTTGGGTCTCTCAAGGCTGTGTAAAGCGCAGCTCATGTGGCCCCCACCCCCCCCTCCCCCCCCCCCCCCCCCCCCCCTCCCCCCCCCCACCCCCCCCCCCCCCCCAAGGGCCTTAATCAGGGGAAATCCTTACCAGGAAGACAAGGCCTAGTTCAAACTGATTTTAGAAATGCTTTAATATGGTTGAGGAGGGATGCTGTTTTGCCAGCTGATTCGGAGTTCGGTTCCCGTCTCTTTCCCTTCATTTCAGCGGCTACAGCAAACCCTCAATTCTTTTGTTTGGAGGAACATGAAATTCAAACATCAGAGGGTGTTTCAGCAGGTTGACCCACTTGCTCATCTTCTTTCTGCTTGGCAGGTAAGAGAATAACTTTCCAGCCTTACGCAGTGGAGTCAATATATGGTACCTGGATGACGGCACTCTGGCAGGTACTGAAGAGTCCCTCGTGGGGGACCTACAACTGGGGGAAAACACAGGGAGAAGGGCTTGGCGGACTAATTCCTCAATCCCTCTAGTGGAATTCATCACAGCGAACCAGGTAAATAATCAATACTGTGCGAAGAATCCTCCCGGTAAATCTCTACTACAACTCCGCCAAACACTACCCTTCTTGGGTTGGCACGCTGGGTCTCACCCAGGCCATCGGACACGTCCTCGTGACCAAATGGAAATGACCTGATGAGAATGGAGGAGAGAAAAGCGATCTTGATGCCTGATGCTCTGCATCTCCTCAAAGGTGTCCTTACTATGCAAAAGAGACTCACTTATTCTTGAGGTGTGCACCCTCTTTTGACAGCACATCGATGGAATATGACGCACAACCTGGAGGTCATTTTAAGAAGGCACTGAAACCGGTCACTAGTAGGGATGAGAATGGGATCAGGCAACCCTCCCAGTGGGCGGGACTGGGAGGTATAGGGGTGCGTAAAGCAACGCATGTTGCTTTTACCTGCTTTTCTGTCTTTCGTGGTTTGGCTTCCGTGCATTATCAAGAGATAGTACCTGAAGCTTGAGCGACGTGGTAGGAGCTCAAGACCCCAGGTTTACTGAAGCAGCGATTCGGTGGGTCACCCCTTACAGACTCCTCCAGTAGACAAGCTCCTCCAACAGCACAAACCGTCCCACTGGACAAAACCGATAGGAAAAAAAATCCGCCACACACAATGCTCTCCAATGCATCAGGAAAGGACAAATGCTCGTCTCCTGGCAGTGAAGGCACACAGTCAGGAGGATTTCATGTTAGCTGTTCCCACTTCTCCTAGGCTACCGTTCTAGGACCCACAGGCCATTCGGTGGTGTTTTGCTATTCGCTATAGCCGCCCCCATCCTCACCGAAACTTAGGTGTACATAGCGACAGCCTGAATCTTTCGGACTTCATGGTTCTTGTGTGTCACCACAACAGAAGGGACGGATGCCAGGACATGAGGAGGTCATTGAATCATAAAGAGAAGACTCGCACAGCCCGTTTCCCAGCTCAACGGGAACCCCAAGTACATAGGTCTGATGGAAGTCAAAAGCGTCGTGATGGAGCCACTATGCTACCCTGGAAGGATGGAAAGCAGATTGCCTGGGACTACACCTATGCTGCCACATTGGCAGACACCTACTTGCCATACTCCGTAGTGGAAGGGGGTGGAGCTGCCAGTCACAGGGAGACCTAGAAGATCCGAAAGTATGAAGACCTTCCCCCTTGCTATAACTTCATTCCAATAGGGTCGGAGACCCTTGGAGCATGGGGCAAGTGTGCTCAAAGAGCTGGGTGAAAAGCTCATCATAGAAACCAAGGACCACAGGACGACCAGCTTTCTCTTTCAAAGACTCAGTGTTGCAATCCAGAGAGGAAATGCCTGCAGCATTCTGGGCAAGCGGCCCACCGCCGGGGAGCTGGACGAAGTATTCGAGATGTAGCTCTGAGTTACCTATGTCGTTTTACTTTCTGTTGTATTTTTGTGAATGTTTGGCCAATGTATTTTTGTCTTTAAATAAAACATACTTGAAATATAGGGGGTGGTAGGAGAAAATTCTCAAACAGCTTCAGGGAGAACCTTGAGTTTTCCCTGAAGCAAGTTTATTCTTTTCTCTGAGGATGAGGGTCCCTATGACAGTTCTAGAGGTGGTACCTCCCTATATTATATATATATATATATATATATATATATATATATATATATATATTATATATATATATATATATATATATATATGTATATATATATATATATATATATATATATATATATATATATATATATATATATATAATATATATATATATATATATATATATATATAATATATATATATATATATTATATATATATATATATATATATATATATATATAGTTCCTTGATAATGTGAGACGTCACGAAAGTGCTTAGAATTTCACTATTCTTTCACAATGGTTGTTTTGTATATATATATAAATATATATATATATATATATATATTATATATATATATATATTATATATATATATATATATATATATATATATATATTATATATATATATATATATATATATATATATATATTCCTCCACAAGGCATATTTTGCCATAAACTGGAAGTGGGTTGTAAGTATCAATTTAAACCCCCTCACGTGCGCAGCCTGCATGTTAGTGCATGGAGGCAGAGGAAGAGCAACCTTATGGAAGGGAAGACACATTTACGGAGAGAAGTGGATGTGTGTTTGTGAGGTAGTTAATGTTCGATCCTCTTTTAATTTTAAGGGATACTAAATAATTATGTGTCTCAGAGAGTTAAAAAAGTATCTCACGTATATTTGTGTACCTAGACGCACTGCAACTCATGGGAATTAATCACAAGGTCATGGTACCTTACCACAGTATCCTGGGAACTAACCACATGGTCGTGGGAACTAACTTCATGGGCGTGGAACTAACCACAGTGTCGTGGGAACTAACCACAGGGTCGTGGGAACTAACCACAGGGTCGTGGGAACTAACCACAGGGTCGTGGGAACTAGCCACAGTTTCGTGGGAACTAACCACAGGGTCGTAGAAACTAACCACAGGGTCTTGGGAAGTAACCACAGGGTCGTGGGAAGTAACCACAGGGTCGGGGGAACTAACCACATGGTCGTGGGAACTAACCTCATGTGTGTGGAACTAACCACACAGTCGTGTGAACTAACTACAGTGTCATGGGAACTAACCACAGGGTCTTGGAAACTAATCACAGTGTCGTGGGAACTAACCACAGGGTCGTGGAAACTAACCACAGGGTCGTGGGAACTAACCACAAGGTCGTGGGAAGTAACCACAGGGTCGTGGGAACTAACCACAGGGTCGTGGGAACTAACCACAAGGTCGTGGGAACTAACCACAGGGTCGTGGGAACTAACCACAGGGTCGTGGGAACTAACCACAAGGTCGTGGGAAGTAACCACAGGGTCGTGGGAACTAACCACAAGGTCGTGGGAAGTAACCACAGGGTCGTGGGAACTAACCACAGGGTCGTGGGAAGTAACCACAGGGTCGTGGGAACTAACCACAAGGTCGTGGGAAGTAACCACAGGGTCGTGGGAAGTAACCACAAGGTCGTGGGAAGTAACCACAGGGTCGTGGGAAGTAACCACAGGGTCGTGGGAAGTAACCACAGGGTCGTGGGAACTAACCACAGGGTCGTGGGAGCACAGCTAACACAGGCATGGAGTTGGCTGTCTGAAGTCTCAATAACTCATCCTGTGAGGCCGCTTTCTATTCTCTATTAAATCTTCCATTCAGTTTTTTCCATAAATCTTCTCAACTGCTGCTGCTGTGTGTGTGTGTGTGTGTGTGTGTGTGTGTGTGTGTGTGTGTACTCACCTATTTGTACTCACCTATTTGTGGTTGCAGGGGTCGAGTCCTAGCTCCTGGCCCCGCCTCTTCACCGGTTGCTACTAGACCCTCTCTCTCTCCTGTGTGTGTGTGTGTGTGTGTGTGTGTGTGTGTGTGTGTGTGTGTGTGTGTGTGTGTGTGTGTGTGTGTGTGTGTGTGTGTGGTGTGTGTGTGTGTGATATGACACCCTTGTCATGTGAGCATCATTACGACACTCGGCAGCAGATAACTTCAGTGATTAACTTTTAACATTTGACACTTTGTACATTATGTTAAAATGTTTATGAAAAGAAAATACTGAAGAACAAAATTAAGGTGAATTTACTGATGAACTGAAAATGGAGATTGTTATACAGGGCGAAGTGTTGAAGTGTTTGTTGTTCTATATGAAGTGTTTGTTGTTATATATGAAGTGTTTGTTGTTATATATGAAGTGTTTGTTGTTATATATGAAGTGTTTGTTGTTATATATGAAGTGTTTGTTGTTATATATGAAGTGATTGTTGTTATATATGAAACGTTTGTTGTTATATATGAAGTGTTTGTTGTTTTGGAGTATGTATTTGTTGTTAAATAAGAGCAGGTGTATTTTGCCTTGAGAGAGAAAGAGAGAGAGAGAGAGAGGGGGAGAGAGAGAGAGAGAGAGAGAAGAGAGTGAGAGAAGGAGAGAGAGAGAGAGAAAGAAGAGAGAGAGAGAGAGAGAGAGAGAGAGAGAGAGAGAGGAGAGAGAGAGAGAGGAGAGAAGAGAGAGAGAGAGGAGAGAGGAGAGAGAAAGAGAGAGAGAGAGATGAGAGTGGAGGAGGAGAGAGATGAGAGAGAGAGAGGAGAGAGGATGAGAGAGAGAGAGAGAGAGAGAGAGAGAGAGAGAGAGAGAGAGAGAGACGAGAGAGAGAGAGAGAGACGAGAGAGAGAGGAGAGAGAGAGAGACGAGAGAGGAGAGAGAGAGAGAGAGAGAATTGCAGGCTCTACGCTATGTCTCCTCAGTGATTACCTTCATGGTAGATCTCTAAGTGTAGTCCTCAATGGAACGGAATCAGCAAGGCATCCTATTGGGGGCAAGTGTTCCACAAGGAAGCGTGCTGGGTCCACTGTTATGGAATGTCTACTTCAACGACCTTCTTCATCTCATCCCAGAATCACATGCATATGCAGACGACTGTACACTGACATTCACTTATCCAAGAGAAGAAATGCCAGCTGCTCTAAGCTACATCAATCACCAGCTAAGAGCTATATCAGCTTGGGGAAATAGATGGCAAGTAACATTTGCACCTGAGGAAAACGCAAATGATGATCGTCTCTAGGCACCATGATGGTAATGCTGGTGTAGTAGTAAGGATGAATGGGAGGATGTTGGCCTGGAGAAGAAGTTGATATCCTTGGGGTGAAAATTTGACTCCAAACTAACCATGAAGAACCATGTTGTAAATCTTGCAAACAAGGCAGCCAGGAAGCTTACAGCACTTCGCCGTATCTCGCATCTGCTTGACAGTAGGGGTTGCAAGATTCTGTACAGAGGCACAAGTACGCTCACAACCTTGAGTATGATCCACTTTCTTGGTTTGTGCCCCCCCCCCTCTCATCTGCGACTGCTTGACAGAGTAGAGAGAACAGAGCAAGACGTCTCATCTCTCGCTGGACCCATCCTGGATAGATCTGTCATTTCAGCAGAGCCTTCAACATAGGAGGGATGTGGGTGGCCTTACTGTTATGTACAAGGCCAATATTGTCAAAATACACACTTGGATCCACTTCGAGGACAGCGGTGAAACAAGCTTTTATGCCACAAGACGGGCAGGAAAGCAGCAACTTCACTCTGGCTGTGCCCTTCTCCAGAACATCACTCCATCTGAGATCATATATACCAGGATGACTCGAGTATGGAACACATTCGTACAGCATAATGATGTCAACGAGATAAAGTCAGTTGATCAAATGAAATTGCTGGCCCACAGATGGCTCCAACTTCATCCGGTTCCCTACTTGTTGTCTCGTAACAATAAAAAATGCTTTCAAATGAGCTGATGTAGGTAAACAGCTCTTAGCTTGCCAATAAAGTTAGGAATCCTTAACCTGTATATAGCTGTCAATAAAGCTAGGGATCCTTAACCTTGTCAAAACTCTGTGTAAAAAAAAAAAAAAAAAAAAAGAGAGAGAGAGAGAGAGAGAGAGAAAGAAGAGAGAGAGTGAGTGAGAGAGAGAGAGAGAGAGAGAGAGAGAGGAGAGAGAGGAGAGAAGAGAGAGAAGAGGAGGAGAGGGGAGAGAGGAAGAGAGAGGAGAAGAGAGGAGGAGGGAGGGAGAGGACTCAGTCACGGAAAAATAATAAACAATGTCGAAAAATAATTTCCCTCACGTCCGTACATTTCCTACTTTTTTATATTTTCAGGCAAATTTTTTTTTGTGTGAAAGGGCAACGAGGGTAGTGGGAAGTCAGTTGTGAACTAACCATAACACACTTCATAAAAATAAAAAACAAATTTTACCAATAGCAGTGGGATAAAGGCCATGTAAAAAAATTGTAAAAAAAGTAAATGAACGTTGTAAAGGTTTACAGCCGTGGGGAACAATTGTGGCGGAGCGGCCGAAGTCTTTTCTTGATTTACAGGAAAAAAGTTTACCAGGACGAAGATGAAATTAACTCCCGCAGATGCGGCAAAAAAATGCATCCGCCCACAACCACAGTTAATCACGCTTGCGGCCAGCCAAGAGGTATTAGCAAACAAGTTCTTTTAAAAAAACAATGTTTTTCAAAAATCATGATGTTGTTAAACCCGGGACAAAAAAAAAACAGATTTTAGGGCATTTTTACCAGAAAAAAAAGAACTTATGAGAAAAATTTTTTACTAAAC
>NC_069404.1:68629532-68632032 GCF_026875155.1 Cherax quadricarinatus
TCCCCCTTGACAGAGAGAGAACAGAGCAAGACGTCTCATCTCCGCCTGGACCATCCTGGTTTAGATCTTTTCATTTCAGCAGAGCCTTCAACATAGGAGGGATGTGGGTGGCCTTACTGTTATGTACAAGGCCAATATTGTCAAAATACCCACTTGGATCCACTTCGAGGACAGGTGAAACAAGCTTTTATGCCACAAGACGGGCAGAAAGCAGCAACTTCACTCTGGCTGTGCCCTTCTCCAGAACATCACTCCATCTGAGATCATATATACCCAGGATGACTCGAGTATGGAACACATTCGTACAGCATAATGATGTCAACGAGATTAAAGTCAGTTGATCAAATGAAAATGCTGGCCCACAGATGGCTCCAACTTCATCCGGTTCCCTACTTGTATGTCTCGTAACATAAAAATGCTTTCAAATGAGCTGATGTAGGTAACAGCTCTTAGCTTGCCAATAAAGTTAGGAATCTTAACCTGTAATATAGCTGTCAATAAAGCTAGGGATCCTTAACCTTGTCAAACTCTGTGTAAAAAAAAAAAAAAAAAAAAAAAGAGTGAGAGAGAGAGAGAGAGAAAAGAAGAGAGAGAGAGAGGTGAGAGAGAGGGGAGAGAGAGAGAGAGAGGAGAGAGAGAGGAGAGAGAGGAGAGAGAGGAGAGAGAGAAGAGAGAGAGAGAGAGAGAGGAGAGAGAGAGAGAGAGAGAGAGAGAGAGAGACTCAGTCACCGGAAACTATAACAATGCTCGAGAATAATTTCCCTCACGTCCGTCCAACATTTCCTACAATTTTTTGTATATTTTCCAGGCAACATTTTTTTTTGTGTGATGGCAACGAGCGGTAGTGAAGTCAGTTGTGCCATACTAACCCATCACACACTTCATAAAAATAAAAGCAACTTTTACCAATAGCAGCTGGGATAAGCCATGTACAAAAAATCTGTAAAAAATGTAAATGAACGTTTGTAAGAGTTTACAGCCGTAGGGGGAAACAATTGTGGCGGAGCGGCCGAGTCTTTGCTCTGATTTACAGGAAAAAAGTTTACACAGGACGAAGCCTGTAAATATAACTCCCGCAGATGCGGCAAAAATGCATCCGCCCACAACCACAGTTAATCACCGCTTGCGGCACCAGCCAAGAGCGTATTAGCAAACAAAGTTCTAACAAAACAAATGTTTTTCAAATATCATGATGTCTGTTAAACCTGGGACAAAAAAAAAAACAAGATATCAGACATTTTTACACAGAAAAAAAGAACTTATGAGATAAAAGGCTTTGGTACCTCACTAACTACTCTTAACTATCCCGGTCAACCAGAAACACTGAAAAATTTAAAAAAAAATACACCATTAATCTATGATAGTTTTGAGAAAAGCACTGAAGATCATTGTGTTTTGTAAATACTTCTGTATAACATCACATTGCCACTGAGCAGAAAAAATGTTATGTTACTTATCTTGGCTGAAAGCAGGAGTGGGATTCTTCTTCTTCTTCTTCTTCTTCATCTTGGGACTTGTATGCAAAAAACATACTCGGATGTCTAAAACAGGAGAGCGTGTACACAGTACAGACACAGTGAGAGACATAACACCTCTCAGTATTTAGAACGTGTGTAACCCAAGTAGGACACTAGTTACAGACTCCTATCTGCTCACTTAGTAACAGTCAGCTCAAAGTAATAACGAATGATTGACAATGGGTTTATAGTTATCTTTGGAATTACTTAGAGAGTAAAGTGTTAAAAATGGCCAGCTGAGACTGAATAAATAAAATAAATAATATTATTCATAAGTGGCTAATTTGCACAGGAAGACGTAGTGAATGATCTTAGTGGTTTGGAACACTGGCAAGGTAATGAATGTGACACATCTACAACACCTAGGTATCTCTACACTGAAGATGCTTAACCAGTCAGTGTCTTTATCCCTTCGTTGCAGCGGTCATTAAAGAAAGACAGTGGAAGAAGAAGAGGTTACCGAGGTCTACTCAATAAGCTCATGGTATCCTGTTGATAAAGCCACTAGCTGGCGAAATGTCTTCGAAATAAAGATACCCACCTGTCACAGTCATCAACACTGAGTGATACACTCAAGTGCAGACCCCATGTATAGTCTGAAGCAGTTGTCTGGAGAGCAGCGCCACTCGGGTACCGGGAGAATCACTGACCTACCGTCAGATGCCCTGACATGAAAACATGCAGCAGTAAAAATCTAGATTGTAATACGCATAGTACAGATTACAATACGTAAAGAGTGTAGATTACACCCAGCGCCAGAGAACAAACTAGCCAAAGACGGAAATAATTATCTTCATGTGAGGAGGTTAGGGGAGCTAAAATAAAACAATTTGACTTTGACATAGCAAAAAACCAGTAATATGACAGGAAGGATGAAGTGATAACAGTAATGAGCGATAACATTGAGGAGTGATATATAAAACACACACACACCACACACACACACAAAAACACCCCACAAAACACACACCCACACACGCACA
>NC_069404.1:68637032-68649479 GCF_026875155.1 Cherax quadricarinatus
TGTGGTTGAGTGGAGGAAAATTTTGGTTGTTCCTGTTGTGGTTGAGTGGAGGAAAATTTTGGTTGTTACTGGTGTGGTTGAGTGGGGAAAATTTTGGTTGTTCCTGTTGTGGTGAGTGGAGGAAATTGTGGTTGTATTCTGTTGTGGCTGAGTGGGAGGAAAAATTGTGGTTGGTCCTTAATTTGGACTAACTGCAGGGAAATGTGTGGTTGTCCTTATATTTGGACTAACTTGCAGGGAAAATTGTCTGGTTGTTCCTTAATTTGGGGACTAACTGCAGGAAAATTGTGGTTGTCTTTAATTTAGACTAACTGCAGGAAAATTGTGGTTGTCCTTAATTTGGACTAACTGCAGGAAAATTGTGGTTGTCATTAACATTTTTTTTTTGGACTAATTGCAGGAAAAATTGTGGTTTGTACCTTAATTAGGACTAATTGCAGGAAAATTGTGGTTGTCTCTTAAATTTGGCTAAACTACAGGAAAATTGTGGTTGTCCTTAATTTAGACTAAGTGCAGGAAAAATTGTGGTCTGTCCTTAATTTGGACTAATTGCAGGAAAATTGTGAATTGCCCTTATTTTGGAACTAATTGCCAGGAAAAATTGTGGTTGTCCTTAATTTGGATATTGCAGAAATTGTGGTTGTCCTTAATTTGCGACCTAAATTGCAGGAAAAATTGTGGTTGTCTTAATTTGGACTTATGCAGAAAAATTGTGGGTTGTCCTTTTGTTGTCTTTTCTTTATTCTTAAGAAGAAAAATTTCAGACCATGATGTTGTCAGGACAATGTTTCATGAAAACTTGTTTTCATTACGAACATGTTCGTTGCCTGTTTTTGTTCGAGAATTTTGTTTATTTGCTCAGTTTTTTTGCTAGATAACTGTTGTTGTCTTTTATGTTCCCCCTAAAAATTATGGCCTTTTTCAATTTTTTTTTGCAATATATTTTTTTTTTAACGTGATAATTGAGATCTCGTTACGTATTTGTCGCAGATACAACTAACGGTATTGCGTTACTGGTTGGTGATAACAGGAGAAAATCCGTGTTCGCTCTTGGCTGGTGCAGGCAAGCGGTGTAAACTGCGGTTTGTGGGCAGATGAATTTTTGCCGACATGTTGGGGAGTTAAATTTTCAGGCGTCGTCCTGTGTTAACTTTTTTCCCGATAAATCAGAGCAACGACTCCCCCCCCCCGCCCCCGCTCCGCCCACATTGTTTCCCCCTACGGTGTAAACTCTTTCAAACGTTCATTTACATTTTTTTTACGTTTTTTTGTACAGGCTTATCACCCAGTGCTATTGGTAAAAGTTACTTTTATCTTTATGAAGTGTGGGATGGGTTAAGTATGGCACAACTGATTCATACGCTCGTTGACCGTCACTCAAAAAAAAAATTGTTGCCTGAAAAATATACGAATATTTGTATGGAAATGTTGGACGGGACGTGAGGAAATTATTCTCGAGGCATTGTTAGAGTTTCCGGTGACCCTGAGTCTGTGCCTCTGTCGATGTCTGTCTATGTTTGTCTGTGAATGTCTGTCTATGTTTAGTCACTTCTAGGCTACGGAACAGATGTCATAATTCCCAGCTATTTTTTTTTTTTTGTCTGAATTGTCATACTTCAGGTCATGATACCTTTACAACTGGTTAGTGTTTGTTTTGGGGAGTTGTATATAATCTAGCGTTGTTGTAAGATCTTCACCCATCGAGGGAGGTCCTTGGATGTGCGTCAGGGGCTCTTGATCTAGGAATTGGATCTAGGCTCCAGTTTCCATTGAATGAGCCTCGAATACCTTCCTATCCCCCACATTGCGCTTGTGTATCTACGGGTTTAGCGCCTTCCATGATTTTAATAATAATAGTATAAGTTCTTCAGGCAGAGGCTAATGAGGTAGTGATAACAGTGGTGGGGTTGCACTGAGTAGTGATTACGGGTGGGGTTGCTGAGGTAGTGATAACTGGGTGGGGTTGCTGAGGTAGTGATTAACAGGGTGGGGATGCTCGAGGGTAGTGATAACAGGGTGGGGTTGCTGGCGGTAGTGATAACAGGGTGGGGTGTGAGGTAGTGATAAAAGGTTGAAACGTTGTGAGGTGTGAATAACGGGGTGAGGTTGCTGAGGTAGTGATAACAGTGGTTGGGGTTGCTGAGGTTAGTGATAACATGATGAGGTTGCTGAGGTAGTGAAAACAGGGTGGGATGCATGTAGGCGGTGATAACATGGTGGGTTGCTGAGGTAGTGATAACAGGGTGGGGTTGTGAGGTAGTGATAAACAGGTGGGGTTGCTGAGGTAGTGATAACAGGGTGGGGATGCTGGAGGTAGTGATAACAGGATGAGGGTTGCTGAGGTAGTGACAACAGGATGAGGTTGATGAGGTAGTGATAACAGGATGAGGTTGCTGAGGTTTGTGAAAACAGAATGAGGTTGCGTTGAGGTAAGTGATAACAGGGAGGAGTTGCTGAGGTAGTGATAACAGGGGTGAGGACGCTGAGTAGTGTAACAGGGTGAGTATGCTGAGGTAGTGATAACAGGGTGGGGTTTTGCTGAGGTGTGTGATACAGGCATGAGGTTGCTGAGGTAGTGACAACAGGATTAGGTTGCTGAGGGTTAGTGATAACAGGTTGAGGTGCTGAGGTAGTTATAACAGGGTGGGGTTGTTGAGGTAGTGTTAACAGGGAGGGGATGCTGAGGTAGTGATAACAGGTTGGGGTTGCTGAGGAAGTGGATACAGGGAGGGATGCTGAAGGTAGTGATAACAGGGTGGGGTTGCTGAGGTAGTGATAACCGGGTAGGGTTGCTGAGGTAGTGATTACAGGAAGAGGTTGCTGAGGTAGTGATAGAACAGGGTGGTGGGGTTTGATGTGGTAGTGATATCAGGGTAGGGTTGACGAGGTAGTGATAACAGAAAGAGGTTGCTGAGGTATGAAAACGGGATGAGGTTGCTGAGGTAGTGATACAGGGGTGGGATTGCTGAGGCAGTTGATAACAGGGTGGGGTTGCTGAGGTTTTGTGTTAAGTGATAACATGGTGGGGTTGCTGGGTAGTGATAACAGGATGAGGTTGCTGAGTAGTGATAAACAGAATGCGGTTGCTGAGGTCAGTGTTAACAGGGTGGAAGTTGTTGAGGTGTGGATACGGGTGGGGTTGCTGAGGTTTAGTGATAACAGGGTGGGGATGGAGGTAGTGATAACAGGGTGGGGAATGCTTGAGGCAGTGATAACAGGGTGGGGATGCTGAGGTAGTGATAACAGGGATGGGGTTTCTGAAGGTAGTGATAACTGGGTGGGGATGCTGAGGCAGGATCAACAGGGTTGGGGTTGCTGAGGTTGTGATAACTGGGTGGGGATTCTGAGGTAGTGGATAACAGGGTGGGGTAGATGAGGTAGTGATACAGGGTGGGGTTGCTGAGGTAGTGATAACAGGGTGGGTGCTGAGGTAGTGATAACAGGGTGGGGAATGCTGGGCAGTGCCCCGGATAAACAGGGTGGGGTTGCTGAGGTAGTGATAACAGGGTGGAGTTGTTGAGGTAGTGATAACAGGGTGGGGTTGCTGAGGTAGTGATAACAGGGTGGGGATGCTGAGGCAGTGATAACAGGGTGGGGTTGCTGAGGTAGTGACAACAGGACGAGGTTGCTGAGGTAATGATAACGGGTTGAAGAATGTCTCAGCGTGTCCAAGTCTGCTGTTGCGTTGGCTTTCCAGCCACTGAAGACAAGACGCAAGCTGCAGGCAAAGCTCTAATCTGGGCAACGTTTCGCCCTGTGTAGAGCTTCATCAAAATCAGCACGCCATTTCGAACCAATTATGCAGCTGATGGTGGCGGAAATGTATATAATTTGTGAACCTATTGAGTCTTTAGTCAGGTTTTTTCCACTGTGCGAACCGTCAATATTTTCAGGAAGCCAAAGTGCGCTTTCAAAAGATTACATTTTATAACACCAATTTACATCATACACTTATTGACACCACTGTTACAACACTACACTTCATGACACCGCAGTTTACAACACTACACTTCATGACACTATAGTTTACTGCACTACACTTCATGACCCTACAGTTTACAACACTACTGTTCATTATACCGTGCTCCTTCCTTAAGTGGATATGACCTGGGTGGACCAGTAGGCCTGCTGCAGTGTTCCATCTTTCTTATGTTCTTATGTTTACCTCTTAATTTTAATAAAATAGTAATAACTTGAAACTCTGTGGTGGAAATTCTATGAGTAACGACGACCTGGTGCCCCAGTTACACTTCATAACAAAGAGCCTCCTTCAGCTAAAAAGGCCATGTTTTACAATGTATGTAATAGATCCAGGTACTAGCTAACAGTGTACTTTTTTCCTTGCATACTCACCCTGACACCCAGATTTTGTGCGACACACTGTGGCATACTTTATGCCGTTGTTCAGACAATCCCTGAAGTTGATGGTGGTGGTGGTCCCACAGGGGAAGGCTAACGTGTGTGATCCTCTGCTGGTCTCTGCATCCTGCTGGTGCTTGAGGGAATGAAGTGGCACACGCTGAAGTCCGTGAGCTCAGGAAATGTTATCACCATTCCGCATGTACCAAGTGGCAGGATCACAGGCTCACACCTGTTGCAAATAAACAATACCACAACCTTTCAGTGTTCGTAACTCCAGTTCTGCATAAAAAACGAATCCTAGGTCTATTTTTATCAAGTAATATACATGTTTATGTTTGGCTTCCAGTGGAGTAGCCAAGGAGATTGTCCCCGAACGCTTGAGAGGTGTGGTAGGAGCTCACGACCCCAGATTCATTGAAACAGCCATGCGGTGGGACACCTTTCCAAACTCCACCAGTCGACCAACTCCTCCCAAAGACCACAAACAGTCCCACTGGGACAAACCGATCATGCAAAAAATCACCAACACAATGCTCACCAACGCTTCAGGAAAGGACAAAGCTCGTCCGCTAGCGGCGAAGGCACCACATTCAGAAGATTTCCTTTTAGCTGTTCCTAATTCCTCTCTGGGCACTCGACTCGACCCACAGGCCATTCTGATTGATATTGCTCTTCGCCTAGCCGCCCCCATGCTCACCGAACATAGGTGTATTTGCGGCAGGGCGACGGCTGATCAAGTCGGACTTCATTGTCTCCTGTGTCACACATCAGAAGGAATGTCTGCTAGACATGAGGATGTCAACGACATCATAAAGAGAAGCCTTGCCACAGTCCGTTGCCCAGCTCAACGGGAACCCCCAAGTACAGAGGCCAGACGGAAGTCAAAAGTGTTCTGATAGAGCCACTATGCCACCCTGGAAGGATGGTAAGCAGATTGCCTGGGACTTCACTTGTGCCGCCCCATTGGCGGACACCTACTTGCCATACTCTGAAGCTGAAAGGGGTGGTACCACCAGCTACAGGGAGACCCAGATGCCCCGCAAATATGAATGCCTGCCCCCTTGCTATAACTTCATCCCAGTGGGGTCAGAGACCTTTGGAACATGGGGCAAGTGTGCTCTGAAGTTTCTCAAAGAGCTGGGTGAAAAACTCATCACAGAAACCAAGGATCACAGAGCACCCAGCTTCCACTTTCAGAGACTCAGTGTTACAATCCAGAGAGGAAATGCCTGCAGCATTTTGGGCACGCGGCCCACCACCGGGGAGATGGACGAAGTATTCGAGATGTAGCTCTGAGATGTTATCTATGTTGTTTTACTAACTACTGTATTTTTGTAAATGTATTTTGTCTTTAAATAAAGTCTACATAGAATATAGAACATAGGGGGTGGTAGGAGAAGATAATATTCAAACAGCTCCGGGGAGAACCTTGAGTTTTCCCTGAGGTAAGTTTATTCTTTAAACTGAGGATGAGGGTCCCCAGCACAGTTCCAGAGATGGTGCTTCCCTAGTCGCAGTGTTGTTATTGCTTAAATACCACTTGCTCGTGGTTGCAATACTATATATATTGCTTGTGGAAGTTAGTACACCAAACGGGAGTAGAATGAAATTAGCTCTGAGGTACCCACACCATCATATGTCCTCGGATCACGGTACAACACCTAGCTCTGATTGGTGTGTGATTATTGTAGGATTGTATGGTCTAATGGGTTAGAGCGTCGTGAATGTTCGCTCACCATGAGGAGGGCTAAAACAACACAGGTTCGATCCCCCCGGCTAGTCACCATGTTGAAATTGATTAAATACCACTTGTTCGTGGTTACAATGACACACACACACACACACACACACACACACACACACACACACACACACACACACACCACACACACACATAAAATTATATAATATATATAAATATATATATAATATAAATATAATATATATATATTATTATAATTATATATATATATATATATATATATATATATATAAATATATAGCTGATGTTGATGTACAAGTTATATATCCAATTTTGTCTGAGGTCAACAGACAGCTATTATACCATGAGACGGGCATATATCGAAATTTTCAGTGAGGCTGCAGATTATATTGATTTCTTGCCAGAGTCGCATCTTGAACATATTCATAATACAAGACAATTAAGAAAATAAGTTAACAAATGAATTACAAAGGAAAAAGAGGGAGGAGGAGGGCTATGGCGACGAGAAAGAAGAGGAAGAGGAGAAGGAAGGGGAGAGAAAGAGGGAGGTGGGAAGAGAGAGAGAGAGAGAGAGATGAAGAGGAAATTCCAAGAGAAACTAGTCCAGTAGTCCCTTTGCTGTGTCTAAATCGTGTTGGCTGGGTGCACGAGATACAGGCTTTGATCCCTGCCAGTGTGTGTGCTGTGGTGTGTGTGTTTTGTGGGGTGTGTGTGTGTGTGTTGTGTGTGTGTCTGTCTGTGTGTGTGTGTGTGTGTGTGTATATTGTGTGTGTGTGTGTGTGTGTGTTTTGTATGTGTGTGTGGTGTGTGGTGTGTGTGTGTGTGTGTGAGTGTGTGTGTGTGTTGTGTGTGTGTGTGTTGTGTGTGTGTGTGTGTGTGTGTGTTTGTTTGTGTGTGTACTCACCTAGTTGTACTCACCTAGTTGAGGTTGCGGGGGTCGAGTCCCCAGCTCCTGGCCCGCCTCTTCACTGATCGCTACTAGGTCACTCTCCCTGAGCCGTGAGCTTTATCTACCCTGCTTAAAGCTAAAGTATGGATCCTGCCTCCACTACATCGCTTCCCAAACTATTCCACTTACTGACTACTCTGTGGCTGAAGAAATACTTCCTAACATCCCTGGATTCATCTGTGTCTTCAGCTTCCAACGTTTTCCCCTTTGTTACTGTGTCCAATCTCTGGAACATCCTTCTTTGTCCACCTTGTCAATTCCTCTCAGAAATTTGTATTCGTTATCAGCCCCCCCCTACTCTCCTGTCCTCCAGTGTCGTCGGGTTGATTTCCCTTAACCCTCCTCGAGGACATACCTCTTAGCTCTGGGACTAGTCTTGTTGCAAACCTTTGCACTTTCTCTAGTTTTCTTCACGTGCTTGGCTAGGTGTGGTTCCAAACTGGTGCCGCATACTCCAATATGGGCCTAAACGTACACGGTGTACAGGGTCCTGAACGATTCCCTTATTAAGATGTCGAAATGCTGTTCTGAGGTTTGCTGGGCGCCCATATGCTGCAGCAGTTATTTGTTGATGTGCGCTTCAGGAGATGTGCCGGTGTTAGACTCACCCCAAGACTTTTTCCTTGAGTGAGGTTTGTAGTCTCTGACCCCCTAGACTGTACTCCGTCTGCAGCCTTCTTTGCCCTTCCCCAATCTTCATGACTTTGCACTTGGGGGGATTGAACTCCAGGAGCCAATTGCTGGACCAGGTCTGCAGCCTGTCCAAAATCCCTTGTAGTTCTGCCTGGTCTTCGATCGAGTGAATTCTTTTCATCAACTTCACGTCATCTGCAAACAGGGACATCTCAGAGTCTATTCCTTCCGTCATGTCGTTCACAAATACCCAAAAAAGCACTGTCCTAGGAACTGACCCCTGGGGGGACCACCGCTGGTCACAGGGCCCACTCTGATACCTCGCCACGTACCATGACTCGCTCTGCTTCCTGACAAGTATTCCCTGATCCATGTAGTGCCTTCCCTGTTATCCCTGCTTGGTCCTCCATTTTTTGCACCAATCTCTTGTGTGAACTGTGTCAAACGCCTTCTTGCAGTCCAAGAAAATGCAATCCACCCACCCCTCTCTCTCTTGCTTACTGCTGTCATCATGTCATAGAACTCCAGTAGGTTTGTGACACAGGATTTCCCGTCCCTGAAACCATGTTGGCTGCTGTTGATGAGATCGTTCCTTTCTAGGTGTTCCACCACTCTTCTCCTGATAATCTTCTCCATGATTTGCATACTATACATGTCATGACACTGGTCTGTAGTTTAATGCTTCATGTCTGTCTTCTTTTTTAAAGATTGGGACTACATTTGCGTCTTCCATGCCTCAGGCAATCTCCCTGTTTCGATAAGATGTATTGAATAATGTTGTTAGGGGTACACATAGCGCCTCTGCTCCCTCTTTCAATACCCATGAGGAGATGTTATCTGGCCCATTGCCTTTGAGGTATCTAGCTCACTCAGAAGCCTCTTCACTTCTTCCTCGTTGTGTGCACTGTGTCCAGCACTTGGTGGTGTGCCCCACCTCTCCGTCTTTCTGGAGTCCCTCTGTCTCCTCTGTGAACACTTCTTTGAATCTCTTGTTGAGTTCTTCACATACTTCACGGTCATTTCTTGTTGTCTCTCCTCCTTCCTTCCTTAGCCTGATTACCTGGTCCTTGACTGTTGTTTTCCTCCTGATGTGGCTGTACAACAGTTTCGGGTCAGATTTGGCTTTCACTGCTATGTCATTTTCATATTGTCTTTGGGCCTCCCTTCTTATCTGTGCATATTCGTTTCTCTGCTCTACGACTGTTCTCCTTATTCTCCTGGGTCCTTTGCCTTCTATATTTCTTCCATTCCCTAGCACACTTGGTTTTTGCCTCCCTGCAACCTGTGTGTGTGTGTGTGTGTGTGTATTGTGTGTGTGTGTGTGTGTGTGTGTGTGTGTGTGTGTGTGTGTATGTGTGTGTGTGTGTGTGTGTGTGTGTGTTGTGTGTGTTTGTGTGTGTGTGTGTTTGTGTGTGTGTGTGTGTGTGTGTGTGGTGTGTGTGTGTGTGTATGTGAGTGTGTGTATGTGTGTGTACTCACCTAATTGTGGTTGCAGGGGTCGAGACTCAGCTCCTGGCCCCGTGTGTGTGTGTGTGTGTGTGTACTCACCTAGTTTGGGTTGCAGGGGTCGATTCATAGCTCCTGGCCCCGCCTCTTCATTGATCGCTACTAGATCCTCTCTCTCCCTACTCCATGAGCTTCATCAAACCTCGTCTTAAAGCTATGTATGGCTCCTGCCTCCACTTCGTCACTTACCAGACTATTCCACTTTAAGACAACTCTATGACTGAAGAAATACTTCCTAACATCCCTTTGACTCATCGGAGTCTTCAGGTTCCAATTGCGACCGCTTGTTTCTGTGTCCCGTCTCTGGAACATCCTGTCTTCGTCCACTTTGACAATTCCTTGCAGTATTTTATATGTCGTTATCATGTCTCCCCTAACACTCCTGTCCTCCAGTGTCGTCAGGCCGATTTCCCTTAACCTTTCTTCGTAGGACAATCTCCTTAGCTCCGGGACTAGTCTTGATGTAAACCTTTACACTTTCTCTAATTCTTGACGTGCTTGACAAGGTGTGGATTCCAAACTGGTGCTGCAAACTCCAATATGGGCCTGACGTTCATGGTGTACAGAGTCTTGAACACTTCCTTACTGAGGTATCGGAACCCTATTCTTAGGTTTGCCAAGAGCCCATATGCTGCAGCAATTATCTGGTTGATGTGCGCCTCAGGAGATGTGTTCGGTATTTTACTCATCTCAAGATCTTTTTCTTAAGTGAAGTTTGTAGTCTTTGGCCACATAGACTATACACTTTCTGCGGTCTTCTTTGCCCTTCCTCTATCTTCATGACTCTGCATTTGGTAGGGTTAAATTCGAGAAACGAGTTCCTGGACCAGGCTTGTAGCCTGTCCAGGTCTCTTTGTAGTCCTGCCTGATCCTCATCCGATTGAATTCTCCTCTAGTTATGGGTGATTGAAATCACCCATAACTAGTATCTTTGCTCTACTCATGTGAACTCTTCTGGCGACCTCGGGTAGTGTGTCCATCATTGCTCTGTTACTCTCTTCACATTCTTCTCTTGGCCTCCTGAAGTTCCGTGGCGCATTGTACATCATTGTAATTACCACCTTAGGGCCCCCATACTGGATTGTTTCTACTATGTAGTCCCTTTCGCCTATTCCGTCCATTCCTTCAATTTCCTCAAATCCCCACCGGTTTTTAATGAGCAGCACAACTCCTTCCCCTCTGCTCCCTCTATCTTTCCTCAGGATCTGATATCCGAGTGAAAAGATTGCATCTGATATCTTGATGAGCTTGGTTTCTGTGAGTGCTGTTATGTCTCGGGATGTCTTCTTGATTCTTTCGTGCCACTCCTTACTTTTATTTGTTTTCTGTCTGCATTCGTATACCAAATCTTCAACTTCTTTTCTAAAACTGTGGTCTGGAAGGTACATTGTGGTTGGGGAAGTAGGAGAATTGTCGAGGAACTATGGGGGTTTGCTGTGAAGGTAGAGTTTGTAATGAAGTGGGTGGGGGCATTGGGTATGGCAAGTGGGTTTTGGGTTAGAATGTTTAGTTGCATTGGGGTTGTCAGGATTGGGGGCTTCTGTAGGTGGTTATGAGGGAGGTTGCATTCAATCTTACTCCTGAGTCTGGGTTCTACTGTCCATCTCCATCTTTGCCTCTCTTTCTTCCTTTCATCTTTAACCCTCTCTTTCAGTTTCTGCCTTTCTTCTCGTGTTCTGTCGTGGTCGAGATACACCCTCCAGTATGCCGATATGTCCCTTAGTCGTGCTTTCTCCTGCAGGATTCTGTTTCGAGCCGATTCTGCCTTGAAAATCACTTTGACCGGTTTCTTCCTCTTGCAAACTCAACTATTCTCAGAACATTTGCTAGCTGGGTCATGTCGTCTTCTCCTATTGCTGTTAAGATGCTTTCTATCGTTATTTTTTCTCCACTTGTCATCTTGCTTCGTAAGTTTCCCCTTCAACTTCCTTTAGCCCATAAGCAAAGACTGATCTCTCACTTTCATTCTCCCACTGCATATCTTTATGTATCCCCTGATTCGATGTAGTTGCCTCCATTGCAGCTTTCCTTTCTTCAGTCTCGTCACTATCTGTTGTCCCTTGGCCCATGGGCCCAATGGTCTGTCATTTTCCCTTCTCAGCTTTCCCTGGGCACCGCTGTGGTCTGTTAGGGCCTCTACATATAGCTTAGCTCTTTCATTTTCTACAGTCCCTTCGATTGTTCCTGATGTGCTCCTCTTTTTTTCTCGGGCTCCACGATGGTCTGATAAGGCTTCTGCATATAGTTTCACTCCTTCGTTCCCTACAATCCCCTTGTTTCTGACTAAGGTAGCAATTTCTGATGTCATACCCATATTGCTATTTAGTTCTTTAGGCTGTTTCAGATTTTTCAGTTCCTCTTCTCATCTCTACTGCTATAAAATACCAATTGCCATTCGTTATTGAGTACTTGATAGCCTATTCTTTATCGTACTAGGAGAGTTGGACCGTTCACAAACAGCTTGGCGGTTAATTGGAGCTCACACCCGACTCCCCGAAAACCACATGTGTGTGCCTGTGTGTGTGTGTGTGTGTGATTCCTCACACACACGAAGAAACCCACAGATCAGGAGACCTGAAGGCGATGAGAAAGACACCAGCTGAATTAGTAACCACCACCTGTCAGGTTCTACGAAACTGGACAGACATTCCCATGCTCTACCACCCGTGGAAATTATTTCTTGATATTAAAATTCAATTTACATCTTGATCCACTATTTGGAAAAAACGTAGCTTGATGTTTCGGTCCCTGGACCATTACATAATCACTTGCGACTTGACATAGGACCGAAACCTCGTCTAGTATGCCAGATCAACTTGTGAGTTATTATCGAATTGTTTCAGCCACGGAATTGTGATTTATTCTTCCGTAAAATTCAGTCAACTGGTAACCCAAAATGGCAACTTCCTCACTAACATAACCTGGACAGAAATTTATTCTTTATTAATAAGATACTGATCGAATAACCAATTTATAACGAGTCTTCTCAGTTGTTAAGAGAAAGTATTACAGCAGAAAGATATTAACTCTAGGGAACCGCTGTAACGCTACAGAGAAATGTGCTTTGTAGAATACAGAACAGGTATGTGAGTGTTGGGTTAATTATGTTTGTGTTGTGTAACCTGTTATGCTGTATGTATCCTGTTATGCTGCTTTGTGTAACTTGTTATGCTGCTGTGTGTAACTTGTTATGCTGCTGTGTGTAACCTGTTATGCTATGTATGTATCCTGTTATGCTGTTTGTGTAACCTGTTACATGATTACCCGTTTTGCT
>NC_069404.1:68649979-68712210 GCF_026875155.1 Cherax quadricarinatus
TTTAATTCTGCGCTATAAAACTGTTGGTGCCTGAACTCTTCCAGGATGCACCCGTCACCTATTCGCAAGAGCAGGCGAAAATATACACAAACACTGATCTCTGGCCGAAGGAAACTCGAACCTACGAACCTTGGAACAAGGTACGCAGTGCTTTACAAATCTACCCACACTGGACTAATACCTTGGAGTCCAGCTTGCGCTAGACGTTTGAATTCGCCTGCTCTTGCGAATTCCTTGCATTGTTAAAATCTCTAGTAAGGCTGATGCATGCAGGGGATGAGATGAAAAGCTGTAAGCCTTCTTCCTGAAAGTTGGCTGCCTTGGATCAAACGTCTAGGGCAAGCTGGACGCCAAGGTATTGGTCCATTGTGGTGAGAATGGTATAGCACTGCGTACCTTGTTCCAAGGCTCGTAGGTTCGAGTCTCCTTCGGCCAGAGATCAGTGTTTGTGTATATTTCGCCTGCTCTTGCGAATTCCTTGCATATATATATATATATATATATATAATATATATATATATATATATATATATATATATATATATATATATATATATATATATATATATATGTATGTATGTTATGTGTGTGTATGTGTGTGGTGTGTGTGTGTGTGTGTGTGTGTGTGTGTGTGTGTGTGTGTGCACTACCGCTATAAAATTAATTAATCAGAACGTAAATCAGACAATTGTAAATCAGAGCAACGACTCAGCCGCTCCGCCACAATTGTTTCTCCTACGGCTGTAAACTCTTACAAACGTTCATTTACATTTTGTACAGATTTTTTGTACATGGCTTATCCCAGCTGCTATTGGTAAAAGTTACTTTTATCTTTATGAAGTGTGTGATGGGTTAGTATGGCACAACTGACTTCACTACCGCTCGTTGCCCGTCACACAAAAAAAATGTTGCCTGGAAAATATACAAAAAATTGTTGGAAATGTTGGACGGACGTGAGGGAAATTATTCTCGAGCATTGTTATAGTTTCCGGTGACTGAGTCTCTCTCTCTCTCTCTCTCTCTCTCTCTCTTCTCTCTCTCTCTCTCTCTCTCCTTCTCTCTCTCCTCTCTCTCTCTCTCTCTCTCTCTCTCTTCTCTCTCTCTCTCTCTCTCTCTCTCTCTCTCTTCTCTCTCTCTCCTCTCTCTCTCTCTCTATGTATGTATGTATGTATGTATGTATCTATCTATCTATCTATCTATCTATCTATCTATCTATCTCTATATCTCTCAGTAATATAACACAGACTTGCGCTGATAAACAAACCCAGATTAATTAAAGAGAGAGAGAGAGAGAAGGAAATGGAGAGAGAGACAGAGAGAGAGACAGAGAGAAAGTCTTCAGGAAAGTTTAATACAAAAGTGTTCCAGTTATTAACAGTTTTGCTGAAAAACTGCAGCATTCTTACCGACGTGGTAGGAAAAACTGTAGTTGTTCCTGTTGTGGTTGAGTGGAGGAAAATTTTGGTTGTTCCTGTTGTGGTTGAGTGGAGGAAAATTTTGGTTGTTCCTGTTGTGGCTGAGTGGAGGAAAATTTTGGTTGTTCCTGTTGTGGTTGAATGGAGGAAAATTTTGGTTGTTCCTGTTGTGGCTGAGTGGAGGAAAATTTTGGTTGTTCCTGTTGTGGTTGAATGGAGGAAAATTTTGGTTGTTCCTGTTGTGGTTGAATGGAGGAAAATTTTGGTTGTTCCTGTTGTGGTTGAGTGGAGGAAAATTTTGGTTGTTCCTGTTGTGGTTGAGTGGAGGAAAATTTTGGTTTTCCTGTTGTGGTTGATGAGAGGAAAATTTTGGTTGATTCCTGTTGTGGTTGAGTGGAGGAAAATTTTGGTTGTTCCTGTTGTGGTTGAGTTGGAGGAAAATTTTTGGTTGTTCTGTTGTGGCTGAGTGGAGGAAAATTTTGGTTGTTCCTGTTGTGGCTAGAGTGGAGGAAAATTTTGGTTGTTCCTGTTGTGGTTGAGTGGAGGAAAATTTTGGTTGCTCCTGTTGTGGTTGAATGGAGGAAAATTTTGGTTGTTCCTGTTGTGGTTGAGTGGAGGAAAATTTTGGTTGTTCCTGTTGTGGCTGAGTGGAGGAAAATTTTGGTTGTTCCTGTTGTGGTTGAATGGAGGAAATTTTGGTTGTTCCTGTTGTGGTTGAGTGGAGGAAAATTTTGGTTGTTCCTGTTGTGGTTGAATGGAGGAAAATTTTGGTTGTTCCTGTTGTGGTTGAATGGAGGAAAATTTTGGTTGTTCCTGTTGTGGTTGAATGGAGGAAAATTTTGGTTGTTCCTGTTGTGGCTGAGTGGAGGAAAATTTTGGTTGTTCCTGTTGTGGCTGAATGGAGGAAAATTTTGGTTGTTCCTGTTGTGGCTGAGTGGAGGAAAATTTTGGTTGTTCCTGTTGTGGTTGAATGGAGGAAAATTTTGGTTGTTCCTGTTGTGGTTGAATGGAGGAAAATTTTGGTTGTTCCTGTTGTGGTTGAATGGAGGAAAATTTTGGTTGTTCCTGTTGTGGTTGAATGGAGGAAAATTTTGTTGTTCCTGTTGTGGTTGAATGGAGGAAAATTTTGGTTGTTCCTGTTGTGGTTTGAATGGAGGAAAATTTTGGTTGTTCCTGTTGTGGTTGAATGGAAGAAAATTTTGGTTGTTCCTGTTGTGGTTGAATGGAGGAAAATTTTGGTTGTTCCTGTTGTGGTTGAATGGAGGAAAATTTTGGTTGTTCCTGTTGTGGTTGAATGGAGGAAAATTTTGGTTGTTCCTGTTGTGGCTGAATGGAGGAAAATTGTGGTTGTCCTTAATTTAGACTAAGTGCAGGAAAATTGTGGTTGTCCTTAATTTAGACTAAGTGCAGGAAAATTGTGGTTGTCCTTAATTTAGACTAAGTGCAGAAAAATTGTGGTTGTCCTTAATTTAGACTAAGTGCAGGAAAATTGTGGTTGTCCTTAATTTAGACTAAGTGCAGGAAAATTGTGGTTGTCCTTAATTTAGACTAAGTGCAGGAAAATTGTGGTTGTCCTTAATTTAGACCAAGTGCAGGAAAATTGTGGTTGTCCTTAATTTAGACTAAGTGCAGGAAAATTGTGGTTGTCTTTAATTTGGACTAATTGCAGGAAAATTGTGGTTGTCCTTAATTTGGACTAATTGCAGGAAAATTGTGGTTGTCCTTAATTTGGACTAATTGCAGGAAAATTGTGATTGTCCTTAATTTGGACTAATTGCAGGAAAATTGTCGTTGTCCTTAATTTGGACTAATTGCAGGAAAATTGTGGTTGTCCTTAATTTGGACTAATTGCAGGAAAATTGTGGTTGTCCTTTTGTTTTTTTACTTTATTCTTAAGAAGAAAATTTCAGCCCATGATTTTGTCAGGAAATGTTTCATGAAAATTGTTTTCATTACGACATGTTCGTTGTCCTGTTTTTGTTGAGAATCTTGTTTATTTGCTCAGTTTTCTTTGCTAGATAACTGTTGTTGTCTTTTATTTTCCCCCTAAAAATTATGGCCTTTTTCAATATCTTTTTTGCAATAATATTATTTTTTTATCGTGAAAATTGACGATTCGTTACGTATTTGTCGCGATACGACTAACGGTATTGCGTTACTTTTTGGTGATAACGGAGAAAATCCGTTGTTCCGCTCTTGGCTGGTGCCGCAAGCGGTGATAAACTGCGGTTGTGGGCAGATGAATTTTTGCCGCAGTTGCGGGAGTTAAATTTACAGGCGTCGTCCTGTGTAAACTTTTTTCCCGTAAATCAGAGCAACGACTCAGCCGCTCCGCCACAATTGTTTCCCCCTACGGCTGTAAACTCTTACAAACGTTCATTTACATTTTTTTACGTTTTTTTTGTACATGGCTTATCCCAGCTGCTATTGGTAAAAGTTACTTTTATCTTTATGAAGTGTGTGATGGGTTAGTATGGCACAACTGACTTCACTACCGCTCGTTGCCCGTCACACAAAAAAAAAGTTGCCTGGAAAATATACAAAAAATTGTTGGAAATGTTGGACGGACGTGAGGGAAATTATTCTCGAGCATTGTTAGAGTTTCCGGTGACTGAGTCTGTGCCTGTCTATGTCTGTCTATGTTTGTCTGTGAATGTCTGTCTATGTTTAGTCACTTTTAGGCTACGGAACAGATGTCATAATTCCCAGCTATTTTTTTTTTTTGTCTGAATTGTCATAACTTCCGGTCATGATACCTTTCAACTGGTTTAGTGTTTGTTTTTGTGAGTTGTATAAAATCTAGCGTTGTTGTAAGATCTTCACCCCTCAAGGGAGGTTCCTTGATGCTGGTGAGGGGCTCTTGATCTAGGGAATTGGATCTATGCTCCAGTTCCCTGAATTGAGCCTGAATACCTTCCATCCAACCACATGCGCTGTATAATCCTATGGGTTTAGCGCTCCCATGATTATAATAATAATAATGTAAGATCTTCAGGAGAGGCTAATGAGGTACTGATAACAGGGTGGGGTTGCTGAGGTAGTGATAACAGGGTGGGGTTGCTGAGACAGTGATAACAGGGTGGGGTTGCTGAGGTAGTGATAACAGGGTGGGGTTGCTGAGACAGTGATAACAGGGTGGGGTTGCTGAGGTAGTGATAACAGGGTGGGGTTGCTGAGGTAGTGATAACAGGGTGGGGATGATGACGAAGTGATAACAGGGTGGAGTTGCTGATGCAGTGATAAAAGGGTGGGGTTGCTGAGGCAGTAATAACGGTGGGGTTGCTGAGGTAGTGATAACAGGGTGGGGATGATGACGAAGTGATAACAGGGTGGGGTTGCTGAGGTAGTGATAACAGGGTGGGGATGCTGAGGTAGTGATAACAGGGTGGGGTTGCTGAGGTAGTGATAACAGGGTGGGGATGCTGAGGTAGTGATAACAAGGTGGGGTTGCTGAGGTAGTGATAACAAGGTGGGGTTGCTGAGGTAGTGATAACAGGGTGGGGTTGCTGAGGCAGTGATAACAGGGAGGGGTTGCTGAGGCAGTGATAACAGGGTGGGATTGCTGAGGTAGTGAATAACAGGGTGGGATGCTGAGGTAGTGAAACAGGTGGGGTTGCTGAGGTAGTGATAACAGGTGGGGTTGCTGAGGTAGTGATAACAGGGTGGGGATGCTGAGGTAGTGATAACAGGGTGGGGTTGCTGAAATAGTGATAACAGGGTGGGGATGCTGAGGTAGTGATAACAAGGTGGGGTTGCTGAGGTAGTGATAACGGGGTGGGGTTGCTGAGGTGTGATAACGGGGGGGGTTTTGCTGAGGAAGTGAAACGGGGGGGGGGTCTGGGGTAGTGAAACAGGGTGGGGTGCTGAGGTAGGATAACAGTGGGGTTGCTGGGTAGAAAAAAAGGGGGGGGGTTGCGGTAGTGAAAACAGGGGGGGGTTGTGGTAGTGATAACAGGGGGGGGATCTGAGGTATGTAAAAAGATGGGGTTGCTGAGGTTAGTGAAAACAAGGGGGGGTTGCTGAGGTAGTGAAAACCAGGGGGGGGAGCTGAGTATGAAAACGGAAGGTTTGCTGAGGAGTGATAACAGGGGGGGTTTTTGCTGAGGGTGAAAAAAGGGGTGGGGTCTGGGGTATGAAAAAGGTGGGTTGCTAGGTGTGTAAAAAGGGTGGGATGCTGAGGAGTGAAACAGGGTGGGGTTCCGAGGTGTGATGGGGGGGAAAAAAAAGGGTGGGTTGTGGGGGTGTGAAAACGGGGGGGTTGTGGGGTGTGAAACAGGGTGGGGCTGAGGTAGTGAAAAAAGGGTGGGTTGCTGAGGTAGGTAACGGGGGGTTTTCTGAGGTAGTGATAACGGGTGGGTTTGCTAAAATGATAAAGGGGGGGGTGTTTTGCTGGGGTTTATTTGATAACAGGGGGGGTGCTGAGGTAGTGATAACAGGGTGGGGTTGTGAGGTATAAAAACAGGTGGGGGTTCCTGGGTATGAAACAGGGGGGGTTGTGAGGTAGTGATAACAGGGTGGGGTTGCGAGGAGTGAAACAGGGGGGGGGTTGCTGAGGTAGTGATAAAAAGGGGGGGGGTTTCTGGGAGAGATAACAGGTGGGTTGCTGAGGTAGTGATAACGGGGGGGTTGCGGGGTAGTGATCGGGGGGGTGGGGTTTGGTGGGGTTTTTAGGTTGATAAAAAGGTGGGTGCTGGGTTTGATAACAGGGTGGGTGTTGTTAAAAAAGGTTTTGTGAGGAAAACAAGGGGGGTTGCTGAGGTAGGATAAAGGGGGGGGTTTGCGGGGTGTGATAACGGGTGGGGTTGCTTAGGTAGGATACGGGTGGGGATGCGAGGTAGGATAAAAGGGGGGGTTGTGAGGAGGATAAAAAGGGTGGGGTTGCTGAGGTAGGAAAACGGGGGGTTGCTAGGTAGTGACAACAGGGGGGTGCTGAGGTAGTGATAAAAGTGGTTTGCGGGGTAGTGATAACAGGGGGGGGGTTGCTGAGGTAGTGAAAAGGGTGGGGTTGCTGAAATTAAAACAGGGTGGGGTGTGAGGTAGGAAAACGGGGGGGTTTTCTGAGTGTGAAAACGGGTGGGGTTGCGAGGTATGAAAAAGGGGTGAGGTTGCTAAAGGAAGTGATAACAGGGGGGGTTGCTGGGTAGTGATAACAGGTGGGGGTGCTGGGTATGAAAACAGGTAGGTTGCTATATAAAAACGGGGGGTTGCTGAGGTTGAAAACGGGTGGGGTTGTGAGGTATGAAACAGGGGGGTTGCGAGGTGGAAAAGGGTGGGGTTCTGAGGTAATAACAGGTGGGGTTGCTGAGGTAGTGATAACAGGGTGGGGATGATGACGAAGTAAATAACAGGGGTGGTTGCTGAGGTAGTGATAACGGGGTTTGGGGTGCTGAGGTAGTGATAACAGGGTGGGGTTGCTGAGGTAGGTGATAACGGGGGGGTTGCTTAGGTAGTGATAACAAGGGGGGTTGCTGAGGTAGTGGATAAAAGGTGGGGTTGCTGAGGTAGTGATAACAGGTGGGTTGCTGAGCATGATAACGGGGAGGGTTGCGGGGCATGATAACAGGGTGGGTTTGCTGAGGTAGTGAAACAGGGTGGGTGCTGAGGTAGTGAAAACAGGTGGGGTTGCTGAGGTAGTGATAAAGGTGGGGTTGCTGAGGTAGTGATAACAGGGTGGGGATGCTGAGGTAGTGATAACAGGGGGGGTGCGAAATAGGTAACAGGGGGATGCTGGGTAGTGATAACAAGGTGGGGTTGCTGAGGTAGTGATTAACAAGGTGGGGTTTTGCTGAGGTAGTGATAACAGGGTGGGTTCCCGAGGCAGTGAAACAGGTGGGGTTGCTGAGGCAGTGATAACAGGGGGGGGTTGCTGGGGTAGTGATAAAAGGGTGGGATGCTTAAAGTGTGATAACAGGTGGGGTTGCTGAGGTAGTGTAACAGGGTGTTGCTGAGTATGATAACAGGGTGGGGTTGCTGAGGTAGTGATAACAGGGTGGGGGTTGCTGAGGTAGTGATAACAGGGCGGGTTGCTGAGGTAGTGAAAACAGGGTGGGGATGCTGAGGTAGTGATAACAGGAGAGGTTGCTGAGTAGTGATAAAAAGGGGTGGGGTTGCTGAGGTAGTAAATAACAGGTGCGGTTGCTGAGGTAGTGAAAAACAGGGTGGGGTTGCTGAGTAGGATAACAGGGTGGGGTTGCTGGGGTTTAGTGATAACAGGGTGGGGTTGCTGAGGTAGTGATAACAGAGGGGGGTTGCTGAGGTAGAGTAACGGGGTTTGGGGTTGCTAGGTAGTGATAACAGGTGGGGTTGCTGAGGTAGTGATAACAGTGGGATGCTGAGGTAGTGATAAGGATGAGGTTTGCTGAGGTAGTAAATAACAAGGTGGGGTTGTGAGGTAGTGATAACAGGGTGGGGTTCTGAGGTAGTGATAACAGGAGGGAGGTTGCTGAGGTAGTGATAACAAGGTGGGGTTGCTGAGGGTAGTGATAATAGGGTGGGTTTGCTGAGGTAGTGATAACAGGGTGGGGTTGCTTAGGTAGTGATAACGGGGTGGGGTGCTGAAGGTTGTGATAACAGGGTGGGGTTGCTGGGGTAGTGTTTAACAATGGGGTTGTTGAGGTAGTGAAAAAAAGGGTGGGGTTGCTGGTATGACAACAGGGGGGAGGCAGGTAGGATAAAAGGATGGGGTTTGCTGAGGTAGTGATAACGGGGTGGGTTGCTGAGGTAGTGATAACAGGGTAGGGGTTGCTGAAATAGTGATAACAGGGTGGGGTTGCTGAGGTAGTGATAAAGGGTGGGGTTGCTGAGGGTAGTGATAACAGGGTGGGGTTGCTGAGGTAGTGATAACAGGGTGAGGTTGCTGGGGGGGTAGTGATAACAGGGCGGGGTTGCTGAGGAGTGATAACGGGGTGGGGATGCTGAGGTATGATAACAGGATAGTTGCTGAGGTATTGATAACAAGGTGGGGTTGCTGAGGTAGTGATAACAGGGTGCGGTTGCTGAGTAGTGATAACAGGGTGGGGTTGCTGAGGTAGTGATAACAGGGTGGGGTTGCTGGGTGTGTAACAGGGTGGGGTGAGGTAGTGATAACAGGGTGGGGTTGCTGAGGTAGTGATAACAGAGGGGGGTCTGAGGTTAGAGATAACAGGTGGGGTGTGATAGTGATAAAAAGGGTGGGGTTGCTGAGGTAGTGATAACAGGGGGGGGATGCTGAGGTAGAGATAAAAGGATGAGGTTGTGAGGTATAAACAAGGTGGTTTGCTGAGGTGATAACGGTGGGGTGCTGAGGTAGTGATAACAGGATGAGGTGCTGGGGTTATGATACAGTTGGGTTGCTGAGGTAGTGATAACAGGGTGGGTTGCTGGGGTAGTGATAACGGGGTGGGGTTGCTGAGGTAGTGATAAAAGGTGGGGTTGTTGAGGTAGTGAAAACAGGGTGGGGTTGCTGAGGTAGTGATAACAGGGTGGGGATGCTGAGTAGTGATAAAGGATGGGGGTTGCTGAGGTAGTGATAACAAGGTGGAGTTGCTGAGGTAGTGATAACAGGGTGGGGTTGCTGAGGTAGTGATAACGGGGTAGGTTGCTGAAATAGTGTAACGGGTGGTTGCTGAGTAGTGAAAAACAGGGTTGTGAGGTTGATAACATGGGGTTGCTGAGGTAGTGATAAAGGGTGAGGTTGTGGGGTAGTGATAACAGGGCGGGGTTGCTGAGGTAGGGGATAACAGGGTGGGGATGCGAGGAGTATAACGGGAAGGTTTAGGAGTATGATAACAAGGTGGGGTTGCTGAGGTAGTGATAAACAGGGTGGGGGTTGCTGAGGTAGTGATAACAGGGTGGGGTTGCTGAGGTAGTGATAACGGGGTGGGGTTGCTGAGGAGTGATAACAGGGTGGGTTGCTGAGGTATTGTAACAGGGTGGGCGTGGGTAGTGAAACAGGTGGGTATGACGAAGTGATAACAGGTGGAGTTGCTGATGCAGTTGATAAAAGGGTGGGGTTGCTGAGGCAGTAATAACAGGGTGGGTTGCTGAGGTAGTGATAACAGGGTGGGATTGATGACGAAGTGATAACAGGGTGGGGTTGCTGAGGTAGTGATAACAGGTGGGGTGCTGAGGTAGTGATAACAGGGTGGGGTTGCTGAGGTAGTGATAACAGGGTGGGGATGCTAGGTAGTGATAACAAGGTGGGGTTGCTGAGAGTGATAACATGGTGGGGTTGCTGAGATAGTGATAACAGGGTGGGGTTGCTGAGGCAGTGATAACAGGGAGGGGTTGCTGAGGCAGTGATAACAGGGTGGATTGCTGAGGTATGATAACAGGGTGGGATGCTGAGGTAGTGAAAACAGGGTGGGTTGCTGAGGTAGTGATAACAGGGTGGGGTTGCTGAGGTAGTGATAACAGGTGGGATGCTGAGTATGATAACAGGGTGGGGTTGCTGAAATAGTGATAACAGGGTGGGTGCTGAGGTAGTGATAACAGGTGGGGTGCTGAGGTAGTGATAAACAAGGTGGGGTTGCTGAGGTAGTGATAACAGGGTGGGGTTGCTGAGGCAGTGAAAACAGGGTGGGTTGCTGAGGCTAGTGATAACAGGGTGGGGTTGCTGAGGTAGTGATAAAAGGGTGGGGTGCTGAAGTAGTGATAACAGGGTGGGGTTGCTGAGGTAGTGATAAAAGGGAGGGGTTGCTGAGGTAGTGATAACAGGTGGGATGCTGAGTAGTGATAACAGGGTGGGTTGCTGAGAGTGATAACAGGGTGGGGTTGCTGAGGTAGTGATAACAGGTGAGGTTGCTGAGGTAATGATAACAGGGTGGGGTGCTGAGGTAGTGATAACAGGTGGGGTTGCTGGGTTGATAACATGGGGTTGCTGAGGCAGTGATAAAAGGGTGGGGTTCTGAGGCAGTGATAACAGGGTGGGTTGCTGTTAGTGATAACAGGTGGGATGCTAGCAGTGATACAGGTGGGGTTGCTGAGGTAGTGATAACAGGGTGAGGTATGCTGAGCAGTGATAAACAGGGTGGGGTTGCTGAGGTAGTGATAACAGGGTGGGGTTGCTGATGTAGTGATAACAGGGTGGGTTGCTGAGGTAGTGATTAACAGGGTGGGGTGCGAGGTAGTGATAACAGGGTGGGGTTGCTGAGGTCAGTGATAACAGGGTGGGGTTGCTGAGGCAGTGATAAAAGGGTGGGGTTGCTGAGGCAGTGATAACAGGGTGGGGTTGCTGAATTAGTGATAACAGGGTGGGGATGCTGAGGCAGTGATTACAGGGTTGGGTTGCCGAGGTAGTGATAACAGGGTGGGGATGCTGAGGCAGTGATAACAGGGTGGGGTTGCTGAGGTAGTGATAACAGGGTGGGTTGCTGAGTAGTGATAACGGTGGTGCGAGGTAGTGATAACAGGGTGGGGTTGCTGAGGTAGTGATAACAGGGTGGGATTGCTGAGGTAGTGATAACAAGGTGGGGTTGCTGAGGTATGTAAACAGGTGGGGTTGCTGAGGTAGTGATAACAGGGTGGGGTTGCTGAGGTAGTGATAACAGGGTGGGTTGCTGAGGTAGTGATAACAGGGCGGGGTTGCTGAGGTAGTGATAACAGGGTGGGGATGCTGAGGTAGTGATAACAGGATGAGGTTGCTGAGGTAGTGATAACAAGGTGGGGTTGCTGAGGTAGTGATAACAGGGTGCGGTGTTGCTGAGTAGTGATAACAGGGTGGGGTTGCTGAGGTAGTGATAACAGGGTGGGGTTGCTGAGGTAGTGATAACAGGGTGGGTTGCTGAGGTAGTGATAACAGGGTGGGGTTGCTGAGGTAGTGATAACAGAGTGGGGTTGCTGAGGTAGAGATAACAGGGTGGGGTTGCTGAGGAAGTGATAACAGGGTGGGGTTGCTGAGGTAGTGATAACAGGGTGGGGATGCTGAGGTAGTGATAACAGGATGAGGTTGCTGAGGTAGTGATAACAAGGTGGGGTTGCTGAGGTAGTGATAACAGGGTGCGGTTGCTGAGGTAGTGATAACAGGGTGGGGTTGCTGAGGTAGTGATAACAGGGTGGGGTTGCTGAGGTAGTGATAACAGGGTGGGGTTGCTGAGGTAGTGATAACAGGGTGGGCTTGCTGAGGTAGTGATAACAGGGTGGGGATGATGACGAAGTGATAACAGGGTGGAGTTGCTGATGCAGTGATAAAAGGGTGGGGTTGCTGAGGCAGTAATAACAGGGTGGGGTTGCTGAGGTAGTGATAACAGGGTGGGGATGATGACGAAGTGATAACAGGGTATGGTTGCTGAGGTAGTGATAACAGGGTGGGGATGCTGAGGTAGTGATAACAGGGTGGGGTTGCTGAGGTAGTGATAACAGGGTGGGGATGCTTAGGTAGTGATAACAAGGTGGGGTTGCTGAGGTAGTGATAACAAGGTGGGGTTGCTGAGGTAGTGATAACAGGGTGGGGTTGCTGAGGCAGTGATAACAGGGAGGGGTTGCTGAGGCAGTGATAACAGGGTGGGATTGCTGAGGTAGTGATAACAGGGTGGGCATGCTGAGGTAGTGAAAACAGGGTGGGGTTGCTGAGGTAGTGATAACAGGGTGGGGTTGCTGAGGTAGTGATAACAGGGTGGGGATGCTGAGGTAGTGATAACAGGGTGGGGTTGCTGAAATAGTGATAACAGGGTGGGGATGCTGAGGTAGTGATAACAAGGTGGGGTTGCTGAGGTAGTGATAACAAGGTGGGGTTGCTGAGGTAGTGAAACAGGGTGGGGTTGCTGAGCAGTGAAAACGGGTGGGGTGCTGAGGCAGTGATAACAGGGTGGGGTTGCTGAGGTAGTGATAAAAGGGTGGGGATGCTGAAGTAGTGATAACAGGGTGGGGTTGCTGAGGTAGTGATAACAGGGTGGGGTTGCTGAGGTAGTGATAACAGGGTGGGGATGCTGAGGTAGTGATAACAGGGTGGGGTTGCTGAGGTAGTGATAACAGGGTGGGGTTGCTGAGGTAGTGATAACAGGGTGAGGTTGCTGAGGTAATGATAACAGGGTGGGGATGCTGAGGTAGTGATAACAGGGTGGGGTTGCTGAGGTAGTGATAACAGGGTGGGGTTGCTGAGGCAGTGATAAAAGGGTGGGGTTGCTGAGGCAGTGATAACAGGGTGGGGTTGCTGAGGTAGTGATAACAGGGTGGGGTTGCTGAGGTAGTGATAACAGGGTGGGGTTGCTGAGGTAGTGATAACAGGGTGAGGTTGCTGAGGTAGTGATAACAGGGCGGGGTTGCTGAGGTAGTGATAACAGGGTGGGGATGCTGAGGTAGTGATAACAGGATGAGGTTGCTGAGGTAGTGATAACAAGGTGGGGTTGCTGAGGTAGTGATAACAGGGTGCGGTTGCTGAGGTAGTGATAACAGGTGGGGTTGCTGAGGTATGATAACAGGGTGGGTTGCTGGGGTTTAGTATAACAGGGTGGGGATGCGGGGCGGGAAAACAGGGTGGGGTTGCTGAGGTAGTGAAAACAGGGGGGTTTCTGGGTATGATAACAGGATGGTTGCGAGGTAGTGAAAAACAGGGTGGGGAGCGAGGCAGTGATAACAGGGGGGTTTGCTGGAAAGTGATAACAGGGGGGATCTGAGCAGTAAAAACAGGGTGGGTTGCTGGGGTAGTGATAACAGGGGGGGGTTTCTGAGGCAGTGAACAGGGGGGGTTCGAGGTATGAAAAAGGGGTGGGGATCGGGGCAGTGATAACAGGGGGGGGTTGCGAGGAGTGAAACGGGCGGGGTTTGCTGAGGTAATGACAAGGGGTTTAAGAATGTCTCAGCTGCCCCAATTTGTGTGGTTGTTTAATAAAAAAAAGAAAGTGAAAAGGGGGTTTTTGGGTTTGTGTTAAGAGTTATAAATTTCAGCACCCCATTTGAAAACCAATTATGCAGTGATGGTGGCGGAAATGTTATAATTTGTGAACCTATTGAGTTTTTTATCATTTTTTCACTTCGAACCATTATTTTCAAAGCAAAGTGCGCTTCACAAGATTACATTTCATAACACCACAATTTACATCATTACACTTAATGACACCACAGTTTACAACACTACACTTCATGACACCGCAGTTTACAACACTACACTTCATGACACTATAGTTTACTGCACTACACTTCATGACCCTACATTTTTTACAACACTACTGTTCATTACCTGTCCCCCCCTTAAGTGATATGACCTGGGTGGACCAGTAGGCCTGCTGCAGTGTTCCATCTTTCTTATGTTCTTATGTTTACCTCTTAATTTTAATAAAATAGTAATAACTTGAAACTCTGCGGTGGAAATTCTATGAGTAACGACGACTTGGTTCCCCAGTTACACTTCATAACAGAAGCCTTCTTCAGCAAAAAAGGGCCCATGTTTTACAAGATGTAATAATCCGGTACAGAAACAGTGTACTTTTTTTCCTTTTGCAAACTCCCCCTGCCCACCGACTTGGCGACACACGGGCAATTTTCATCCGTTTTCAAAATCCCGAATTTTATGGTGGGGGTGGTCCCCGGGGAAGGCAAAACGGGTGACCCGCGGGTCCTGCACCTGCTGGGTTGGGGGAATGAATGGCACACGCTGAGTCCGTGACTCAGGAAATGTTACACCATTCCGCAGTACCAAGGGGCGGGATCACAGGCTCACACCTTTGCAAAAAACAATACCACAACCTTTCAGTGTTCATAACTCCAGTTCTGCAAAAAAAACAATCAGGTTTTTATCAAGTAATATACATGTATTGTTTGCTTCCATGGAGCACCAAAGAATTGTCCCCGAACGCTTGAGAGGTGGGGGTAGGAGCTCACGCCCCCAATTTTCATTGAAACAGCCTGCGGTGGGACCCCCTTTCCCCAAACCCACCAGTGACCAACTCCCCAAAGACCACAAACGTCCCACGGGCAAAGCAATCATGCAAAAAACACCAACAAAATTGCCCCCAAACGCTTAAAGGAAAGGACAAAGCTCTCCGCAGGGGCGAAGGCACCAATTCAAAAAATTCCCTTTTTAGCTGTTCCAAATTTCCTCTCGGGGCACTCGACTCGCCCCACAGGCCATCTGATTGATATTGCTTTTCCCCACCCGCCCCCTTTTCCCCGAACATAGGTTATTTGGCAGGGCGACGGCTGATAAAGTGGGACTTCATTGCTCTTTTTGTCACACTCAAAGGGAATGTCCAGACATGAGGATTCAACATCAAAAGAAAGCCTTCCCACGTCCTTGCCCAGCTCAACGGGAACCCCCAAGTACAGAGGCCAAACGGAAGTCAAAAGCTTTCTGATAGAGCCACTAGGCCCCCCGGAAGATGTAAGCAGATTCCGGGACTTCACTTGTGCCCCCCCCATTGGCGGACACCTACTTGCCATACTCTGAAGCGAAAGGGGGGGTCCGCCAGCACAGAAGACCAAAACCCCGCAAATATGAAACCTGCCCCCCTTTCTAAACTTCACCCAGTGGGGGCAGAGACCTTGGAACAGGGCAAATGTGCCAAGTTTCCAAAAAGCTGGGGTGAAAAACTATCACAGAAACCAAGATCACAGAGCACCCAGCTTCCCCCTTTCAGAGACCAGTGTTACAATCCAGAAGGAAAAGCCCGCACATTTTGGCACGCGGGCCCCCCACCGGGGGAGATGGGCAAGTATTCGAGATGTAAGCTCGAGATGTTATCTAGTTGTTTTTCTAACTACAAATTTTTTTAAATGTATTTTGCTTTAAATAAAGCTACAAAGAAATAAACAAGGGGGGGGTAGAGAAATAATATCAAACACTCCCGGGGGGAACCCTTTAGTTTTCCTGGGGAAGTTTATTCTTTAAACTGAGGATGAGGGTCCCCCCACATTCCAAAGGTATGCTTCCCTATCGCAGGTTTTTTATTGCTTAAAAACCACTTGCCGTGGGTTCAATACATATATATTTCTTGTGGAAGTTAGTACAACCAAACGGGGAAATAGAAGAAATTAGCTCGAGGGACCCACACCATCGTATGTCCTCGATCAGGTACAACACCTACTCTGATTGGGGGGGGAATTATTGAAAAGGGTTTTATGGGCTAAGGGGGTTTAAACGTCGTGAATGTTCGCTCACCATGAGAGGGGTAAAACAACACAGGTTCGATACCCCCCCGGGTATCACCAGTTTTAAATTGTTAAAAACCACTTGTTCGTGGTTTCAAGACCAACACACACACCACACAAACACACACACACAACCACACACACACACACACACACACACACACACACACAAACCCACACACACACACACAATATATAATAAATATATATAAAATATATATAGATATATATATAATATATATTATATATAGGTGCAAGGCTTTCGCAAGAGCAAGGTGAAAATTACACGAACACTGATCTTTGGCCGAAGGAGAACTCGAAGAACCTACGAACCTTGAAACGAGGTACGCAGTGCTTTTACCAATCTCACCACACTGGACAATACCTGGCCCCGGCAGCTTGCCCATAGAACGTTGATCCAAGCAGCCAGCTTTCAGGGAGAAGGCTTACAGCTTTTCATCTCATCCCTTGCATGCATCAGCCTTACTAGAATTTTAACAATGCAAGGAATTCGCAAGAGAAGCGAATACACACACACACACACACACACACACACACACACCCACATCACAACACACACACACACACACACACACACACCACACATATATATATATATATATATATATATATAATATATATATATATATATATATATATATATATAATATATAATAGCTGAAGTTGATGTTACAAGTTATATAATTCCACAATTTGTTTGAGGTCACAGACAGCTAATTACCATGAACGGGCATATATCAAAAATTCAGTGAGGCGCAGATTATATTGATATCTTGCCAGAGTCGCATCTTGAACATATTCATAATTACAAGACAATTAAGAAAATAAGTTAACAAATGACTTACCAAGGAAAAAAGAGGGAGGAGAGGGCTGAATGGCGACGAGAAAGAAGAGGAAGATGAGAAGGAAGGGGGAAGAAAGAGGGAGGGGGGAAGAGAGAGATAGAGAGAGAGAGAGATTAAGGAAATTCCAAGAGAAACTAGTCCAGCAGTTCCCTTTGCTGTGTCCAAATCGTGTTGGCTGGTATGCACGAGATACAAGGCTTTGATCCCTGCCAGTGTGGTGTGCTGCGTGTGTGTGTGTGAGTGTGTGTGTGTGTGTGTGTGTGGTGTGAGTGTTGTTGTGTGTAGGTGTGTGTGTGTGTTTATATGTGTGTGTGTATGTGGGTGTGTGTGTGTGTGTATGTGTGTGGTGTGTGTGTGGTGTGTGTGTGTGTGTTGTGTTTGTGTGTGTGTGTGTGTGTGTAATATGTGTGTGTGTGTGTGTGTGTGTGGTGTGGAGTGTGTGTGTTTGGTGTAGTGGTGTGTGGTATGTGTGTGTGTGTGTGTGTGTGTATGTGTGTGTGTGTGTGTGTGTGTGGTGTGTGTGTTTATGTGTGTGGTGTGTGTGTACTCACTCACCTATTGTACTCACCTAGTTTGAGGTTGCGGGGGTCGAGTCCGAGCTCCTGACCCGCCTCTTCACTGATCGCTACTAGGACACTCTCCCTGAGCCGTGGCTTTATCATACCTTCTGCTAAAGCTATGTATGGTCCTGCCTCCACTACAATCGCTTCCAAACTATTCCACTTACTGACTTACTCTGTGTCTGAATGAAATACTTCCTAACATCCCTTGATTCATCTGTCTTCTAGCTTCCAAACTGTGTCCCTTGTTTACAGTGGGTCCCCATCTCTGGAACATCCTGTCTTTGTCGACCTTGTCAATTCCTCACATATTTTGTTGTTTCGTTATCATTCCAGCCCCTATCTCTCCTGTCCTCCATGTCGTCAGGTTGATTTCCCTTATCCTCTCCTCGTAGACATACCTCTTAGCTCTGGGACTAGTCCTTGTTGCAAACCTTAGCACTTTCTCTAGTTTCTTTACTGCTTGGCCTAGGTGATGGGTTCCAAACTGTGAGTGTATGTGTGTGTGTATGAGTGTGTGTTTGTGTTGTGTGTGTGTGTGTGTGGTGTGTGCGTGTTGTTTGTGAGTGGTGTGGTGTGTGTATGTGTGTGTGTGTGTGTGTGTGTGTATGTGTGTGTGTGGTGTGTGGTGTAATTGTGTGAGTTTGGAGTGTGTGTGTATGGTGTGTGTGTGGTGTGTGTGTGTGGTTTGTGTGTGTGTGTGTTGAGTGTGTGTTGTGTGTGTGTGTTGTATGGGTGTGTACTCACCTAATTGTGGTTGCAGGGGTCCGAGACTCTGCTCCTGGCCCCAAGTGTGTGTTTGTTGTGTGTGTTTGTGTGTGTGTGTGTGTGTACTCACCTAAGTTTGGGTTGCGGGGTCGGATTCATAGCTCCTGGCCCCGCCTCTTCATTGATCGCTACTAGATTCGCCTCTCTCTCCTCCCTGCCTCCATGAACTTTCATCAAACCTCGAACAAACCTCGTCTTAAACTATGTATGGCTCCTGCCTCCACATCGTGTCACTTACCAGACTATTCCACTTTAAGAACAACTCTATGAACTGAAGAAATTCTTCCTAACATCCCATTGTACTCATACGGAGTCTTCAGGTCCAAATGCGGAACCGCTTTGTTTCTGTGTTCCCGTCTCTGGTAAACATCCTGTCTTCGTCCACTTTGACAATTCCTTGCAGTATTTTATATGTCCGTCTATCATGTCTTCCCCTAACCCTCCTGTCCCCTCCAGTGTCCGTCAGGCCGTTTCCCTTAACCTTCTTCGTAGACAATCTCCTTAGCACCGGGACTATCTTGAAGTAAAACCTTTACACGTTCTCTAATTCTTGACGTGCTTGACAAGGTGTGGATTCCAAACTGGTGCTGCATACTCCAATATGGGCCTGACGTTCATGGTGTACAGAGTCTTGAACACTTCCTACTGAGGAATCGGAACCCTATTCTGAGGTTTGCTAGAGCCCAGATGCAGCAGCAATTATCTGGTTGATGTGCGCCTCAGGAGATGTGTTCGGTATTTTACTCATCTCAAGATCTTTTTCTTAAGTGAAGTTTGTAGTCTTTGGCCACATAGACTATACACTTTCTGCGGTCTTCTTTGCCCTTCCTCTATCTTCATGACTCTGCATTTGGTAGGGTTAAATTCGAGGAACCAGTTCCTGGACCAGGCTTGTAGCCTGTCCAGGTCTCTTTGTAGTCCTGCCTGATCCTCATCCGATTGAATTCTCCTCTAGTTATGGGTGATTGAAATCGCCCATAACAAGTAACTTGCTCAATCACATGTGAACTCTTCTGGCGACCTCGGGTAGTGTGTCCATCATTGCTCTGTTACTCTCTTCGCATTCTTCTCTTGGCCTCCTGAAGTTCCGTGGCCCATTGTACATCATTGTAATTACCACCTTAGGGCCCCCATACTGGATTGTTTCTACTATGTAGTCCCTTTCGCCTATTCCGTCCATTCCTTCAATTTCCTCATAATCCCCACCGGTTTTAATGGCAGCACAAACGCCTTCCCCTCTGCTCCCCTATCTTTCTCAGATCTGATATCCGAGTGGAAAAGATTTGCATCTGATATCTTCATGCGCTTGGTTTCTGTGATGTGCTGTTATGTCTGGGATGTCTTCTTGATTCTTTTCGTGCCACTCTTACTTTTAAATGATGTTTTCTGTCTGCATTCGTATACCAAATCTTCAACTCTTTTCTAAAACTGTGGGTCTGGAAGGTACATTGTGGTAGGGGGGAAGTGGGAGAATTGTCGAGAAACTATGTTGGTTTGCTGTGAAGGTAGAGTTTGTAATGAAAGTGGGGTGGGGGCATTGGGTAAGGCAAGTGGTTTTTGGGTTAGCATGTTTATTTGCATAGGGGTGTGTCGGGGATTGGGGGCTTTTCTGTAGGTGGTTATGAGGGGAGGTTGCATTCAATCTTACTCCTGAGTCTGGTTCCTACTGTCCATCTCCATCTATGCCTCTCTTTTTTCCCTTCCCCCCCTTTTTTTTTTTTTTTTAAATTTTCTTTTCTTTTTCCCTTTCCTTTTTTCCCGGGGGGGGTTTAAAACCCCCAAAATTTCCATACCCCCTTTGTGTTTTAAAGGTTTTTTAGGTTTGTTAAAACATTTACCTTTTCTTCCCTTAAAAATCCTTTTTGCTTTTAAATTTCCCCCTTTTTCTTTCTTTCTACAAATTTTTTTTTTGTTTTTTTTTAAAATTTTTCCCCCAATTTTTTTAGATAAAAATGTTTTATTTTCACCCCTCAATTTTTTCCCCCCGATTTTTAGTTTATGGTTTCTTTTATCTCGTCCTACTGTTCCCCTTTCCCGGGCCCAATGGTTTTTTTTCCCCTTTCCCCTCCCCCCTTGGTCTAGGGCCCCCTCCCCAACACCCTTTTATTTTTCCCCCTTTTTTTTCCCCGGCCCCCCTTTTTTTTGGGCTCCCAGGGTTGAAAATTTCTCAAAGTTTCCTTGTCCCTACAATCCCCTTGTTTCTGACTATGGGTAGCAATTTCTGATGTCATACCCATATTGCTCTTTAGTTCTTTGGCTGTTTCAGAATTTTTCAGTTCCTCTTCTCTCTCTACGGCTATAAAATACCAATTGCCTTCGTTATTGAGAAACTTGATAGCCAAATTCTTTATCGTACTAGAGAGTTGGGACCGTTCCCCAACAGCTTGGCGGTTAATTGGACCCTCACAACCCGACTCCCCGAACACCACAGTGGGGGCCTTTTACTCACCTATTTGTAACTCACCATTTGTGTTGCAGGGTCAGTCACAGCTCCGGCCCGCCTCTTCGCTGATTGCACTAGTCCTCTCTCTCCCTGCCCCATAGTTTCTATATACCTCGCCTTAAAACTAGTAGGGTTTCCTGCCTCCACCACATCACTTCTAGGCATTCCCATGGCCGACTCCCTCTATGACTGAAGAAATAATTCCTAACATCCCTTTGATTCACTGAGTCTTAAACTTCCCAATTGTGACCTCTTGTGTCTGTGTCCCATCTTGGAACATCCCGTCTTTGTCCACCTCCGTCTATTCCCGCCAGTAATTTATATGTCGTTATCATGTCTCCCCTACCCCCGGCCCCCCATGCCAGGCGCCGATTTCCCTCACCTTTCTTCATAGGACAATCCCCGTACTCTGGGACTAGTCTTGTTGCAAACCTTTGCACTTTCTCTAATTTCTTGACGTGCTTGACTAGGTGTGGATTCCAAACTGGTGCTGCATACTCCAGTATGGGCCTGACGTAGATGGTGTACAGAGTCTTAAACGAATCCTTACTGGGGTATCGGAACGCTATCCGTAGGTTTGCCAGGCGCCCGTATGCTGCAGCAGTTATCTGATTGAATTGCCCCCTCAGGAGATATGCTCGGTGTTATACTCACCCCCAGATCTTTTTCCTTTTAGTGAGTTTTGCAGTCTTTGGCCATCTAAACTATATTGTGTCTGCGGTCTTCTTGCCCTTCCCCAATCTTCATGACTTTGCATTTGGCAGGGTTTAAAATTTTAGGAGCCAGTTGCTGGACCAGGCCCTTTTAGCCTGTCCAATCTCTTGTAGTCCTGCCTGATCCTCGTCCGATCGATTCTTCTCATTAACTTCACATCGTCCCGCAAACAAGGGCACTTCTGAGTCTATCCCTTCCGTTATGTCGTTCACGTATACCAAGAACAGCACAGGTCCTAGGACTGACCCCTGTGGAACCCCGGCCTTGTCAACAGGCGCCCACTCTGACACCTCGCCCCGTACCATGACTCGTTGTTTCCTCCCTGTCAGATATTCTCTGATCCATTGCAGTGCCTTTCCTGTTATGTGTGCCTGGTCCTCTAGCTTTTGCAGTAACCTCTTGTGAGGAACTGTGTCGAAAGCCTTCTTGCAGTCCAAAAATACGCAGTCGATCCACCCCTCTCTCTCTTGTCTTACTTCTGTCACCTTGTCATAAAAAATCTAGTAGGTTTGTGACACGGATTTTCCTTCCTGAAACCGTGCTGGTTGTCAATTATACACTTGTTTTCTTTCCAGGTGCCCCACCACTCTCCTCCTGATGGGTCTTCTCCATGACCTTGCATACTAAAACACGTTAGAGATACAGGTCTGTAGTTTAGTGCCTCATGTCTGTCTCCCTTTTTAAAAATTGGGACTACATTTTCCATTTTCCATACCCCAGGGAGTTGCCCAGTTTCAAATGATGTGTTGAAGATCTTTGTTAATGGCTCACACAATATCTCTGCTCCCTCTTTAAGGACCCATGGAGAGATGTTGTTTTGGTCCCACGCCTTTGAGGTGTCAAGTTCGCATAGCAGCTTCTTCACCTCCTCCTTGGTTTTTATGTACCTCATCCAGCACTTGCTGGTGTGCCCCCCTGTTCTGATTTCTTGGAGTCCTACTGGTTTTCCCCTGTAAATACCTCTTTAAATCTTGTGTTGAGCTCCTGACATACCTCTCGGGTCGTTTCTTGTGAATTTCCCCATCCCCTTCCTCAGTCTGATTACCTGGTCCTTGACTGTTTGTTTTCCTCCTGATGTGGCTGTACAACAGCTTTCGGGTCAGTCTTACTTTTGATGCTATGTCATTTTCATATTGTCTCTGAGCCTCCCTTCTTATCTGTGCATATTCGGTTTCTGGCTCTTCGGCTGATTTCTTTATTTTCCTGAGTTCTCTGTCTTCTGTACCTTTTCCATTCTCTATTACACCTAGTTTTTGCCTCCCACACCTTTGGGTGAACCAAGGACTCGTTCTGTTCTTCCCATTATTTCTGTTTCCTTGGGAACAAACCTCTCCTCTGCCTCCTTGCATTTTGTTGCTACATAGTCCATCATTTTCTTGTACTGGTTTTCCCCGTCAGTTCCCCTCCCACAGTAACCTCTTGTGAGGAACTGTGTCGAAAGCCTTCTTGCAGCCCAAAAATACGCAGTCGATCCTTTTCTTGGTACTGGTTTTCCTGTCAGTTCCCTCTCCCACTAAAATGTCTTGAAGAAGTTCCTCATCCCTGAGTATTTTCCCCCTTTTTGTTAGTTTGGTTTTTCCCAGCCTATTCCTGCTACTTCTCCCACTTGGAGTCAACTATGTAGTCGAAGCACAGAACCACATGATCACTAGCTCCCAGGGGCCTTTCATACATGATACCCTCGATGTCCGAACTACTCATGGTGAATACAAGGTCCAACCTTGCTGGTTCATCCTCTCCTCTCTCTCTGGTAGTGTCTCTAACATGTTGATGCATGAGGTTCTCCAGTACCTCACATCCATCATCTTGGCTCTCCATGTTTCGGGACCCCCAGGGGGCCCCCAGTTTTCCCAGTCAATCTCCTTGTGATTGAAATCACCCATAACTAGTAACTTTGCTCCCCCCATGTGTGCTCTCCTGGCCCCCTCGGCTAGTGTGTTGATCATTGTTTCTGTTGCTCTCATCGTATTCTTTCTCTTGGCCTCCTGCAGTTCTGTGGTGGGTTGTACATTACTCAATTATCACCTTAAAGTCCCTCAGACTGGATTGTTCCTACTAAGTAGTCCCTTTCGCCCATGCCATTTCCCTTCCTTCCATTTTCTCAAAACCCCACTGGTTTTTAATGAGCAGTGCAACTCCTCCTCCCCCCTCTCCTCCCTCTGTCTTTCCTGAAGATTTGATATCCGGATGGAAAGATTGAATCTGTTATTATTCTGGTGAGTTTTGTTTCTGTGGTGCTATTATGTCTGGGGATGTCTCTTTGATTCTTTCGTGCCACCCCTCATACTTGTTTGTTATTCCATCTGCATTTGTATACCACACCTTCAACTTCTTTTCTAAGACTGTAGTCTGGGAAGTATATTGGGTTGGGGAAGTGGGGAGACCTGGTAAGGAACTATGGGTTGTTGCTGTGGGGGTGAAGTTTGTAATGTAGTGGGTGGGGGCATTGGATGTGGCATGGGTGTTTTGATTTAGAGTGTTTGGTTGCACTGGGGTTGACCTGGTTGGAGGCTTCTATAGAAGTTGTGAGGGAGGCTGTATTAGATCTTCTTCCTGGGTCTGGGATCTCCTGTCTGTCTTCTCCATCCCCTCTCTTTCCTCCTTTCGCCTTTGTACCATCTCTCTCAGTTTCTTCCTTTCTTCTTGTGTTCTGTCGCGGTCGAGATACACCCTCCTGTATGCCGTCATGTCCCTTAATCGTGCTTTCTCCTGCAGTATCCTGGTCCGAGTTGCTTCTGCCTTGAAGGTCACTCTCACTGGCCGGGTTCTTTTTTTTACAAACCCCCCCTATTCTCCGAAAATTTTCCAGCTGGGTCATATCGTCTTCTCCTATTGCTTTCATGATGCTTTCAATTGCTTTTTTTTCCCCTTGTTTTCTTGCTTCATATGTTTCCCCTTCGACTTCCTGGAGCCCATACACAAAGACTGACCTCACCCTTTCATTCTCCCACTGCATATCCCTGTGTATCCCCTCATTTAGTTTGGTTTCCTCCACTGCAGCTTTCCTTTCATCAGTTTCACTGGCTAATGTACTTGGGCTCAGTGGCCTGTCATTTTCCCTTCTCGGCTTTCCTTGGGCTCTGTTGTTGTCTGTTAGGGCCTCCACATAAAGCTTAGCTCTTTCATTTGCTACAGTCTCCTCTGATAGAGCATCTCCATGCAGTTGTGCCCCTTCTTTCCCTACAGTCCCCTTATTTGTGGCTGAGGTAGCAGTCTCTGTGTGTGTGTGTGTGTGTGTGTGTGTGTGTGTGTGTGTGTGTGTGTGTGTGTGTGTGTGTGTGTGTGTGTGTGTGTGTGTGTGTGTGTGTGTGACTCCTCACACACCACGAAGAAACCCACAGATCAGGAGACCTGAAGGCGATAAGAAAGACACCAGCTGAATTAGTAACCACCACCTGTCAGGTTCTACGAAACTGGACAGACATTCCCATGCTCTACCACCCGTGGAAATTATTTCTTGATATTAAAATTCAATTTACATCTTGACCCATTTAAAAAAGTAGTTTGATGTTTCGGCCCTGGACCTTTACATAATCATGGATTTGGGACATGGACCGAAACCCTCGTTAGTATGCCAGATCAACTTGTGTTTTTCAAATTTTTTTCCACCCACGGAATTGTGATTTATTCTTCCGTAAATTCCAGTCAACTGGTAACCAAAAATGGCCTTCCTCACAAAATAACCTGGACGAAATTTATTCTTTATTAATAAGATACTGACGAAAACCAATTTATAACGAGTCTTCTCAGTTGTTAAGAAATTTTAAAAAAAGAACTAGAAAAATTTTACAGAAAAAAGAATTAACTCTAAGGAACCGCTGAAACGCTACAGAAAAATGTGCTTCGTAGAATAAGAACGGTATGTGAGTGTTGGGTTAAATTTATTTTTGGTTGGGGAAACCCCTGTTATTGAGAGGGGGAGCGAGGCCTATGTGCCCCCTAACAAAATATTCAAACTTTATCGAAACAGGGAGATTCCTGGGCATGAAGCAGCAAATTAGTCCCAATTTTTAAAAAAGAGAAACATAAAGCTTTAAACTAAGACCAGTGCACTGACATGTTTAGTATGCAAAATCATTTTTGCTGTATGTATCCTGTTATGTGCTTTGTGAAAACTTGTTATGGCTGTGTGAAACCTGTTTGCATGTATGTACCCTGTTATGTGTGTGTGAAACCTGTTAGGGGCTATGTATGTATCCTGTTTGCTGCTGTGTGTAACTTGTTTGTATGATTTTTCCTGTTAGCTGCTTGTGTAACCGTTTGTTTTGTATCGTTATGTGCGTGTGTAATTGGTATGGGGCTGTGTGTGTGTTATGCTATGTGTGTAACCCTTTCTGTGTTATTGCTAACTGTTATGCTATGTGTATCCCCTATAGGCGATGTGATTTTATGCAAACAAAATATCTAGTAATGCCAAGAAGGCACAATACCGGACTGGACAATCAAAAATAACCCGCACTGAAGAGAGGAGTTAAGATTCGAAAGTTCTTCTCCCTCCTATGTAGGGGTTTTTTGTGTAACTTTCAGTAACTTTGCTACAGAAAATTTCTTATACATTTTTCAATATTTGCCTACCTTTTGTCATGCCTACTTCCACTGTGGACTCTGCCCTTGTGAGCCGCCTCCAAAATTGTTCGTCCCCACGTTTTCAGTACGGCCCCTTCACGTGCATTGGCAAGGATGAAAAAGTCACTGTCTCGCGTAATGTTTAGGCAATGAAGTCTTGCGCAAGTGTCTCCACGGGTCCTTGTAGATTTTATAATCTGTTTCATAAAAGATATAACAAGGCCCACAAGCAGTTAAGGGAAAAAAAGTGAAGCCAAAGGGTAGGGGAAAGTTTTCTTCTAAAACTAATGTTGCTGTACTGCTGTTGTTCTCCTATGCTTTTGCTCACTGTTGTTGCTACTACTGTTTTGTAAAACTGTTGTTCTATTACTGTTGTTGCTACAACTGTTTGTTGTATATGCTTTTAAATATTATGTTGTTGCTACCTGTTGTTGCTTTTACTTTGTTGCTACTTTTTTGGGCTACGCTGCTGCTACTATATTTGTTCTAAAAAGGAAATTAAAGGGCCCCCACGGGATAGCTCTGCTCCCGTAGCTACACACAATGCAATTGCAAAAAGGCAATTCAACACACACACCCTCACCCCCACACACACACACGCCCACAACACCCCAACACACACACACAGTGTAGTGGGTCACAAGCGCCAGGCTCCGAGAATCTTAGGTTTTTAGGGCGTGTTTTAGCAGCTAAAGCAACCAGTGTTGTGACCGTCAAGGGGAAAACCCCTAAAAGTGATAACCCATGTTTTAGCAAAACATAAATAAAGTAAGGCGAGAGAAAGCCCTGAAATTAACAACAAAATTTAAAAGGCCAGTCGTTGAGGCCTAGTTGGCCCTGTTCCCATTTTTCAATAACAAAGTACAAATCAAATACTAAAGAGAAAAGACCAAATAGAATTTAAGAGAGGATAAAGTGATAACCAGTGATTAGCAAACAAAAAAATAAAGTGAAGGCAAAAGGAAACCCGAAAATTATACAACAAAATTTTCAAAGCGCCAGTTTTGGGGCCCTAGTTGGCCCCTGTTGCCACATTGTTACTATAAAAGTAAATCGAGTGACTAAAGAGAAAAGACCAAATAAAATTAAAAAAGGGGTGGTAACGAAAAAATGTGATGTAGCCACGAGTAAACAAGCTGCCAAAAGGGGTTATAAAATTTATATATTATACATACATAACTAAATTAAAACAAGGTGGGGGCAGCGAGGCCCAGGGGTAGCGCCACCATAACGGGTGGGGTATCACAAAAATAGTGTACTTACCCAAAAGTAAAGTGTAAATTATATAAGTAGCAGTATCAAGTGATAGTGTGGAAAAATGAGGACTCAAAGGGCAACGGGTTAAAAATAGCAAGAAGCCAGGGCGGAAGGGCGAGGTGCACGGTCATCATACAGAAACCCATCGTACAGCAAAGCATGTAATCAGGCTATGATGGGCCCCCTCTGCCCAGTAACGTAAAAAATCCCCTTTTTGTGGTTGGGGAAGTTGGTGTAGAGGGGGCCCAGCGATCAGGGTAACTCGTTTTCTAAACCCTGCCCCAGAGCGATTATCTCACAAAACTTGCGTAGTAAAAGATAAACTTTTGGGGGTAAGGATTAAGAGGGGGTTTAAGTCGTGGCAAGGGGTTACAGCCCTGACAACGTTTGAGAGATAATGGTCTGGCAAAAAGACAGTAAAATCTGAAAAGCAAGTACGGGTACACATGTAAAAAAGGTTTACTAACAGGTGAAAGAAGATTTTTTAACACACGCTAGATTATAATTATTAAAACTACTTTCGTGAAAAAGGTATTCATTATATTAGGAAACACAAAAGTGAATTGTATTCTGGGACTTTAAACAACCTTACGTGCTCACCACACACACAAGCACGCCAACACTACACATCGGGGCCAGGGATGGTCTCACCCTAAAAACCACAACTAGGGGGTTACACACAGCTGATCTTGGAATTTGACCGCCCCCCCCAAAACCCTCTTACCTTTCCCCCCTCGGTTTTCTCCTCTCAATCCCCTTTTTTCCCTCCTTTCTCCTCCTCTTCTTTCTCCCCCTTCCTCTTTTTCCCCCTCTCTTTTCCCTCTCTCTACCCTTTCTCTCCCCCTCACTTTCTCTCTCCCCCCCTTGGTCTTACCCCTCACCCCCTCCCTTCTCCTTCTCTCCTCTTTCCCCCCTTTCTCTCTCCTTCTCCCCTCTTTCAACCCTTTCTCTTTCTCCCCCACACCCTCTCCCCCCTTACAATGTATAAAGGTAGTACAAACTGGGTGAAAAAATGACTTGTTAACACACGTGTATTATTTTAAACTACTCTCAGTTTAGTGGTATTCATTGTATTACGGATACACAAGTAAATTGTATTTCTGGGACATATAAAAAAGGAGGTGTCACCAAACACAACGCACGCCACAACACACTCGGGCCAGGACTGGGTCTCGCCCCCCAAAAACCCCACAACAGGTGAGTAACACCAGTGATCTTGGAATTTGACTGCCCCCCCCACAGACCTTTTTCCTTTTCCCCCCCTCTCGTTTCTCTCTCTATACCCTTTCTTCCCTCCTTTCCCCCTCTCTTTTTCTCCCTCTCTCACCCTTTCTCTCCCTCCTCAATTTTCTCCCTCCCCTTGGTTTATCCTCCCCCCCCATATCTCCCCTCTCTCTCCCCCTTTCCCCCTTTCTTCCTCTCTCTCCCTTTTCTACCTCTTTCTTTTCCCCCACACCCCTCCCTTCTAGCCTTCTGTCTGGGGTTTTAAAAAAAGTAAAAAAAAAAAAAAAAAAAAAAAAAAAAAAAAAAAAAAAAAAAATGGGTGGCCTTGGGGAAGGAAACCCAAGATCTGGGGAGAACCAGGGGGAAAGACGGGAGCTTGAGCTCCAAAAAAAGGGGGGAAGAGGGGGGAAAGGAAGTAGTAGAGTTTTGGTAAGAAAATGGAGGAGGGGATAGTAAAGGTGAGGAAGTGGGAAGACAGGTTTAGCAGCAGAAGCTGGATACGTGCTTAGAAAGAGAAAGCAAAGCCTGAAACGATTAGAGAGACAAATACAATTCAGGTGTGCATCAGGAAATTCAAAGTCAGGCGCAGAAAAGGGGATGGTAAGAAACAACGGGACATCCAAACATGAAGGCCCCTATAAACCCCGGGGGGCCAGGAAAAGACGCGAGCACCAAAGATCAAACGACGGGTCTAAAAGGAAAATAAAGGGTATGTATAGGGCAGAGATCTAACACCCAAATGCAGTAGAAAGGGGGAAGCGGGTCGGGAAAGACAGTCCACTGAAAATGAATTTTCAGATATGAAGGGACTGAAGGCAAGAACATGTCAATGGAAGGAAATAAAATCCCAAGGACGCGATGGGAATAGGGGGGAGGAAAGGGCGAGGTCAGTTTTTGTGTAGGGCCCCAAAAAAGCCAAGGGGGCCAACTTTGAAGAAAAAAACAGGAGGAGAAAAAAAATTTTTAAAGGCATCATGAAAACAATTGGGAGGGCAATATGACCCAGGTGACAAATTTTCAGAAAATTTGGGTGGTTTGCGAGGGGAAAGGATATGGCCTGTCAGAGTAACTTTCAAAGAAGAATCGTTCGAACCAGGTTTTCTGCAGAGAAAGAAAGATGGGGACAAAGGGGGGTCCAAGAGAAAACCTGACCGCGACGAAAAAAGAAGAAAGGCTACATAAAAGAGGGGTACAGAGACGCAAGGGGACGGAAAAATGAAAATGGCAGGACCAGAAAGGAGGAAGGGCAAAACACCCAACAGAATCTCCCCCCAAAGACTCCCCCCGCGGACTTCCCACGCTATGAGCAACCATACACAACCCATCCTGTTCCCTCTCCCACCAATCCCCAACAGCTGTCCCTTATGGGCATTCGACCCCCCCCCATCAACACAAACCCCACCTACACCACCCCCAATAGGCCCCCCAAAGGCTCTCGCCCCCCCAACCCAATATTCTGGCATGCCCCTGATAGAAAAGAAGCAAAAGGTTTGGTATCAAACGCAGATGGAATAATGAATAAAATGAGGAGTGGAATGAAAGAACAGTGAAAAATCCCCAGACATTTAGCATCAAAAAAACAAAACTCGTGAGACAATAACAGACAAAATCTTCCAAAACAGGATTCAGATCCTGAGGAAAGTAGAAGGAGTAAGGGGGGAGGGTTGCAGCTCATAAAACACCGATGGGGTTTTGGGGAAATGGAAGGCAGGGACATGATTGGGAAAGAGACTTTTTGTAGGACAATTCAGTCCGGAAACAAAAAGTGTCATTGGATGAGTATAACCCCCACAGAACTGAGGAGGCCAAGGAAGAGTACAAAAGAAAACAAAAGGGTGATGGTGGACACATGGCTGAGGTGGCAGAGAGCTCACTCAGCAGAGCAAAGTTACGGGTAATGGGCGTTTAAAACCCAGGGAGATCGCGGGGGAAAACCGGGAGCCCAGGGGGGGCCCCCAACATGGAGAGAAAAGATGTGGTGTGGACTTGAAAACCTCATGCTCAACATGTCAGGGACAAAACCAGAGAGAGAGGGGAGGATGACCACAAGACTGGATCTTGTTTCCCCCCTACATTCAGACATTGAGGCTCACTTAGAGGGGCCCCTTGGAGCTAGCGATCATGGGGTTTGAGTTTGACTATTAGTAGAGTTACAAGTGGAGAAGGTAACAGGAACTGAAGGGGACAGGCCAAACTAAAAAAGGGGGGGACTAAGGTATGAGAAACCTAGGAGGTTCGGGGGACAGGAAAAAAAATGGTGGAAAAAACAGTAAACGAGATGATGGAATATGTGGCAACAAAGGCAAGAGGCAGAGGAAAGTTTTGTTCCCAAGGGGAAAGGGAAAAATAATAGGAAGACCAAAACGGTCCTTGGTTTACCCGAAGGTTGGGGAGCAAAAACTAATGAAAGAGAATGGAAAGGTACGGGGGCATGGGCCCAGGAAAAAAAAGGGAGAAGTAGAAGAGCCAGAAACAAGTTGACAGAAAAGGGAGGGGGGGCCCAGCGACAGTTGAAAAGACATAGCATCGAAAGTAAAATTGACCAAAAATGCTTTATAGCCAAAATTAGGGGGAAAGACAACAGTAAAGGACCAGGTATAAGGTGGGGAAAAGAAGGTGGAGAACTCACAAAAAACTTCAAGGGATGTGAGGAGCAAAAAAAAGAGATTTAAGGAATTTTTTTACAGAGAGCAGGAAGGCCCTTGGGGGGGACAGACCAACGGGGAACCCCAGAAAGGGAAAAACCCCCAAACAAGTGTTGGACGCAAACATACAGAGAGGAGGAGGGAAAAAAACGCTAAGGGACATCGATACCTAAAAGGCAATGGGCCCAACAACATCCCCCCGGGGTCCTTAGAGGGGGAGCAGATTATTGTGGTGCAACTTCCACAATCTTCAACAAAATCCCGGGAAAACGGGCAACTCCCTGAGGAGGAAGCGGCAAAGTTCCCATTTTTAAAAAAGGAGACAGAAAAGAGGCACAAATATAGACCTGTGTCATTGCGTGTATAGTATGAAAATTAGGGGGGAAGTTTATCGGATGGGGGTGGATTTTATTATTATATCAAGGGGAAGCGCTAAACCCGGGAGGTTTAACAGCCCCTGGGGGGGGGGGGGAAAGGGCATTCAGGCTTAATTGGGGGAACTGGGCCAGACCAATTCCCTAAATCAAGAGCCCCTCCCCAAACCCAAGGAACCTTCCTTGGGGGTAGAGTGGTGGGGGGGGCACCTGGAAGGAAAACAGGATATAAATGAAAAACCAGCCGGATTACAAAAGGCAAATCCTGTGTCACAAACCTTCTGGAGTTTATGAAAAAATACAAAAGAAAGGAGAGAGAGGGGTGGGTTGATTGCATTTCTTGGACTGCAAAAAGGCCTTTGACACAGTTCCTCACAAGAGATTATGCAAAAATAGAGCCCGGGCGCATATAACAAAAGGGGCACGGCAATGGATCAGAGAATACCTGAGGGGGAGGCAACAACGAGTCATGGTACGAAAGATGTAACAGTGGGCACCTGGACGAGGGGGTCCCACAGGGTGGCCCTAGCCCAGTGCTTTTTTTGGATATGTGAACACATGACGGAAGGGTTAGCCCAGAATGTCCCTGTTTGCAGTGATGGAATTAAAGGGGAAATTTTTAAATCTGATAGGACCAGGCGGACTTCAAAGAGACCTGGACAGATGGCCCCTGGCCCAGAAAAATGGCTTCTCAAATTTTAACCTGCCAAATGCAAAGTTGAAGAGGGGGGGGAGGGGACAAAAACCCACAGACAATATAGGCTAGGTGGCCAAGATGCAAACCTCATAAAGGAGAAAGATTTTGGGGTGAGTAAAAAAGAATTCCCCGAAGCACAATAAATAGATAACTGCTGCAGATATGGGGCCGGGCAAACTGAGAAAGCTTTCCGATACCTTAGAAAGGGAAATTAAAGACATTTGTAACCGTGTATTCAGGCCCTACTGGGTTGCAGCCCCTGTTTGGAACCCCCCACTTGATAAAGCACGTCAAGAAACTAGAGAAATAAAAAGGGTTTTGCGAAAAGGTTGTTCCAGGTAAGGGGGAATGTCCTATGGGGAAGATTAAGGAAATCGGCCTGCCACACTGGGGGAAACAGGGGGGTCAGGGGAGACTAAAAGGACATATAAAATACTGCGTGGAATAGACAAGGGGACAAGACGGGATTTTCCCGGGAGGGACACAGAAACAAAGGCCCCTTTGGGTTAAAGCACAAATGAGTCAAGAGAAGTAGGAAATATTTCTTCAGTCATAGAGTTGTAAGGCAGTGGAATGCCCAGAAAATGACGTTTTTTTGGGGCAGGAACCATACACATTTTAAGCGGGTTTGATAAAATCAGGGCGGGGGGGGAGAAGGGGGTAGTAGCAACCGGTGAAAAAGGCGGGGCCAGGAGCTAGGACTCGACCCTGCAACCACAAATAGGTGATCAAATTTGGTGAGTAAACCCCACACACCAAAAACACACACACACACACAACACCGCACACACACACACACACACCCAACACACACACACACACACCCCACCACACACACACGCACACAACACACACCCCACACCCACACACACACACACACACCCCACACCAAAAACACACCCACACACACCACACCCAAACACACACCAAAACAAACACAACACACAAACACAAAAACACACAAAACACACAACCACAACCACACAACACACACACACACACAGGAGGGAAAAAAAACAGTCAAGGGCCAGGGAATCAGGCTAAGGAAGGAAGGAGGGAGACAACAGAAAAAGACCCTGAAGTTGTGAGGGGAAATCAACAAGAGATTCAAAGAAGTTTCACAGAGGAGACAGAAGGGGCTCCAAAGACGGAGAGGTGGGGCCCCACCATGTGCTGGACACAGTGCACAAACCGAGGAAAAAAGTGAGAGGTTTTTGAGTGACTAGATACCTCAAAGGCAATGGGGCCCGATAAATCTCCCCGGGTTTGAGGAAGGGGGCAGAGGCGCTTGTGTCCCTAACAAAAATTTCAATACATCTATCGAAACAGGGAGATTGCCTAGGGATGGAAGCGAAAAGTAGTCCCCCTCTTTAAAAAAGGGGATAAACATGAAGCATTAACCAAAAACCAGTGTCCTGACATGTATGTATGCAAAATCTGGGAAGATTATAGGAGAAGAGTAGCCAACATGGTTTTTAGGGACGGGGGAAAACCCGGGGGCACAAAACCACTGGATTTTTTATGATATGGTGCAGCAGTAAAAGAGAGAGAGGGGGGGGTGGATTGATTTTTCTTGGACTGCAAGAAAACTTTGAACAGTTCCAACAAAAGATTGGTGCAAAAATGGAGGACAAGCAGGGTAAAAAAAAGGGAAGGGGCCCACATGGATCGGGAATACTTTTCAGGAAGACAGCAGCGAGTCATGGGACGTGGCGAGGTGTCGAGTGGGCACCTGTGACCAGCGGGTCCCACAGGGGGCGTCCTAGGACAGCGGTTTCTGGTATTTGGAAAGACATGACGGAAGGAATAGAAATCGAGGTGTCCCTGTTTGCGAGACGTGAAGTTGATGAGAAGAATTATCGTCGAAAACCCGGCACGATACAAAGGGGAAACTGGAGAGGGCGACCTGGTCAGCAAATTGGTCCCGGATTTAATCCCACCTGCAAAATCATGAAGATTGGGGAAAGGGGAAAGAAGACCGCAGACGGAGTACAGTCTAGGGGCCAGAGATACAAACCTCACTCAAGGAAAAAAGATCTTGGGGGGAGTTAACAAGGCCATTCTGAGCGACATCAACCAAATAAATGTGCAGCATAGGGGGGCCTGCAAACCTGAACGATTCCGAATCTTAATAAGGAATCATTCAGGACCCTTACACCGTGTACTTAGGCCCCCTATTGGAGTATGCGGCACCGTTTGGGAACCCCCACCTAGCCAAGCATTAAAGAAACTAGAGAAAGTGCAAGGTTTGCAAAAGACTAGTCCCAGGCAAGAGGGAGGGGTACGAGGGGGGGTTAAAGGGAAAATCAACCTGACACACTGGAGGCAGGGGAGATAGGGGGGGGTGAAACGACATACAAAATATGGAAAAGGATTGACAAGGGGACAAAGACAGGATGTTCCAGAGATTGGAACAGAAAAAAGGGGACAAGTTGGAAGTTGAAGACACAGAGAATCAAGGGATTAGGAAGTATTTTTCAGCCACGAGTATGTAAGTGGAATAGTTTTTGGAAAAACGATGAGTGGAGGGGGTCCCCACTAGCTTTTAAACAGAGAGATAAAACTCACGGTCAGGGGAGTCCCGTAGCGCCGTGAAAGGCGGGGCCCGGGCTCGGACTCGACCCCCGCAACCTCAAATAGGTGAGTACAACTAGGTGAGTACACCACACACACACACACAACACACACCCACACCCACCAACCACCACACACACCCACACACCCACAACACAAAACACCAAAACAATTTAAAAACGCGTCAACACAGTTTTTTGTTAGAGAAGAGAGTTAGTTACTAAAAAAGTAAATAAATCATTTAACGCTTCAACGAAATCTGAATGCGTCTTGTTGTAAATAAATTTGTTTAAAAAAAGGGTAGCAATTAAATAACCAGGAGGAAGAAATGAATACGAGAGCCGTGAAATGGGTGGGGGAAAGGGAGCCGGGATTAGTAGATCTCTGCATACCCCGCTCTGTAGTAAGCCTGTGTACCGCTCTGTAGTACTCAGTCTTTAGTCTCAGCTCGTAGTACTCACTCTGTAGTATCAGTCTGTAGTATCGCTCTGTAGTAATCAGCTTGTAGTCTCCCGCTCTGTATATAGCTCTGTGTACTCTTCTGAGTACTCGCTCTGCTACCCAGCTCGTAGTACTCAGCTCTGTAGTGCCAGCTTGTGTGCTGCTCTGTAGTACTCAGTCTGTGTACTCAACTCGTGACTCGCTTTAGTACTCACCCCCTTTTAGTCTAACCCTTAGTACTCAGCTTGTAGTACTCACCTCGTAGTACTCGCTCTGAGTACTCAGGTCTGTATTATTAGCTTGTGTATCGCTCTGTAGCACTCAGCTCTGTAGTACCAGTTGTAGTTTCTCAGCTGTAGTATTCACCTCTGTAGTACTGCTCTGCAGTACTGCTCTGTAGTACTCAGCCTGTAGTAATCAGCTCTGTTATCACTTGTAGACTCAGCTCTGCATACTCAGCTCTGTAGACTCAGTCTGTAGACCAGCTCTGTGTAACAGTCTGCTTACTCAGCCTGTAGACTCAGCCTGTATACCAGCTTGTAGTGTCAGCTCTGTAGTGTCATCTTAGTACTCAGCTCTGTAGTACCAGTTCTGTAGTACCAGCTTGCAGTCCAACTCGGGAGTACTCAGCCTTTCGTACTAGCAATGCAGTACTTCACTCTGCAGCATTCCCGCAATGCAGTACGCAGCTCTGCATAATCAGCTCTGAGTATGCAGCTGCAATACTCAAATTTTCCCGTAGTACGCAGCTCTGGAAAGCTTTGTAGTATTCAGCCTCAAAACTCAGCTCTGGAGTACTGTCTGAGACACAGCTCTGCAAACTCACTTGCAGTACCAGCTCTGTAGTATCGGTCTGCATACCAGCTCTGCGGTAAGCAGCTAGTGTACCCAGCTTACATACAGCTCTGCAGCACTCGCTCGCGACTACCTGTAGTACGCGGCTCTGCAATATCGCTCTGTAGTACTCAGCTTGTAGTACTCAGCTTGTACTATGCAGCCCGCGATCAGTCTGTAGTACTCACCTTTTATATGGCTCTGCAGTCTCAGCTCGCAGTACTCAGCTTGTAGTATCAGCTCGTATTCTCAGCTTGTACTACGGGCTCTGAGTACTCAGCTCGCAAATACGCAGCTTGTTTACTCAGCTTGCAGTACGCAGCTCTGCGTACTCAGCTTGCAGTAGCAGTCGTGTATCAGCTTGCAGTACTCGCTTCCGTATAGCTTGCAGTACCAACTCTGATTCCAAATCTGCACTATACAACTCTGCACTATCAACTCTGCTGTAACAACTCTGCACTATACAACCTGCGGTACACAACTCTGACTATAAACTCTGCGGTAACAACTCGCATACACAACCTGCGGTACCAACTCTGCATTACAAATCTGCGGTACCAATCTGCACTTACAACTTGCGGGACACAACTCTGCACTATAAACTTGCGGTACACAACTCTCACTATAAAACTCTGCGGTACACAAATCTGCACTAACAAATCTGGGTACACAACTCTGCAGTAAAAATCGCAATATACAAATTTGCGGTACACAACTCTGCGGGGGACACAACTTGCAATAAAACTCTGCTGTACAAACCTTTAGTACACAACTCTGCGGGACACAACTCCAGTACACAAACTTGGGGACTTTACAAAGTTTGCGGTACACAACTTGCAGTACACAACTCTGCCCTATACAAGTTTGCGGTACAAACTCTGCGTACACAACTCTGCACTATACAAGTTTGCGGTACACAACTTGCGGTAACAAAATCTGCATATAAAAAATCGCGGTCACAATCTGCGTACACAACTCTGCACTATAAACTCTGCGGTACACAAATCTTCAGTACCAACCTTAAATTATAAGTCTGCGGTTTCACAACTTTCGTACACAAAAATTTTCGAATAATCTGCGGTACACAACTCTTCAGTACACAACTCTACAGTATAAAGTCTGCGGGCCAACCTGATTGTAAAACTTGCTTTTTTGGTCAAGTGGTGCCTGGCTAACCTTCCTATGGTATAGAAATTACTTTATTTTGGGCGAATCTTTTTTGGTACTGGTCCAGGGCTAACGCAAGGTCTGGGGTTTTTAGACTTCTGACCGCGGGGTTTTAAATCCCGCCGTTTGGCTCACTTAAAAAGTTTGCGGTACACAATCTGCACTTTAAAAAACTCGGCGGTAACAACTCTGCGGTACAAAACTTGCACATACAAGTCTGCGTACCAACTTTGCACTATACAAGTTTGCGGTACAAACTCTGCCCATACAATCTGCGGTACACAACCTGCAATTTACAACTCTGCATATACAACTCTGCGGTAAAACTCTGCCCTATCAAGTTTGCTGTTCACAACTTGCATATACAAGTCTGCAGTCACAACTCTGCACTATACAAATTTGCGTACACAAACCCGCCATACAATTTCGGTACACAACTCTGATATACAATTTGCGGTACACAATCTCACTTACAAATTTGCGGTACACAACTTGCACTATATAGTTTTCGTCACAATCTGCCATACAAGTTTTCTGTACACAACTCTGCACTTACTGTTTTTTGTACAAACTCTGCACATACAAAAATTTGCTTACCAAAATCTGCACTATAAAAAGTTGCTTACCAACTCGCACTATAATAGTTTTCGTACACAAAAATCTGCACTATACAAGTTTTCTTACAAATCTGCACTATAAAAATTTGCGGTACACAACTCTGCACTATACTAGTTTGTGTACCCAAAAATCGCACTATCGTTTGTGTACCAACTCTGCACATTAGTTTGCTGTACACCTCTGCACTATACAAGTTTGCGTACACAACTCTGCCCTTATAGTTTTCTGTCACAACCCCGCACTATCAAGTTTCTGTACACAACCTTTCACTATATAGTTTGTGTACACAACTCGCACTTACAAGTCGCAGTACTAAAATCTGCACTATAAAAGTTTGCTGTAAACCCAAATCTGCACTATACAAGGCGGTACACAACTCTGACTTTAAAGTCTGCGGTAAAAAATCTGCACTATACAAGTTTTCTGACACAATTTTGCACTTACAAATCTGCGGTAAACAACTCTGCATATACAAGTTTGCTGTACCAACCTGCACTATACAATTGCGGTACACAACTCTGCATATATAGTTTGTGTACACAACCTTTTCACTATATAGTTTTTTCTGTACACAAAAACTGCACTTACAAGTTTGCTTACAAATCTGCACTATACAAGTTTGCTGTCACAACTTGCACTAACAAGTTTGTGTACCAACTCTGCACTTTCTGTTTGCTGTACACAACTCTGCCCCTATAAAGTTTTGCTGTACACAACCGCCTATACAAGTCTGCGGTAACAACTCTGCACTATACTAGTTTGCGTCACAACTCTGCACTTTCTAGTTTGTGTACACAACTCTCACTATAAAATTTGCTGTACAAACCTGCACAACAAGTTTTGCGGTAACAATCTGCTATAATAGTTTGCGGGACAAAAACTCTGCCTATCTAGTTTTGGGGACAAAATTGCACTATACTAGTTTGCGTACTCAATCTGACTAAACCCCCGTTTGCGGTACACAACCTGCCTTACAAGTTTGCTGTACCACTTGCACTATACTGTTTGCTTACACAAATCTGCACTATACAAGTTTTTCTTACACAAATCTGCATATCTAGTTGTGTACACAACTCTGCACATACAAGTTTGCTTACACAACTCTGCACTATCAAGTTTGCGTAACAAAATTGCACTATACTATTTGCGGTACAGAACTCTGCCTATACTAGTTTGCGTTCACAACTCTGCCCTTCAGTTTGCAGTATCAACTCTGCACTATACAAATTTTCGGTACACAACTTGCATATACAAAATCTGCGGTCACAGCCTTCGTACACAACTCCACTTACAAGTTTGCGGTACACAACCTGCGGTACACAGCTTCAGTACACAACTTGCCCTATACAAGTTTGCGGTACCAAATCTGCACTATGCAAGTTTGCGGTAAACAACTCTGCAATGTACAAGTCGCATATACAAAAATCTGCGGTACATAAATCGCACTTACAACTCTGCACTATAAATCTGCACTTACAACTCGCACTATAAAACTCGCACTATACAACTTGCACTATACAACTCTGACTATAAAAATCGGGGGTACCAAAACCCTTTTACAAAACTCTGCGCTATACAAGTCTGCGGTACACAACTCTTCAGTACACAATCTCATATACAAGTCTGCGGTACACAACTCTGCAATAAAAGTTTGCGGTACACAACTCTGCACTATACAAGTTTACGGTACAAAAACTCTCCCCTAACAGTTGCGGTTTTCACAACTCTCATTACAAGTTGCACTAAACAAAACGCAGTACCAACTCTGACTATACAGTCTGCGGTACACAACTTGCCATACAAGTCTGCACTATACAACTCTGTGGCCACAATTGCACTATCAACTCTGCAGTACACAACTCTGCACTATACAAATCTGCATACACAACTCGCCTTTCAATCTGCGGTACCAACTCTGCCTATACAAGTCTGCACATAAATCTGTGGGACACAACTCTGCACATAAACTCTGCAGTACCAACTTGCAGTACACAATCTCGGTTAAAAAATCGGGTACAAAATCGTCAGCACACTACTCTGCCTATACAAATCTGCATTACAACTCTGGGCACCCTTGCGGTACAAAACCTGCAGATACAACTCTGCGGTACACACTCTGCGGGACATAAAAACTGAGTCACAACTCGATATACAAATCGCGGTACACAATCTGCGGTAATAACTCTGCAGTACACACCTGCACTATACTCTCTCGGGAACAACCCCGTGCAGCCACTGTTGTACACATTCCTGGTAAGCTTACGTCAGAAAAATCACTACACAGGCGAAATATTGCTACTGCTGCTGCTGTGCTGCTGTGCAGCTGCTGCTGCTGCTGCGCTGCTGCTGCTGCTGCTTGCTGCTGTGCTGTGCTGCTGTGTGCTGCGCTGTGCTGCTGCTGCTGCTGCTGCTGCGCTGCTGCTGTGTGCTGCTGCGCGCTGCTGCTGCGCTGCTTTGCCCAAAAATCCCCTGCTAAACATAATTAGAAATCTTCATCACAGGTGGCCCTTTAAAATTTACAAAGGCCTTAATATTTACAAAGGGCCTTAATTTTTTACAAAGGGCCCTTTAAAATTTTCAAAAGGCCCAATATTTACAAAACCTTAATATTTACAAATGCCTTAATATTTAAAAGGCCTTAAATTTACAAAGGCCTTAATTTTACAAAGGCCCTTTAAAATTTACAAAGGCCTTAATATTTAAAAGGCCTTAATTTTTCAAAATTTTAAAATTTACAAAGCCTTTTAATATTTACAAAAGGGTTTTTTTTTACAAAAAGGCTTAATATTTACAAAAGGGCTTAATATTTACAAAGCCTTAATATTTACAAAGCCTTAAAATTTTCAAAGGGCCCTTTAAATTTACAAAGGTCTTAAAAATTTTCAAAGGCCTTAATATTTACAAAGGTCTTAATATTTTCAAAGGCCTTTAAAATTTAAAACCTTATATTTACAAAGGTCTTAATATTTACAAAAAGGGCCTGAAAATTTAAAAAGGTTTTTAAATTTCAAAGGCCTTAATATTTTCAAATGTCTTAATATTTACAAAGGCCCTTTAAAGTTTACAAAGGCTTAATATTTACAAAAGTCTTATATTTTTAAAGGCCTTTTAAAATTTACAAAAGGGCTTAATATTTTCAAAGGGCTTAAAAATTTACAAAAGGGCCCTTAAAATTTACAAAAGGGCCTTAATTTTACAAAGGTCTTAATATTTACAAAGGCCTTAATATTTACAAAGGCCTTAATATTTACAAAGGTCTTAATATTTACAAAGGCCTTAATACTTACAAAGGCCTTAATATTTACAAAGGCCTTAATATTTACAAAGGCCTTAATATTTACAAATGTCTTAATATTTACAAAGGTCTTAATATTTACAAAGGTCTTAATACTTACAAAGGTCTTAATATTTAATATTTAATATTTACCCACAGTGGGACTTTATTATTCACAGCAGAACTTCATTATTTACGGTAGAGCTTTATTATTTATATTTGATGTTTGGTCTTTATTACCCACAGTTGGTTCCATTATTGGCAATGGGGATTTGTTTTCCCACAGTGGGGTCGTATCACCTACTGTGGGTTATAACCCACAGTAGGTCTTTACCACCCATAGTGTGGGCTTTATCACCCACTGTAAAGCTTTATCTCCTTAGTGGTTTTTATCACCTACAGTGAGGCTTTATCACCTACAGTGGGTTATCATTCACAGTGGGGTTTTATCACTCAGAGTGGGTTATTTCCTACAGTGGAGATTTTTATTACCCACAGTGGAGTTCCATTACCAATAGTGGTCAGTGTCAGATGACACTCCCTTGGTGTTAGGTCACAACATGCGCGATGGAATCTGCCGCCATACACATTCCTTCCCTTGTTCTGTTCCATGGTTTGGGTGCGGTGGATAGCGGCTGCTTCGAGACACCTACGTTACGTCCCGTCACTCTCAGGATATATCAGACGTATTTGCTTTTATCCAAAGATTGGGTGAGACGGGCGTGCAAGCTTCGAATATATATATATTATATATATATATATATATATATATATATATATATATATATATATATATATATATATATATATATATATATATATATATATATATATATATATATATATATTAATATATGTTTTAATTTTTTTGGGGGTGTTGTTCTCTCGTTTGTTCTCTCTTCCTTCTCCTATCTTACCTCCCCCACTCCTCCTTTACTCTCTCCTTTCTTCACTTCCTCTTCCATCTGAGTTCTAGTTAAAGTTTAGATTTAGCGGCGGCACGCAGCTCGCCCACCACCTCAACAACACTTAATTCAATCCTGCGAGTTAAGCACTCAGCCAACTCGGTAAAACTCTGCCTGTTGTGAGAGGAAGGCAGGAAGGTAAGGAACGAATTAGGGAGGGAGAGAGAGGGAAGGAAGGAGTTAGGAAAAGAAGGAACGAGCTAGGGAGGGAGGGGGAGGGAGTTAAGGAAGGAGATAGAGAGGGAGGGAAGGAAAAAATTAGGAAGGTGGGGAGAGGGAGAGGCTAGATTTTTGTGTACCCCAATATATCTGTCCCTAGGATAGCAGCGGCATGCTGACTGTACATCCTACAGCTATCCAAGACCGTAAGTGCCCCTTGACATGAGTGCATTTCGATATACAGTACTCACGAACACGTCACTTCTGGGAAAATTTTTGGAATCAACAGTTGCCGAGGAAATTCGTAGCCGTCTTGAAAGGCATAAATTGATTAATGAATCTCAGCACGGTTTTACAAAAGGGCGTTCCTGTCTTACAATTTACTAACTTTTTTCACCAAGGTATTTGAGGAGGTAGATCATGGTACTGAATACAATATTGTGTATATGGACTTCAGTAAAGTTCTTGATAGAGTTCCACATCAGAGGCTATTGACGAAAATTAAGGCACACAGAATAGTAGGAGAATTTTTTTTCCTAGGTAGAGGCATGGTTGACAGATAGACAGCAGAGAGTTTGTATCAATGGGAAGAAATCAGAGTGGGGGCGCGTCACGCGTGGTGTTCCACAGGGGTCAGTGTTGAGTTTTTTGTTGTTCACAATTTATATAAACGACATTGACGAGGGAATAAATAGCGATATGAGCAAGTCTGCTGATGACACCAAAATAGGTCGCCTAATTCATTTTAATAAGGGCATTAGAGCACTACAGGAAGATTTGAATAGACTGATGCAATGGTCGTAGAAGTGGCAGATGCAGTTTGATATAGACAAATGCAAAGTTCTAAATGTTGGACAAGAAACTTCCACGCCATTTATAAACTAAATAATGTAGATCTTAATATTATTGATTGCGAAAAGGATATTGAAGTTCTGGTTAGCAGTAATCTAAAACCAAGATAACAGTGCATAAGTGTTTGCAGTAAAGCGAACAGAATCTTTGGCTTTATTTCAAGAAATACAAATAACAGGAGTCCTCAGGTTATTCTTCAACTCTATATATCCTTGGTTAGGCCTCATTTTGACTATGCTGCTCAGTTCTGGTCACTATATTACAGAATGGATATAAATGCACTGGAAAACGTACAGAGAAGGATGACAAAGATGATCCCATGTATCAGAAATCTTCCCTATGAGGGCCATAAATCTGCACTCTCTAGAAAGGTGTAGAATTAGGGGGGATATGATTGATGTGTATAAATGGAAAACAGGAATAAATTATGAGAATGTAAATAGCGTGCTAAAATCATCTAGGCAAAACAGGACTCTCAGCAATGGTTTTACGTTGGAAAAATTCAGATTCAGGAAGGATATAGGAAAGCACTGGCTTGGTAATAGAGTTGTGGATGAGTGGAACAAACTCCCGAGTACCGTCATAGAAGCTAAGACGTTGTGCAGTTTTAAAAATAGGTTAGATAAATACATGAATGGGTGTGGGTGGGTGTGAGTTGGATCTGACTAGCTTGTGCTAGAAGGTCTGATGGCGTTCTCCTTAAGTGGATGTAACTTGACCTGATTAGGTGGGTCATTGGTTTAATTAAGCCGGGAGGTGACAAGGACCTCCCTCGCATTGGCCAGTAGGCCTGCTGCAGTGTTCTTTCTTTCTTACATTCTTAAAAAAACAACAACAGAACAGTCACTGAAAAATTCTAATTCACAACTTTGTACATACCAAAAAAAAGGGCCAAAAAATTAAAAAAAATACATCAAAAGGAGAAGAGGAAAGAGACAGAAAAACAATGAAAATTTATAACCTACCATTTTCTTCTGTTGCAAAACTCTGACGGAAGGACAGAAAATGGCAATTAATTTTGTGCGAATGAGCAATTTATTTGAATGTGTGTGGGCTGTGTATAGGCTTTGTGCAGGCTGTGTGTAGGTTGTGTATAGGTTGTGTGCAGGCTGTGTGTGGGCTGTGTATAGGTTGCGTACAGGCTGTGTGTAGGCTGTGTATAGGTTGCGTGCAGGCTGTATGTAGGCTGTGTATAGGTTGCGCGCAGGCTGTGTGTGGGCTGTGTGTAGGCTTTGTGCAGGCTGTGTGTAGGTTGTGCATAGGTTGCGTGCAGGCTGTATGTAGGCTGTGTATAGGTTGCGTACAGGCTGTGTGTAGGCTGTGTATAGGTTGCGTGCAGGCTGTATGTAGGCTGTGTATAGGTTGCGTGCAGGCTGTGTAGGCTGTGTATAGGTTGCGTGCAGGCTGTGTAGGCTGTGCATAGGTTGCGTGCAGGCTGTATGTAGGCTGTGTATAGGCTTTGTGCAAGCTGTGTGTAGGCTGTGTATAGGTTGCGTGCAGGCTGTGTGTGGGCTGTGTATAGGCTTTGTGCAGGTTGTGCGTAGGTTGTGCATAGGTTGCGTGCAGGCTGTGTAGGCTGTGTATAGGTTGCGTACAGGCTGTGTAGGCTGTGCATAGGTTGCGTGCAGGCTGTGTGTAGGCTGTGTATAGGCTTTGTGCAAGTTGTGTGTAGGCTGTGCATAGGTTGCGTGCAGGCTGTGTGTAGGCTGTGTATAGATTGCGTGCAGGCTGTATGTAGGTTGTGTATAGGCTTTGTGCAGGCTGTGTGTAGGTTGTGCAAAGCTTGCGTGCAGGCTGTGTAGGCTGTGTATAGGCTGCGTGCAGGCTGTATGTAGGCTGTGTATAGGTTGCGTTCAGGCTGTGTGTGGGCTGTGTATAGGCTTTGTGCAGGCTGTGTGTAGGTTGTGCATAGGTTGCGTGCAGGCTGTGTAGGCTGTGTACAGTTTGCGTGCAGGCTGTGTAGGCTGTGTATAGGTTGCGTGCAGGCTGTGTGTAGGCTGTGTATAGGCTTTGTGCAGGCTGTGTGTAGGCTGTGCATAGGTTGCGTGCAGGCTGTATGTAGGCTGTGTATAGGTTGCGTGCAGGCTGTGTGTGGGCTGCGTATAGGCTTTGTGCAGGCTGTGTGTAGGTTGTGCATAGGTTGCGTGCAGGCTGTGTGTAGGTTGTGCATAGGTTGCGTGCAGGCTGTGTGTAGGCTGCGTACAGGTTGCGTGCACGCTGTGTGTGGGCTGTGTATAGGCTTTGTGCAGGCGTTGTGTAGGTTGTGCAAAGCTTGCGTGCAGGCTGTGTAAGCTGTGTATAGGCTGCGTGCAGGCTGTATGTAGGCTGTGTATAGGTTGCATGCAGGCTGTGTGTGGGCTGTGTATAGGTTGTGTGCAGGCTGTGTTCAGGCTGTATGTAGGCTGTGTATAGGTTGCGTGCAGGCTGTGTGTAGGCTGTGTATAGGCTTTGTGCAGGCTGTGTGTAGCCTGTGCATAGGTTGCGATCAGGCTATATGTAGGCTGTGTATAGGTTTTGTGCAGGCTGTGTGTAGGCTGTGTATAGATTGCATGCAGGCTGTGTGTAGGCTGTGTGTAGGTTGCGTGAAGGCTGTGTGTAGCCTGTGTATAGGTTTTGTGCAGGCTGTGTGTAGGCTGTGTATAGGTTGCGTGCAGAATGTGTAGGCTGTGCATAGGTTGCTTGCAGGCTGTGTGTAGACTGTGTATAAGTTTTGTGCAGTCTGTGTGTAGGCTGTGTATAGGTTGCGTGCAGGCTGTTTGTAGGCTGTGCGTAGGTTGCGTGCAGGCTGTGTGTAGGTTGTGTATAGGCTGCGTTCAGGCTGTGTGTAGGCTGTGCATAGGTAGCGTGCAGGCTGTGTGTAGGCTGTGCATAGGTTGCGTGCAGGCTGTGTGTAGACTGTGTATAAGTTTTGTGCAGTCCGTGTGTAGGTTGTGCATAGGTTGCGTGCAGGCTGTTTGTAGGCTGTGCTTAGGTTGCGTGCAGGCTGTGTGTAGGCTGTGTATAGGTTGCGTGCAGGCTGTGTGTAGGCTGTGCATAGGTAGCGTGCAGGCTGTGTGTAGGTTGTGTATAGGCTGCGTTCAGGCTGTGTGTAGGCTGTGCATAGGTAGCGTGCAGGCTGTGTGTAGGCTGTGCATAGGTTGCGTGCAGGCTGTGTGTAGACTGTGTATAAGTTTTGTGCAGTCCGTGTGTAGGTTGTGCATAGGTTGCGTGCAGGCTGTTTGTAGGCTGTGCTTAGGTTGCGTGCAGGCTGTGTGTAGGCTGTGTATAGGTTGCGTGCAGGCTGTGTGTAGGCTGTGCATAGGTAGCGTGCAGGCTGTTTGTAGATTGTGCATAGGTTGCGTGCAGGCTGCGTGTAGGCTGTGTATAGGTTTTGTGCAGGCTGTGTATAGGTTGCATGCCGGCTGTATGTAGGCTTTGTAAAGGCTGCGTGCAGGCTGTGTGTAGGCTGTGTATAGGTTTTGAGGAGGCTGCGTGTAGGCTGTGTATAGGTTTTGAGGAGGCTGCGTGTAGGCTGTGTATAGGCCTTGTGCAGGCTGTGGTTAGGCTGTGCATAGGTTGTGTGCAGGCTGTGTGTAGGCTGTGTATAGGTTTTGTGCAGGCTGTGTGTAGGCTGTGCATAGGTTGCGTGCAGGCTGTGTGTAGGCTGTGTATAGGTTTTGTGCAGTCTATGTGTAGGCTGTGCATAGGTTGCGTGCAGGATGTGCATAGGTTGCGTGCAGGCTGTGTGTAGGATGTGCATAGGTTGCGTGCAGGCTGTGTGTAGGCTCTAGGTTGTGTGTAGGATGTGTGTAGGCTGTGTAGGCTGTGTGTAGGTTGTCTGTAGGCTGTGCGTAGGCTGTGTGTAGGTTGTGTGTAGGCTGTGTGTAGGTTGTGTGTAGGTTGTGTGTAGGTTGTGTATAGACTGTGTGTAAGTTGTGTGTAGGTTGTGTTTAGGCTGCATACCTGGAGTATACTTGGAGAGGGTATCGTTGGTCAATGCCCCCGCTGCCCGGTCTGTGATCAGCCCTCATGATGGGTCAGGGCCTGATCAACCATGCTGTTACTGTTGGGCGCACGCATCCCGACGTACGAACCACAGCCAGGCTGTTCAGGTACTGACTTTAGGTGCCTGTCCAATGCCTTCTTGAAGACAGTCAGGGGTCTATTAATAATCCCCCTTGTGTATGCTGGGACGCAGCTGAACAGTCTTGGGCCCCTGACACTTATTGTGTTGTCTTTTATCGTGCTAATGGCACCCCTGCTTTTCATTGGAGGGGATGTTGCATCGTCTGCCGAGTCTTCTCCTTTCATAGGGAGTGGTTTTCGTGGGCAAGTTTGGTACTAATCCCACTAGGATATTCCAAGTGTATGTAATAATGTATCTCTCCCACCTGCGTTCTAGGGAGTACAGGTTGAGAAACCTTATGCGTTCCCAGTAATTGAGGTATTTGATCGCAGTTATGCGTGCCGTGAAGGTTCTCTGTACGTTTTCTGGACCAGCAATTTCACCTGCCTTGAAAGGTGCTGTTAGTGTGTAGCAATATTCCAGCCTAGATAGAACAAGTGACCTGAAGAGTGTCATCGTAGACTTGTCATCCCTACTTTTGAAGGTTCTCATTATCCATCCTGTCATTTTTTTAGCAGATGCGATTGATACAATGTTGTGATCTTTGAAGGTGAGATCCACTGACATGATCACTCCCAGGTCTTTTACATTACTTTTTCGCTCTTTTGTGTATTTAGAATTTATCTTATATTCCGATACAGTTTTAATTTCCTCACTTTTTCCATATCGGAGTAATTGAAATTTCTCATCATTGAACTTCATATTGTTTTCTGCGGCCCATTTAAAGATTTGGTGGATGTCATCTGCAAAGGAAGACACAGTGCTGTGTCTTACATTCCTGTCTATGTCAAATATGAGGATATAGAACAGGATGGGAGCGAGTACTGTGCCTTGTGGAACAGAGGTTTTCACCGTAGCCGCCTCAGACTTTATTCTATTTACTACTAATTTTTGTGTTCTGTTTGTTAGGAAATTATAGATCCAACTTTTCCTGTTGTTCATTTATCACACATTTTGTGCGCTATTACGCCATGGTCACACTTGTCAAAGGCTTTTGCAAAGTCTGTGTATACTACATCTGTGTTTTATCTTCTAGAGCATCCAGGACCTTGTCATAGTGGTCCAGTGGTTGGGACAGAGGAACGACCTGCTCTAAACCCGTGTTGCCCTGGGTTGTGTAACTGATGGGTATCTAGATGGCTGGCTATCTTGCTTCTTAGGACCCTTTCAAAGATTATTTTATGATATGGGATGTTAGTGCTATCGGTCTGTAGTTCTTTGCTATTGCTTTACTGCCCCCTTTGTGGAGTGGGGCTATGTCTGTTGTATTTAACAGCTGTGGGACGAACCCTGAGTCTATGCTCCCTCTCCATAGGATGTTAAGAGCACGTGATAGGGTCTTCATGTAGTTCTTGGTGAACACGGAGTTCAGAGAGTCTGGGCCTGGGGCAGAGTGAATAGGCATGTCATTTATCGCTTTTTCGAAGTCATTTGGCGTCAGGATAATATCAGATAGGTTTGAGTCTACCAAATTCTGTGTCTCACTCATAAAAAAATCATTTAGGTCTTCGATTCTGAGTCTGGTTAGCGGCTCGCTAAAAACCGAGTCATATTGGGACTTGAGTAGCTCACACATTCCCTTGCGGTCATCTATGTAGGACCCGTCTCGTCTAAGTAGGGGCCCAGTACTGGATGTTGTTCTTGACTTTGATTTGGTATATGGAAAGAAATTTTGGGGTTTCTTTTAATTTCATTTATGGTTTTTAGTTCTTCCCGCGTTTCTTGAATCCTGTAAGATTTCTTCAGCTTTAGATCGATGTCTGCTATTTCTCTGACCAATGTAGGTTGTCTGTGGGCTGTATGTAGGTTGTGTGTAGGTCGTGTGTAGGTTGTGTGTAAGTTGTCTGCAGGCTGTTTGTAGGCTGTGTAGGCTGTGTTTAGGTTGTGTGTAAGCTGTATGTAGGTTGTGTGTAGGTTGTGTGTAGGTTGTCTGTAACCTGTTTGTAGGCTGTGTGTAGGCTGTGTGTAGGTTGTGTGTAGGTTGTGTGTAGGTTGTGTGTGGGCCGTGTGTAGGTTGTGTGAAGGTTGTGTGTAGGTTGTGTGTAGGCTGTGTGTAGGCTGTGTGTAGGCTGTGAGTAGGTTGAGTGTAGGTTGTCTGTAGACTGTTTGTAGGCTGTGTGTAGGCTGTGTGTAGCTTGTGTGTAGGCTGTGAGTAGATTGAGTGTAGGTTGTCTGTAGATTGTTTGTAGGCTGTGTGTAGGCTGTGTGTAGGCTGTGAGTAGGGTGAGTGTAGGTTGTCTGTAGACTGTTTGTAGGCTGTTTGTAGGCTGTGTGTAGCATGTGTGTAGGCTGTGTGTAGGCTGCGTAGGTTGTGTGTAGGTTGTATGTAGGTTGTGTGTAGGCTGTGTGTAGGCTGTGTGTAGGCTGTGTGTAGGCTCTGTGAAGGCTGTGTGTAGGCTGTGTAGGTTGTATGTAGGTTGTGTGTAGGCTGCGTTAGGCTGAGCGTAGGCTGTGTATAAGCTGTGAGTCTTCCTATAATTCCTGCCGATAATTGGAAACATTATTAAAGTCGGACTCGCGTCACTGGATTTTTTAAATTATTTTGCTATTGCATCAAAATAGCACAAAATCATGTTTTTGTAAGTATATAAAAAAATGATGATCACTGCAGTAGGCCTACTTCTCAATGCTAGTAGTAGTAGTAGTAGTAGTAGTAGTAGTAATAATAGTGGTAATAGTAGTAGTAGTAGTAGTAGTAGTAGTAGTAGTAGCAGCAGCAGGAGTAGTAGTAGTAGTAGTAGTAGGTGGTAATAGCAGTAGAACTAGTAGTAGTAGTAGTTGTTGTAGCAGGAGTAATAGTAGTAGGAGTAATAGTAATAGGAGTAGTCGTAGTAGTAGTAGTAGTAGTAGTAGTAGTAGTAGTAGTAGTAGTAGTAGTAGTAGTAGTAGTAGTAGTAGAAGAGGTAGTCTAAGGGCAAGACAAAAAAAAAAAGCGCTGCAGGAGAGTAATGGCCCGTGAGGGTTTGGCAACAACCCAGGGAGAAAAAGCTCATAGGACATAACCCACCTAGGCAAAAGAAAGGAAAGACAAAGAAAATAGGAAAAGTTCCCTTCCCTTCGCGCTTTTTTGTGTCTAGTTAATGGTGTCAGTCAGACCGAAATATCATCATAAGATTCATTCTCCTACGTGCGGGGTCATTTGTGTATTGTTCCAGCCCCGGTATTATGCCACGTTATTCTGCACATTACAGTAGCAATACTGGTCCATGCTAGACGGGCCCTCCCTCCTCATCCTCATCCTATGCTCCTCTTCCTATGAGTGTAGGATCTCTTACTAACTTCCTTTCTTGATCCTTCAACTCACGAAGTCCTCGACGTTCTTATGATCATTCAACCCACAGCGTTCTATACATTTTCAACCTTCCTAAGACCTGCTTCAGCCTCACAGGTAACTACAACCAGTGGCGGACCTACATTTTTGGGGCCCTGAAGCTTCAACTGTTATGGGTCACCATGGCAACCAGCAACGGCTGCACTACATCGTACTTAAATAACCTTTAAATTTTTACTTTAACTACTGTTTTGCACTGAATTACACTATTTTATTAAGATTATTGTCACTTTTTTAAATCCCCTTCCCATACAGTAGACCAAAAAAAAATTTAAGGAATGTGGACTACAGTTGCTTTTGGGGCCCCTCCGGGATTAGGGGCCCTGAAGCCTAAGATTCATTAGTTTCAAAGCAGATTCGCCCCTGACTACAACCACTACATTATTACACAACATTTCTCTCCTCTTCACTGTCCAATCTCTCAGACGTCGAGAAGCGAAAAGGATCTTACAAAAATAATCCCAGCCACTGGTACCATGCTACAAGGCAGAGAGCACGAAAGACTGGCCCAGGACATCCTAAAAGGGTTTAATAATACACAGAGAGATCCTTAGCGTCTTCAAAATGTCGCCACTGTACCTCGAGGACTCCCAAGAGTCCTCTCAAGCAGAGGTTACAACCAGGAGAGTGTGGTTTGTGGCCGGGGTAAGGCGCCTTGGACCGTGTGATGGAGGGAGGTAGTGCTCGCTGGAGAGAGAGGAGTGGAAAGAGAAGAGAGAGGGAGAAGGAGAGAAGGAGATTGAGAGAGAAGGGGAGAAGTGAAAGAAATGAGAGAACGAGGAAAGAGGAGGGGGAAATGTGTAGAGACGGGAGGAAAGGGAGTGAAAGAAGCAAGCGGCAGTAAATGGGAAGAGATGGAGAGAGAGGAAGAGGCAAGGGTAAGAGAAACGTGGCAATTGGGAGAGGAAGCAAAAATTAAACAGAGAGAAAAGGAGGAAGAAGAATGATGAATACATACAGGATAGAGGCCTATATAGCAGGGGGAAAAAATATTAATAGAGGGAGAAAGAAAGAAAGAAAGAAAGATATAAGAGGGGATATAGTTCAATCATTGGATGAACCTTACCCTCAACACTGACATCAATACCTTATTTACAAGAGAGAGAGAGATAATTGAACCAATGTTTATCTTAAGTCAGGATCGTCAAGCGAAAGGTTCTCTCCTCCTCTTCCTCCTCCTCCTCGCTCTCATTAACCTCGCTGCCTACGCAGAAAGATGTGGGTGAGGTATTACCAAGCTAGTGAACTTAGTATTACCAAACTTGTGAACTTAGTATTGCCAAACTTGTGAACTTAATATTACCCAGCTTGTTGACTAATACCCACCTTGTGGACTTGGTATTACTAAGCTTGTGAATTTAGTTTTATCCAGGTTGTCGACTTAGTATTACCAAACATAAGAACTTAGTATCCCAAGCTTGTGAACTTAGTATTACCCGGCTTGTGAACTTAGTATTACCCAGCTTGTGAACTTAGTATTACCCGGCTTGTGAACTTAGTATTACCCAGCTTGTGAACTTAGTATTACCCAGCTTGTGAACTTAGTATTACCCAGCTTGTGAACTTAGTATTACCCAGCTTGTGAACTTAGTATTACCCAGCTTGTGAACTTAGTATTACCCAGCTTGTGAACTTAGTATTACCCAGCTTGTGAACTTAGTATTACCCAGCTTGTGAACTTAGTATTACCCAGCTTGTGAACTTAGTATTACCCAGCTTGTGAACTTAGTATTACCCGCTTTGTGAACTTAGTATTACCCAGCTTGTGAACTTAGTATTACCCAGCTTGTGAACTTAGTATTACCCAGCTTGTGAACTTAGTATACCACTGTGAATTATATACCCAGCTTGTGAACTTAGTATTACCCAGCTTGTGAACTTAGTATTACCCAGCTTGTGAACTTAGTATTACCCAGCTTGTGAACTTAGTATTACCCAGCTTGTGAACTTAGTATTACCCAGCTTGTGAACTTAGTATTACCCAGCTTGTGAACTTAGTATTACCCAGCTTGTGAACTTAGTATTACCCGCTTTGTGAACTTAGTATTACCCAGCTTGTGAACTTATAGTTAATTATATACCCAGCTTGTGAACTTAGTATTACCCAGCTTGTGAACTTAGTATTACCCAGCTTGTGAACTTAGTATTACCCAGCTTGTGAACTTAGTATTACCCAGCTTGTGAACTTAGTATTACCCAGCTTGTGAACTTAGTATTACCCAGCTTGTGAACTTAGTATTACCCGCTTTGTGAACTTAGTATTACCCAGCTTGTGAACTTAGTATTACCCAGCTTGTGAACTTAGTATTACCCAGCTTGTGAACTTAGTATTACCCAGCTTGTGAACTTAGTATTACCCAGCTTGTGAACTTAGTATTACCCAGCTTGTGAACTTAGTATTACCCAGCTTGTGAACTTAGTATTACCCAGCTTGTGATTAGTATACCAGTTGTGACTAGTATTACCCAGCTTGTGAACTTAGTATTACCCAGCTTGTGAACTTAGTATTACCCAGCTTGTGAACTTAGTATTACCCAGCTTGTGAACTTAGTATTACCCACTGTGAACTTAGTATACCAGCGACTTAGTATTACCCAGCTTGTGAACTTAGTATTTCCCAGCTTGTGAACTTAGTATTTCCCAGCTTGTGAACTTAGGATTACCCAGCTTGTGAACTTAGTATTACCCAGCTTGTGAACTTAGTATTTCCCAGCTTGTGAACTTAGTATTACCCAGCTTGTGAACTTAGTATTTACCCAGCTTGTGAACTTAGTATTACCCAGCTTGTGAACTTAGTATTACCCAGCTTGTGAACTTAGTATTACCCAGCTTGTGAACTTAGTATTTCCCAGCTTGTGAACTTAGTATTTCCCAGCTTGTGAACTTAGGATTACCCAGCTTGTGAACTTAGTATTACCCAGCTTGTGAACTTAGTATTTCCCAGCTTGTGAACTTAGTATTACCCAGCTTGTGAACTTAGTTACCCAGCTTGTGAACTTAGTATTACCCAGTTGTGATACCCACTTGATATATTACCAGCTTGTGAACTTAGTATTCCCACTTGTGACTAGTTTCCACGTGAACTTAGATTACCCAGCTTGTGAACTTAGTATTACCCAGCTTGTTAACTTAGTATTTCCCAGCTTGTGAACTTAGTATTACCCGGCTTGTGAACTTAGTATTACCCAGCTTGTGAACTTAGTATTTCCCAGCTTGTGAACTTAGGATTACCCAGCTTGTGAACTTAGTATTACCCAGCTTGTTAACTTAGTATTTCCCAGCTTGTGAACTTAGTATTACCCGGCTTGTGAACTTAGTATTACCCAGCTTGTGAACTTAGTATTACCCAGCTTGTGAACTTAGTATTACCCAGCTTGTGAACTTAGTATTACCCGCTTTGTGAACTTAGTATTACCCAGCTTGTGAACTTAGTATTACCCAGCTTGTGAACTTAGTATTACTCAGCTTGTGAACTTAGTATTACCCAGCTTGTGAACTTAGTATTACCCAGCTTGTGAACTTAGTATTACCCGGCTTGTGAACTTAGTATTACCCAGCTTGTGAACTTAGTATTACCCAGCTTGTGAACTTAGTATTACCCAGCTTGTGAACTTAGTATTACCCAGCTTGTGAACTTAGTATTACCCAGCTTGTGAACTTAGTATTACCCAGCTTGTGAACTTGGTATTACCCAGCTTGTGAACTTAGTATTACCCAGCTTGTGAACTTAGTATTACCCAGCTTGTGAACTTAGTATTACCCAGCTTGTGAACTTAGTATTACCCGGCTTGTGAACTTAGTATTACCCAGCTTGTGAACTTAGTATTACCCGGCTTGTGAACTTAGTATTACCCAGCTTGTGAACTTAGTATTACCCAGCTTGTGAACTTAGTATTACCCAGCTTGTGAACTTAGTATTACCCAGCTTGTGAACTTAGTATTACCCAGCTTGTGAACTTGGTATTTCCCAGCTTGTGAACTTAGTATTACCCAGCTTGTGAACTTAGTATTACCCGGCTTGTGAACTTAGTATTACCCAGCTTGTGAACTTAGTATTACCCAGCTTGTGAACTTAGTATTACCCAGCTTGTGAACTTAGTATTACCCAGTTTGTGAACTTAGTATTACCCAGCTTGTGAACTTAGTATTACCCAGCTTGTGAACTTAGTATTACCCAGCTTGTGAACTTGGTATTACCCAGCTTGTGAACTTAGTATTACCCAGCTTGTGAACTTAGTATTACCCAGCTTGTGAACTTAGTATTACCCAGCTTGTGAACTTAGTATTACCCGGCTTGTGAACTTAGTATTACCCAGCTTGTGAACTTAGTATTACCCAGCTTGTGAACTTAGTATTACCCAGCTTGTGAACTTGGTATTACCCAGCTTGTGAACTTAGTATTACCCAGCTTGTGAACTTAGTATTACCCAGCTTGTGAACTTGGTATTACCCAGCTTGTGAACTTAGTATTACCCAGCTTGTGAACTTAGTATTACCCAGCTTGTGAACTTAGTATTACCCAGCTTGTGAACTTAGTATTACCCGGCTTGTGAACTTAGTATTACCCAGCTTGTGAACTTAGTATTACCCGGCTTGTGAATTTAGTATTACCCAGCTTGTGAACTTAGTATTACCCAGCTTGTGAACTTAGTATTACCCAGCTTGTGAACTTAGTATTACCCAGCTTGTGAACTTAGTATTACCCAGCTTGTGAACTTAGTATTACCCAGCTTGTGAACTTAGTATTACCCAGCTTGTGAACTTAGTATTTCCCAGCTTGTGAACTTAGTATTACCCAGCTTGTGAACTTAGTATTTCCCAGCTTTTGAACTTAGTATTACCCAGCTTGTGAACTTAGTATTACCCTGCTTGTGAACTTAGTATTACCCAGCTTGTGAACTTAGTATTACCCAGCTTGTGAACTTAGTATTACCCAGCTTGTGAACTTAGTATTACCCAGCTTGTGAACTTAGTATTACCCAGCTTGTGAACTTAGTATTACCCAGCTTGTGAACTTAGTATTACCCTGCTTGTGAACTTAGTATTACCCAGCTTGTGAACTTAGTATTACCCAGCTTGTGAACTTAGTATTACCCAGCTTGTGAACTTAGTATTACCCAGCTTGTGAACTTAGTATTACCCTGCTTGTGAACTTAGTATTACCCAGCTTGTGAACTTAGTATTACCCAGCTTGTGAACTTAGTATTACCCAGCTTGTGAACTTAGTATTACCCAGCTTGTGAACTTAGTATTACCCAGCTTGTGAACTTAGTATTACCCAGCTTGTGAACTTAGTATTACCCAGCTTGTGAACTTAGTATTACCCAGCTTGTGAACTTAGTATTACCCGCTTTGTGAACTTAGTATTACCCAGCTTGTGAACTTAGTATTACCCAGCTTGTGAACTTAGTATTACCCAGCTTGTGAACTTAGTATTACCCAGCTTGTGAACTTAGTATTACCCTGCTTGTGAACTTAGTATTACCCAGCTTGTGAACTTAGTATTACCCAGCTTGTGAACTTAGTATTACCCAGCTTGTGAACTTAGTATTACCCAGCTTGTGAACTTAGTATTACCCAGCTTGTGAACTTAGTATTACCCAGCTTTTGGACACATAACTATTCTAGTCTTGAATGAATATTTTTTTTCTGATTTGCCATGTTGTCAGGTACATACTGTACTGTGTCTTTGTAAGGAGACAGTATCAACACACACACACACACACACACACACACACACACACACACACACACACACACACACACACACACACACACACACACACATTCAATATGTTAACTTACCATCAAATTCAAGATAATTGCGCACTTTGATTGCCATGTGTCTCATACCGTTGAATTTTTCAGCGGCAGCAACAACTGTTTCTCATGCAGAGTGTAAACATTCAGTGGCACAAAATGTCTTTATTCGGCAATAAAAAAATCAGTTTCATGGAACACTTACTGAACCAAATCCCTTGACCGGTGATTGGAAGCAAGATTTTTTATTCAAATCGTAAGATAGCTTGTCAGCTTGCCAGCTTGTCATCTTTTCAGCTTGTCAGCTTGCCAGCTTGCCAGCTTTTCAGCTTGTCAGCTTTTCGGCTTGCCAGCTTGTCAGCTTGCCAGCTTACCAGCTTGCCTACCGCATTTCCAGCTTTGGTGTCAGAAGCAAAATGACTCTCCCAAGCTTTTCTTCGGACAACGTTTGGCTCTGTGTAGAGCTTTATCTTGTAATGATGTAATTAAGCTCTACACCGGGCGAAACGTCGTCTCTATGAAAGCTTGTTTATGCAACATACGTCTCTTCGTGACTATTACTTCCAGTACTTCGTCTGCAACGTTTTTGTCTGACTGTTCTCCATTGCTTTCCTTAATACACCTCCGGAAGAAACGTTTTAAACGAGTATCGAACGAAATACACACATATACAGGATGTTCTGAACGAGTACTGAACGAGTACTGAACGAAATACACACATATACAGGATGTTCTGAACGAGTACTGAACGAGTACTGAACGAGTACTGAACGAGTACTGAACGAAATACACACATATACAGGACGTTCTGAACGAGTACTGAACGAAATACACACATATACAGGACGTTCTGAACGAGTACTGAACGAAATACACACATATACAGGACGTTCTGAACGAGTACTGAACGAGTACTGAACGAAATACACACATACACAGTGTTGCAACCCCTGAATGGGTTACAATGATTATTATGTATATATGTAATGTATATTACCTTTTCATATAATTTTATATTGCTTATATTTGCGATAATAGCTAAATCGCAAATGTATTGCCTTATATTGTTATTTGACGTAGCTTATGTTGTTAGAATGTACATAATATTTGCTCAGTTCAAGTCTTGATTGTCAAACTACTGTAATTATCGCTTGTCGCTCGTTATACTGCCGGCTTCTGAGCTGCAGTTGTCCACGTAGCTATCACGTGATCGAGGGGGGTGTCCTCACCTCTCGTGAAGTAGTCAGTCTGCTGTAGACTCGCTTGGTGGTTGGACAGATTGTCTGTCTCATTATTCTTGTTAGTTCTGTAGAACTCTGTTCTCAGAACATTGTATAGACTTAGTGATTTTCGACGTTGTACTGAGGTTGTGTGTCACTTAGACACTCTGAACATCTCAGGTCCTTAGCTATAGCTTCTGACCTAATTTTGTACTGGTTTCTGTGTATTGTCACAGTCGCGTTTTTCCTATGCTGAACATAGATTCAGTAGTATGGGAGTTTTGTAACTTTTGTGGAGGATCTGCTGATGGTCTCTACTTAGTGTCGTTATGTTATCTCCCAGTTCCTGATTCTGTGTCGCAGTCGCATATTGCATTGCTATTGGGCTTAGCATTATTTATTGTTCAAGCAGACTGTTCGGGTTGCCAGTCGGTCAAGAAGTTAGTTTATTTGAGGACTTTGTCAGTCACTTGTTTAAGTCTTATTCAAGTCTTGAGACATAGCTAACTACTTAAGAGCACTTACACGCATACACACACTTACTTGTACATATTTGTAATATCTTATTAAATGTTAATGTACCTGACGGTACTTAAGAATTATAAATGTGATATATGCTTTCAGCACAATAATATTGAACTCGAGAGATTGATTTTATTTTGATTGCTGTGATTTAATTTACTTTGATAATATACCTCTAGACTTAATAAATTTATTAAATTTTAATTTCTCTAGTTAGTAGCCTACCAGTTGTAATCCTGAAGCACTATTGAATAATACTGAATTTTAATGGATAATTGGACAAGGATACTGACTAATTGTTACGAAAACCCAGTAACAGGCTGGATGCTAGAAGGGCAGTCCTTTCTAGTATTCACTGGAGATCTCTAAGCTTTTAGAATCGCGTTTTTTGTAACACACAGGACGTTCTGAACGAGTACTGAACGAAATACACACATATACAGAAGGTTCTGAACAAGTACTAAACGAAATGAAATCATTATATTATCTTGCCATCAGGCAGAAGGTAATTATTTTCTTCAGTAATTGAAAAAATTTAAAAAAAAAATTGTAAAAAAGTGGGGAATAAAGCTATGTAAAAAAAAAAGGTAAGAGAGGGAAGAAAGTATTTCAATAACAGGCAAGAGTTGAACTTTCTTTGTTAAGTTCTTTTACTCTGCCTTTATTGATCTGAATGTTGTTATTAGTTTGTCAGGAGTTTTTCCCTCTTCATGAAAAACCCACCCACCCAAAGCCACCTACCCAAACCCAAAAACCCCCAACCCAAAAAACCCAAACCCCAAAAAATCCAAACTCAAAAACCCAACCAAACCCACCCATCCACCCAAACTGAAAAACCCACCCAAACCAAATAACCAAACTAATCAAACGCAATAAATCACTCACCCGAACCCCATACATCACCCACCCACCCACCTGCCATACAGAGTGCGACGGACAAGTGTAGTAGTAGCAGCAACACACACAACAAGAGGTATTCTTGAGCTTCCCCAGGGCTCGGGCTTAATGCCCAGAGTAGGGGTGTGACTCCAAAAGGATCCTGTAGTGCTTGCTGCCTTTGCACCTCCTGACATGGTCTTCTGCTATGTAGCTGCCACTCCCTTCGAGCCCCGTGGGGGCGAGAAATGAGGCTAGGCATTGGGATAGCTGGTCCCAGAAGATGAGGAGGTACTTGTGCCTCCTCCCAGGGGCAGACTTTGGTCGGGAGACACCCCAAAAAACGGGGAGCCATGGCCCCCACCTTTTGGGAAAAGGGGGGGCCCGGGAGATTAAAACCACAAATTTTAAAAACAAACGAAAAACCCACCTGCCAAATACCCCCCCCCTCAGCGAAATCTATAAAACCCCCCGGGTAACTTTCCACCCGCCCCCCCCAAACACCCCCCTCCCCAACCCCCCCAAAAAACACACCAACCCACCCCCCTTTGTTCCCCCCCACACACCGCACCCCTTCCCACCCACCTAAATGCCATCCCCCCCATTTCCCACATTTACGGGTTCTTCTTCCAAAGTTTTCCTTTCTTTCTCTCTCTTTTTCTGTCTCTGTTTCTCTCCCCCTCTCTGCTCTGTCCCCTCTCTCCCCCCTCCCCCTCTCTCTTTTCTCTTTTCCTCCTTCTCTCTATTCTCTCTCTCTCTTCTCCCCCTCTCTCCTTTTCTCTCTTCTTCTCTTCCCCCTTTCGCTCTCTCTTAAAGCGGGGTCTTTTGTCATCGAAAAGACCCCTTCCCCAATGGGATAATAACACAAAACACACACACACACCCCTCGCACACACACACCAAAACACACACACACCCCACACACACACACCTAAAACACAAACACACACACACACAACCACAAAACACCACACACATTTAGAAAAATTGTGAAAAAAAAATTTTCTTTCGAATTTTTGGGGTTGGTTTGGTTCAGCCGGGAAAAGGGGAGAGGAAAAAGGGGAGGGGAGAGAGGGGAAAGAAGAGAGAGAGAGGGGAAAAGGGGGTGAGAGAGAGGAAGGTGAAAGAGAGAGAGAGAGAGGGGAAAAGGGGGAGAGAGAGAAGAGAGAAAGAGAGAGAAGAGAGGGGTTGAGCAAACTCTGATGGAGTAAAAAAACTTAACTTTTCCCTAAGTCAGTAAAGCCAGGGATAATTTAAAATGCTATATTCTGCCCGCATTTTCCAGGGGTTTGGGGTTGGGGTGGGGGGCATCACCACACTTACGGGCCTCCCACCATGTTGGTGGTGGGGGTTGGTGGTGGTGGTGGTGGTGGGGGTTTGGTTGGTAGTGGGGGTGGTGGTGGGGGTTAGTGGGGGGTGATGGTGAGGGTTTGATTTTTGGGGGAAAGGGGTTTGGTGGGGGTGGTGGTGGTGAGGGTGGTGGTGGTGGGGGTGGGGGTTTGGTGGTGGTGGTGGGGGTATGGGGGTTGGGGGTTTTGGGTGGTAGTGGGTTATTTTGGTGGTGGTGGGGGGGGTGGTGGGGGGGGTAGGGGGGGTTGGTGGGGGGTGGGGGTGGTGGTGGTGGTGGGAAGTGGTGGGGTGGTAGTGGGGGGATGGTGGGGGTAGGGGTTTAGTGGGGTGGGGGTGGGGGTGGTGGAAGTGGTGGTGGTGGTTGGTAGGGGTTGGTGTGGTGTTGGGGATGGGGGGGTTTGCGGTGGTGGGGGGGGGTGGTGGTGATGTGGTGGGTGGGGGGTGGGGGGGGGGGGTGGGGGTTTGGTAGGGGAGGTGGTGGTGGGGGTTGGAAAGTGGTAGGGGTGGTGGGGGGTGGGGGGTGGTGGGGGTTTGGGGTATGGTGGGGGGTGGGGGGGTGGTGGTGGGGGTGGTGGGGGTTAGGGGTGGTGATGGGGTTTGGGTGGTGGTGGTGGTGGGGGGGTTTGGGGTAGTGGGGGTTAGGGTATGGTGATGGTTTGGTTAGCGGGGGTGGGGGTGGGGGTTTGGTAAAGGGGGTTGGGTGGGGGTTTGGTGGTGGTTGGTGGTGGTGGGGGTGGTAGTGGTGGTGGGGGTAGGGGTGGGGGTGGTGGGGGGGGTGGGGGTGGTGTGGGGGTTGGTGGTGTTGGGGGGTTGGTGGGCGGGGGGGGGGGGTGGGGGTGGGGTGGGGGTATTGGGGTGGGGGTTGGTGGTGGTGGTGGTGGGGGGTGGTGGGGGGTGTGGCGGTATGGGAAAGGGGGTTTGGGTGGTGGTGGGGATAGGGTGTTGGGGTGGTGGGGGGTTTGGGTGGGGGGGGTGGAGGGGGGGTGGGGGTTGGGGGTGGGGGGGGGGTGGTGGTGTTTGTGGGGTTTGTGGGGGTTTGTGGTTGGTGGTGGGGGTATGTTGGGGGTGGGGGTGGTGGGGGGGGGGGGGGGGGGTTTGATAGGGGTGTTTTTGTGGGGTGGTGGTTTTGGGGGTGGGGGTAGTGGTTTTTGGGTTTATAGTGGGGGGATGGGGGGTGGGGGTTTTGGTGGGGTAGTGGGGGTTTTGGTGGGTTTAGGGGTGGTTTTTTGTTGGGGGGTTTGGGATACTTTATTTTTTAAAAATAACCTGTTTAAGGGAAACTTTGGGACATTTTTGTATTTCCCACACATCTGCTTTTTCGGGCCAACTTTCAAAGTAAACCCATCGGGATTTTTTGGCACTGTTATGTTTTTCATAGTTGGGGGGGGCTCTTTTTTGGGTTTGGGGTTCTGATTATTGCAGGGCTTGCCCTTTGATGATGATTTTAAAACCCCTTTTTCATATCTTGCAGTTTTTCCCGGGGCTACGGTACCCAAGCCCTTTGGTACCCCGAATCGGGCTACCGATTCACTGCCACAGATACGTCTGTGTACGGTGAGCATACGAGTGGAAAGGCGAAGTGCAACACCATTACGAATAGTCTGTGGATCGAGGGTGTTTCATGGAAATAATTAGGGATAGCCATTAGAAAATTCACTGCTTTAGGAGGGAAGCTGTGTCCATCCTCGACACAATGTGAAAAAAACTCTTGAGCATATATTCTCCACTACTAGATCAAACCCTGTATTATTGTTTGTAGGTGTTGGGAGAGGCGGCAAAGTGGGGTGATGAGGGCTGTTAGAGCATCACAATGTCTGGTTCCATTTAAAGTACCTATTTCGTGAACATCAACATTGTTCAAGGAGAATCGTTTTTACAATTTGCTGGATTCCACACATGAAAAAAGAAAAGCCCGGAAGTGTAGTTTGTAATGCCTTGCGGGCACCAATGCCTTCTAGTCGAATGGCAATATTCTTGGTACCAGTGCCGTCTTTCAGGGTGAGGATGAGTACTTCTGTGAGTACCGACTTCAGGAGATGGTTGTATTTATGTAATTTAGGGTTGTACGTAGGTTGTCATCTTAGGAAATGTTTTTATGGGAAGGTACAAGATGGTGGGGCTCTAGACTGCTATCCGTTGTTCCATTCTCAAATCGTCCAGTTTATTCTCGAGAAATTTCTTCAAAAGCTTCAGTTTCTAGAGGTGCTCCAAGCAGGATGCTATCATGGGGACAATGGCTGACGCACCGGGAGTATGGATCTCACTGCATCGATCCCTTGCTGGTTGGCTGAGATGAGTTCGCATTTTTGGGTGGGTTCAGGATGAGTCCCTTGGGCCCCGTCCCAATGTCATCACTGGAGCAGAATCCTTTCCAGAAGGGACTCCTTAGTGCCCGCCAGTGTGCCATCATCCAGAACCAGTGTTTTTGTTTACTGATCACTCTGACAGTGACTTCCCTAACCGCTATATACAGAGGAGAAATGGGCGAGAGGATGCCCTTAGTGAGCATCCTCCGATTGAAGTGATTTCATGCTCTCCAGACGGGTTGACCTTATTATTCCTGGGAAAAAAAGGGGGGGGGGGGGGGGGGGGG
>NC_069404.1:68712710-68717710 GCF_026875155.1 Cherax quadricarinatus
AAGGGAAATTATGGCTTTCACACAATAATATGAACTCGAGAGATTGATTTTATTTTGATTGCTGTTTAATTTAATTTGATAATATACCTCTAGACTTAATAAATTTATTAAATTTTAATTTCTCTAGTTAGTAGCCTACCAGTTGTAATCCTGAAGCACTATTGAATTATACTGAATTCTAATGGATAATTGGACAAGGATACTGACTAATTGTTACGAAAACCCAGTAACAGGCTGGATGCTAGAAGGGCAGTCCTTTCTAGTATTCACTGGAGATCTCTAAGCTTTTAGAATCGCGTTTTTTGTAACAGTATGTATATACATGCATGTGCGTGGCTGTGTAGTGTGACCTAAATATAAGTAGAAGTAGCAAGATATACCCGTTATCCAGCGTGTTCATGACACAGAAATAAGAACACCAGCAATCCAAACCATCATGTAAAACAGTTACAGGTTTCTGTTTCAGACTCACTTGGCAGGACGGTAGTACCTCTCTGGGTGGTTGCTGTCTACCACCCTACTACCTAGTATTATTATTATTATTATTATTAATATTATTATTATAATAATAATCATAATAATAATAATAATAATAATAATAATAATAATAATAATATAATATTATGACTATGATTATTATTATTATATTTTTGGGGAAAGCGCAAAACCTGTAGGCAGTGCTGGGTCTGGTAGTGACCACTGGAATCGTTAAGGGGCCAGCGACCACTGGACCATGGACTACGTGGGAATATTCCAGGATTGAGAAGACGGCTGGCTGGAATATTCTTGATTTCTGAAGCGAGGGCATATATAATATTCCCGTTTTCTGAAAACGGGGAGCTAGAAATATTTCCAACGAGAATACCAGGCGGAACTATTCTGCTTGGGTATTTGTTTGACGTTCTGGAAATATTAGAATTTACTGAAAGGAAATAGCAAGAATATTACTCCTCTCTCTCTCTCTCTCTCTCTCTCTCTCTCTCTCTCTCTCTATCTCTATCTCTATCTCTCTCTCTCTCTCTACTCTCTCTCCTTCCTCTCCCCTCTCTCTCTCTCTCTCCTCCTCTCTCCTCTCTCTCTCTCCTCTCTCTCTCTCTCTCTCTCTCTCTCTCTCTCTCTCTCTCTCTCCTCTCTCTTTCCTTATACACCCAGGTGCACCACAACACAGCCAAGTACACTACAACACCCAGCTGTGATGCACCAAAACACTCTGCCAGGTACACCACAACACCCTGCCAGGCACATCTCAACACACAGCCAGGTACACCACAACACCCATCCAGGTACACCTCAAAACACAGCTAGGTATACCACAACACCCTACCACGTACACCACAACACCCTGCCAGGTACACCACAACACACCTCCAAGTACATCACAACACCCTGCCAGGTACACCACAACACACAGCCAGGTACACCACAACACCCTGCCAGGTACACCACAACACCCTCCCAGGTACACCTCAACACCCTGCCAGGTACACCACAACACCCTGCCAGGTACACCACAACACCCTGCCAGGTACACCACAACACCCTGCCAGGTACACCACAACACCCTGCCAGGTACACCACAACACCCTTGCCAGGTACACCCAACACCTGCCAGGTACACCACAACACCCTGCCAGGTACACCACAACACCCTGCCAGGTACACCACAACACCCTGCCAGGTACACCACAACACCCTGCCAGGTACACCTCAACACCCTGCCAGGTAACACCACAACACCTTCCCAGTACACCACAACACCCTGCCAGGTACACCACAACACCCTGCCAGGTACACCCACAACACCCTGCCAGGTACACCACAACACCCTGCCAGGTACACCACAACACCCTGCCAGGTACACCACAACACACAGCCAGGTACACCACAACACCCTGCCAGGTACACCACAACACCCTGCCAGGTACACCACAACACCCTGCCAGGTACACCACAACACCCTGCCAGGTACACCTCAACACCCTGCCAGGTACACCACAACACCCTGCCAGGTACACCACAACACCCTGCCAGGTACACCACAACACCCTGCCAGGTACACCACAACACCCTCCAGGTACACCACAACACCCTGCCAGGTACACCACAACACCCTGCCAGGTCACACCTCATACACCACACAGCCAGGTACACCACAACACCCTGCCAGGTACACCACAACACCCTGCCAGGTACACCACAACACCCTGCCAGGTACACCACAACACCCTACCAGGTACACCACAACACCCTGCCAGGTACACCACAACACCCTGCCAGGTACACCACAACACCCTGCCAGGTACACCACAACACCCTACCAGGTACACCACAACACCCTGCCAGGTACACCACAACACCCTGCCAGGTACACCACAACACCCTGCCAGGTACACACAATAATCTGTATTAAAAAAAATGCAGGATAAGGCCATCAATAAAGGGTTGACACGGGGAATCTCAACATTGGTCACACGCATTCTAATTGCAGCCTCATTTGCATATCAATTAAAAATAGCCGCCAGGTAAGGCAGTAATACACAAGTTTCAGACTTCAGACTTTTTTTTATTTTTTTGACTTATTTTTAATAATTATTGAACTTTAAACTTTTCCGACTGCATGGTTTTCAGACTTGTTTAAAACTTCATACTTTTCGGACTTCAGACTTTTTAAGACTTCAGACTTTTCAGACTTCAGACTTTTCAGACATCAAACTTTTCGGGCTTCAGGCGTTTCAGACTTTTCAGATTTGACTTTTGGCTTTTCAGATTTCAAACTGTTTCAGACCTGAAACTTTTTAAGACTTGAGGCTTTTGAAACTTCAGACTTTTCAGACTTGAAACGTTTCACATTTCAGACTTTTCATACTCCAGACTTTTTAACACTTCTCACTATTAACAATTAAAAATTTTCATTTCCTCTTCCACCATTTCTGTTTCTGTTCATCTTCCTCCTTATTCTCATCTTTCTTCTCCTTCTGTCCTCCTCTTCCTCTTAATCCTTTCTGTTCTCCTCGTAATGTTTCTCCTATTCCTGCTTTTCCTCTTAATTCTCCTCCTCTTAATCTTCCTGTTAATCTTTCACGTGTTCTCTCCTCTCCTCTCTCTCCTCCTCCTCCTCCTCCTCCTCCTCCTCCTCCTTCTTCTTCTTCTCCTTCTTCTTCTTCTTCTTCTCCTCTTCCTTTTCTTTCTCATCCTACTCTTTCTCTTTCTTCTCCTCTCCCTCCTCCTCTTCCACTTCCTTATACTCCTCTTCTTCCTCTTCCACCTCCTACTCTTCCTCTTTCTCCTCCTCTTCTTTCTCTTCCTCCTCCTACTCTTCTTACTCATTATCCATTTCTTATTCAGTTCTATTTTCTTCTTTCATTATTTCAAGTTCTTCTCTTCGTAACTCACGTCCCTTGGATCAAGACTACGGCCACTTGTGTACTTCAGTCCAAGGTGGACATTCCCTCGTGAGTCAGTAAGTGAGCCCTAACTGGCTTCGCTCCTTCCCTCTCCTCCCTCCTCTCTCCTCTCTCTCTCTCTCTCCATAATTAATTAAGATTATCTTTTAAGCTATTCCTGATTTTTCTTTCCATATTTATTATTCTCTTCCACGATTTCTACCTCGTGTTTATTTCTTACGTTATTTCTTCCTTCCTTGTTTTATTTTTCTTCCCGTGTAGTATTTTTATTATCTTTTCCTCCTGTTCATCTCCTACTCGCTTTCCTTCATTTTATTATATTGTTGCTGCCATTGTCTTGTTGTTGTTGTTGTTATTGTTCAAGCTGTTACTGTTGCCATTGCTACTGCTTATGCTGTTGTTGCTGCTGCCGTTGCTATTTTTCCAGCTGTTGCTGCTGCTTGGCTTCTTGCTGTTAGTGCGAGTACTTTAGGGTACAAACAACTCCATAAGGAAAACATTAAGCATGGATGTCCTCGTCTTTTAACACCTCTCTTGCTGTGTTTTACAGCATCCTGCACTTCTCTGCTGTGTTTTACAGCATCCTACACTCCTCTGCTGTGTTTTACAGCATCCTGCACTCTTCTGCTGTGTTTCACAGCGTCTTTGACTCTTATGCTACGTCTCACAATGTCCTCAACTCTTTCTTCTGCCGTATTTTTCAGCGTCCTCGACTCTTTCGTCTGCTGTGTTCCACAGCGTCCTGACTCTTTCTTCTGCAGTTTCACAGCATCATGGGCTTCCATCCTGGGAAAAATATACGGATGTTTCATTACGACCCATGAAAAAGTAGTATTGTTCCCTTGAGACTCTTCGCTGACTCACAGGAGGTCGTGAGGGAAAGGTGGGCAACCCCATCCCAAAAAGGGTCGTAGCGGTCCTAGGTCGTAAGGGAAGGTAAAAGATGGTTTTTTTTTATTGGTCTTTAGAGGTTACAGCGGACCTGACCGCCCTCAGCCGGGTCCCAGAATAGAGTGGTGACTCGAAAAGAGGATCCTGGCAGAGAGGGACTTGCTTAAATTTCAGGATTTTCCCGAGTGCCGACTAGCCTTGCAGGTGGCGCAGTATCAGTGTCTATAGCTTCCCCCTAGTAGGTGGTTTTAGCGCTGTCCCAGTGCGTCGGTGGGATCCTAGTTATGGCCCTGTAGATCGTGGAGGTGAATGAGGGATCCCAGTTATTGTCCAGTAGATCGTGGATGCGAAGGAGGGATTTTAGTTATTGTCCAACAGATCGTGGAAGTGAAGGAGGGATCCTAATTCTTGTCCTGCAGATCGAGGGAGTGCTAGGAGATGGCTTTCAGGAAGGTGCTAAGAAATTTATATGGTCTACGAGATGAAGACCAAGTACATGAGAGGACACAGAAGTGCTAAAGAGAACATAGGAGAATATGAGAGTACAGTGAGTACATGTAAATGTATGGCAGTGCACTGGAATATGTGGAAGTACACGATAATAAACGAAAGTACGTAATAGTACATGGCAGTAAAAAAGCTAGAGAGAGAGAGAGAGAGAGAGGAGAGAGAGAGAACTGTTCCTCTAACAAGTTAAAATGTCAT
>NC_069404.1:68722710-68747710 GCF_026875155.1 Cherax quadricarinatus
AGTCAAACTGTCTGTTTTCTCATCAATGTTTCTGAGAGCTTTACGAATTTGTAGTCCTGAGTTCATAGATGAGGAAATATCCAAAATTTATGAAATAGGTAATGATTTAAAATACCCAAGAAATGTAATTGATAAATCTTTTAAAGTTGCTAGAAATACTTTTTACAATCCAAAAAGGGACAACCAGCCTTATTCAACTAAAAATATGTTGGTTCTCCCTTACCATGAAAACTTGGTTGATATGCCTTCTCTTCTTAAGACTTTTAATATTAAAGTTGTATTCAAAAAATCTTGATACAGTAAAAAAAACTTTTGATAAAGAATTCCCCCCAAAATGCTGATGGATGTGTCTTTAAGATTCCTTGTAAAATTTGCGATTAAGTTTATTACGGTCAAAACTGGTAAAAATCTCGAACTAAGATTAAAACAACATAAATATAGCATTAGAACCGGACAAGATTCCAATGCTCTATTTATTCATGTAAGAGATTTTAACCATCCAATTGATTTTCAAAAAGTTGAGAAGTAGTATCAAGCAAGTCCATGGTCGACAGGAATTATAATTGAATCTTGTTTCATAAAAAGCAGTTTTGACAATAATATGAATATTTCCTTTGGTTTATGTAAATTAGATCAATTTATAATTAATAGAATTTGGGAAGAATTTAATAATACACTGGACAAATAATTTTTAAATTTTCTTGGGTTAGAATAGTTGTGGGGTGAGTTGTGCAAAGGACCTATCCAAGTTGGGTCGGGGGGCGCGTCAGGTGTTTAACCGTTGTGGGATCTGATAGTGAGGTGCTGGCCTGACCCCTTATATAGCTTCCTTGGATGCTTTACTTTCATAGTTCCTTGAAAAATGAGAGTAGTCACGAAAGCGCTTGGAATTTCTCTATTTTTTCAGAGTGATTGTTTTGCATATTCCGAAATCACCCGTTTACTGTGATCTTATTGCTATTTATATTATTATATTATATATATATAATATATAATATATATATATATATATTAATATTATATAATATGTATTAATATATATTTTATATATATAATATATATATATATATAATATGTATATAATATAAAATATATTATATATATATATATATTTTAAAATTTTAAAAATTTAAAATATATAAAATATAATATATATATATAATATATATAATATATTATATACAATATATATAATATATATATTTAATTATATATATATATTATATATATATATATATAATATGTAATATATATATAATACATATATACATATATATATAATATATATATATATATATATTTTATATAATATATATATACATATATTATATATAATAATATATATATACATATATATATAATTTATAACATATAATTATATATATATATATATATATAATAATATATATAAAAATATATAAAATATATAAATATATATATATAATATTTATATATAATATATATATATAATATATATATATATATATATATATATATATATACATAATATATATACATAATATATATATAATATATATACATAATTTTATATATATATATATAATATTTATTTATATATATATATATATATATATATACATAATATATATACAAAAATAATATATATATCATATATATATATATAATATATATTAAAATATATATATATATATATATATATATAAATATATAGGAGGGGGGTTATAGGAGGGTGGGTAAAAGCAGGCAAGAGGAGTGATTGGTGGAATGATGAAGAAAAGGGTGGTGATAAAAGAGAAAAAGGTAGCTAATGAGAGGTATTTACAAAGCAGAAGTGTTATAAAAAGAGCACAGTATATGGAGAGTAAAAGAAAGGTGAAGAGAGTGGTGAGAGAGTGCAAAAGGAGAGCGGATGGTAGAGTGGGAGAGGTACTGTCAAGAAATTTTAATGAAAATAAGAAAAAAATTTGGAGTGAGTTAAACAAGTTAATTAAGCCTAGGGAACAAATGGATTTGTCAGATAAAAACAGAGTAGGTGAGTTAGTAGATGGGGAGATGGAGGTTTTGGGTAGATGGCGAGAATATTTTCAGGAACTTTTAAATGTCGATGAAGAAAGGGAGGCGGTAATTTCATGCACTGGCCAGGGAGGTATACCATCTTTTAGGAGTGAAGAAGAGCAGAATGTGAGTGTGGGGGAGGTGCGTGAGGCATTGTTACAAAAAACGCGATTCTAAAAGCTTAGAGATCTCCAGTGAATACTAGCATCCAGCCTGTTACTGGGTTTTCGTTTCGTAGTCAGTATCGTCGTCCAATTATCCATTAAAATTCAGTATTATTCAATAGTGCTTCAGGATTACAACTGGTAGGCTACTAACTAGAGAAATTAAAACTTAATAAATTTATTAATCATTAAGTTGTCTAGAGGTATATTATCAAAGTAAATTAAATTAATCACAGTAATGAAAATAAAATCAATCTCTCGAGTTCAATATTATTGTGCTGAAAGCACATATCACATTTATAATTCTTAAGTACCGTCTGGTACATTAACATTTAATAAGATGTTACAAATATGTACAAGTAAGTTTGTGTATGCGTGTAAGTGCTCTAAGTAGTTCACTATGTCTCACGACTCGACTAGACTTAAACAAGTGACTGACAATGTCCTCTAATAAACTAACTTCTTGACCGACTGGCAACCAGAACAGTCTGCTTGAACAACAAAGAATGCTAAGCCCAATAGCAATGCAATATGCGACTGCGACACAGAATCAGGAACAGGGAGATAATATAACGACACTAAGTAGGGACCATCAGCAGATCCTCCACAAAAGTTACAAAACTCCCATACTACTGAATCTAAGTTCAGCATAGGAAAAACCCTGACTGTGACAATACACAGAAACCAGTATAAAATTAGGTCAGAAGCTATAGCTAAGGACCTGAGATGTTCAGAGTGTCTAAGCTACACACAACCTCAGTACAACGTCGAAAATCACGAAGTCTATACAATGTTCTGTGAACAGAGTTCTACAGAACTAACAAGAATAATGAGACAGATAATCTGTCCAACCACCAAGAGAGTCTACAGCAGACTGAATACTTCAGGAGAGGTGAGGACACCCCCCCCCCGCCTCGATCACGTGATAGCCCTGTGGACAGCGCAGCTCAGAAGCCGGCAGTATAACGAGCTACAAGCGATAATTACAGTAGTTAGACAATCAAGACTTGAACTGAGCACATAATATGTACATCCTAACAACATAAGTCAAATAACAATATAACAGTCAAATAATAATATAAAGTCATACATTTACGATTTAGCTATTATCGCAAATATAAGCAATATAAAATTATATGAAAAGATAATGTACATTATATATATACATAATAATCATTGTAACCCATTCAGGGGTTGCAACAGGCATTACGTAGAATGAAAGGGGGTAAAGCAGCTGGAACTGACGGGATCATGACAGAAATATTAAAAGCAGGGGGGGGGGACATAGTGTTGGAGTGGTTGGTACTTTGTTTAATAAATGTATGAAAGAGGGGAAGGTACCTAGGGATTGGCGGAGAGCATGTATAGTCCCTTTATATAAAGGGAAGGGGGACAAAAGAGATTGTAAAAATTATAGAGGAATAAGTTTACTGAGTATACCAGGAAAAGTGTACGGTAGGGTTATTATTGAAAGAATTAGAGGTAAGACAGAATGTAGAATTGCGGATGAGCAAGGAGGTTTTAGAGTGGGTAGTGGATGTGTAGATCAAGTGTTTACATTGAAGCATATATGTGAACAGTATTTAGATAAAGGTAGGGAAGTTTTTATTGCATGACTCACGAAATCGTAATGACACGATTGCAAACAAACCATACCAATCGGGTTCTATCCCCGCCCGTGATATGTTTTTTTATTGCATTTATGGATTTAGAAAAGACATATGATAGAGTGGATAGGGAAGCAATGTGGCAGATGTTGCAAGTATATGGAATAGGTGGTAAGTTACTAAATGCTGTAAAGAGTTTTTATGAGGATAGTGAGGCTCAGGTTAGGGTGTGTAGAAGAGAGGGAGAATACTTCCCGGTAAAAGTAGGTCTTAGACAGGGATGTGTAATGTCACCATGGTTGTTTAATATATTTATAGATGGGGTTGTAAAAGAAGTAAATGCTAGGGTGTTCAGGAGAGGGGTGGGATTAAATTATGGGGAAATAAATTCAAAATGGGAAGTGACACAGTTACTTTTTGCTGATGATACTGTGCTTATGGGAGATTCTAAAGAAAAATTGCAAAGGTTAGTGGATGAGTTTGGGAGTGTGTGTAAAGGTAGAAAGTTGAAAGTGAACATAGAAAAAAGTAAGGTGATGAGGGTATCAAATGATTTAGATAAAGAAAAATTGGATATCAAATTGGGGAGGAGGAGTATGGAAGAAGTGAATGTTTTCAGATATTTGGGAGTTAACGTGTCAGTGGATGGATTTATGAAGGATGAGGTTAATCATAGAACTGATGAGGGAAAAAAGGTGAGTGGTGTATTGAGGTATATGTGGAGGAAAAAATTTTTATCTATTGAGGCAAAGAAGGGAATGTATGAAAGTATAGTAGTACCAACACTCTTATATGGGTGTGAAGCTTGGGTTGTAAATGCTGCAGCGAGGAGACGGTTGGAGGCAGTGGAGATGTCCTGTCTAAATATTGGTGTAAATATTATGCAGAAAATTCGGAGTGTGGAAATTAGGAGAAGGTGTGGAGTTAATAAAAGTATTAGTCAGAGGTCTGAAGAGGGGTTGTTGAGGTGGTTTGGTCATTTAGAGAGAATGGATCAAAGTAGAATGACATGGAGAGCGTATAAATCTGTAGGGGAAGGAAGGCGGGGTAGTGGTCGTCCTCGAAAAGGTTGGAGGGAGGGGGTAAAGGAGGTTTTGTGGGCGAGGGGTTGAACTTCCAGCAAGCGTGCGTGAGCGTGTTGGATAGGAGTGAATGGAGACATATGGTATTTGGGACCTGACGAGCAGGGTAATATTTAGTGAAGGGATTCAGGGAAACCGGTTATTTTATATAACCGGACTTGAGTCTTGGAAATGGGAAGTACAATGCCTGCACTTTAAAGGAAGGGTTTTGGGATATTGGCAGTTTGGAGGGATATATTGTGTATTTTTATATGTATATGCTTCTAAACTGTTGTGTTCCGAGCACCTCTGCAAAAACAGTAATTATGTATGAGTGAGGTGAAAGTGTTGAACGAGGATGAAAGTATTTTCTTCTTGGGGATTTTCTTTCTTTTTGGGTCACCCTACCTCGGTGGGAGACGGCCGATTTGTTGAATATATATTATATATATATATATAATATATATATATATATATATATATATATAATATATATAATATATATATATATATATATATATATATATATATATATATATATGTCGTGCTGAATAGGCAGAACTTGCGATTTTGGCTTAAAAAGCAACGCTTATCTTGCCATATAGGACAAGTGAAAATTTGTGTATGCAATAATTTCGCCAAATCATTCTGAACCTAACGAAAAAAATATATTTCACTGTGTTTGTTTAGTATTAAATTATTGTAAACAAATCTAAAATATATTTAGTTGGGTTAGGCTAAAATAAATTGCGCTTGTTATAATAAGGTTAGGTAAGTTTTCTAAGATTCTTTTGGTGCAAAATTAAAAATTTTTACATAAACATTAATGAAAAAAATATATCTTTAAACGTATAAGAGAAAATTTCAGAAAGGAATTAAATTTTTAAATGAGTTCTTGCTAATTGACCAGTTTTACATATTCGGCACGACATATAATATATATATATATATATATATATATATATAATATATATATATATATATATATATATATATATATATATAATATATATATATATATATACTTTCACACGCACACAGATACCACCTTCCTGTTTTCACACATCCTGCTCAACCTCAAACCTTTCTCAAACCTTCTACCCTCCCCCTCCCCCAATCTCCCTCCCCTCCCCTTCGTTACCCCTTCCCCTCCCCCTCCCTCCCCCCCCCCAAGTCTCACACGTACTCAGGTATGCATGACACGGGAGAGACTTTTGCTGGGTCGTCTGTCTGTGTGTTGCTTCTGCCCTTGTTGCTGATGAACTAGCGGGAGGGGGGGTGTGAGAAGGAGGTAGAATGGAGAAGGAGGAGGAGAGAGAAGAGAAGGGGAAAAGGGGGACAGAAGGAGAAGGAGGAGATGGTCGTTGAAGAGTAATAAACGAAGAAACAAATAAAATACGCAACACGGGAAAACAAATACAGAACAAGTACGTTGCTGAACAATGGGAAAGAGAACAGAACAATAGCAACAAGAACAATAAGAGGGGACACTAACAAAGACACGGTGAACAATACAAAGAAACAAGGACAGAGAGATGAAACAAAGAAACAGAGACATCAAAGAGAGACCCCCGAAGAGATGTTCTTAAGAGAATGAACCAAGAGTCAGTAAAGCCAGGGAGATATCTCTCTGTCTCCCCGTATCTCCATTAGTCTCTCATTCGAAATATCTTTTCTAGTATTTAAGTAATAATCTGTCTAAGTATCTGTAGTAGTATCACTAAGTATCTGTGGTAGTATCTCTCGAAGTATCTTTTCTAGTATCTAAATAAATTTCCAATATCTAAGTAATTATCTAGTATCTAAGTAAGTATATGATATCTCACTAAGTATCTCCTCTAGTATCTACGTCAGTATCTATCTAAATAACTGTTATGGTATCTTTTTAAGTAACTTTTTTATTATCGTTGTATCTAAGTATCTCTGAATGTATCTCTCAAAGCACCTTTTCTAGCATTTAAATAAGTATCTAGCTGTCTGTGATGGTATCTCTCAAAGTATCTAAGTATCTCCTCTAGTAGTTAAGTATCTTCATACTTATCTACCTTTCTAAGTATTTGTTGTAGTATCTATCTCTCTAAGCATTTCCTCTAGTATCTAAGTATCCACATAAGTATCTGTAATAGTATCTATACATTGAAGTATTTCCTCTAGTATCTAAGTATCTACATAAGTATCTGACCAAAGTATCTGTATTGGTACCAAACTCACTAAGAAATGCAGTACTTCTCTCTCTCTATCTCCCTGGAGATAGAGAGAAATATAAAGAGAAATATATATAAATATATACATTTAATAAGAGAAATATATACAAGAAATTAAAGAGAGAGAGAGAGAGAGAGAGAGAGAGAGAGAGAAGAGAGAGAGAGAGAGAGAGAAAGTGGGTGCTAAAAGACTAGTTGCAGCCCATCACAACACACACACACACACACACACAACACACACACACACACACACACACACACACACACACACACACACACACACACACACGGATGAGAAAGAAATTCATTTCCAAATTCCCAAGAAAACATTCAAGCAAAACAAACTTGAGGAGATTACCTCCAGGAAGGTGAGGAGAATGAGGAGGGTGAAGAGGATGAAGAGGGTGAGGAGAATCAGGAAGGTGAGGAGAGTGAGGAGAGTGAAGATGGTGAAGAGTATGAGCGGTGGCTTTCAATCAATTTTCAGTGATGTCACCCTGAAGTCACATGTCTTAATCTGTGGCAACCCTTCTCAGTTTTCTATGACCACTTCCCAAGAGTACTCAGTCTTACTAATAATAATGTTAATAAAAACATACCAGCGTATAAAACACACATACAAAATATAAAATACACAAGCCTGTTTAGTGTAATACACAAACATTATAGGTCACAATAATGTAAACAAAAGGGAAATAAATTGTCTTCTGTAACTTTATTAGTGAGATATTTGAAATTAGGTGGAATATTGGACAGATATTCCCTCATTTCTTCCTCAACTAATTGTAGCCTTTCCTTCTTGTTAATTTTGTATTTGTGAGCACAGAAAAATTCCAACTCACACAGGTAAGATGTGGAAAATTGCATGAGAATTGCAAGAGATTTTTTTTCGCAACTTGAGGCTATTCATTCTTAATCGATATCCAGAATTCTTTAATTTTAGACTGATATCATTACGTTTTTCAGTTAACTCCTCTTCTTCTGTGAGACTGAGTGTCGATGGGCTTGATATTGATGCAATAAATGTGCTTCTCAATCAGTCTTTTTTCTTCCCTACATAATTACTGATTTGTTTTCCGTAAGTACTTCAAAAATCAGTGGCACGATGTCTTTTTTCTTTGTTGGATTAATCTGTGGGAACACTTCCATGTTGCCTTCCTTCGCTTTGACAGCCTAAATTCCTAATTTACCTCTTAGAACATTAATTTTGTCAGTGGAAGATAAAATATTTTCAGCATTGCCAACCATTAATGGAGCAGCAACGTCTGTGCCGATTCCTACACGGATTACCAGGACAAACCAAAACCTTCCAGGTATTTACTTAAGGCGGATACAAAAAGAAAAATGGCTTCAGAAAGGGTTTACTCCAAACCCTGGTGGTCCTTGGTCAAGGACCGACAAGGTTATTCACCTGATGAACTATTCCACGTCTAAATCGGCAGGATGAGAGTATTAATGTAGTGAATATTCTTGTCCTGTTGTTGTTTCTTCAAGATCTTCGCAACAACAAAACTGGTTTAATAATTTAGCATCACTTATGTTTCGAATGAATGTTAATAGTTAATCCTTCCCTCTAATATCTTGAAACTCATCAACTTGGAGTGCAAAAATTTCACTATCCTTCACAGTGACACACACAGTTTCTTCTGTCTGCTGACATATCATATATCCGTCTGCTAATGACATCTGAGAGAGGAATCTTTGTAACTTCTTATTCTGCTTCACTGCCAAACATGGTTTTTACTATGGCACTGCAAGCAGGGAGAATAATTATTTTCCTTGCTTGCAGTGCCTCATGCAGAATCAGAGACACTTATAAGTGTGTCTGATTCTGTATGAGGCTTCCTATTTTTAGCGAGTAATTCCGCCACTAAGCAGCTGCCTCCTTGACTGTTTTAAAAAACATCCGTTCTATTGTCTGGGCTCATTTCTAAGTGTCTCAAAGTATGATGGAGATTTGTTAGTAAGATGATCACATTTCATATTGAAATGCCTCTTTACTTTGGTGATTACCCAGGCTTCATTGTCCAGTTTATAGCCACAAATAACACATTCGGGCACAAGATGAACTTCATCAGCGCAACAAGTAAATCCCTGATTAAAATATGGGAGCTGTTCTTTCTTGTTTCACTCATTTCTCCATCATTGTCTTCCTCTTTTCTCCCTCCCTCTTCTTGAACACATACTTGTCCGTATTGACTTCAAGTGCAACCTAGTGTTTAACACGTCTGTTGTTACAGTAATATGAGAAAGTGACCCGTTACATCTCCTGGGAAGTACACACGACACTGACGACCACCAAACACACAGTGGATGACACATGTCTTTTCCTGTAGTGAATTACTTATGTGTGCTACGTGTCTTTTATCTTGTAGCAATGTACTGTTTGTTGCGATATATATCTAAACCATGACTGTTGTTAGTACACTGTTCAAGCGGTCTTGTGGTCGTTTAATACACTTTGTGGACAAGCACGACAACTGTTATATTAATGTATATAAGTCAATATGTCTGTAAGATTAATGCAGGTTGCTGTGGCAAACCTGTTTGATTTAGAATAGGGGGGGGGGAAGGGGGGGGTTGGAAGCCACACGGAGTTATGTGTGTTACATTAGGCGATGGAAGGTTATCACATCTGTTGCCGGATAGGAGTTGTATTATTTTTTTTTATTAATTGTTCTGTACTGTTTTAAATAAAATATAAAAAAAAATCTGTAAAAAGTTGTAAACAACGAAAATGATGACTGAACACAACGGAAACGGTAACTAACAAATAAATTAATTTTCCCATTATAATGCCCTTTAAATTAATATTAATCGTGTATTTACCATTATGCTATAATAAATTATCATTTAATACCATCTGTTCGAAAAAATTATAACTCTTCTGTTGTAGATAATTATCAAAAAAAATACTAATAAAAAAAATGTGTCGTGTGTACTCTGGGGTGCCGCGGCACCCCTGGGCACTAGCAGTGGCACACTGGGGTGCCGCGGCACCCCAGGGCACTAGCAGTGGCACACTGGGGTGCCGCGGCACCCCTGGGCACTAGCAGTGGCACATCTGGGGTTGCCGCGGCACCCCAGGGCACTAGCAGTGGCACACTGGGGTGCCGCGGCACCCCTGGCACTAGCAGTGGCACTCTGGGGTGCCGCGGCACCCAGGGCACTAGCAGTGGCACATCTGGGTGCCGCGGCACCCCTGCGCACTAGCAGTGGCACACTGGGGTGCCGCGGCACCCTGGGCACTAGCAGTGGCACTCTGGGGTGCCGCGGCACCCCAGGGCACTAGCAGTGGCACACTGGGGTGCCGCGGCACCCCTGCGCACTAGCAGTGGCACACTGGGGTGCCGCGGCACTCCGCGCACTAGCAGTGGCACACTGGGGTGCCGCGGCACCCTGCGCACTAGCAGTGGCACACTGGGGGTGCCGCGGCACCCCTGCGCATAGCAGTGGCACACTGGGGTGCCGCGGCACTCCTGCGCACTAGCAGTGGCACACTGGGGTGCCGCGGCACCCCTGCGCACTAGCAGTGGCACACTGGGGTGCCGCGGCACTCCTGCGCACTAGCAGTGGCACACTGGGGTGCCGCGGCACCCCTGCGCACTAGCAGTGGCACACTGGGGTGCCGCAGCACTCCTGCGCACTAGCAGTGGCACACTGGGGTGCCGCGGCACCCCTGCGCACTAGCAGTGGCACACTGGGTGCCGCGGCACTCCTGCGCACTAGCAGTGGGCACACTGGGGTGCCGCGGCACTCTGCGCACTAACAGTGGCACACTGAGGTGCCGCGGCACCCCTGCGCACTAGGAGTGGCACACTGGGGTCCCGCGGCACCCCTGCGCACCAGCAGTGGCACACTGGGGTGCCGCGGCACCCCTGCGCACTAGCAGTGGCACACTGGGGTGCCGCGGCACCCCTGCGCACTAGCAGTGGCACACTGGGGTGCCGCGGCACCCCTGCGCACTAGCAGTGGCACACTGGGGTGCCGCGGCACCCCTGCGCACTAGCAGTGGCACACTGGGGTGCCGCGGCACTCCTGCGCACTAGCAGTGGCACACTGGGGTGCCGCGGCTCCCCTGCGCACTAGCAGTGGCACACTGGGGTGCCGCGGCACTCCTGCGCACTAGCAGTGGCACACTGGGGTGCCGCGGCACTCCTGCGCACTAACAGTGGCACACTGAGGTTGCCGCGGCACCCCTGCGCACTAGCAGTGGCACACTGGGGTGCCGCGGCACCCCTGCGCACTAGCAGTGGCACACGGGTGCCGCGGCACCCCTGCGCACTAGCAGTGGCACACTGGGGTGCCGCGGCACCCCTGGGCACTAGCACTGGCACACTGGGGTGCCGCGGCACCCCTGTGCACTAGCAGTGGCACACTGGCGTGCCGCGGACCCCTGCGCACTAGCAGTGGCACACTGGCGTGCCGCGGCACCCCTGCGCACTAGCAGTGGCACACTGGCGTGCCGCGGCACCCCTGCGCACTAGCAGTGGCACACTGGCGTGCCGCGGCACCCCTGCGCACTAGCAGTGGCACACTGGCGTGCCGCGGCACCCTGGTTGAAAAATACTAGTGAGGAGGATGAAGGGGGAGTTAAGAAGAGTGAGGACGATGAGAGGGGGAAGAAGAGTGAGCAGGATGAGGGGGGGGCAAGAAGAGTGAGCAGGATGAGGGGGGGGGCAAGAAGAGTGAGCAGGATGAGGGGGGGGGCAAGAAGAAGAGTGAGCAGGATGAAAAAGGTGAAATAGATGTCACTGTCAAGATAATAATTATCACCAGATGAGTGGTAGCAAGTGGCAGTGGGTGGTTGATGGTAAGATCTGTGGGTGGCAGTGGGTGGTTGATGGTAAGATCTGTGGGTGGCAGTGGGTGGTTGATGGTAAGATCTGTGGGTGGCAGTGGGTGGTTGATGGTAAGATCTGTGGGTGGCAGTGGGTGGTTGATGGTAAGATCTGTGGATGGCAGTAGGTGGTGGATGGTAAGATCTGTGGATGGCAGTGGGTGGTGGATGGTAAGATCTGTGGATGGCAGTGGGTGGTTGATAGTAAGATCTGTGGATGGCAGTGGGTGGTTGATGGTAAGATCTGTGGATGGCAGTAGGTGGTGGATGGTAAGATCTGTGGATGGCAGTGGGTGTTTGATAGTAAGATCTGTGGATGGCAGTGGGTGGTTGATGGTAAGATCTGTGGATGGCAGTGGGTGGTTGATGGTAAGATCTGTGGATGGCAGTGGGTGGTTGATGGTAAGATCTGTGGATGGCAGTGGGTGGTTGATAGTAAGATCTGTGGATGGCAGTGGGTGGTTGATGGTAAGATCTGTGGATGGCAGTGGGTGGTTGATGGTAAGATCTGTGGATGGCAGTGGGTGGTTGATGGTAAGATCTGTGGATGGCAGTAGGTGGTGGATGGTAAGATCTGTGGATGGCAGTAGGTGGTGGATGGTAAGATCTGTGGATGGCAGTAGGTGGTGGATGGTAAGATCTGTGGATGGCAGTAGGTGGTGGATGGTAAGATCTGTGGATGGCAGTAGGTGGTTGATGGTAAGATCTGTGGATGGCAGTGGGTGGTTGATGCTAACATCTGTGGATGGCAGTGGGTGGTTGATGGTAAGATCTGTGGATGGCAGTGGGTGGTTGATGGTAAGCTCTGTGGATGGCAGTAGGTGGTGGATGGTAAGATCTGTGGATGGCAGTAGGTGGTGGATGGTAAGATCTGTGGATGGCAGTAGGTGGTGGATGGTAAGATCTGTGGATGGCAGTAGGTGGTGGATGGTAAGATCTGTGGATGGCAGTAGGTGGTGGATGGTAAGATCTGTGGATGGCAGTAGGTGGTGGATGGTAAGATCTGTGGATGGCAGTAGGTGGTTGATGGTAAGATCTGTGGGTGGCAGTGGGTGGTGGATGGTAAGATCTGTGGATGGCAGTAGGTGGTGGATGGTAAGATCTGTGGATGGCAGTAGGTGGTGGATGGTAAGATCTGTGGATGGCAGTAGGTGGTGGATGGTAAGATCTGTGGATGGCAGTAGGTGGTGGATGGTAAGATCTGTGGATGGCAGTAGGTGGTGGATGGTAAGATCTGTGGATGGCAGTAGGTGGTTGATAGTAAGTTCTGTGGGTGCAGTGGGTGGTGGATGGTAAGCTCTGTGGATGGCAGTAGGTGGTGGATGGTAAGATCTGTGGATGGCAGTAGGTGGTGGATGGTAAGATCTGTGGATGGCAGTGGGTGGTTGATGGTAAGATCTGTGGATGGCAGTGGGTGGTGGATGGTAAGATCTGTGGATGGCAGTAGGTGGTGGATGGTAAGATCATGGATGGCAGTGGGTGGTGGATGTAAGATCTGTGGATGGCAGTAGGTGGTGGATGGTAAGATCTGTGGATGGCAGTGGGTGGTTGATTGGTAAGATCTGTGGATGGCAGTGGGTGGTGGATGGTAAGATCTGTGGATGGCAGTAGGTGGTTGATGGTAAGATCTGTGGGTGCCAGTGGGTGGTGGATGGTAAGATCTGTGGATGGCAGTAGGTGGTGGATGGTAAGATCTGTGGATGGCAGTAGGTGGTGGATGTAAGATCTGTGGAAGGCAGTGGGTGGTTGATGGTAAGATCTGTGGATGGCAGTGGGTGGTGGATGGTAAGATCTGTGGATGGCAGTAGGTGGTGGATGGTAAGATCTGTGGATGGCAGTGGGTGGTGGATGGTAAGATCTGTGGATGGACAGTAGGTGGTGGATGGTAAGATCTGTGGATGGCAGTGGGTGGTTGATGGTAAGATCTGTGGATGGCAGTGGGTGGTGGATGGTAAGATCTGTGGATGGCAGTAGGTGGTTGATGGTAAGATCTGTGGATGGCAGTGGGTGGTGGATGGTAAGATCTGTGGATGGCAGTAGGTGGTGGATGGTAAGATCTGTGGACGGCAGTAGGTGGTGGATGGTAAGATCTGTGGATGGCAGTAGGTGGTGGATGGTAAGATCTTTGGATGGCAGTAGGTGGTGGATGGTAAGATCTGTGGATGGCAGTGGGTGGTGGATGGTAAGATCTGTGGGTGGCAGTGGGTGGTGGATGGTAAGATCTGTGGGAGGCAGTAGGTGGTGGATGGTAAGATCTGTGGGTGGCAGTGGGTGGTGGATGGTAAGATCTGTTGGTGGTGGATGTGTAAGATCTGTGGGTGGCAGTAGGTGGTGGATGGTAAGTTCTGTGGGTGGCAGTGGGTGGTGGATGGTAAGATCTGTGGGTGGCAGTGGGTGGTGGATAGTAAGATCTGTGGGGGCAGGGGTGGTGGATGGTAAGATCTGTGGGTGGCAGTAGGTGGTGGATGGTAAGATCTGTGGGTGGCAGTGAGTGGTGGATGGTAAGATCTGTGGGTGGCAGTAGGTGGTGGATGGTAAGATCTGTGGGTGGCAGTGGGTGGTGGATGGTAAGATCTGTGGGTGGCAGTGGGTGGTGGATGGTAAGATCTGTGGGTGGCAGTGGGTGGTGGATGGTAAGATCTGTGGGTGGCAGTGGGTGGTGGATGGTAAGATCTGTGGGTTGCAGTGGGTGGTGGATGGTAAGATCTGTGGGTGGCAGTGGGAGGTGGATGGTAAGATCTGTGGGTGGCAGTGGGTGGTGGATGGTAAGATCTGTGGGTGGCAGTGGGTGGTGGATGTTAAGATCTGTGGGTGGCAGTGGGTGGTGGATGGTAAGATCTGTGGATGGCAGTGGGTGGTGGATGGTAAGATCTGTGGGTGGCAGTGGGTGGTGGATGGTAAGATCTGTGGATGGCAGTGGGTGGTTGATGGTAAGATCTGTGGGTGGCAGTGGGTGGTGGATGGTAAGATCTGTGGGTGGCAGTGGGTGGTGGATGGTAAGATCTGTGGGTGGCAGTGGGTGGTGGATGGTAAGATCTGTGGGTGGCAGTGGGTGGTGGATGGTAAGATCTGTGGGTGGTATGGCAGTGGGTGGTATGGGATGGTAAGATCTGTGGGTGCAGTGGGTGGCTGATGGTAAGATTGTGGGTGGCCAGTGGGTGGTTGATGGTAAGATCTGTGGGTGGCAGTGGGCGGTTGATGGTAAGATCTGTGGGTGGCAGTGGGCGGTTGATGGTAAGATCTGTGGTGGTCAGTGGGTGGTTGATGGTAAGATCTGGGTGCAGTGGGTGGGTGATGGTAAGATCTGTGGTGCAGTGGGTGGTTGATGGTAAGATCTGTGGTTGGCAGTGGGTGGTTGTGGTAAGATCGTGTGGTGGCAGTGGGCGGTTGATGGTAAGATCTGTAGGTGGCAGTGGGCGGTTGATGGTAAGATCTGCAGGTGTCAGTGGGCGGTTGATGGTAAGATCTGTGGGTGGCAGTGGCGGTTTGTTGTGGTAAGATCTGCAGGATGGCAGTGGGCGGTTGATGGTAAGATCTGTGGATGGCAGTGGGTGGTTGATGGTAAGAGCTGTGGATGACTGCAGTGGTGGGGTGGATGGTAAGATCTGCAGGTGTCAGTGGGCGGTTGATGGTAAGATCTGCAGGTGTCAGTGGGCGGTTGATGGTAAGATCTGCAGGTGTCAGTGGGCGGTTGATGGTAAGATCCAGTGTGCAGTGGGGGTTGATGTAAGATCTTGCAAGTGTCAGTGGGTGGTTGATGGTAAGATCTGCGGTGGCAGTGGGTGGTTGATGGTAAGATATGTGGGATGGCAGTGGGTGGTTGATGGTAGATCTGGTCAGTGGGGTTGAGTGCGGGGTGGATGGTAGTAAGATCTGTGGGGTGGCAGTGGGCGTTTGATGGTTAAGATCTGTGGATGCAGGGGGTTGATGGGAAGTCTGTGGATGGCAGAGGGTTTGATGGTAAGATCGTGTGGTAGTGGTCAGTGATGGGAAGATCTGTGGGTGGCAGTGGGCGGTTGATGGTAAGATGTGGATGGCAAGTGGGTGGGTTTATGGGAAGGTCTGTGGATGGCAGGGGTGTTGATGGAAAGATCTGTGGGTGGCAGTGTGCGGTTGATGGTAAGATCTGTGGGTGGCAGTGAGGGGTTGATGGTAAGGTCTGTGGGTGGCAGTGGGCGGTTGATGGTAAGATTGCAAGTGTCAGTGGGCGGTTGATGGTAAGATCTGCAAGTGTCAGTGGGCGGTTGATGGTAAGATCTGCGGGTGTCAGTGGGCGGTTGATGGTAAGATCTGAGGGTGGTAGTGGGCGGTTGATGGTAAGATCTGTGGGTGGCAGTGGGCGTTTGATGGTAAGATCTGTGGGTGACAGTGGGCGGTTGATGGTAAGGTCTGTGGATGGCAGTGGGCAGTTGATGGTAAGATCTGTGGGTGGTAGTGGTCAGTTGATGGTAAGATCTGTGGGTTGCAGTGGGCGGTTGATGGTAAGGACTGTGGATGGCAGTGCGCGGTTGATGGTAAGATCTGTGGGTGGCAGTGGGCGGTTGATGGAAAGATCTGTGGGTGGCAGTGGGCGGTTGATGGTAAGATCTGTGGGTGGCAGTGAGGGGTTGATGGTAAGGTCTGTGGGTGGCAGTGGGCGGTTGATGGTAAGGTCTGTGGGTGGCAGAGGGCGGTTGATGGTAAGGTCTGTGGGTGGCAGTAGGGAGGTTGATGGTAAAATGTGTGGCAGTGGCATTGTGGGGCGGTGGATGGCGTAATTGTGGTAGTGGGCAGTGGGTGGTTGATGGTAAGGTCTGTAGGTGGCAGTGGGCGGTTGATGGTAGTCTGTGGGTGTCAGTGGGCGGTTGATGGTAAGATCTGTGGCGGTGTTGGCGGTTGATGGTAAGATCTGTGGGTGCAGTGGGGGTTGATGGTAAGGTATGTGGTGGCAGTGGGCGGTTGATGGTAAGATCTGTGGGTGCAGTGGCGTGATGTAGGTCTGGGGTAGTAGGGGTTGATGGTAAGGTCTGTGGGTGTCAGTGGGCGGTTGATGTAAAATCTGTGGGAGGCAGTGGGCAGTTGGTAAGTCGTGGTGGAGTGAGCGGTTGATGGTAAGATCTGTGGTGGCAGTGGGCGGTTGATAGTAGATCAGTGGTGGGCAGTGGGCGGTTGATGGAAGGTCTGTGGATGGCAGTGGGCGGTTGATGGTAAGATCTGGGAAGTGTCAGTGGGTGGTTGATGGTAAGGGTCTGGGATGGCAGTGGGCGGTTGATTGTAAGATCTGCTGGATGGCAGGGGCGGTTGATAGTAAGATCTTGGAGGGACAGTGGGTGGTTGTGGTAAGTCTGCGAGTGGCAGTGGGCGGTTGATGGTAAGATCTGGGATGTCAGTGGGCGGTTGATGGTTAGATCTGTGGTCAGAGGGGGTTGATGGTAAGATTCTTGGGGGGTGTCAGGGTGGTTGATGGTAAGATCTGTGGTGGCAGTGGGGGGTTGATGGTAAGATCTGAGGATGGCAGAGGGTGGTTGAAGGTAAGATCTGTGGATGGCAGTGGGTGGTTGATGGTAAGATCTGTGGATGGCAGTGAGCGGTTGATGGTAAGGTCTGTGGGTGGCATTGGGCGGTTGATGGTAAGATCTGTGGGTGTCAGTGGGCGGTTGATGGTAAGATCTGTGGGTGGCAGTGTGCGGTTGATGGTAAGATCTGTGGATGACAGTGGGCGGTTGATGGTTAGATCTGTGGATGGCAATGGACGGTTGAAGGTAAGATCAGTGGGCGGCAGTGGGCGGTTGATGGTAAGGTCTGTGGATGGCAGTGGGCGGTTAATGGTAAGATCTGTGGATGGCAGTGGGCGGTTGATGTTAGAGTCTCTAGGTGGCAGTGGGCAGTTGATGGTAAGGACTGTGGGTGGCAGTGGACGGTTGATGGTAAGATCTGTGGATGGCAGAGGGCGGTTGATTGTAAGGTCTGTGGGTGGCAGTGGGCGGTTGATGGTAAGATCTGTGGGTGGCAGTATGCGGTTGAAGGCAAGGTCTGTGGGTGGCAGTTGATGGTTGATGGTAAGGTCTGCGGTGGCAGTGGGCGGTAGATGGTAAGGTCTGTTGGTTGCAGAGGGCGGTAGTTGGTAAGGTGTGTGGATGCCTGTGGGCGGTTGATGTTAAGTTCTGTGGGTAGAAGTGGGCGGTTGATGGTAAGATCTGTGGGTGGCAGTGGGCGGTTGGTGATAAGATATGTGGATGGCAGTCTGCGATTGATGGTAAGATCTGTGGGTGGCAGTGGGCGGTTGATGGTAAGATCTGTGGGTGACAGTGGGCGGTTGATGGTAAGATCTGTGGGTGGCATTGTTGGTTGATGGTAAGATATGTTGGTGGCAGTGGGCGGTTCATGGTAAGATCTGTGGATGGCAGGGGCGGTTGATGGTAAGATCTGTGGTGGCAGTGGTCGGTTGATGGAAAGATCTGTGGGTGGGAGTGTGTGGTTGATGGTAGATCTGTGGATGGCAGTGGGGGTTGATGGTAAGATCTGTGGGGGCAGTGGGCGGTTTATGGTAAGGTCTGTGGGGTGGCAGTAGGGCGGTGATTGGGAAGATTGTGGGTGGCAATGGGGTGGTTGTGGTAAAATCTGTGGTGGCAGTGGGCGTTGATGGTAAGGTCTGTGGGGGCAGTGGGCGGTTGATGGTAAGTTGTGGACGCAGTGGTGGTGATGGAAAGACTGTGGTGGCAGCGGTGGGGTTTATGGTAAGATCTGTGGATGGCAGTGGGCGGTTGATGGTAAGATCTGTGGGTGGCAGTGGGCGGGTTATGGTAAGGTCTGTGGATGGCAGTAGGCGGTTGATTGTAAGATCTGTGGGTGGCAATGGGCGGTTGATGGTAAGATCTGTGGGTGGCAGTGGGCTGTTGATGGTAAGGTCTGTGGGCGGCAGTGGGCGGTTGATGGTAAGGTCTGTGGATGGCAGTAGACGGTTGATTGTAAGATCTGTGGGTGGCAATGGGCGGTTGATGGTAAGATCTGTGGATGGCAGTGGGCGTTGATGGTAAGGTCTGTGGGGGCAGTGGGCGGTTGATGGTAAGGTCAGTGGACAGCAGTGGTCGGTTGATGGAAAGACCTGTGGGTGGCAGTCGGTGGTTGATGGTTAGATCTGTGGATGGCAGTGGGCGGTTGATGGTAAGATCTTTTGGGTGGGAGTGGGCGGGTTGATTGGTAAGGTCTGTGGGTGGTCAGTGGGGGTGGTGTAGTTAAGGTTGTGGTGGCTGTGGGCGGTTGATGGTAAGATCTGTGGATGGCAGTGGGCGGTTGATGGTAAGATCTGTGGGTGGCAGTGGGCGGTTGATGGTAAGATCTGTGGATGGCAGTGGGCGGTTGATGGTAAGATCTGTGGGTGGCAGTGGACGGTTGATGGTAATATCTGTGGATGGCAGGGCGGTTGGTGGTAAGATCTGTGGGTGGCAGTGGGCGGTTGATGGTAGGTTGTGGGTGGAGTGGGCGTTTGATGGTAAGATCTGTGGATGGCAGTGGGCGGTTGATGGTAAGATCTGTGGATGGCGTGAGCGGTTGATGGTAATATATGTGGGTGGGAGTTGGCTGTTGATGGTAAGATCTGTGGGTGGCAGTGGGCGGTTGATAGTAAGATCTGTCCATGGCAGTGGGCGGTTGATGGTAAGGTCTGTGGGTGGCAGTGGGCGGTTGATGGTAAGGTATGTGGGTGGCAGTGCGCGATTGATGGCAAGATCTGTGGATGGCAGTGGGCGGTTGATGGTAAGATTTGTGGGTGGCAGTGGGCTGTTGATGGTAAGATCTGTGGGTGGTAGTGGGCGGTTGATGGTAAGAACTTTGGGTGGCATTGTCGGTTGATCATAAGATCTTTGGGTGGCATTGTCGGTTGATGGTAAGATCTGTGGGTTGCAGTGGACGGTTGATGCTAAGATCTGTGGATGGCAGTGGGCGGTTGATGGTAATATCTGTGGGTGGCAGTGGGCGGTTGACGGTAGGATCTGTGGGTGACAATGGGCGGCTGACAGTAAGATCTGTGGGTGGCAGTGGACGGTTGATTGTAAGATGTGTTGGTAGCAGTACGCGGTTGATTGTAAGATCTGTGGGTGGCAGTGGGCGGTTGATTGTAAGATCTGTGTGTGGCAGTGGGCGGTTGATAGTAAGATCTGTGGGTGGCAGTGGGCGGTTGATTGTAAGATGTGTTGGTAGCAGTACGCGGTTGGCTGTAAGATCTGTGTGTGGCAGTAGGCGGTTGATAGTAAGATCTCTGGGTGGCAGTGGGCGGTTGATAGTAAGATCTCTGGGTGGCAGTGGGTGGGTGACTGTAAGATCTATGGGAGGCAGTGGGCGGTTGATAGTAAGATCTGTGGGTGGCAGTGGGCGGTTGATAGTAAGATCTGTGTGTGGCAGTGGGCGGTTGACAGTAAGATCTTTGGGTGGCAGTGGGCGGTTGATAGTAAGATCTCTGGGTGGCAGTGGGTGGGTGACTGTAAGATCTATGGGAGGCAGTGGGCGGTTGATAGTAAGATCTGTGGGTGGCAGTGGGCGGTTGATAGTAAGATCTGTGGGTGGCAGTGGGCGGTTGACTGTAAGATCTGTGTGAGACAGTGAATGGTTGATTGCAAGATCTGTGTTTGGTAGTGGGCACTTGATAGTAAGATCTGTAGGTGGCAGTAGACCGTTGATAGTAAGATCTGTGGATGGCAGTGGGCTGCTAATAATAAGATCTGTGGGTGGCAGTGGGCGGTTGATAGTAAGATCTGTGGGTGGCAGTAGGCGGCTGATTGTAAGATCTGTGGGTGGCAGTGTGCGGTTGATAGTAAGATCTTTGGGTGGCAGTGGGCTGTTGACTATAAGATCTGTGGGTGGGAGTGGACGGTTGATTGTAAGATCTGTGGGTGGCAGTGGGTGGTTGACTGTAAGATCTGTGGGTGGCAGTGTGCGGTTGACTGTAAGATCTGTGGGTGGCAGTTGGCGGTTGACTGTAAGATCTGTGGGTGGCAGTGGACGGTTGATAGTAAGATCTATTTGTTGCAGTAGGCGGCTGATAGTCAGATCTGTGGGTAGGAATGGGTGTTTCTCATTTTCACGTGTGAGTCAGGTGTGGTGTTGTACATGGTGTGATTCAGGTGTGGTGTTGTACACGGTGTGAATCAAGTATGGTGTTGTACAGCGTGTGACTCATGTGTGGTGTTGCACATGGTGTTAGCCAGGTGTGGTGTTGCACAAGGTGTGTCAGGTGTGGTGTTGTACACGGTGTGAGTCTTGTGTGGTGTTGTACAGAGTGTGAGTCAGGTGTGGCGTTGTACACCGAGTTAGCCAGGTGTGGTGTACACGGTATGAATCAGGTGTCGTGTACATGGTGTGAGTCATGTGTGGTACTGTACACGGTGTGAGTCAGGTGTGGTGTTGTACACGGTGTGAGTCAAGTGTGGTCTTGTACACGTTGTGAGTCAGATGTGATGTTGTATACGGTGTGAGTCAAGTGTGGCGTTCCACATGGTGTGAGTCAAGTGTGGTGTTGTACATGGTGTGACTCAGGTGTGGTGTTGCACACAGTGTAAGTCAGGTGTGGTATTGCACATGGTGTGAGTCAAGTGTGCTGTTGTACACGGTGTGAGTGAGGTGTGGTGTTGCACAAGGTGTGTCACGTGTGGTGTTGCACACGGTGTGAGTCAAATGTCCTGTTGTACACGGTGTGAGTTAGGTGTGGTGTTGTACACCGAGTTAGTCAGGTGTGGTGTACACGGTGTGAATTAGGTGTGGTGTTGCACACGGTGTGAGTCAGGTGTGGTGTTGCACATGGTGTGAGTCAGGTGTGCTGTACACAGTGTAAGTCAGGTGTTGTGCTGCACGCGGTGTGAGTCAGAGTCGCCCAAATGTCTCCTGGAATGATCACCCGGGGTGACAAATTCTGTCTTTATAGTCTGTGTTGATCTTTAACCTACTCTCTCTAGATCTTTCTAGATCTCTCTAGCTCTCTCTGAAACTCTATAGCTCTCTCTAGATCTCTATAGCACTCTCTAGATCTCTCTAGCTCTCTCTGAAACTCTATAGCTCTCTCTAGATCTCTATAGCACTCTCTAGATCTCTCTAGCTCTCTCTATTTATCTCTAGCTCTCTCTATATGTCTCTAGCTCTCTCTAGCTTTCTAACTCGCAACTACTGAGTTAGAGAGCTACTACTACTATTACTACTCTTGCTGCTACTAGTGCTACTGCTACTAATACTACTACTGCTACTACTTCTACTAGTACTACTGCTACTACGACTACCACTACGACTAATTCTACTGCCTAATGCTATTCTATTATTCCCACTACTACTAGTGCCACTAGTACTGCTACTATTACTGCTGCTACCATTTCTGCTATTACTACTTCTACTATTACAACAACTACAAACCATTCCACGGGCGGGATTTGAACCCGCAGTTTGTTTGCAATCGTGTCATTACGATTTCGTGAGTCATTGTCAACTACAAATTCCACTACTACTGCTATCACCACTGTTATTACTACTTCCGCCACTACTACTACTACTACTACTCGCTACTACACCTCACACACACAGCTCGTGGGTCACTTGACAATTTCCGTAGTAAGAAGTGAGTGTATTTACGTCTCCCCAGGAGCTGCCAGCACGCTCGCTGCTCCTGGCTCGCTATCACACCTTCTCCCCTCATCTTCTCCCTGATTTCCTTCCTCCCCTTCCCTCTCCCTTCTTTCCCCTTCCTTCTTCACCCCCCTCTCCTCCCTCCTACTGGTCTCCAGCTAACCTGCAAGTTAATGAGACTAGGAATGGAATCTTGGTTGATGAAATACCAAGCACGAGGAGAAGACAGTAGGAGGAAGAGAGGGAGGGTGGGTAGTCAGATGGATGGTTGGTAGTCAGAAAGATGATTGGTAGTCAGATGGATGGTTGGTAGTCAGATAGATGATTGGTAGTCAGATGGGTGGTTAGTAGTCAGATAGATGATTGGTAGTCAGATGGGTGGTTAGTAATCAGATAGATGATTGGTAGTCAAATGGATGGTTGGTAGTCAGATGATTGGTAATCAGATGATTGGTAATCAGATGGATGGTTGGTAGTCAGATAGATGATTGGTAATCAGATGGATGGTTGGTAGTCAGATAGATGATTAGTAATTAGATGGATGGTTGGTAGTCAGACAGATGATTGATAATCAGAAGGATGGTTGGTAGTCAGATAGATGATTAGTAATTAGATGGATGGTTGGTAGTCAGATAGATGACTGGTAATCAGATGGATGGTTGGTAGTCAGATAGATGATTGGTAATCAGATGGATGGTTGGTAGTCAGATAGATGATTGGTAATCAGATGGATGGTTGGTAGTCAGATAGATGATTGGTAATCAGATGGATGGTTGGTAGTCAGATAGATGATTAATAATAGATGGATGGTTGGTAGTCAGATAGAATGACTGGTATCAGATGGATGGTTGGTAGTCAGATAGATGATTAATAATTAGATGGATGGTTGGTAGTCAGATAGATGATTAATACTTAGATGGATGGTTGGTAGTCGATAGATGACTGGTAATCAGAAGGATGGTTGGTAGTCAGAAGATATTGGTATCAGAAGGATGGTTGGTAGTCAGATAGATGACTGGTAATCAGATGGATGGTTGGTAGTCAGATAGATGATTGGTAATCAGATGGATGGTTGGTAGTCAGATAGATGATTAGTAATTAGATGGATGGTTGGTAGTCAGACAGATGATTAATAATTAGATGGATGGTTGGTAGTCAGATAGATGACTGGTAATCAGATGGATGGTTGGTAGTCAGATAGATGATTGGTAATCAGAAGGATGGTTGGTAGTCAGATAGATGATTGGTAATCGATGGATGGTTGGTAGTCAGATAGATGATTGGTAATCAGATGGATGGTTGGTAGTCAGATAGATGATTGGTAATCAGATGATGGTTGGTATCACATGATGGTAATCAGATGGATGGTTGGTAGTCAGATAGATGATTGGTAATCAGATGGATGGTTGGTAGTCAGATAGATGATTGGTAATCAGATGGATGGTTGGTAGTCAGATAGATGATTGGTAATCAGATGGATGGTTGGTAGTCACATGATTGGTAATCAGATGGATGGTTGGTAGTCAGATAGATGATTGGTAATCAGATGGATGGTTGGTAGTCAGATAGATGATTGGTAATCAGATGGATGGTTGGTAGTCAGATAGATGATTGGTAATCAGATGGATGGTTGGTAGTCAGATAGCTGATTGGTAATCAGATGGATGGCTGGAAATCAGCGGGATGGTTGGAAGTCAGATGGAAAATTCCTAGAGTCAGATAGATAGTTGATAGAGTCAGATGGATGGTTGGTAGAGTCAGTTAAAAAGGGTGGTAGTCAGATGGATGGTTGGTAGAGTCAGATGGATGGTTGGTAGAGTCAGATGGATGGTTTGTAGAGTCAGATAGATGGTTTGTAGAGTCAGATGGATGGATGGTAGAGACAGATAGATGGTTAATAGTCGGTTGGTTTGTAGAGCCAGACGGATGGTTTGTAGAGTCAGACGGATGGTTGGAAGAGTCAGGTATATGAACAGGTGTATTTTTCGATAGCAAATAAATATTATGTATATCGTATGAATATACATGATTATACAAGAAGCATTCATACATCATATATGCATACTTACACGCATATGGACCTACAACGTGCGTACATACGTCAATAAACATATACATAGGTATACACATACATATTTATATAAAGCACATTGCATTTACCTGGATTTATTTGATAACAGAGAGCATAACTATAAAGTTGATTTTTTCCGATTATTTTAAAAGAATAAATTTTTATATCGCACTTTCATCCTTAATCCAGCAGATGAAAATGTGAGAGAGAGAGAGAGAGAGAGAGAGAGAGAGAGAGAGAGAGAGAGAGAGAGAGAGAGAGAGAGAGAGAGAGAGAGAGAGAGAGAGAGAGAGAAAGACAGACAGACAGACAGATCTTGGATCCTTCGATGATCTTCAGTCTTTAGGTTCTAAGCCTTCTAAAATTGGATACATCAACAATATGCTGCTAACCTATTCTATCTGACAGTTACACAGTGAGAGCAAAAGATAG
>NC_069404.1:68752710-68765210 GCF_026875155.1 Cherax quadricarinatus
TGTTGGCTGCTAGTGATCGGGGCTCCCTCTCGGCTGGGCATCCAGCTGTAGCAAGGGTTCTCTTTATGTCATTGACCTCATTGTGTCTTGCATGCCAGCCCTTGGTTTTGGAACAGTTAAGACCATGTAAACCATATTGGTCGGCTTGCACATCGCCGCAAATGCACGTATATTCCATGTGAATTGGGGCAGCAAGGTGCAGAGCCACTGCAATACGGAGGGTTTTAGGGTCGAGGTGCGTTCCCCTTGCCGATATGAGAACTGTTTGGAGGAAGTCCCCAGAGTGATGTGCGCTCACAGCTTGGAGACGGGCAGTCTCCCTGTCTGATGTTACAGCCCTGAGCATTTTGGCAAGCACCTTTTCAGCGATGGGGCCATCCCATCTTGACTCTTTTTTGTAGGCCAGTTCTGCACTAGGGTTTGGTGGAGCAGCAAGAGTCTCCCATTCAGTGATGTCGTGCAGAATAGGTAAAACTTGAGATTTTGGCTTAAATAGCAAAGCTCTTCTTGCTGAATAGCCAACCGAAAATTTGTGTATGTAATAATTTGTGTATCAGCAATAATTTCGCCAAAACTCATTCTAAACTATCCGAAAAAAAATATGCATTTCATTGTTGTTTGTTTATTAATTATTGGCCAATATATTATCTAAAATATATTTTGTTTGGATTAGCTGAATTAAATTGCGCTTATTTAATATAGGTTAGGTTAGTTTTCTAAGGTTCTTTTGGCTACAAATTATTAAATTTTATATTACATAAAGAAAAATAATGTACTTTAAATCATAAAAAAATAAAAAACGTTTCGAGGCTGCGTGCAAAAGGCCACCACTGAGTTATATACGTTGCCTGAATAAAATGTTGATTTTTTTTACCGCCATTGTCTTCAATGACTACTGAATCCTGGTCTATCATTGTGCCCAGCATGGAGGAAGGTCTCTATGGAAAAGTTCCTTTGATTATGGTTTAATGGGGTTAAATCGAGGCTGTTGCAATTAGACAATACTGTTCACCATAGCTCAAGAATTACTTTAATTCCTAAAATAAGGAATTTCTGTATGAAATCTCAGCTTTTTCCGCTGAGAGCATTTCATCTGTTGTCGCATGTATTCCCTTCTCACAGTGGCCAAAAATACTGTGAACAGGAAACATTGTCACTTCTACCATTGGCTAACCTATTGTAAAACAATTCTCTGAGAAATTGGCGCTTTATTTTACCGTCCCTTGTAATGTAGGAGCGTCGGCACGCCATCAATGCTACCATATCTGTTAAACCTCTCCGCTATCCGACATCCGTTAATGGAAATCGTTAATAGCACCCGTTACTGGCATCCGATACTGCCGGAACTCTACTTGCACGTTAATGTACCAATTAGTATTTAAGCAACAGGGTTGAGTGGCCTCCAAACAAGCAACAAGGGGTTTGTGGTGGTCCTCCAAACAAGCAACAAGGGTTGGGTGTCCTCCAAACAAGCAACAAGTGGTTGAGGTGGTCCTCCAAACAAGCAACAAGTGGTTGAGGTGGTCCTCCAAACAAGCAACAAGTGGTTGAGGTGGTCCTCCAAACAAGCAACAAACGGTTGAGAAGGTCCTCCAAAGAAAAGTGGTTGAGGTAGTCCTCCAAACAAGCAACAAGTAATTAAGGTGGTCCTCCAAGCAACAAGTAGGTTGAGGTGGTCATTCAAGTAACAAGTGAGTTGAGGTGGTCCTCCAAATAAGCAACAAGTGGTTGAGGTTGTCCTCCAAGCAACAAGTGGTTGAGGTGGTCCTCCAAATAAGCAACAAGTGCTTGATGTGGTCCACCAAACAAGCAACAAGTGGTTGTGGTAGTCCTCCAAACAAGCAACAAGTGGGTGAGGTGGTCCTCCAAACAAGCAACAAATGGTTGAGGTGGTCCTCCAAATAACAAGTGGTTGAGGTAGTCCTCTAAACAAGCAACAAGTAATTAAGGTTGTCCTGAAAGCAACAAGTGGTTGAGGTGGTCATTCAAGCAACAAGTGGTTGAGGTGGTCCTTCTAGCAACAAGTGGATGAGGTGGTCCTTCAAGCAACAAGTGGATGAGGTGGTCCTTCAAACAACAAGTGGATGAGGTGATCCTTCAAGCAACAAATGGTTGAGGTGGTCCTCCAAATAACAAGTGGTTGAGGTGGCCCTCCTAAACAAGCAACAAGTAATTAAGGTTGTCCTCCAAGCAACAAGTGGTTGAGGTGGTCCTCCAAGCAACAAGTGGTCGAGGTGGTCCTTCAAGCAACAAGTGGTGAGGTGGTCCTTCAAGCAACAAGTGGATGAGGTGGTCCTTCAAGCAACAAGTGGATGAGGTGATCCTTTAAGCAACAAGTGGCTGAGGTGGTCCTCCAAATGAGCAACAAGTGGTTGAGGTGGTCTTCCAGACAACAAGTTGTTGAGGTAGTCCTCCAAACAAGCAACAAGTGGTTGAAGTGGTCTCCAAACAAGCAACAAGTAGTTGAGGTAGACCTCAAAGCAACAAGTGGTTGAGGTAGTCCTCCAAACCAGCAAAAAGTGATTGAAGTGGTCCTCCAAGCAAGCAACAAGTGGTTGAGGTGGTCCTTCAAACAAGCAAAAAGTGGATGAGGTGGTTCTCCAAGCAAGCAACAAGCGGTTGAGGTGGTCCTCTAAACTAGCAAAAAGTGGTTGAGGTAATCCTCCAAGCAACAAGTGGTTGAGGTAGTCTTCCAAACAAGCAACAAGTGGTTGAGATCGTCCTCCAAGCAAGCAACAAGTGGTTGAGGTGGTCCCCTAACCAACAAGTGGTGGAGGTAGTCCTCAAAGCAACAAGTGGTTGAGGTGGTCCTCCAAGCAACAAGTGGTTGAGGTAGTCTTCCAAGCAACAAGTGACTGAGGTGGTCATTCAAGCAACAATTGGTTGAAGTGGTCCTCCAAGCAACAAGTTGAGGAGAAATTTTCTCTAGGAGAGGGGTATCAGCCCCCTTCAGCCCTTTTCAACCCTGAGGGGCCCAGCCCTCTCAGAAGGGGCAAGCATCTTGTTTACTTCCACATCTAGTAATTACAAGCAGTTGCTTAACCAGCGTGTACCAGTCACAGGTCATGCCACGTCTTTGCAAGAGACCAGTATTATAAGTAAGTAAGTTTATTCAGGTATACACAAATACAGTTACATAGAATTATCATACATAGCAGCATATGTGTAGAGAACCTGGGATAACCCAAAAAAGTCAGACAGAGTGACTTATTTCCATTGGGGAAATAGTGTAGTGCAAATAGTGTAGTTTAATGAGTGACAATCAATCTCTTACTTTAGCAGGACAATTAAGGAAAATCCTGCACCCACTTTATTACTATGTTAAAGATAGTGTACATTGTTGTCTATGCCCAGGCAGCAAAATTGAATCATTCTGCATTGCTTCATGGTGGAAGTTTGGCAAGGAAGAGAAATTTGCTTGAATCAGCTTTTTCTTTGTGGCTGGGCAGTGGCAGCGCAGGTGCTGTGGCGTCTTCAGACTGCAATATGTAACGGTGCAGTAAAGACTCGTACTTCACTCTATAAGGGCGAACAAGGGAAGTGAATCGTGTATTGCTGTACCTCAAAGACAATCTCCATAATAGCCATAAACCTATAACAAAGAAGTGTGTGCAGCTTCTTTTGTGACATTACCACGAAAGACAAACCTTGTGGAATGTAGTGTACTAGCGAGCGTTGCAAATTTCGAGACCGAGTGGAAGCTGTGTACATCCAAGCATGCTTCAGCTTCTATCGAGTCACCAATACCTGTCGAAGATGGTGCATCCAACACCACAGCTCACGCTACAAGCAAGGTAAGTTGAAAACCAACTTGTTATACAGGGGACTGTACAGTTCTTGTGCCACAAAGGGTTTGAAATCATCCTACAGTCGGCAGTGAGGTGCGGACTTTTGAGTCCAATCCAGTACGTATCGTCAGAAAGCAGTTTCTGAGATATGCTGACATAACACCCCCTCGGGGTAATTGTACTCATCATACCATTCCCCTTACAGCCCGTGTGTGGTTAAAGGTGCATCGTCAACTCCAAGAACATTCTGGACGCGGCTGTAGAATGTGGAGACAGCATCAAGCTGTCCTTCGAGAAGAGCTGTAAAACTAGCCTTTTTGCAATATAAATCAGTATAAATGAGTCTGCGCACTCAATCACAGAGAATGGGCTGCGGCCGCTAGCTATAGAAAACGGGAGGCTCATCCAGAGTCCCCCCAGAGGCAGCTCACCCAATCATCCAACACCCAACAGAAAACGGGGAATGGCACCCATCATCTACTGGTGACCAAACTCAAGAAGCGCTGACATCAGCATCAAATAAGATGGCGTTCAGTTAGTATTGAGTGTATATATGCACACAGTGTTTATAGTGTTTATAGACAGAAATTAAGAGACGAGACTGTGTTTATGTTTGTCTCTTATAGATTTAACTCTTATATAATTAAGGAAGTTATATTAAGTGCAAGCTTACATATATTAACAGTGACATTTATATATGTCTTAGAAATATACATGTGTGATATAAATATACAGTTAAACAGTGATATTTATATAGATGTTTAGTGAATGAAGTGAATAACGTTATTACTTACTACTCAGCAGTGTTCCAAGCTGAGACCGCATCAAACAAGACAGCCGGCATCAAGGTCCAGCCATACTATGTGCCCTGTACCCTTCAAGGTCATTAATGGGTCGGTAGGTAGTGTCCGACTCGATTATTACTGACTCCAGCATAACACTCAGCTGTTATAACAGTGTAGTTTTTAAACACTAAGTGTGGTTACATCGACGGTTCCAAGAATATTCTGGACGTGGCTGCAGAATGTGGAGACGTCATCATATCGTAAGGGGTTCTTGAATGAGATATCGTGTATGGAAACACACTTGTAGGATGTAGGTGGTTGTCAGACTGAGAATGATGAGATGGACCCGTGCCTATTTCACCTTTAGGTCTGCCGCCGAGTGAGGACGGGACAGAGGGATCATGCATGTGTATCCCCATGACGTCACACAAAGCCAAGGCCTACGAGGGATCCGTGTCTAAAGCACAGGGATGATATCATTGCTATGCTAATAAACTGGGATACAGGCATCAGCAACTAGTGACAGGCTCGTCATGATACGTATGTCGTCCCGACATAACACTATACTATAGGCTGAACAGGCAGGCGATCTGCTGATTCATACAATACAATTCATATATAACTTAGAACTATTTGGATGGTACAACATGATTTTGACGTAATGGGTGTTAAGTAGATCATTACAAACTATAAACAAATCATTATACATATGAAGGATTGATCTCAATCTGATTCATACCTAACGGGATCTGAGGAAATAATTATATACAAGAAGTTTAACAAATGGCAGATTCGGTGCACTCAAACTAGACTGTTAATCTTCAGCATAACGGAGGGAACGTGAACAGAAAATTTTGACAACTGATCACTAAAACAACACACAGTGACAAATTCATTCACTCGGACATCTAATTATACAGACTATTACATTTAAACCATTACTGAGGTAAGGTCTACATATGCAACAATGGTTATCTCTCTGGAAGAACGAATTTTGCATGGCTAACACAGCCTTGAACGAGAGAGATCTGAAGAGTATCACAAAAGATACAGAAACAATCACTAGTGGACCTGTGGAATACTAAGTCGTCTGCTAGGGTACTCAACTCGACATTGATACAGAAGTCTTGGCTCATTACACAAACACTAATGGTGCTGGTGGCTTCACAGTAAAATAAGATCTTCTGGAGCCAGAATTAATCACACCGAAACTAGGATCTATTCTTTGGGCATTTGACATCCTCGACAAAATGGAGATCGTGCGTTAACTACACAACGTGTCGCGTATGCACTGCGTACATCGACTTGCCAGGTAAATTTTCAAAGTGGGATTGAACTCTTGATGTCAAGGTCCATCTGCCTAAACTTCCAGTAGGTGTGTTGTTCTGGAATAAAGTACAGTTCTTCCTTACTGGGAGGAAAGAACAAACCGGGGGAGTGGGGAAATCCCCCCGGTTGAAAATAACGCTATAACACGCATATGAGCAAGGGGAACGAATCTACTATCCAATGCAAGCACAGGAGAAAGAAAGTGAACACGGTGAACAATGCTGATATTCAATCTGGGGGGGTCGCACACAGGCACGAGGTATCAGCTATAAAGAAACTACACTTACAACGTAACATGTGAAGTTACGAGAATAACTCTTACAATGCACTGATTACTGTCAACTAGGATGGATCACCACTAACACAACAACAAAACTCTAGGGGAGAACACTAGCGTAACAAGAGCGTCTTTCTGCAGACGCATGTCAACATCAACAAGAATGGCATTACTAGTTGCAAGTAAATCGTTTTTTGACAAGGCATCCCTGTGGAGAAACTACTACTCGAACTAGCAGTCATTGCAGGGATGGCTGTGCACTCAAGGGGTCTGAGTGCCCCCGGGCAAATTTAGGCAAGGAACACTACCGCAAGTCTGAAGGATAGGGGAACACAGACGGGAAGACAGAATATATGCCTGACCGCTCGGGTCGTTAATAAGTAATTCACGATCATAAATTTAAACGAACTTCACATTTCGCACACTTTAAAAACCAGATACAACTGTGAAACAAACACATTCTCAAGGGGTAGGTATTGTCTTTCATCATAAGGGGAAAGTTGGTACTGTGGACTGATTATTTGACTTTGACTGGAATGATACCCTAAGTAAAAGTTCAAAAGTACTGGGAATCTTTTTCATGAAAAAACTGAGGGATAAGTCAAGAAAAAAGGGGAGAAATGACACAGTAAACTTAAAAAGGGGAAAAAAAAGCTTACATTCGCTAAGTAATTAAAAAAATTTAAAAAGTTAAACGTAAGCAAAGAACTCACACAAGAATAATATGCAATTAACAAACACTGAAAAACAAGAAACTTGTACTTTTTCTCAAAACTAATATGTCAAATTTTTTTTTAAATTTAAAAATGGCACAGGAGTTGTCTTTTTCTTTCAATGCAAAAAGGAAAATACACATAAAATAATAAAAGGACTCAAAAAACTTTTGCAAAATTAAAACAAAACACAATTCACTGAAAAATAAAATAAATGGACAGACAAATAAAATACTAGCCAGAACGAGCTAAGAAACTGCACTGTAAAAAAACGTATTGCACAACCTTCAAAAAATTTTTTTTGCAAGAAAACTTTAATGCAACACAAAAATTTTCACAAGAATTTTGCAAAATGAGTCAATGTGCAATAATAAAAATTATAAAAACACAAAAAAAAAATATCAAGGAATGACACTTAAATCTTTAAATGCACTTTAAAAAACAAGCAAAAACAATTTACTTTAAAAGGAGAACTTAAAAATTGCCTAAGAGTGAATTGTTCAATAAAATATGAAAAAAAATAATAGGTGCAAAAAAACAACAAAAAAAAGGAATAAACCTTACAGTGAGCGAACACAAAACAAACATAAACACAGTTTCTAGAAAATTTTTTGCAATGAAACTTGATGTGTGAAAAATTTTGTAAAAAGGGGTTCTTCCTGGGACTTTTAAAAATGGCACATTGTCTGTGGAAATAAAACAAAAAAAAACACTGGGGGAATAAAAGGGAAAATGACACAAAAGTTTAAAAAACACAGGGGAAAAAAAATAAAATACAAAATGCCGGGGGAAAAAAAAAATTTAAAAGACAACACGATTGTGATCAGAATAGGAGGGAAAAATTACGAATTAAAATTTACTGGAATTTTGAATTTAAAACAAATTCTATATTGCTCAAATTTTGCACACACAAAAAAGGGAAACACAAGTACTTTTCTTCAAATGATAAAAAAAACACAACCAACGAATTAAAATAATTTCACAAAATTAAAACTGAATTAGGAGATTAAAAAAATTTTTGCAATCGACATAAAACACAGTCGATCAAAAGGGCACAATGTCATAAAAGAAAAAATTTTATGGGGAAAACAAAAGAAATGTCTCAACACTCGCAAATGCTCTAAAAAAAATATTATAGCTGTAACACTTGAAAAAAGAGATTGATGGATTTTATATCGTCTTGCTGTGTCCTCTGCACAGAGATCGTAGAATTGCGCTTAAAAAGGGGATAGACAACACATAGGAGGCTTTTAAGATGGCCGCCACACCTAGCCTTTACCCCCTATTGGTCCTTAAAATAGTGAAAACCCCTTTGCATGCACCAAAAAAAACTGATGAGGTAGGTGATTGTAATGGCCGACTGTAGTTGGGTTTGTGGGTAATGGCTGGGCGAGGCGTTGAGACCGGCAATGGTGCGAAACACGTGATCGTGGTGGGTGGGCTTAGGGGTTTAACGTCGTAAACCCCACTGAGAAAACCCACACTGCCGCGAAAAATAAAACTAAGCCGGCTGGCTTAAAGAAACCCCCGAAATAAATACAACACCAAAAAAGAAAAGACCCCGAACGGAAAAAAATTTTAACACAAGCGATGAACACCACCCGGGCCCCTTGAACGGGTAAACACCGGGGGATTCAAAGCGGGTTATCTTAAACCCTTTCACACAGAATGTTGTAACTTAACACAGGAGCACAGCAGGGGTTGGAACTGGTTGGCGGCCAAAAAATTTGATTAGGCCCAGGTGGACTGGGTCGGGGTTTTATAACAGCTGGAAGCTGGGTTTTTTTCAAACCGGAACCCCCCGGATTTTGCAAAAAGGTTAACCCTAATCAAAAAGCCCGTAAATTAAGGGGATGCGGTGAATAATGGAGGGGGAACCTCGGGGAGGCCTCTGGGGACAGAAAGGCCCCCTCTTTTTGGGCGACAATTTTTAAACTCCAGAAATCGCTTAAACGCGAATTACGGCCCCCCCGAGCCACCATTTTTTCGTAAGGGGTTCTTGAAAAGGAGATATCGGGATAAGGAGACACCTTGTAGGGGGTAGGGTATTGTCAGACTGAGATGAAGAGGAGCCCGGTGCCCGCCTTATTATATGACTTGCTTGTTTGTATGCAAAACCCCCCCAAATAGCTAGGTGGTCCTTTAAGCAACAAGTGGTTGAAGTGGGATTTCAATTAAACAATTGAGGTGGTTCTCCAAGCAACAAGTGGTTGAGGTGGTCCTCCAAGCAACAAATGGTTAAGGTGGTCCTCCAAGCAACAAGTGGTTGAGGCGGTCCTCCAAGCAACAGTGGTTGAGGTGGTCCTCCAAGCAACAAGTGGTTGAGGTGGTCCTTTAAGAAACAAATGGTTGAGGTGGTCCTCCAAGCAACAAGAGGTTGAGTGGTCCTTTAAGAAACAAGTGGTTGAGGTGGCCCTCCAAGCAATAAGTGGTTGAAGTGGTCCTCCAAGCAACATTGACTGAGGTGGTTCTTTAAGCAACAAGTGGTTGAGGTGGTCCTCCAAGCAACAAGTGGTTGAGATGGCTCTTTAATCAACAAGTGGTTGAGGTGGTCCTCCAAGCAACAAGTGGTTGAGGTGGTCCTCCAAGCAACAAGTGGTTGAGGTGGTCCTCCAAGCAACAAGTGGTTGAGGTGGTCTTCCAAGAAACAAGTGGTTGATGTGGTCCTCCAAGGAATAAGTGGTTGAGGTGGTCCTTTAAGCAACAAGTGGCTGAGGTGGTCCTTTAAGCAACAAGTGGTTGAGGTGGTCCTCCAAGCAACAGTGATTGAGGTGGTCCTCCAAGTTGAGGTGGTCCTGCAAGCAACAAGTGGTTGAGGTGGTCCTCCAAGCAACAAGTGGCTGAGGTGGTCCTCCGAACAACAAGTGATTAAGGTGGCCCTTTAAGCAACAAGTGGCTGAGGTGGTCCTCCAAGCAACAAGTGCTTGAGGTGGTCCTCTAAGCAACAAGTGGCTGAGGTGGTCTTTCAACTCGGTCATTAATTCATCTCTCCTGAGTGATGTGAATAATATATTAGTATTGACAGTGTGTAAATTATACACGACTGTGTCCTGTTCTCTGAGTTATAACTCGAGTATTAAACTCTTCTCTCTCTCTCCAATCACGAAAAAAAATACAGAAACATGCCCACACAGATATTTTTATATCCAGAGATACGTTAGGTTCATAAACCAGAGGACCATGGGTTAGATTCCCGGGCTAGATGAGACTTAAGGGCACGTCGCCTTATTCCGCCTGCCATCTTTTATTTTCACCTTGCAGAGAATAGGTATCTTGATGTTAGTTGACTTTTGTAGACGACATCCTGGGGCGGGGATGGCAGAAGGTTTACCTCAGCTCATTTCAATGAGCTGAGGTAAAGAAACAGCTCTTAGCCTTTAAATGAGCTAATTTACGATCCATATAATTTAGAATCCTCAGTTAGGATAGAAGCTCTTGGACTGTGAATGAGACTATGTAGATTTACAGCTCATGGCCTGTAAATGTCCTCAGTCAGGACATTTATATGATCTTATTTACACGACTGTAAATGAGATCACGTACAGTTACAGCTCTTGGCTTGTAAATGTTTTGAGATAAGATAACAACTCTTAACTTCCAAATTAAATTTTGTAAAAAGAAACCTTTTACAATTAGGCGTAAATAAATCTCTGAAACTAATTACAGCTGTTTGGAATCAGGATTCCTTAATAAAGAAGATAAGAGATAACAGACAAATCTAGCAAATAAGACAAACTGTAGAAATAAACCAATATGTGCTCCTGTTACTAATTTTGGGGCCTAAATCTTTGGTCTTCTGTATATTCATATGTTCTTGCGCTACCGTCCACAGGATAGACAAGGAGTGCCCAATAAATCAGCCGCTTCCGAGGTAAAATTGCATAACCCCTAGTCTCCCGTACCTGAATGAACGCGACTGGAATAGTGCAGTGTGTGGCATAACTTGTAACATACTTCAATGTTAGCGTTGAAGATTCTATGTGAATCAGAAGAGGCCTTCACAAGTCATCACATGGAAATTGATATCCAAATTAGGACGTTCACAGACCAAATCTAATTCAAAGAAACCCCAGCTTTGAAGCGAAACTGAAGGGGCGTTCTCTTGTTATCTTAGAAAAACAGTATCCTTGAATACAACAGTACATTATCCTTGAAGCCTCTCAGAAGTTATATTATCAATTTATCTGTGCTGAAGGGTTGAAGTGAATCAGATACGATACTCAGAAACTGTTGCATGAAAAGAGGTATTTCAAATTTCTCATCTTTTAAAAATAAAGCAAACTGAGATTTACATAGGCCAGAATCAATCCAAACTTTTCTCTGGGCACGAACCGGACCGCGGGGCGTTGACCTCCGAAATCTCTTCGAGGTATACTCAAGGCATTAGTAAACAACGACGAAAGTAAATGAGTAAGTACTAAGTAAGTTTTACATAAGTTTTGGGTAATAACATTGCAATTTTTAACAGTGACCTTTAGAGCACACTGACGTTGTACACACAAAGGTACAGGATATAGATTTAACTTAGTATAGCCCATCAAAGCCAAACAATGTGACGTATTTCTGATCAAGAGAGACAGCCTCCAGTTATTTCACAGGCACCATTTTGATTAGTAAAATTGGCATATGATAATTTGCACAAGCCTAATAACAAAAGAGTGGTCCTGGCCAGCTTCTGCACTAACGATACAAAGTTCTCCAGGAGATGCTTTTTTCCCAGTTATTACACAGAATCCAACAAAATTTGTGCCTACACTGTCTGTTAAATGTTTTATCCATCTCATACGATGCATCAGTCATTGGAGACTGATGAGGAAAGTGATAAACCCGTAGAGTTTATTGCTGATGAAGGTAACGGGGACCATCTAATCAGTGACGGACTGAGTCCCAGGCTAGTTGACCAGGCACCTACATCCACGTCTCCTGGTCAGTCTCTCACCATCTTCAAGCTGATTAACACACACACACACACACACACACACAGAGTAGTCAGGAAGTGGAAAAGTTTGGGAAGCGATGTAGTGGAGGCAGGATCCATACATAGCTTTAAGCAGAGGTATGATGAAGCTCACGGTTCAGGGAGAGTAACCTAGTAGCGACCAGTGAAGAGGCGGGGCCAGGAGCTTGGACTCGACCCCTGCAACCTCAACTAGGTGAGTACAACTAGGTGAGTACACACAGAGTGCCGTCACTGTAATGAGTATATATAGTCTCACTGACCGTACTCATTCTTACTCTTATTACGTTATCCACAATATGGTACTCACTAAGTTTACTGAGCCTGCTGTAAGGACGTGTATGTACCTTTGATAGAGGAGTACACAGGTACACAAATATTACCTTTGAAACATGTTTTTGTCCTTAACTTTATTTACATTCCTATATTAACCACTGTACCAGTGTTCGTAGTAACAGAGGACTTGCGCCCTGAATCTTGCCCTGGACGCAGCACACCAGCGTTGAAAAGTTGAAGCCGATTGAATAGTGAGTTCTCGAATAATATAGGAAAATTTTAGAGACAAAAGAGAAATGTTGCCGAGAAAGTTTGGATAACAGGCAAGTCTGTCCTCGTTAAACTTAAGTGCGACCCTAAAAACAACGAAATTAT
>NC_069404.1:68772710-68817710 GCF_026875155.1 Cherax quadricarinatus
TAGGTTTGTGTGAGGGAGATTTAGGTTTGTGTGAGGGATATTTTGGTGTGAGGGAGATTTAGTTTGTGTGAGGGAGATTTAGGTTTCTGTGAGGGGGGATTGTGGTTTGTGTGAGGGAGATTCTTGTTTGTGTGAGGGAGATTTAAGTTTGAGAGAAATTTTGGTTGGTGTGAGGGAGATTTAGGTTTGTGTGAGGGAGATTTTGGTTTGTGAGGGAGATTTAGGTTTGTTTGAGGGAAATTTTGGTTGAAGTGAGGGAGATCTAGGTTTAGTGAGGAAGATTTAGGTTTGTGTGAGAGATTTTGGATTGGGACACACACACACACACACACACACACACAACACACACACACACACACACACACACACACACACATCCTGACATCTCTGTCATTGCTAACTCTGCCTAATTTATGGCTGCAAAGTTCCCGCTGTGACACACCTGCCCAGACAGAAGTTATCAGAGGAGTCATTGCTTTAACTCATGTACAACAGATTACGTTGCATCACTACGACTGTCTCAACTCTTGTCTTCGCCTGTGTTAGGTAAAGTTCGTCAGGAAACAGGACAAGTGTTTCCTGACGCGGGTCTTAGATGATGACCCGCCACTGGGGCTTTTGATCATTTGACTGAGACCTTCCACTGGCTTACCCTTTCACCCCTTTAAAAATTAAGGTTATAAATTTAACCATTTGTGTTCCTCGTGTGGTTAATTATTTTTTATGACACAAAAAATTAGAATTGCCCATTATCTCCACGTTTCATAAGGATTTTTATTTTTTTTTTTAAAGAAATCTTTTTTATTGCTAAAATTAGATTATTATTGCTAAAAAAAATTATTTTGGGAAAAATACAAGTTTTTAGGGATTTATAGGAAGGTTTTCTGTTCAGTTGTGAGTGTGTAGGTTAACACAGTTACGATTATTTACTTGTTCGTTCCCGTGATCGTTCTCGAGTACGTTTCCAAGATCTCTGCACTGATCGCTCACCCCTGATCATTCCCGTGATCGTAAGCCCTGATCCTTCCTGTGATCGTAAGCCCTGATCATTCCCGTGATCGTAACCCCTGATCCTTCCCGTGATCGTAAGCCCTGATCTTTCCCGTGATCGTAAGCCCTGATCCTTCCCGTGATCGTAAGCCCTGATCCTTCCCGTGATCGTAACCCCTGATCCTTCCCGTGATCGTAACCCCTGATCCTTCCCGTGATCGTAAGCCCTAATCCTTCCCGTGTTCGTAACCCCTGGTCGGTCCCGTGATCGTAAGCCCTGATCCTTCCCGTGATCGTAACCCCTGATCCTTCCCGTGATCGTAAGCCCTGATCCTTCCCGTGATCGTAACCCCTGATCCTTCCCGTGATCGTAACCCATGATCCTTCCCGTGATCGTAACCCATGATCCTTCCCGTGATCGTAAGCCCTGATCTTTCCCGTGATCGTAAGCCCTGATCTTTCCCGTGATCGTAAGCCCTGATCCTTCCCGTGATCGTAAGCCCTGATCTTTCCCGTGATCGTAAGCCCTGATCCTTCCGTGATAGTAAGCCCTGATCCTTCCCGTGATCGTAGCCCTGATTTCCCTTTCCCCTGATCGTAACCCTGGTCGGTCCCGTGATCGTAAGCCCTGATCCTTCCCGTGATCGTAAGCCCTGATCCTTCCCGTGATCGTAAGCCCTGATCCTTCCCGTGATCGTAAGCCCTGTCTTCCCGTGATCGTAACCCTGATCCTTCCCGTGATAGTAAGCCCTGATCCTTCCCGTGATCGTAAGCCCTGATCCTTCCCGTGATCGTAACCCCTGGTCGGTCCCGTGATCGTAAGCCCTGATCCTTCCCGTGATCGTAAGCCCTGATCCTTCCCCTGATCGTAAGCCCTGATCCTTTCCCCCGATCGTAACCCCCGATCCTTCCCGGGGATCGTAAACCCATGATCCTTCCCGTGATCGTAACCCTGATCCTTCCCGTGATCGTAAGCCTGATCTTTCCCCTTTATCGTAAACCTGATCTTTCCCGTGATCGTAAGCCCTGATCCCTTTCCCCTGATTCGTAAGCCCTGATCTTTCCCGTGATCGTAAGCCCTGATCCTTCCCGTGATAGTAAGCCCTGATCCTTCCCGTGATCGTAAGCCCTGATCCTTCCCGTGATCGTAACCCTGGTCGGGCCCCTGTCGTAAAGCCTGTTTCCCTTTCCCCTGATCGTAAGCCCCGAATCATTCCGTGTCGTAACCCTGGTCGTTCTCGTGATCGTAAGCCCCGATCCTTCCGTGATCGTAAGCCCTGATCCTTCCCGTGATCGTAAGCCCTGATCATTCCCGTGATCGTAACCCCTGATCCTTCCCGTGATCGTAAGCCCTGATCCTTCCCGTGATCGTAACCCCTGGTCGGTCCCGTGATCGTAAGCCCTGATCCTTCCCGGGATCGTAAGCCCTGATCCTTCCCGTGATCGTAACCCCTGGTCGTTCTCGTGATCGTAAGCCCTGATCCTTCCCGTGATCGTAAGCCCTGATCCTTCCTGTGATCGTAAGCCCTGATCATTCCCGTGATCGTAACCCCTGATCCTTCCCCTGATCGTTTGCCTGATCATTCCCGTGATCGTTAACCCTGATCCTTCCCCCTGATCGTAAGCCTGATCCTTCCGTGATCGTAAGCCCTGATCCTTCCGTGTTCGTAACCCCCGGTTTGGTCCCGTGATCGTAAGCCCTGATCCTTCCCGTGATCGTAACCCCTGATCCTTCCCGTGATCGGAACCCTGGTCGTTCCGTGATCGTAACCCCCGGTCGTTCCGTGATCGTAAGCCCTGATCCTTCCCGTGATCGTAAGCCCTGATCCTTCCCGTGATCGTAACCCCTGGTCGTTCCCGTGATCGTAAGCCCTGATCCTTCCCGTGATCGTAAGCCCTGATCCTTCCCGTGATCGTAACCCCTGGTCGTTCCCGTGATCGTAAGCCCTGATCCTTCCCGTGATCGTAAGCCCTGATCCTTCCCGTGATCGTAAGCCCTGATCCTTCCCGTGATCGTAACCCCTGGTCGTTCCCGTGATCGTAACCCCTGATCCTTCCCGTGATCGTAAGCCCTGATCCTTCCCGTGATCGTAACCCCTGATCCTTCCCGTGATCGTAACCCCTGGCCGTTCCCGTGATCGTAACCCCTGGCCGTTCCCGAGATGATAAGCACTGCACAAAATCCCAGTGGAGTCGTGCCGGGGCCGACACAAGACTCGCTCGCTTTATTGGCTCTCGAATTAACCAAACCTAATTTGGAAGCAAGCGTAGAAGAGCCTGCTCTAGCTAATGAGGAGAATATCAGAGAGACGTAGACTGCTGCTAGGGCACTCAGCTCACACACTGAGTTCCGGAGTTCGAATCCCCGATTCGGCTGGATAACATTAGGGACGTGTTTCCATAAGACACCTCCTATCCATGTTCACCCACCAGTATCAAATGGGTGCCTGGGTTAGTCTACTGGTGTGGGTCGCATCCTGGGACAAAACTCATCTAAATTGCCCGAAACGGTCAGCATAACAAGCGGCTTTCTATATAACAGTATGTCAATGATGTCAGCTAGACTTGTATACCTTGTGCATGTACTTGTAGAAATATATTACTATTATTAGTTTTATTATTATTATTACTGGCCTGAACGGTTTCATTTGCAGAGGTCTTCGGGGTGGTTTCAGGTGTAGTAGTATTATTGGTGGTGGTGGTAGTAGTGATGGTTGTAGTGGTATTAGTGGTGGTGGTGGTAGTAGTAGTGATGGTTGTAGTGGTATTAGTGGTGGTGGTGGTGGTAGTAGTAGTGATGGTTGTAGTGGTATTAGTGGTGGTGGTGGTGGTAGTATGTAGTAGTAGTGATGGTTGTAGTGGTATTAGTGGTGGTGGTGGTGGTGGTAGTAGTAGTAGTAGTGATGGTTGTAGTGGTATTAGTGGTGGTGATGGTGGTAGTAGTAGTAGTAGTAGTGATGGTTGTAGTGGTATTAGTGGTGGTGATGGTGGTAGTAGTAGTAGTAGTAGTAGTGATGGTTGTAGTGGTATTAGTGGTGGTGGTGGTTAGTAGTAGTAGTAGTGATGGTTGTAGTGGTATTAGTGGTGGTGGTGGTAGTAGTAGTAGTGATGGTTGTAGTGGTATTAGTGGTGGTGGTGGTAGTAGTAGTAGTGATGGTTGTAGTTTTATTAGTGGTGACGGTGGTAGCAGTAGTAGTAGTGATGGTTTTAGTGGTATTAGTGGTTGGTGGTGGTGGTAGTAGTAGTGATGGTTTGTAGTGGTATTAGTGGTGGTGGTGGTAGTAGTAGTAGTGATGGTTGTAGTGGTATTAGTGGTGGTGGTGGTAGTAGTAGTAGTGATGGTTGTAGTGGTATTAGTGGTGGTGGTGGTAGTAGTAGTGATGGTTGTAGTGGTATTAGTGGTGGTGGTGGTAGTAGTAGTGATGGTTGTAGTGGTATTAGTGGTGGTGGTGGTAGTAGTAGTAGTAGTGATGGTTGTAGTGGTATTAGTGGTGGTGGTGGTAGTAGTAGTAGTGATGGTTGTAGTGGTATTAGTGGTGGTGGTGGTAGTAGTAGTAGTGATGGTTGTAGTGGTATTAGTGGTGGTGGTGGTAGTAAGACCATGAAAACAAAGGTGGTTGCAGTGTTAAGAATGGTAATAGTGGTGGTGGTGGTTGTAGTAGTGACAGTGGTGGTGGTAGTAACTGTGATTGCTGTGACAACTGTGATGATTGTAGTGGTAGCAGTGGTGGTGGTAGTAGTAATGACAGTGGTGGTATTAACTGTGAGTGCTCTGACATAAATGGTTGTTGTAGTTGTAACAGTGGCGGCTATAGTGGTGGTAACAGTAGTGGTGGTTGTACTAATCGTAGTGGTAGATGTAGAAGTAGAAGTTGTGGTGACATCGGTGTTATACACGGAATAACAGTGTTATACACATATTATAATGTTATACACGCAATAACAGTGTTTTACACGCAACGACAGCGTTATTCATGAAATAACAATGTTATTCATGCAATAACAGTGTTATACAAACAATAACAGTGTTATACAAACAATAACAGTGTTATACAAACAATAACAGTGTTATACAAACAATAACAGTTATACAAACAATAACAGTGTTATACAAACAATAACAGTTATACAAACAATAACAGTTATACAAACAATAACAGTGTTATACAAACAAATAACAGTTATACAACAATAACAGTTATACAAACAATAACAGTGTTATACAAACAATAACAGTTATACAAACAATAACAGTTATACAAACAATAACAGTGTTATACAAACAATAACAGTTATACAAACAATAACAGTTATACAAACAATAACAGTGTTATACAAACAATAACAGTTATACAAACAATAACAGTTATACAAACAATAACAGTTATACAAACAATAACAGTGTTATACAAACAATAACAGTTATACAAACAATAACAGTTATACAAACAATAACAGTTATACAAACAATAACAGTTATACAAACAATAACAGTTATACAAACAATAACAGTGTTATACAAACAATAACAGTGTTATACAAACAATAACAGTGTTATACAAACAATAACAGTGTTATACAAACAATAACAGTTATACAAACAATAACAGTTATACAAACAATAACAGTTATACAAACAATAACAGTTATACAAACAATAACAGTGTTATACAAACAATAACAGTGTTATACAAACAATAACAGTGTTATACAAACAATAACAGTGTTATACACGCGGTAACATTGTTATACACGCTATAACATGTGCGTGAATGAAAGCAGTATTTACGAGAACCCTGATGGTAACAGACAAGCAATTAGCGTTTATTGCTCTTTTGGGCGGTGAATGTGAGTGAATGAGTGCGTAGGTGAATGAATGAGTGAAGGAATGATATCGTGCGAGGCGGCGGTGCGTGAAGGAATGAGTGAAGCACTGAGTGAATTTGTGTGTGTGTGTGTGTGTGAGTGAAATGAGTGAGCATGCCAGTGAATGAGTGCGCATGTGAGTGGATGCGTGAAGGCAGAGCAGGTTCTAGTCCCACTCGTGACTCACGAAATCGTAATGACACGATTGCAAACAAACCATACCACGGGCGGGGATAGAACCCGCGATCAGAGATTCTCAAAACTCCAGACCGTCGCGTTAGCCACTGGGCCAGCTAGCCACACTAAGATTCATCAAACTAATGCAACGGTCTGGAGTTTTGAGACTCTCTGATCGCGGGTTCTAGTCCCACCCGTGGTATGGTTTGTTTGCAATCGTGTCATTGCGATTTCGTGAGTCATGTCAACTGCACGCGTCGATGAGCAACAGATTTGTGCGCATATCTGAAACCACGTAAGATTTTCGTCTTGCGTTGATAAGGAACAGTTCTGTTTCGAGCGTATCTTTGAACCTACGAAGGGAAGGAAGAGTGCAGCGCTTATGTCTTATCCTACGAAAGGAAGAAAGAACCTACGTAGGTAAGCATCGGTATTAGTGTCACTATAATAGAATCGTTTTTTTCATCCATCGACTCCAAACATAAATATAAACCCGCGAGGCCTAGAGCATCCTCTGCCTTCACCAGTGCAGCCTATACTTCGGCAGGTACACTTGCCATGACCTAAACGCTTATCAAGCAGCAACAACGCCGGTCAGATGACCAAAAGCTCCAGCTGCTGGTCATTGTATGATTAAGACCCGCGTTAGGAAACATTTGTCCTGTTTCCTGACAAACCTAGCCTAACAACGCCCTACCTGCGATAGTGAGACGTACCAAAGCCAAAAACACTAGCAAGACGACTAAGAAATGAACCAGCTTGGCTGTCATCTCACTGTTGAATAGAGTACCCAGGGGATGATGAATAGGATACCCGAGTATCTTCATCACGAAGATGTTTCGCCAACCAGTGACTTCATCAATTCAGAGAACAAATTTTATACCTATGTAGCAAGACAGCGCCTGCGTGAGTAGCCGCTTTCTTCCCACAGGTAAAACAATGGACCTTTTCACACCAGACTCTCAGAAAAGTGATGAAATTGTTGACATTCACACCACTGGTACCGTCAAAGGCCACAACAAAGACGGAGCAGCCAGGTGACATCAGTGCACTAGTAAACACCGCCCCGTGTGGAGGCTGTGACAAAAAGAAAAGGTTTATACCAAAGGTTTATACCAAAAAAAAAGTACTTAGACGACACCTGCCATAATCCTAAAGCCAAGATCCAGGAGTATCAATATGGGTGTACGACACAGCAGCAACCACGCGTGCGTCATTCACGAGGACAAACACGCAGCGTTGTGCAAGAATGTCAAGCTTGTCCTCAAAGGAAGGGTTAAAGTTTGTTGAATAAATTCTGGTATAAAACTTGGTAATAAATACCGACAAGTTGGTTTAGAAAGACGCTTAAGCAAACACTAGGATATATTTATTAGAAAACGTTTCGGTCCTGGGACCTTGATCACTTGAGAAGTGATCAACGTCCCAGGACCGAAACGTTTTCTAATAAATATGTCATAGCGTTTGCTTACGTGTCTTTCTAAACCAGAATAAATTCTATATTTTGCCACCGTAGAGGCTAGTTTCCAGTGCATCCGTCCATATCTATCTCGTAGACAATCTTATCTCTTATCCAGACAGTATCGCAAGATCCTCTGAAAACCCAGAAGGCCTAGGAACTAGAAAATGTCTGGAGGCGGCATTAATCAACACTCAAAGACATTATCGATCACTATTAATGCACCTTCAGCCTGGCTGAACCACTAACACTCACAACACCACAGAAAGCCAGTCAGTCAGCGCTCCCCAATAACTTAGCTGATGCACATGCAGCACTTGCCGATATACTTGCTGCACTAGACAACGTATATGCAACACTTGCCGATATACTTGCTGCACTAGACAACGTATATGCAACACTTGCCGATATACTTGCTGCACTAGACAACGTATATGCAACACTTGCCGATATACTTGCTGCGCTAGACAACGTATATGCAACACTTGCCATTATACTTGTGCCCAGTAAACTCTCCGGTGTAGCGCCGCTACTCACAACACCGCCAACCTTCCCTTACATTATAACACCCTGACCTCACCTCCTCTGGGAACTTTCCTGCTTATTTTTCACACTTCAGTTGTGTGTATGACTCTTTATAATGACTTCATGAAACTTCACGCTTAATGAAGCTCTATTCAGAGTAAAATTTGTCAAGATGTTGTTTAATATGATCCTTTATTGACTACGTTTCGGCCACACAGTGGACGTGCATTTGTGTCTGTTGCCAAGAAAGACTTCGTGAGAGTTTTTAAGTTTTCATCATTTATATTCCATATCTAATTCTCCACACTACTATATGGAAAAAAAATTGTTTTGAAGGTTGAAGACTAGCAAACTGGCGCCCACACAGGCCAAAAACAGAACAAAAATCCCTTAAGATTCACCAACAGTTAGAGTTTGGTAACAACTTGAAGTTCCTCCTCGGTGTCGGTGAAGGAGGAACCATTATGTTCTAGTCACCAGTCAGATTACATTAGTATGCTAAATCTTTCGTAGTAAATACATTAGTTCCATCACCTTACTTTAGTAAATACATTAGTTCCATCACCTTACTTTAGTAAATACATTAGTTCCATCACCTTACTTTAGTAAATACATTAGTTCCATCACCTTACTTTAGTAAATACATTAGTTCCATCACCTTACTTTAGTAAATACATTAGTTCCATCACCTTACTTTAGTAAATACATTAGTCCATCACCTTACTTTAGTAAATACATTAGTTCCATCACCTTACTTTAGTAAATACATTAGATCCATCACCTTCTTAGTAATACTTATTCCATCACCCTTTCTTTAGTAAAAACATTAGATGTCGCCAAGTAATAACTTTATGCACATGAAGCACTTGCCGATATACTTGGGTGCACTAGACAAAGTTTTGGCAAACCTTTCCCATATACTTGCCCGCACTTTGCCCAAAGTATATGCAACATTGCGATAAAACTTTCTGCACTTTGACAAAGTATATGCAAACTTGCCGATAAACTTTTCTGCGTTTGAAAAACGTATATGCAACAATTGCCCATTAAATTGTGCCCCCCAAACTTCCGGGGTAGCGCCCGCTACTCACAACACCCCCCAAACCTTTCCCTTTTTATTTTATAACACCCTGACCTCCCTCCTCTGGGAACTTCCTGCTTATTTTTACACTTCATTTGTGTGTATGATCTTTATAATGACTTCATGAAACTTCACGCTTAATAAGCTCTATTCAAGTAAAAATTTGTCAAGATTTTGTTTAATAGATCCTTTATTGACTGTTTGGGCCACACAGGGACTGCTTTGTGTCTGTTGCCAAAAAAGATTTTCGTGAAGTTTTAAGTTTCATCTTTTATATTCCATATCAAATTCCCACACACTATAGGGAAAAAAAAATTGTTTTGAAGGTTGAAGACAGCAAACTGGCCCAACGGGCCCAAAAACAGAACAAAAAACCCTTAATTTCACCAACATTAGAGTTTGGTAACAAATTGAAGTTCCCCCTCGGTGCGGTGAAGGAGGAACCTAAAATTCTAGTTCACCTTAGATTACATTAGTATGCTAAATCTTTCGTATAAATCTTGTTTTTATACCCTTTCTTTTAAATACATTAGTTCCCCCTTACTTTTTGTAAATAATTAGTTCCCCCATTAGAAAAACCTTGTTTCCCTTACTTAGTAAATTTTTTTTACCTTAATTTTGTTCATTAGGGGTTTTTTTTTTTTTGTTTTTCCCCCTTTTGTTTTGTTATATTATTTGTTACATTGATTCATTTTTTGTAAATTTGTTTTTTTTTTGTTTAAAAAATTTAATTTTCGAATAATCCCAAATGGTTTGACATGTATTATACTGTAAGGGTTTTTTGGGGGGTAATAATGTTTTTAATTTTTAAGATGGTGTAACAAATGTATTTAAATTACGGGAAAGTTGGTGTAACTAAGGTTTTTTTATTTTAAAAAGATGGTGAAACAAATGTTTTTTTTTATATTGTAAGAGGGTTTGTAACAAAAATGTTTTTTAATGCTTTTTAAGATGGTTTTAAACAAATTTTATTTAATGCGTAAGAATGGTGAAATCTAATGTATTTTTATGCTTGAAGTGGTGTAACTAATGTTTTTTAAATACTGAAAGATGGTGTAACAAAAATGTTTTTTTATGCTGTAAGATGGGGGTTAACAAATTTGTTTTTTAATCCTGTAAGTTTGTAACAAAAGCTTTTTTAAGTTTGTAAGAGGTTTTACAAATGTATTTAATACTGAAAGATGGTGTAAAAATTGTTTTTAAAAGGGAAGATGGTGTAACAAATTGTTTTTTTAAGCTGTAAGATGGTGTAAAAAATTTTTGCATTTTATGCTTTTAAGGGGTTTGTAACAAATGTTTTTTATGCTGTAAAAATTGGGTAACAAATTTGCTTTTTAAAATGCGGTAAGATGGTTTTTAACAAATGTTTTTGTATTGTAAGATGGTGAAACAAAATTGTTTTTTTAATTTTTAAAAAGTTTTTTAATTTAATGTTTTAAAAAGCTGTAAGAGGGTGTAAAAAATTATTTTATGCTGTAAGAGGGTGCAAAAATGATTTTTTTTGCTGAAAGGGATGGTGTAACAATGTTTTTTTAATGCTGTAAAAAAGGGTTTGTAACTAATGCTTTTTTATGCTGAAAATGGTGTAACTAATCCCATTTTATCTGAAAGGGATGGAAAAAACTAATTTTATTTTATATTGAAAAATGGTAACTAATGTTTTTTTAAAATTTTGTAAAATGGTGTAACAAATGTTTTTTATGTTTTAAGATGGGGGTAACAAATGTATTTTATGTGTAAGATGGTTTTTAACTAATGTATTTTATGCTGTAAGATGGTGTAACAAATTGTTTTTTAAATATGTAAAAATGGTGTAAAAAATTTTTTTTATATTGTAAGTGGTTTTAATTAATGTATTTAATACTGTAAAAAGGTGAAAACAAATTGTATTTTAATTGAAAGATGGTGTAACAAAATGTTTTTAATACTGAAAGATGGGGTAACAAATTTGTATTTTATTTTGTAAAAATGGTTTTAACTAATGTATTTAAATTTCTGTAAGTTTGGTGAAACAAATGAAATTTTTATTGTAAGGTTTTGTAACTAATGTATTTTATTTTTTGAAAGATGGGGTAACTAATGTTTTTTATACGAAGGGGTTTGTAAAAAAATGTATTTTTTGCTTTTAAAGATGGTTTTTAACTAATGTATTTAATACTGTAAGGGGGTGTAACTAATGTTTTTTATTTTTTAAGAGGTGAAAACAAATTTGTTTTTAATACTTTTAAGGGATGGTGTAACAATGTTTTTTTATATTGAAAAGATGGTGAAAACTAAGTATTTTATATTGAAAGATGGTGTAACTAATGTTTTTTAAATGCGTAAAGGGTGTAAAATGTTTTTTATGCGTAAGAGGGTAAAAAAAAATGCATTTTATGCTCTAGGAGGGTTGACTAATGTATTTAATACGGTAAAAAAGGTGAAACCCAAATGTTTTTTTTAAAAATTGTAAAAGGGTGTAATAATGTATTTTTTTTTGTTTGGTAAGAGGGTGAAACTAATGTTTTTTAAGCTGTAAGATGGGTAACTAATGTATTTTTTTGCTGTAAAAAGGTGTAAAAATCCTTTTTATGCTGAAAGATGGTGTAACAATGTTTTTTTGCTGTAAGATGGTGTAACAAATGTTTTTTTTAATTAAAAGAGGGTTTTGAAACAATGTATTTTTTATTGTAAGATGGTGTAATAAAAATTTTTTATCTGAAAAAGATGGTGTAATAATGTATTTTTATCTGAAAGATGGGGAAACCTAATGTATTTTATGCTGTAAGTTGGTGTAACAATGTTTTTTAATACTGAAAGATTTTTTGAAATTAAGGTTTTTAAATTTTTAAGAGGGTTGTAACAAAGTTTTTAATTTCTGTAAAATGGTGAACTAATGTTTTTTATATTGTAAGAGGGTTTTGAAAAACAATGTATTTAATACTGTAAGATGGGGTAACAAAAGTATTTTATTGTAAGTGGTGTAACTAAGTATTTAAAAACTAAGATGGGGGTAATAATGTTTTTTATATTGTAGAGGGTTTGAAACAAAATTGATTTTATTTTGGGAAAGAGGGTGAAAACTAATGTTTTTATACGGGAAAGAGGGTTTTGAAAACTAATTATTTTATGTTTAAAAAGGGGTAATAATGTTTTTTAATACTGTAAGATGGTGTAACTAATTTTTTTTTAAATATTTTTAAGATGGTGAAACAATGTTTTTAAAAAATGTAAGATGGTGTAACTAATGTATTTTATTTTTTAAGAGGGTTGTAACTAATGTTTTTTTTAAAATTGTAAGAGGGTTTGTAACTAATGTTTTTTTTATGCTGTAAGTGGTGAAACTAATGTTTTTTTATGTTTTGTAAGAGGGTGTAAACTAATGTTTTTTTATGCTGTATGATGTGTAAAATGAAATTTAATACTTTTAAAAAGGTGTAACTAATTTTTTTATTTAAAAAAGATGGTGTAATAATGAAAATTTTATGCTGTAAAAAGGTGAAAACTAAGGCTTTTTGCTGTAAGAGGGTGAAAACTAATTTTTTTTAATGCTGTAAGATGGTTTTTAACTAAGGCTTTTTAATGCTGTAAGGGTGTAACAAATTTTATTTTATAAGAAAATAAGAACATAAAAACGGGAACACTGCAAAGGCCTATTTGCCCATCGGGGGCTTTTCCAAGTCCCCTCCCGGCTTAACCCAATGCCCCCAAAACCCTTTAGTCACTCAGGTCACTTTGATTTTTAAGGAGGAACACGGCAACCGACCTGGTAGCACAAGCTATGGGTTTCAAATCAAAACCCACCCACGTCTACTCAGGGATTTACCCCAAACCTTTTTTTAAAACTACAAAACGTTTTTGGCCTCTTAAGGGTTTATTTGGGAGTTTGTTCCACTCATCCCCCAAAAATTATTACCAAACCAGTACTTTCCTATATCCCCTTTCCCGATTTTGAATTTTTCCAACTTAAAAAAACCTTGTGCGAGTCCCCGTCTTGGGAGATATTTTTAGCACACATTTTCATTTCCCCCTTTTTTTATTCCTGTTTTCCCTTTTTCACCTCAATTTATATCCCCCCTAATTTCCCACGTTTTTTTAGAGAGTTTAGTTTTTTAGGGCCCTTTGTCTATCCTCATAGGGGAAGGTTTTGAAAACTGGGGTCAAATTTTCATCCTCCTTTGTACATTTTCCCCGAGAATTTTTTTCCATTCTGTAATTTCGGGGACCCAAAAAATGTGCAGCATAATCTAAATGGGCCTAACCAAGGATTATAGATTTAAGAACAACCTGAGGACTCCTATTTATTTAGCTTTTTGTATAAGCCAAGGAATTTTTTTAGCTTTTTTTTGCGAAACTTATGCCTGTTGTCTTGGGTTTAGAATTTTCTCAACCAGAATCCTAAATCTTTTTTTGCAATCCCTAATATTAAGTTTTAATTTTTTTTGTTTTTTTATGTGGCATGGTTTTTTGTCCCCGTCCCCAAAATTTAAAAACTTTGCAAATTTTTCTATATTAAAACTGCATCTGCCACTTTCCGGCCACTGCATCAGTCTATTCAAAACTTTTCCCGGATTTCTCGAATGTCCCCCGCGAATGAATTCGACGGCCCCATTTTTTGGGGTCCCTCGGCAAAATTGCCGAAATCGCTCTTTTGCCCTCATCTTTGTCGTTTATGTAATTTTTTGAACAGCAGGGGGCCCAAAACTGACCCCGGGAACACCGCTCGTGACGGGTTCCCCCCCTTCTGAATTTTTCCCCCCTTTTTGCAAAATCTCTGGGTGCCCCATTTTCAACCATGCCTCTATCCAGGAAAAAAATTTTTCCTCCCATTTCCCTGTGCTTTAATTTTCCCCAATAGTCTCTGATGTGGGACCCTGTCAAAAGCCTTACTGAAGTCCAAAATACACAAAAATCATATTCCCTTACCCTGATCCCACCCCCTTTAAATACCTTAGTGAAAAAAGTTAATAAATTCGGGAAGGCAGGGAAAGCCCCTTTGTAAAAACCATCTGAGATTTCCGGTTTTTTTTATTAATTTATGCTTTTAAAAGGGGGGCCTTTTCGAACTGGGGCCCCGGGAATTATTTTTCCATAAATTTTTTCCCCCTTGGAGGTTAGGCTTATTGGTTATGTTCGAAGCTATGGACCTGTCACCTGTTTTAAAATGGTATCTCTTTTTCCCCTTTTTTTTACTTAATTTGGGGGTGTAATAATGTATTTTAAAATTTAAGTTGGGGTAACTAATGTATTTTATGCTGTAAGATGGTGTAACTAATGTATTTTATGCTGTAAGATGGTGTAACTAATGTATTTTATGCTGTAAGATGGTGTAACTAATGCATTTTATGCTGTAAGATGGTGTAACTAATGCATTTTATGCTGTAAGATGGTGTAACTAATGTATTTTATATTGTAAGATGGTGTAACTAATGTATTTTATATTGTAAGATGGTGTAACTAATGTATTTTATGCTGTAAGATGGTGTAACTAATGTATTTAATGCTATAAGATGGTGTAATTAATGAATTTTATATTGTAAGATGGTGTAACTAATGTATTTTATGCTGTAAGATGGTGTAACTAATGTATTTTATGCTGTAAGATGGTGTAACTAATGTATGTTATGCTGTAAGATGGTGTAACTAATGTATTTAATGCTGTAAGATGGTGTAACTAATGTATTTTATATTGTAAGATGGTGTAACTAATGTATTTTATGCTGTAAGATGGTGTAACTAATGTATTTTATGCTGTAAGATGGTGTAACTAATGTATTTAATGCTGTAAGATGGTGTAACTAATGTATTTAATGCTGTAAGATGGTGTAACTAATGTATTTTATATTGTAAGATGGTGTAACTAATGTATTTTATGCTGTAAGATGGTGTAACTAATGTATTTTATGCTGTAAGATGGTGTAACTAATGTATTTAATGCTGTAAGATGGTGTAACTAATGTATTTAAAGCTGTAAGATGGTGTAACTAATGTATTTTATATTGTAAGATGGTGTAACTAATGTATTTTATATTGTAAGATGGTGTAACTAATGTATTTTACTTCTATAGAAATTTATATCACTCACTTTTGCTTGCTTTGACCCGTCATAATAAGCAATGCTGTCTAGCAGCTTTGACCTGTCATAATAAGCAATGCTGTCTAGCAGCTTTGACCTGTCATAATAAGCAATGCTGTCTAGCAGCTTTGATCTGTCATGATAAGCAATGCTGTCTAGCAGCTTTGATCTGTCATAATAAGCAATGCTGTCTAGCAGCTTTGACCTGTCATGATAAGCAATGCTGTCTAGCAGCTTTGACCTGTCATGATAAGCAATGCTGTCTAGCAGCTTTGACCTGTCATAATAAGCAATGCTGTCTAGCAGCTTTGACCTGTCATAATAAGCAATGCTGTCTAGCAGCTTTGACCTGTCATAATAAGCAATGCTGTCTAGCAGCTTTGACCTGTCATAATAAGCAATGCTGTCTAGCAGCTTTGACCTGTCATAATAAGCAATGCTGTCTAGCAGCTTTGACCTGTCATAATAAGCAATGCTGTCTAGCAGCTTTGATCTGTCATAATAAGCAATGCTGTCTAGCAGCTTTGACCTGTCATGATAAGCAATGCTGTCTAGCAGCTTTGACCTGTCATGATAAGCAATGCTGTCTAGCAGCTTTGACCTGTCATAATAAGCAATGCTGTCTAGCAGCTTTGACCTGTCATGATAAGCAATGCTGTCTAGCAGCTTTGACCTGTCATAATAAGCAATGCTGTCTAGCAGCTTTGACCTGTCATGATAAGCAATGCTGTCTAGCAGCTTTGACCTGTCATAATAAGCAATAATAAAGTTGGTAGAATTAACGACAATGTGTAAAGTAAAAGGACACAAGTGCAACTAATGTGACATTTTATTGTGGCAACGTTTCGCTCTCCAGGAGCTTTGTCAAGTCGTTACGGCTTGACAAAGCCGTAACTAATGTATTTACTGTAACTAATGTAACTAATGCCAAGCCGTAACGGCTTGACAAAGCTCCTGGAGAGCGAAACGTTGCCACAATAAAATGTCACATTAGTTGCACTTATGTCCTTTTACTTTTCATGATAAACAATGGTGTCTAGCAGCTGCAGAACTCCACATCAACTAAACTCATTGTTTGTTTACCTCCACTAATTTATTACTCACTCCCACTAATTCATCACTCACTCCACTTCCTCCAGCTCTCACTCCTGCAACACTCGTACCGTCCCCGTACACCCCAGCCCTCCACAGGTGCACAAAACACCTGTACATCAGTTAGTACATAATTCACAGAGGAATAAAGAGACCTGCCTTATATTTCATGGCGTGTAAGCTTTAAAAATTAAACTTTTACGATCCCATTTTAAAACCAGTCAGAGGAACGGCCGGGGCTGGTAGTGGTGGTGGCTGGTGGTGGTGGTGGTTAATGGTGGTAGTGGTGGTAGTGATTGGTGGTGGTAGCAGTGGTGGTGGTGATAGTGTTAGTGGTGGTGGGGGTAGTGACGGTGGTGGTTGATGGTGGTTGTGATTTGTGATGGTAGTGATAGATGATGCTGGTGATTGGTGGTGGTGGTTGGTGGTGGTGAAGGTGGTTGGTGGTGGTAGTGGGTGGTGGTTGGTGGTTGTGGTGGTGGTTAGTGGTGGTGGTTGTAATTGGTGATGGTAGTGGTGGATGGTGGTGGTGGTTGGTGATGACAGTGGTGATTGTGGTGGTTGGTGGTAGTGGTGGTGGACATTGGTGATGGTAGTTTTGGTTGTGGTGGTGGTGGTGGGGTTGGTGGCTGTGGTGGTTGGTGGTGATGGGGGTTGGTGGTTGTGGTGGTTGGTGGTGATGGGGCTGGTGGTTGTAGTGGTTGGTGGTGATGGGGTTTGGTGGCTGTGGTGGTTGGTGATGGGGGTTGGTAGTGGTGATAGAGATTGGTGATGGTAGTTATGGTTGTGATGGTTGGTGGTGGTTGGGGTTGGTGGTTGTGGTGGTGGTACTGGTAGTGTAGGTGGCGACAGTAATCATGATGGTGGTAGTGGAAACGATGGTAGTGATGGTAGCAGTAGTGGTGGTAGTGGTAATGGTGGTTACAGTGTCAGAGAGGGTGGACATGGTGATGGTAGTGATGATGGTGGACATGGTGATGATGGTGATGGTGACGGTGGTGATAGTGAAAGAGAGTGTAAGGTAGCAGAGAGCTAAGAGGGTAGAACTGGAAGGGATGGGAAAAGTGGGAAGGGGACAGAAGAGGGAAAAGAGGGGAGGACGTGAATGAAGGAGAGAATATAGATACTGAGAGAAGGAGAGAGGCGGGGAGGGGAAAGTGCAGGAATGAAAAGGGAAAGGTAACTAAGTAGAAAGGGAAGGGAGGTGGGTGGAGAGATGAGAATGAAAGTGAGGAAGTGAGGGGAAAAGGACAGGGGGAAGTTAGGGAGAAACTAGGGAAAGAATGAAAGAAGAAAGAATCAAGGAGATGAGAGAGAGAGAGAGAACCGGGGGGAGAGGGTATTGAGGGAGGGAGGGATGAAGGACAGGGAGGTAAGGAGGGGAGAGGGAGGGAGGGGATGGGAGGAGGCAGGGTGAAGGGGGAAACTGCTAAATGGTCAGGGACCTATCAAGTCCATTTATGTATTGGTCGCTTCAGTAAAGTATTGCAACGTTGGCAGGATATTCTCTGCAAGTTGTTGCGCATATGTGTGTGTGTGTGTGTGTGTGTGTGTGTGTGTGTGTGTGTGTGTGTGTGTGTGTGTGTGTGTGTGTGTGTGTGTGTGTGTGTGTGTGTGTGTGTGTGTGTGTGTGTGTTCGTGTGTGTGTGTTCGTGTGTGTCTACAAAAGCAGAGTTTCTTAGAGGTATCAGTGGTTGTAATTATAACCATAATTTTCAAAGGGGGTGGGCGGGTAAGCCAGTGGAAGGCCTCGGTCAGATGACCAAAAGTTCCAGCTGTGGATTCGTCATATGTCTAAAGCCCGCTAGAGTCGTTCCCTAGAACGAATCTACCTGGACTTCCTGTTCACTTCTGCAACACGCGTTGATTGTAACACAAAAGGCCTAGAGCTATCATTCAACTTCCCCCGTGGTTGTTCTGCATCTTGTATAGCTTGTAATAAAAAGAGATCTCCAGAGAATATACTAGAAGGTCTCCACCTCCAGCACTCAGGTTGTTTCTGGTTTTTGTAACAAGTAGTCAGAAAGTATTCTGGTTTAGTTATCCTTTAAAATTATGATCAATTTTAATAGTGGTTTAGGATTGCAACTGATAGGATACTAAGTAACGAAATAAAAATTGATAAGTTTATTAACAAAGTTGTCTAGGTGGACAAAATCAAAGTAAATGAATTTGGTATAATTTAGGATATAAGTTCCTACACTTCTCTTGTAGTGCAACGTTAAATTGTACATACAGTAGCATAGTGCTGAAGGTACATTTCGTAACAGTACGACTCTTAAGCACCGTCTGGTACGTTACTATCAAGTATGAAAATACTAGTATATACAAGCGTGTGTGTGAGAATGTGTGTATGTGCTCAAAGTTGTTCGTTATGTCTCAATAAGACTTGACTTAGACTTAGACTTAAACAGTGACTGACTAAACGTTCTCAAATAATCTATCTTCTTGACCAACAAGGCAATCAAGACAGCTTGCTTGAACAATATGACGAATCATTCGTTGTTACGAAAAACGCTGTCTATTAAGCACAGACATCTCAAGTGAATAATAGAAAGGTTTATTATTCACTGGAGGTGTCTATGCTTAATAGATATCGCGTTTTTTTGTAACAGCGAATGATTCGTCGTTTATCCTACATTAATCATTTACTTTGATTTTGTCCTCCAAGACAACTTTAACTTTGTTAATTAATCTATGGATTAGTTAGTAACCTACCAGTTGTAATCCAAAAGCACTATTCAACTTATTGTAATTCTAACGGATAATTGGACCAGGATACTGGCTACTTGTTACGAAAACCCAGTAACAGGCTGAATGCTAGAGGGGCAGACATTTCTAGCATTCAGCTTCTTACTGGGTTTTTGTAACAAGTAGTCAGTATCCTGGTCCAGTGATGATGGTTCCCTAACTGGAGACTATCAGCACATCCTCCATAAAAGTCATAAAACTCCCTTAGTACTGAATCTACTTTCAGTATAACTAAATCCCAGATTACGACGGTGCGTAGATGCCACATAAAATATGTCAGAAGCTTTAGCTTCGGACTTGCATTGACTTAGTGTCATTTTGACACACAACTTCAGCAAAACTTCAAAAATCACTAAGTCTAAACTATGCTTGTGAACAGAGTTACAAGAAGTATGTTACGACTCACCAGCGAAACCATACTCTAGCAAAACATAGTCTAAATAACGAACAAATAGACAGAGATGAGAGACGTGCTCTCCGGAGCAGGAGCAGATGGAGAGAGCCATGCTTGTTGAGCGATGACCAGCTGTGAAGAGAGAACGATTTCTCGACTACAGGCCTCACATCTGGTGAAATCAGGCGACTCGTCTGTATTACTCCAGCAACAGTGTGAGGTACAGCCTGACACAAACAAGCAAGCGGTAGTGTGCAAGGCAGTTTGCAATGGTGGACAGCCAATCACAAGTCTTCAACAGTGAGCACAGTGAGAAGTGGAGTTTTTACATTTCATCTACATACATAGCTAAAAATATAAGTCAGATAATAATATAAAGCAAAATATTTTCATTCTAGATACTAATGAAAATATCAGCAATATAAATTTATATGCAAAGGTAAATTTATACATAAATTTTACATTATATACATTGGGCCTCATTTAGGGGGTGCAACATAGTTTGTTTATGATTACTGCATAACCTTACACAGTGGAACTTTGGTTTTTGAACTTAATTGGTTCCTAGGTGGTTTTCGAACTGTGAAAAGTTCAATGGCCCAAACAATATTTCCCAGGTTTTAATTATCAGCCTCACACACTGGAGGATGTTGAGCTGATACGGTTCAGGACTGCTTTTTAAAACAGTTTGTGACAGAACTAACTATATAAGAACCTAAGAAAGAAGGAACACTGCAACAGGCCTACTGACCCATGCGGAGCAGGTCCATGTCCCCCACCCCCGGATTAGACCAATGACCCCCCCCCGGATTAGCCCAATGACCCACCCAGTCTGGTCACCTCCACTCAAGGAAGGAGCACGGCACCAGACCCAGCAGCACAAGCTAGTCAGGTCCAACTCACACTCACCCACACCAAACTCATGTATTTATCCAACCTATTTTTAAAATTACACAACGTTTTATCCTGAATAACTGTACTCGGGAGTTTGTTCCACTCATCCACGACTCTATTATCAAACCAGTGCTTTCCTATATCCTTCCTGAATCTGAATTTTTCCAACTTGAAACCATTGCTGCGAGTCCTGTCGTGGCTGGAAATTTTCAGCACGCTATTTACATCCCCTTTATTTATTCCTGTTCTCCATTTATACATCTCGATCATATCCCCCCTAATTCTACGCCTTTCGAGAGAGTGCAGATTCAGAGCCCTCAGTCTATCCTCATAGGAAAGATGTCTGATACATGGGATCATCTTTGTCATCCTCCTCTGTACGTTTTCCAGAGCATTTATATCCATTCTGCAATACGGTGACCAGAACTGAGCAGCATAGTCTAAATGAGGCCTAACCAAGGATATATAGAGTTGAAGAACAACCTGAGGGCTTCTATTATTTATACTTCTGGATATGAAGCCAAAAATTCTGTTAGCTTTATTGCGAACACTAATGCACTGTTGTCTTGGTTTTAGATTACCGCTAACCAAAACTCCTAAATCCTTTTCGCAATCAGTAGTATTAAGATCTGCATTATTTAGTTTATATATGGCATGGTTATTTAACTGTCCAACATTTAGAACTTTGCATTTGTCAATATTAAAATGTATCTGCCACTTCTCCGACCATTGCATCAGTCTATTCAAATCATCCTGGAGTGCTCTAGTGTCCTCATTAGAATGAATTGGACGGCCTATTTTGGTGTCATCAGCAAATTTGCTTATGTCGCTATTTATTCCCTCATCTATGTCGTTTATGTAAATTGTGAACAACAACGGGCCCAACACTGACCTCTGAGGAACACCGCTTGTGACGTGCCTCCATTCTGATTTCTCTCCATTTATGCAAACTCTCTGCTGTCTACTTGTCAGCCATGCCTCTACCCAGGAAAAAATTTCTCCTCCTATTCCGTGTGCCTTAAGTTTCCACAATAGCCTCTGGTGTGGAACTCTATCGAAAGCCTTACTGAAGTCCATATACACAATATCATATTCATTACCATGATCTACCTCCTCAAACACCTTAGTGAAAAAAGTTAGTAAATTCGTAAGACAGGAACGCCCCTTTGTAAAACCGTGTTGAGATTCATTAATCAATCTGTGCCTGTCAAGATGGCTACGAATTGCTTCGGCAATTATTGATTCCATAATTTTTCCCGCTATGGAGGTAAGGCTTATTGGTCTATAGTTCGAAGCCAAGGACCTGTCACCTGCCTTGTAAATAGGTATTACATTTGCCATTTTCCACTTATCAGGCACTATGCCAGTTTGTAGAGATATGTTAAAAAGATTAGCCAAAGGTATGCTAAGTTCCTATTTACATTCTTTTAACACCCTTGCTTGACTTGGGTCTTGCCAACAAAGAAGCACTAGTTAATAATCTTGAGGTTAATGATGAGCTAGGAGAAAGCGATCACAAATCACTTAGTTTTAATATATCATGGAATTACCCAGATAACTGCAATCAAGTCGCTGTCTCAGATTTCCGCTTGGCCGACTTCATAGGACTGAAAAGTTACCTGGGTGGACTAAAATGGGATGACCTTACTATGGGTCAGGTAGAAAGGGTTGGTTGCCAATATGACATATTTCAGAGCATAGTGATAGCTGCCCAGACGACTTATGTCCCGAGTAGGGAAATTAGATCTAACTAAAATAATCCCAAATGGATAAACAATAGATTAAAACATCTCATTGGCCAAAAGAGAGGCATATATAGGCGTATCAAAAGAGGGGATGGGCAGTTAAGAAACTAATATATTCAATTAAAGAGAGAAATAAAAAAAAAGGAATAAGAAGAGCAAAAAAGGGATTATGAAGACTAACCCAAAAGGGTTCTTTCAGGTATACAGAAGTAAGATTAGGGACAAGACAGGCCCAGTTAAGAGTAACACAGGTCAGATCATTGACAGTGATAAGGATATGTGTGAAATTTTCAATACCTACTTCCTCTCAGTTTTTACTCAGGAAGATACTAGCGAAATGCCAGAAATAATAAATTATGTAGAACAGGACGATAATAAACTATGCACTATTGGGGTAGCTAGCGACATGTTTCTCAGACAAATAGATAAATTAAAACCTAACAAATCTCCAGGCCCTGATGAACTGTTTGCAAGGGTTTTAAAGGAATGTAAAGAAGGACTTAGCATACCTCTGGCTAATCTTTTCAATATATCACTACCAACTGCCATAGTGCCTGATAAGTGGAAAATGGCAAACGTAATACCTATTTACAAGGCAGGTGACAGATCCTTAGCTTCAAACTATAGACCAATAGTTGGTAAATTTATGGAATTAATAATTGCCGAAGCAATTCGTAGCCATCTTGAAAGGCGTAAATTGATTAATGAATCTCAGCACGGTTTTACAAAGAGGCGTTCGTGTCTTACAAATTTACTAACTTTCTTCACCAAGGTATTTGAGGAGGTAGATCATGGTATTGAATATGATATTGTGTATATGGACTTCAGTAAGGCTTTTGATAGAGTTCCACATCAGAGGCTGTTGAGAAAACTTAAGGCAGGTATACAGGTAGGAGAATTTTTTTCCTGGGTAGAGGCATGGCTGACAAATAGGCAGCAGAGAGTTTGCATAAATGGGGAGAAATCAAAATGGGGGCACGTCACAAGCGGTGTTTCACAGGGGTCAGAATTGGGCCCATTGTTGTTCACAATTTACATACACGACATAGATGAGGGAATTTGCTGATGACACCAAAATAGGCCGTCCATTTCATTCTAATAAGGACATTAGAGCACTCCAGGATGATTTGAATAGACTGACGCAGTGGTCTGAGAAGTGACAGATGCGTTTAATATAGACAAATGCAAAGTTCTAAATGTTGGACAGGAAAATAACCATGCCACATATAAACTAAATAATGTAGATTTTAATGCGAAAAGGATTTAGGAGTTCTGGTAACAGTGCATAAGTGTTCGCAATAAAGCTAACAGAATCCTTGGCTTCATAGCAAGAAGCATAAATAATAGAAGTCCTCAGGTTGTTTTTCAACTCTATATATCTTTGGTTAGACCTCATTTAGACTATGCTGCACAGTTCTGGTCACCGTATTACAGAATGGATATAAATGCACTGGAAAACGTACAAAGGAGGATGACAAAGTTGATCCATGTATCAGAAAGCTTCCCGATAAGTATAGACTGAGCCCTACAATCTGCACTCTCTACAAAGGCATAGAATTAGGGGGGATATGATTGAGGTGTATAAACGGGAAACAGGAATTAATAAAGGGGGTGTAAATGGTGTGCTAAAAATATCTAGCCTAGACAGGATTCGCGGCAATGGTTTACAAATGAAAAAATTCAGATTCAGGAAGGATATCAGAAAGCACTGGTTTGGTAATACAGTTGTGGATGAGTGGAACAAACTACCGAGTACCGTTATAGAAGCTAAGACGTTTTTGTAGTTTTAAAAATAGGTTGGATAAATACATGAGTGGGTGTGGGTGGGTGTGAGTTGGACCTGACTAGCTTGTGTTATTAGGTCGGATGCCGTGCTCCTCCCTTAAGTGAATGTGACTGACCTGACTAGGTCAAGGTATTGGCCTAAGCCGGTGGGAGAATTGGACCTGCTTCGCATGGACCAATAAACCTGCTGCAGTGTTTCTTCGTTTTTATGTTCTTATGTTCTTAAAGTTTTTATACAACTGAATTGTAAACAAGTCAGTGAGTTCGGTCTCCAGAAAAACTTTCAAAGACCGGGTCATTTTTTTCTGAACAAAATTGTTTGGATTCCGGTTTGTTCGAGGTCCAGTACGTTCGAACACCGAGGTTCCACTGTATGCAGTTATCGTGTCTCCTTGTTTTTCCCTCCTGTCAGCTAATGTAGACATCTTTAATGTCTTTTAACCTTCTATTACAACTTTTTTTTTTAATTATGATAGCCATTTTGAAACTGTAGCTTGGTTCTTTTCTAAATTTTCAATGTGTTTTTATCAGTGGCCATCACATAACCGCTACATATCCCACTTTTGGCTCAATATATATTACAAACTACCTTTTAAGAATTTTTAAAGACATATAGAAGTAAGACAGGGAAACATGCACCAACAGGGAATACAGTCACAGAAACCCAAGGCAAGCGGAAACCAAGCCTGTGCACATACTATGCACTTGGTATCTGCTGGCATGGGAAATCTGGAAAAACAGATGGGACATGCAACTATGACCACCCTAGAAAATGCCATGCCCATATGACAACAGGAAAATGTAAACTCCCTTCCTGTAAGCTTTTTCACCCTGAAATGTGTACCTCTTCAGTACAGGAAAGACTGTGCTATAACTTAAATTGCCAGGCACACCATCTAAAGGGGACAAAAAGATACAAAACATCCAGGCCATGGGAAAACCTGGGTAGCCACAGCCACTCAAGAGGGAGAGGTTTTTTAGTGCCAGGAAGGAAAAAAAAACTGGCAGGAAATGGCAGAAATCGTACACCAAATCCAGTCATTCCTGGAGTGGAACCACAGTCGATGGCCTCCACTCCAAACCAACAGATAAAGATACTAATGCCGGAAAAAAAATCCCCCCCAGTACCAACAATACCACCAGTCCGATAACATTCTTCTTTGCAAATATACAGGGTCTAAAGCCAGCAACAAACAACAAAATACCTTTCATCCGTGGACTGCTTGCAGAGGCAAAGGCAATGTTCGCGGCTTTCACTGAGACCCACATAAAGGATCACTTGGACAACGAAATATGGATCCCAGGTTACAACCTATACAGATGTGACAGAGTGAACAGGCAAAAGGGGGGGGTTGGCCTGTACATTGCAGAGTCACTTGTTTGCACAGAACTGCTTAATGCCTCAAATGATGTAGTGGAAGTTTTAGCAGTAAAGGTTGAGAACCAAAACCTAGTCATTGTGGTAGTCTACAAGCCTCCGGATACAACATCCCAGCAATTCCAGGAACAGCTGTTTAAAAATTGACCACTGTCTGGAAAATCTTCCAGCTCCTGCACCCAACATCTTGCTCCTGGGGGATTTCAACTTAAGGCACCTAAAATGGAGGAATATAGCAAATAATATTGTTGCAGTAAAACACCAGGAGGCAGCTCTGATGAAAACTCACACTCACACGAGCTTTTAAATCTCTGCACAAAATTCAATTTAAACCAGCAAATAATAGAGCCTACTAGACTGGAGAATACACTAGACCTCATCTTCACTAACAAGATGATCTGATAAGAAATGTCACCATATCAAAAACAATATACTCAGATCACAACATAATTGAGGTTCAGACATGTATGCGTGGAGCCCCAGACCGACAAAATGAGACTAGTCACGAGGGAGCATTCACCAAATTCAACTTCAATAACAAAAACATAAAGTGGGACCAAGTAAACCAAGTCCTAACCGATATAAGCTGGGAAGATACACTAAGCAACACAGACCCCAACTTATGCCTAGAACAGATTAACTCGGTGGCACTCGATGTATGCACAAGGCTTATTCCTCTAAGAAAAAGGAGGAGTAGATGTAAAATAGAAAGAGACAGGCGCTCCCTTTACAGGCGACGGAAAAGAATAACAGAGCGGCTAAAAGAGGTCAATATATCTGAAATGCGTAGGGAGACACTGGTCAGAGAAATAGCAAGCATCGAACTTAAGCTAAAAGAATCCTTTAGGAGTCAGGAATCGCGGGAAGAACTAAAAGCCATAAATGAAATCGAAAGAAACCCAAAGTATTTCTTCTCCTATGCCAAATCAAAATCGAGAAACAACGTCCAGTATTGGGCCCCTACTTAAACAAGATGGGTTCTACAGAGATGACAGCAAGGAAATGAGTGAGCTACTCAAGTCCCAATATGACTCAGTTTTTAGCAAGCCGCTAACCAGACTGAGAGTCGAAGATCAAAATGAATTTTTTATGAGAGAGCCACAAATTTGATTAACACAAGCCTATCCGATGTTATCCTGACGCCAAATGACTTCGAACAGGCGATAAATGACATGCCCATGCACTCTGCCCCAGGGCCAGACTCATGGAACTCTGTGTTCATCAAGAACTGCAAGAAGCCCCTATCACGAGCCTTTTCCATCCTATGGAGAGGGAGCATGGACACGGGGGTCGTCCCTCAGTTTACTAAAAACAACAGACATAGCCCCACTCCACAAAGGGGGCAGTAAAGCAATAGCAAAGAACTACAGACCAATAGCACTAACATCCCATATCATAAAAATCTTTGAAAGGGTCCTAAGAAGCAAGATCACACCCATCTAGAAACCCATCAGTTACACAACCCAGGGCAACATGGGTTTTAGAACAGGTCGCTCCTGTCTGTCTCAACTATTGGATCACTACGACAAGGTCCTAAATGCACTAGAAGACAAAAAGAATGCAGATGTTATATATACAGACTTTGCAAAAGCCTTCGACAAGTGTGACCATGGCGTAATAGCGCACAAAATGCGTGCTAAAGGAATAACAGGAAAAGTCGGTCGATGGATCTATAATTTCCTCACTAACAGAACACAGAGAGTAGTCGTCAACAGAGTAAAGTCCGAGGCAGCTACGGTGAAAAGCTCTGTTCCACAAGGCACAGTACTAGCTCCCATCTTGTTCCTCATCCTCATATCCGACATAGACAAGGATGTCAGCCACAGCACCGTGTCTTCCTTTGCAGATGACACCCGAATCTGCATGACAGTGTCTTCCATTGCAGACACTGCAAGGCTCCAGGCGGACATCAACCAAATCTTTCAGTGGGCTGCGGGAAAAACAATATGAAGTTCAATGATGAGAAATTTCAATTACTCAGATATGGTAAACATGAGGAAATTAAATCTTCATCAGAGTACAAAACAAATTCTGGCCACAAAATAGAGCGAAACACCAACGTAAAAAAGACCTGGGATGATTATGTCGGAGGATCTCACCTTAAGGGCCCTAACATTGTATCAATCGCATTGCTAGAAAAATGCGGATGGATAATGAGAACCTTCAAAACAGGGGGGCCAAGCCCATGATGACACTCTTCAGGTCACTTGTTCTACTAGGCTGGAATATTGCTGCACACTAACAGCACCTTTAAAGGCAGGTGAAATTGCCGCCCTAAAAATGTACAAGAACTTTCACGGCGGCATAACGGAGATAAAACCCATTTTAATTTTGGGGCACTTGAAGTTCCTAAACCTGTATTCCCTGGAACGCGGGAGGGAAATACATGTTATATACACCGGAAAATCCTAGAGGGTAGTACCGAATTCACACGAAAATCATCACTACGAAAGCAAAAGATTTGGCAGACGATGCACATCCCCCCAATGAAAAGCGGGGGTGTCACTAGCACGTTAAAAAGCCATAAAAATAATGTGGGGGCCCGAGATGTTCAACTGCCTCCAGCTAATAAGGGGGATTACCAACGCCCTGGCAGTCTTCAAGTGGACTGGAAAAGCACCAAAAGTCAGTTCCTGTCACCGGGCTGTGGCCGTGGGTTGGTTTTCGTGCGCCGGCAGCAACAGCCTGGTTGTCAGGGGCTGACCCACCGGGGGCCTGGTCCCCAGCCCGGCCGCGGGGGGTTGCCCCCCGAAACTTCTCCGGGTAAACTCCGGTATTTTAAAGGGTTTATTTATAATTCTCGAACAAATCATCATCAGGGTCTCACGATTTCGTTCTTACGATCTCCCAGTGTCTTCATTTTTTTTAACAATAACATTTAAGACTCTCTCTCTCTTTATCTCAATTTGAAATTTTAATCATTTCTTTTCAAAAAAAAGGGAAGGGGTAGATTTAAAACCCGTGGCGAGTGATTTGCAGTACCAGGCCAGGGCGTAACCCCACTGGGCCAGTTGGCTACAATAAGATTCATTCAACAAGGTACATTTCTAGACACCATAGGGAGGTTAGCATGGGCCACCACTGTGACAGATAGGCAGTAGTGAAGTTCACTCTCAAAGAGACAAACAGACAAAAATAAACATCACTCTCAAAGAGAAAACGACAAAAAAAAAACACACTCTCAAAAGACAAACAGCAAAAATAAACATCACTCTAAAAGGGGACAAACAGTGAAAAACAAACATCACTCTCAAAAGAAAAACAGAAAAAAATAAACATCACTCTAAAAGAGACAAACAGTGAAAAAAAAACTCACTCTCAAAGAGACAAAAGACAAAAACAAAATCACTCTCAAAGGGACAAACAGACAAAAATAAACATCACTCTCAAAGAGACAAACAGACAAAAATAAACATCACTCTCAAAGAGACAAACAGACAAAAACAAACATCACTCTCAAAGAGACAAACAGTCAAAAACAAACTCACCTCAAAGGAAAACAGAAAAAAACAAACACACTCTAAAAGAGACAAACAGGCAGTAGTAAGGTTCGCATTCATTTCCCCTGAAAAGTATTCTGAATGAAGAAGAAACAATAAGAAAGAACCTGGTTGAACACCTTGATAGAAGAGGATTCGTTTGGGAACACCAGAGTTTCAGAGAAGGAAAATTCTATCGTGTGACACAGTGCTGCTCGGCGAGCGACGAGCGAATGCATATTGGATGCGAAAAGATTGCCCATAATACAGCGGAAAACACACATTGTTGAGCAAGCTGCTATTGGGGAAACGTTTCGCTCTGCAAGTGTGGTATCAAGTGGAATGACGTCACACGCACACATACATACACACACACACATACATACACACACAGGAGGACAGGGGGGTCAGGGGGGAAAATGATAACGACATATAAAATACTGCGTGGAATAGACAAGGTGGACAAAGACAGGATGTTCCGGGAGGGGACACAGAAAAAAGAGGCCACAATTGGAAATTTAAGACACAAATTTAGCAAAAGGGTTTAGGGAAATATTTCTTCATCATGAGTTGTAAGGCCCGTGGGAAAACCCAGAAATGACGTAGTGGAGGCAGGAACCATAAAGTTTTAAGACGAGGTTTGTAAAGTCATGGAAAGGGGGGGGAGAAGGCCTTTGCAACCGGGGAAGAGGCGGGCCAGGGGCAGGAATCGACCCCTGGGAACCCCAAATAGGGGAGTACAAATAGGTGAGTACCAAAACACACACCACACACAACCCCCACACAACCACACAACACACAACCCCACCACACACACACCACACACACCACCACCACCACCCCCCCCCACCACCATCACCACCACTTGCTGAGGTGGCAAGAAGAGCTCACTCCCAAACCCCCCCCCCCCCCCCCCCCCCCCCCCCCCCCCCCCCCCCCCCCCCCCCCCCCCCCCCCCCCTGAAGACCAAAGTTTGGGGGGGGATGGGGGATTTTTCACCCGGGAGTTGACTTTTAGGAAAAATACAATGGGGTCCCCGGGGTATGACCACGTGGTTTCTGTGCTTTTTAAACATAAAAGTTAAGGGGAAATACAGGGGTTTAAAAGGGAAAAAAGGGTAAACAAAGGGGGGCTTGGGGTTTAAAACCCCCGGGGTTCTGTGGGACAAAATGGAGAAAAACCAAATAAATGAAAGTGGTTTGTCAAACAAAAATGCAAGGAGGAGTAAAGGGTTTTTTTTAAGGGGCCCGAAACAATGGGGAAAACCAAAACAAAGCCCCTGGTTTCCCCGGGACTGTGTAAGGAGGCAAAAACCAAGTGCAATAGAGAATGGAAAAAGTAAAAAGGCAGAGAAAACATGAAAATAGGGAGATCAGTCGCAGAGCCAGGAACGAGTATGCACAGGTAAGGAGGGAGGCCCAACGACAGTATGAAAATAACATAGCATCGAAAATAAAGACTGACCGAAACTGTTGTATAGCCACATCAGGAGGAAGAAAAACAATCAAAGACCAGGTGATTAGACTGAGGACAGAAGGGGGGAAAAACTCACAAAAATGATCAGGAGGTATGTGAGGAGCTAAACAGGCAAATTTAAGGAAGTTTTTACAGTAGGGACAGGAAGGGCTCTGGGAAGACAGCACAGAAGGGAACATCAAGAGGGAATATACCAACAAGTTTTTGGATGACTTTACGAACAGCCGAGGAGGAGGTGCAGAAGCTGCTAAGTGACCTTGATACCTCAAAGGCGATGGGACCGAACATCTCCCCGTGGGTCCTTAAGAGAAGGAGCAGAGATGCTGTGCGTGCCCCTAACCACAAAACTTCAACACATCCCTTGAAAATGGGCAACTACCTGAGATATGGAAGACAGCAAATGTAGTCCCTATACTTAAGAAAGGAAACAGAAACAAAGGGACTAAATACAGACCTGTGTCTCTGACATGTATTTGTGTGCAAAGTCATGGAGAAGATTTTTCAGGAGCAAGTGGTGGAACACCTGGAACGGAACAAGATTATAAATGAAAACCAGCATGGGTTCATGGAAGGCAAATCCTGTGTCATAAACCTTCTGGAGCTTTATGACAAGGTAACAGAAGTAAGACACGAGAGAGAGGGGTGGGTTGATTGCATTTTCCTGGACTGCAGGAATGCCTTTGACACAGTTCCTCACAAGAGATTAGTGCAAAAGCTAGAGGATCAGGCGCATATAGCAGGGAGGGCACTGCAATGGATCAGGGAATACCTGACAGGGAGGCAACAACGATTCATGGTACGTGAAGAGGTATCACAGTGGGCGCCTGTGACAAGCGGGGTCCCACAGGGGTTAGTTATAGGACCAGTGCTATTTTTGATATATGGGAACGACATGATGGAAGGAATAGACTCTGAAGTGTCCCTATTCGCAGATGATGTGAAGTTGAAGAGAAGAATTAAATCGGATGAGGATGAGGCAGGACTGCATAGAGACCTGGACAGGCTGAACATGTGGTCCAGAAACTGGCTTCTCGAATTCAACCCCCGCCAAAAAGCAAAGTCATGAAGATTGGGGAGGGGCAAAGAAGACCGCAGACAGGTATGGGCAGGGGACAAAGCACGACCTCACTCAGGGGAAAGATTTGGGTTGACCATAACACCGAGCAATAAACGGGGCACAATCAACCAAATAAACTATGCAGCATACGGGGCCCCCTGGAAAACCTGAGAATGGTTCCGATACCTTAATAAGGAATCGTTCAAGACACGTACCTGTGTATGTTAGGCCCATCTGGAGTATGCGCACCAGTCGGGAACCCACATTTGGTCAAGCACGTCAAAAAGTTAGAAAAAGTACAAAGGTTTGCAACAAGGCTAGTCCCAGAGCTGGGGGAAGTCTACGAGGAAAAGGTTGAGGGAAATCGGACTGCGACACTTGGGAGGACAGAAGGGTCAGGGGAGAACAATAACGACATAAAAGAACTGGGGGGAATAAAAAGGGTGGACAGAGAAGGATTTTCCCAGAGAGGGGACACAGCAAAAAGGGGTCACAAAAAGCTGAAGACTACGATCACAGGGACTTTAGGAAGTATTTTTTCAGTATAGAGTGTCAGGAAGTGGAATAGCCTAGCAAGTGAAGGTGGAGGCAGGAACCAACATGTTTAAAAAGAGGTTGACAAAAAATCAGGGAAACAGGAGGGAGAGGCCCGTTGCGATCGTGAAGAGGCGGGGCCCGGGCTGAGTCTCGACCCCGCAACCACAATTAGGGGAGTACACACACACACAACCGCACACACACACCACACAACACTCCCACACACACAAACAGCCACCAGAAAAAAATTCTCAAAAATGCCCTAAAAGAAAAAAAGGGGGGGGGGGACTGAGGAGTCAAAAAGTTACCCGGGGGGGTTGTACTGTGTGTGTGAGGAGCCGGGCCTCGGAGAGAGGGGGGGGGGGGGGGCCCCCCGCTGCTCCGACGTGTTTATAACCTGCGAAAATTTATGGGTTTCCCGGGGTCGACTCGGGCCACCCCCCCCAATTTTAAAGGTGGGTTTGTGAGGAAAAAAGGAGTTTGGTTAAAGGTGTGGATGGGGGTGGGGGGGGGGGGGGTTGGGAAAAGTTTTTTTGAATCCTTTCCCCTTCCCCCCCCCCCCCTTCCCCCCCCCCCCCCCCCCACACCCAACAAAACCCAAATCACACCACACCACACATTAAAGTTGAAGAAAAAAGATGAAACAGAGATGTTAGGAAGTATTTCTTCAGCCCCAGAGTAGTCAGAAATGGAATAGTTTGGGGGGCGTGAGGGGGGGCAGGATCCATACATGTTTAAGCAGAGGTATGATAAAAAACTCACTTCAGGGGGAGTGACCCAGTAGCGACCAGTGAAGAGGCGGGGGCCCGGAGCTTGGACCGACCCCCCGCAACCCCAAGAGGTGATACAACAGGGGAGTACAAAACAACCACACACACACCCACACACACACCACACAACACAACACACAACACACGCACCACACCAAAAAACAACATGCACACACCACACACACACACAACACATCACATACGGGATCGGTGGAAAATCGGGAGCCTCAGGGGGCCCCTGACACAGGGAGAGCCAAGTAATGGATGTGGTACGGAAAACCTCATCATCAACATCGGGGACACTCCGAGAGAGGAGGGGAAGGAGCCCAGCAAGAGGGGCCTTTTTTTTTACCCTGAGCAGTTGGGACTTTGGGGAAATCACATTAAGGGGCCCCCTTGGAGCTACGATCACGTGGCTCAAATTTTGATTACAAGCAACTGAAAGTGGAAGGGTAACAGAGTAGTTTGGGAAAACCCAAACTAAAAAAGGGGGGGGGGGGGCTACCGGTTTGAGGAACTTCGTGGGAGGTTCAGGGCCAATGAGGGGTACGAAAGTCAGTGAAGGAAATGAGGGAAATATGTAACAACAAAATGAAAGGGAGGCGAGGAAAGGTTTTTTCCCCAAGGGAAACAGAATTAAAGGAAGACCCAAAATGCCCCTTGGGTTTTCCCCAAGTGTAGGGGGGGGAAAAAACTAAGTGCATTAGAGAATGGGAAAAGGTATAGAAGGCAAAGGAACCAGGAAAATAAGGGACAGTCGAAGAGCCCCAAACGAGTATGCACGATAAAGGAGGGAGGCCCCCCCCACATATAAAAAGGCATAGCTCAAAAAATTCAAGTCTGATCCCAAACTACTGTAAGCCAATTAGGAGAAAAGGGAACAGCAAAGACCAGGTGATTTGGCTGAAAAAAGGTGGGGAACTCACCGAAACGATCAAGAGTTGTGAGGGCTCATAAAATTTAAAGGAAGGGCTCTGGGAAGACAGGAAAAAGGGGGGCACCCCAAAAGCAAACACCCAAAAAGTGCGGATGACATCACACAACAGGAGGGGAAGAAGCTCTTTTGGCCTGATACCCCAAAGGTAAAGGGACCGGAAAAAATCCCCCCATGGGTCACAGGGAGGGACGATATACTGTGTTTCCATTAACCACAAATTTTTTTAAAACGTCCTGGAAATGGGCAATACCTGAGGTATGGAAGACGGAAAATGTTTTCCCACTTTTAAAAAAAAAAAGACAGAAAAAAAGGGGCTAAACTCAGACCCGGACATGACGTGTTAGTATGCAAAATAATGGAAGTCACAGGAGGTGGTGGAGAACCGGGGGTAACAAAAAATGTTAAATACAACCAGCATGTTTTTTATGGGAAAGGGAATCCTATGTCACAAACCTTTTGAAGTTTTTATGATAAAAAAACAGAAAAATAAGGACGAAAGATGGGGGGGGTTTTTATTGCATTTTTGGAAAAAGAAGGCCTTCGACCAGTTCCTCCAAAAGTTAATCCAGAAACTAGAGGTCAGCATATAACAAAGGGCCTTCAAATGGATAGGAATACCTGACAGGGAGGCAACAAGAGCTGGTACAGATGATACACAGTGGGCACCTGATGAGCGGGGTCCCACGGGGGTGGGTTTTTGACCAGTGCTTTTTTTTTGGTATAGTGATTGAATGAGGGAAGGGATAGTATGTGAATTTTAATAAGGAAATTAAATCGATGGACCTGGACAGGGGGGACACGTGGTCCAGCAACGGGCTTCTCGAATTCAACCCTGCCAAATGCAAAGTCATGAAGTTTGGAAAAGGGCAAAAAAGACCGCAAACAGATATACGCTAGGAGGCCCAAAGACTGCAAACCTCGTCAGAAGAAAAACTTGGATGAGTATAAAAACCCAAAACGGGCTCCGGGGAACACACATCAACCAGACAACCCTGAGCTATGGGCGCCTGGGGAAAAATAGATTTGCATTCCGATCCTAAGTAAGGAAACTTCAAGACACTGTACACCGGGACTCGGGCCCTACTGGGAAAGCGCACCAGTTTGGAACCCGCACCGGGGCAAACACGTTAAGAAAAATTAGGAAAGTGCAAAGGGTTTGCGACAAGGGTTTGTTCGAGGCTATAATTACGTGTACAAAATACTGAAGTAAATTTACAGAGTGGACAGGGGTAATCTGTTTTAGAAGCCAGTCTCAGGTACACAAGATCACAGCTGGAAGTCAAGAGCATAAATGAGTTATATGGATGTTAGGTAATACTTCTTTAGCCTTAGAATGGCCAACAAATGGAACGACTCAGTGGTAGCGGCGGAAACCATACACAGCTTTAAGAAAATGTATGATATAAGAGAGCCTGGATCAAGAGCTGAAACTCGATCCAGGGCAGATACAATTAGCTAGGTACAACTAGGTAACTACACAATACTAACAACAACAATACGGATCAAATGCTACAAGCACAAGAAGGTGGTTACAAACACCTTCACTCTTCCTTCCACTCCTTTATTCATAGTGTTGTCAAGTACATACCTGTATGTTTAAAAAAAATTTGAGCAAATACCTAATAATTCATCTATGTTGAGGTGAGTAGGAGGAAAAAGGTACAGAGGAAGGTAGAGTAAGCACAACTCCCTCTCTGAGAGGAGACTTGCTTGCATCTTGCACTGTTTACCAGCTGAGACAGCAACGTGCAACATTCTGCGTAATAAAATAATCCTAGGATGATGTTTTCATTTTGTAGCCTAAGCTGCCGACGTGTGATGTAGGAGGGGAGGGGAAGGGGGGAGGAGGGAGAAGAGGGGAAAACGGAAGGGATGGGAAGGGAAGGAGGAGGAATAGTTGGGGTAGGAATGTGGATCGAGGGTGGAGGAGGAGACGGAGGTAGGATGGTGGAGGGGAATGGGATGAAATGGGTGTTAGGGTGATGGAGAAACACAACACACACACACACACACACACGCACACACCCACACACACCACGCCCCACACAAAACACACACACACACACACACACACACACACACACACACACACACACACACACACACACACACAAACACAAAGAAATATTTACAGAGGATACAGGAAGAACTCCTGGAAGTCAGAATAGGGGAGGGGTACACCAACAAGGGGATATACCAATAAGTGCTGGATGACACGCACAACCGAGGAGGAGGTGAAGAAGCTGCTAGGTTAACTTGATACCTCAAAGGCAGTGGGGCCAGACAATATCTCTCCGTGGGTCCTTAGAGAGGGAGCAGAGATGTTGTGTGTGCCACTAACAAAAATCTTCAACACATCTATTGAAAGTGGGTAACTACCTGAGGTATGGAAGACGGCAAATACAGTCCCAATTTTCAAGAAAGGAGATAGACAAGAGGTATTAAACTACAGACAAGTGTCACTGACGTGTATAGTAAGCAAAGTCGTGGAGAAAATTATCAGGAGAAGAGTGGTGAAGTACCTAGAAAGGAAAAAAACTCATAAATGACAACCAGCACGGCTTCAAGGAAGGGAAATCCTATGTCACAAACCTACTGGAGTTCTATGACAAGGTATCGAAAGTAAGACATGAGAGAGAGGGGTGGTTATATTGCATTTTCTTGGACTGCAAGCTGGCCTTCGGCACAGTTCCTCACAAGAGATTAATGCAAAAGCTTAGAGGATCAGGCATGCATAACAGGAAGGGCACTGCAGTGGATCAGAGAATACCTGACAGGGAGGCAACAACAAGTGATGATACTTGACGAGGTGTTAGGGTGGGCGCCTGTGACGAGAGGGGTACCACAGGGGTCAGTCCTAGGACCAGTGCTGTTTTTGTTATATGTGAATGGCTTGAAGGAAGGGATAGGTTCAGAAGTATCCCTGTTTGCAGATGACGTGAAGTTGATGAGGAGAATTAAATCGCATGAGGATCAGGCAGGACTACAAAGGGACCTGGGCAAGATGCAAAATTGGTTCAGCAACTTATCCCCGCCAAATGCAAAGTCATTATTACGAACACAGATAATAAGGGCCTGTTGACCTGGTCGTTATGGGTTGGAGCAAAACAAACTCAGCAGAATATTTAACTTATATTTTCTTTCATCAAAGATTTATATACAGATAGATTTGACAAGGTTAGGTTAAGGATCCCTAGCTTTATTGACAAGTTATTTACAGGTTAAGGATCCCTAGCTTTATTGACAAGTTATTTACAGGTTAAGGATCCCTAGCTTTATTGACAAGCTATTTACAGGTTAAGGATCCCTAGCTTTATTGACATGCTCATATTTACGGCTTTAGATACCTAGGCTTTATTGACCCACAAACCTATTTACAGGTTAAGGATCCCTAGCTTTATTGACAAGCTATTTTTACAGGTAAGGATCCCTAGCTTTATTGACAAGCTATTTACAGGTTAAGGATCCCTAGCTTTATTGACAAGCTAAGAGCTGTTACCTACTTCAGTTCATTTAAAAGCATTTTTATTGTTATGGAACACTCTCACTCGCCCTCTCTCTTCAACACTTCCTCCACCACTTGTGTCTCCTTACAAGACGCAAGATCAGTGACAGAGTCTTCTCAAGAGTGTGCTGGTGCCTGCAGCGTTAACCACATCAAAGTGGTTGGCCCCTGCACCCTTGTGTGTGTGTGTGTGTGTGTGTGTGTGTGTGTGGTGTGTGTGTGTGTGTGTGTGTGTGTGTGTGTGTGTGTGTGTGTGTGTGTGCGGCAACACAATCACAGACTGGCGATCTTAACAATGCAAGACAAGCCCCGGGGATGTAAATATTCATCCAGCCTAAAGAGAACAAGTCACCTGAAGAGTGTCAACACGGGCTTGGCATCCCTAGTTTTGAAGGTTCTCATTATCCATCCTGTTATTTTTCTAGTAGATGCGATTGATACTATGTTGTGGTCTTTGAAGATGAGATCCTATGACATTATCACTCCCAGGTCATTTACATTAGTTTTTCGCTCTATTGTGTTTACCTGGAGTTACCTGGAGAGAGTTCCGGGGTTCAACGCCCCCGCGGCCCGGTCTGTTGGAATTTGTTGTATACTCCGATATAGTTTTGATTTCCTCACGTTTTCCATATCGGAGTAATTGAAATTTCTCTTCATTTAAAGATCTGGTTGATGTCCGCCGGGAGTCTTCCAGTGTCTTCAGTAGAATACACTGTCATGCAAATTCGGGTGTCATCTGCAAAGGAAGACTCGGTGCTGTGGCTTGCATCCCTCTCTATGATAGATATGAGGATGAGGACCAGGATGGGGGCTAGTACTGTGCCTTGTGCAAACAGGTAGGTAGTATGTTGGCAGACAGCAACCACCCAGGAAAGTACTACCGTCCTGCCAAGTGAGTGTGAAACGGAAACCTGTAATGCTTTACATAATGGTAGGATTGCTGGTGTCTTTATTCTATCTTATAAACATGCAAGGTTTCAGGTACGTCTTGCTACGTCTACTTACACTTAGGTCACACTGTACATGCATGTACAAGCATAGATATAATACACCCCTCTGGTTTTTCTTCTATTTTCTTACTAATTCTTGTTCTTGTTTATTTCTGCTTATCTCCATAGGGAAGTGGAACAGAATTCTTCCTATGTAAGCTATGCGTGTCGTAAGAGGTGACTGAACTGCCGGGAGCAAGGGGCCGGTGACCGCTTTCTCCTGTATAAATAATTAATAATAAAATAATAAAAAGAGAGACATGTTTTTCTTTTTTGGGCAACCCTACCTCAGTAGGATGCGGCCGGTTGCGTGAAATCAGCAGGATTTTGAAAACCCAGATACCAGTTCTCCATGATGTAGTTCCTTACAGACTTAACGCCTTAAATAAATGTTACAGCTGTAAGCTATGAGCATTCAAGCATGGTAGTTTTTCATTCTTGTGTGTGTGCTGTGTGTCGCATATATTATATATGTTCTATTATATATATATATAAGATATTATTATATATATATATATATATATGTATAGATATATATATATATATTATATTTATATATACATATTTATATATTATATATATATAAATATTTATATATATATATACTATATATATATATATATATATATACTATATTTAACTATATATTTATATATATATTCCACAAGTCGGCCGTCTCCCACCCGAGGCTGGGTGACCAAAAAAGAAAGAAAAAATCCCCAAAAGAAAAATACTTTCATCATCATTCAACACTTTCACCACACTCAACCATTACACGGCGTTTGCAGGAGGGTGCTCGGAACTACAACAGTTAGAAAGCATGTAAGGTATAAAATACACAAAACATATTCCCTCCAAACTGCCAATAAACCCAAAACCCCTCTTTAGAGTGCTGGAATTGTACTTTCCCATTCAGGACTCAAGTCCGACTATATGAAATATAAACCGGTTCTCCATGAATCCCTTTACTAAATAATTACCCTGCACACACCTCCAACAGATGTCAGGTCCCAGTATCATTAGTCTTCCATTCAATTCCTATCTAACACGCTCATGCACGCTTGCTGGAAGTCCAAGCCCCTTGCCCACAAAACCTCCTTTACCCTCCTTTCGAGGACGGCCCCTACCCCTCCTTCCTTCCCCTATAGATTTATATGCTTTCCATGTCATTCTACTTTTATCCATTCTCTCTAAATGACCAAACCACCTCAACAACCCTCCTTCTGCCCTCTGACTAATGCTTTTATTAACTCCACACCTTCTCCTAATTTCCACACTCCGAATTTTCTGCATAACATTTACACCACACATTGCCCTTAGACAGGACATCTCCACTGCCTCCAACCGTCTCCTCGCTGCTGCATTTACCACCCAAGCTTCACATCCATATAAGAGTGTTGGTACTACTATACTTCATACATTCCCTTCTTGCCTCCATAGATAACGTTTTTTGACTCCACATATACCTCAAGCCACCACTCACCTTTTTTCCCTCATCAATTCTATGATTAACCTCATCCTTCATAAACCCATCCGCCGACACATCAACTCCCAAGAATATGAAAACATTCACTTCTTCCATACTCCTCCTCCCCAATTTGATATCCAATTTTTCTTTATCTAAATCATTTGATACCCTCATCACCTTACTCTTTTCTATGTTCACTTTCAACTTTCTACCTTTACACACATTCTCAAACTCATCCACTAACCTTTGCAATTTTCTTTAGAATCTCCAATAAGCACAGTATCATCAGCAAAAAGTAACTCTGTCAGTTCCCATTTTGAATTTGATTCCCCATAATTTAATCCCACCCCTCTCCCGAACACCCTAGCATTTACTTCTTTTACAACCCCATCTATAAATATATTAAACAGCCATGGTGACATTACACATCCCTGTCTAAGACCTACTTTTACCGGGAAGTATTCTCCCTCTCTTCTACACACCCTAACCTGAGCCTCACTATCCTCATAAAAGCTCTTTACAGCATTAGTAACTTACCACCTATTCCATATACTTGCAACATCTGCCACATTGCTCCTCTATCCACTCTATCATATGCCTTTTCTAAATCAATAAATGCAATAAAAACTTCCCTACCTTTATCTAAATACTGTTCACATATATGCTTCAATGTAAACACTTGATCTACACATCCCCTACCCACTCTGAAGCCTCCCTGCTCATCCGCAATCCTACATTCTGTCTTACCTCTAATTCTTTCAATTATAACCCTACCGTATACTTTTCCTGGTATACTCAGTAAACTTATTCCTCTACAATTTTTACAATCTCTTTTGTCCCCCTTCCCTTTATATAAAGGGACTATACATGCTCTCCGCCAATCCCTAGGTACCTTCCTCTCTTTCATACATTTATTAAACAAAAGTACCAACCACTCCAACACTATATCCTCCCCTGCTTTTAACATTTCTGTCATGATCCCATCAGTTCCAGCTGCTTTACCCCCTTTCATTCTACGTAATGCCTCACGTACCTCCACCACACTTACATTCTGCTCTTCTTCACTCCTAAAAGATGGTATACCTCCCTGTCCAGTGCATGAAATTACCGCCTCCCTTTCTTCCTCAACATTTAAAAGTTCCTCAAAATATTCTCGCCATCTACCTAATACCCTCCCTCTCCCCATCTACTAACTCCCCTACTCTGTTTTTAACTGACAAATCCATACTTTCCCTAGGCTTTCTTAACTTGTTTAACTCACTCCAAATTTTTTTCTTATTTTCATTAAAATTTCTTGACAGTGCCTCTCCCACTCTTTCATCTGCTCTCCTTTTTCACTCTCTCACCACTCTCTTCACCTTTCTTTTACTCTCCATATACTCTGCTCTTCTTATAACACTTCTGCTTTGTAAAAACCTCTCGTAAGCTACCTTTTTCTCTTTTATCAAACCCTTTACTTCATCATTCCACCATTCACTCCTCTTTCCTCCTGCCCCCACCCTCCTATAACCACAAACTTCTGCCCCACATTCTAATACTGCATTTTTTAAAACTATTCCAACCCTTTTCCCCCCCCCACTCCATTTTTGCCTAGCCCCCCTTTTCTGCCAATAGTCGTTTAATCTCGCCCAACTTCTCCTCCCTTTTATTTATACACTTTCACCCCTTTTTACTTGTTTTTGCCCCCCTTCCTTTTTTCCCACTCCCTTTTTTACTCTAACTGAGCACAACTAAATAATATCCGATATATCTTTGCCCCTCTATAAACATGTACACCTGGACCCCACCCAAAACCCTTTTTAATCCACCAATAATAATCTAACAAACTACTTTCTTACTGCTAGTCATACCTTTTATATTTTTTTTCCTCTTTTTCATAAAAATTAATTATTATACCAAAATTTTTTTCTACCAAGCTCAATTAAAGGCTCCCCTTTACATTTACCCCCCCGGCACCCCAAATTTACCTACTACTCCCTCCCTAACATTTTTACCCCCTTTAGATTGAAATCCCCAACCACCTTACCTCACACTTGATTCAAAACTCCCACGCATTCGCTCAACATTTCCCAGAAACTCCTCTCTCTCCCCCACTTCTCTCTTCTCCAGGGGCATACCCCTTTCTATAACCCCTTTTCACATCCCAAACTTATTTTTCCCCAAAATCCTTAATTTAAACATTTTAGTCCCTCTTTTCCTGCCTAGCTTTTTCCTTTAACATTATTGCTACTCCTTCTTTAGCCTAACCCTAAATTTGAAACCCCGACCTAATCCCATTTATTCCTCTCCTTGAAACCCCCTCCCACCCCCTTTAGCTTTGTTTCACTTAAAGCCAGGGAAAACCAGTTTTTCTCATTCATAACATCCACAATCTCCTTTTTTATCATTTGCACAAAATCCACGCACATTCAGACTTCCCACTTTGACAATTTTCTTCTTCTTATTCTTTTTAGTAAACTTTACAGGAAAAGGGGTTACTAGCCCATTGTTCCCGGCATTTTAGTTGGCTTTTACAACACGCATGGCTTACGGAGGAAAGATTCTTATTCCACTTCCCCATGGATATAAAAGGAAAAGTAATAAGACCAAGAACTATTAAGATAAAATCAAAGAAAACTCAGATGAGTGTGTATAAATAAACGTGTACATGTATGTGTAGTGTGACCTAAGTGTAAGTAGAAGTAGCAAGACGTACCTGTAATCTTGCATATTTATGAGACAGACAAAAGACACCAGCAATCCTACCATCATGTAAAACAATTACAGGCTTTCGTTTTAACACTCACTTGGTTAGGACGGTAGTACCTCCCTGGGTGGTTGCTGTCTACCAACCTACTACCAATATTATATATAATATATTTATATATATACATACATACTTTTTAATATATATATATATATTATATATATATATATATATATATATATATATATATATATATATATATATTATATATATATATATATATATATACATACATTGTCTCTACGTCCACAGCAGGACTCGAACCTGCTAATTCTGTATCAGGGTCCACAGTACTTTACCACGATACTAGACCTGCAATAAGTATGGGCGCTTAGCCGAAGGTAAGCGATGTTACCCCATACCCCCGAGCACCATACACCTGGGCACCATATCCCCGGGCACTAAGCTCGTTTTGAAAGTTATTTCATCGAATCCTGCCACATGCAGTGGACAACGAAAGAGATTTGAAATGCTTAACAATTCGCAAACATTCGAAATTATTTACAAACATTGTCTCTACGTCCACAGGAGGGCTAAGCGCTCATACTTATCGCGGATCTAGTCTCGAGGTAAAGTACTGTGGACTCTGATACAGCGTTAGCAGGTTCGAGTCCTTCTGTGGACGTACCTGGAGGTTACCTGGAGGTTATTCCGGGGATCAACGCCCCCGCGGCCCGGTCCATGACCAGGCCTCCCGATGGATCAGGGCCTGATCAACTAGGCTGTTACTGCTGGCCGCACGCAGTCCAACGTACGAGCCACATCCCGGCTGATCCGGCACTGACTTTAGGTATCTGTCCAGCTCTCTCTTGAAGGCAGCCAGGGGTTTATTGGCAATTCCCCTAATGCTTGATGGGAGGCTGTTAAACAGTTTTGGGCCCCGGACACAAATGGTGTTTTCCCTTAGTGTACCAATGGCGCCCCTACTTTTTATTGGGGGCATTTTGCATCGCCTGCCCAGTCTTTTACTTTCGTAGGGAGTGATTTCTGTGTGCAGATTTGGGACCATTCCTTCCAAGATTTTCCAAGTGTAGATTATGATATATCTCTCCCTCCTGCGTTCCAACGAGTACAAGTCAAGTGCTTCCAAGCTTTCCCAGTAGTTAAGGTGCTTGACAGAACTTATACGTGCAGTAAAGGATCTCTGTACACTCTCTAGATCTGCGATTTCACCTGCTTTGAATGGAGATGTTAATGTACAGCAGTATTCCAGCCTAGAGAGAACAAGTGATTTGAAAAGGATCATCATGGGCTTGGCATCTCTCGTTTTGAAAGTTCTCATTATCCATCCTATCATTTTCTTAGCACGTGCGATCGTGGCACTGTTGTGATCCTTGAAAGTGAGATCCTCAGACATTACTACTCCCAGGTCCCTTACATTATTTTTCCGCTCTATTGTATGGCCGGAGTCAGTAGTATACTCTGTTCTAGTTATTATCTCCTCCAGTTTTCCATAACGGAGTAGTTGGAATTTGTCCATTGAGACAATGTTTGTAAATAATTTCGCGTGTTTGCGAATTGTTAAGCAATATATATATATATATATAATATATATATATATATATATATATATATATATATATATATATAATATATATATATATATATATATATATATATATATATATTTTTATCACACTGGCCCATTCCCACCAAGGACAGGGTGGCCCGAAAAGAAAAACTTTACAAGGACATCATTCACTCCATCACTGTCTTGCCAGAAGGGTGCTTTAAACTACAGTTTTTAAAACTGTAACATTAACACCCCTCCTCAAGTGCAGGCACTGTACTTCCCATCTCCAGGACTCAAGTCCGCCAGGGTTTCCCTGAATCCCTTCATAATGTAACTTTGCTCACACTCTCCAACCACGTCCAAGTATAAAAACCATTTTTCTCCCCTTCACTCCTATCAAACACGCTCACGCATGCCTGCTGGAAGTCCAAGCCCCTCGCACACAAAACCTCCTTTACCCCCCCCCTCCAACCCTTCCTAGGCCGACCCCCACCCCGCCTTCCTTCCACTACAGACTGATACACTCTTTAAGTCATTCTGTTTCGCTCCATTCTCTCTACATGTCCGAACCACCTCAAACAACCCTTCCTCAGCCCTCTGACAACAGTTTTGGTAATCCCGCACCTCCTCCTAACTTCCAAACTACGAATTCTCTGCATTATATTTCACACCACACATTGCCCTCAGACATGACATCTCCACTGCTCCACCTTCTCCTCGCTGCAACATTCATCAACCCACGCTTCACACCCATATAAGAGCGTTGGTAAAACTATACTCTCATACATTCCCTCTTTGCCTCCAAGGACAAAGTTCTTTGTCTCCACAGACTCCTAATCCCACCACCACTCTTTTTCCCTCATAAATTTTCTATGATTCACCTCATCTTTCATAGACCCACCCGCTGACAACTCCACTCCCAAATATCTGAATACGTTCACCTCCTCCATACTCTCTCCCTCCAATCTATATTCAATCTTCATCACCTAATCTTTTGTTATCCTCATAACCTTACTCTTTCCTGTATTCACCTTTAATTTTCTTCTTTTGCACACCCTACCAAATTCTCCACCAATCTCTGCAGCTTCTCTTCAGAAACTCCCAAAGCACAGTGTCATCAGCAAAGAGCAGCTGTGACAACTCCCACTTTGTGTGTGATTCTTTATCTTTTAAACTCCACGCCTCTTGCCAAGATCCTCGCATTTACTTCTCTTACAACCCATCTATAAATATTTTTAAACAACCACGGGGACATCACACATCCTTGTCTAAGGCCTACTTTTACTGGGAAAAAAATTTCCCTCTTTCCTACATACTCTAACTTGAGCCTC
>NC_069404.1:68822710-68847126 GCF_026875155.1 Cherax quadricarinatus
AAGGCGTTCTCAAGTATTAAAGAAAAACCTAGAAGGACGAGAAAGATAAGAATTTAGGCAACCATTTCAGGAGGTTAATAAATATGACTGGTTAAAGGGGGTGGGGGAGGGCTTCAAGTCTATCGACTACACGAAGGTCATTAAGGGTGCACCTAACCTGCTAACCACTCAAGAATAATTTAACTCCTCATATATATATAAAATTAGACAGCAACCGCCCAGGGAGGTACTACCGTCCTGCCAAGTGAGTGTAAAACGAAAGCCTATAATTGTTTTACATGATGGTAGGATTGCTGGTGTCCTTTTTTCTGTCTCATAAACATGCAAGATTTCAGGTACGTCTTGCTGCTTCTACTTATACTTATGTCATACTACACATGCATGTACAAGCATACAAGCATATATATACATACCCCTCTGGGTTTTCTTCTATTTCCTTTCTAGTTCTTGTTATTTATGTATTTCCTCTTATCTCCATGGGGAAGTGGATCAGAATTCTTCCTCGGTAAGCCATGCGACTTGTAAGAGGCGACTAAAATGCCGGGAGCAAGGGGCTAGTAACACCTTCTCTTTAAATTACTAAATTTGAAAAGAGAAACTTCTGTTTTTCTTTTTGGGCCACCCTGCCTTCGTGGGAGAGGGCCGGTTTCTTGAAAGAAAGATATATATATATATATATATATATTATATATATTATATATATATATATATATATAATATATATATATATATATATATATATATATATATATATTATATCTATTCTATATATGAAGGAGGGGTGTTAATGTTGCAGTTTAAAAACTGTAGTGTAAAGCACCCTTCTGGCAAGACAGTGATGGAGAGAATGATGGTGAAAGTTTTTCTTTTTCGGGCCACCCTGCCTTGGTGGGAATCGCCAGTGTGAAATACATAATATATATATATATATATATTATATATATATATATATATATATATATATATATATATATATATATATATATATATATATATATATATATATAAATTATAAAATTTCATGCACTGGCCAGGGAGGTATACCATCTTTTAGGAGTGAAGAAGAGCAGGATGTGAGTGTGGGGGAGGTACGTGAGGCATTACGTAGAATGAAAGGGGGTAAAGCAGCTGGAACTGACGGGATCATGGCACAAATGTTAAACGCAGGGGGGGGGATATAGTGTTGGAGTGGTTGGTATTTTTGTTTAATAAATGTATGAAAGAGGGGAAGGTACCTAGGGATTGGAGGAGCGCATGTATAGTCCCTTTATATAAAGGGAAGGGGGACAAAAGAGATTGTAAAAATTATAGAGGAATAAGTTTACTGAGTATACAAGGAAAAGTATACGGTAGGGTTATAATTGAAAGAATTAAAGGTAAGACAGAATGTAGAATTGCGGTGCGGATGAACAGGGAGGCTTCAGAGTGGGTAGGAGATGTGTAGATCAAGTGTTTACATTGAAGCATATATATGAGCAGTATTTAGATAAAGGTAGGGAAGTTTTTATTCCATTTATGGATTTAGAAAAGACATATGATAGAGTGGATAGGGAAGCAATGTGACAGATGTTGCAAGTATATGGAATAGGTGGTAAGTTACTAAATGCTGTAAAGAGTTTTTATGAGGATAGTGAGGCTCAGGTTAGGGTATGTAGAAGAGAGGGAGACTATTTCCCGGTAAAAGTAGGTCTTAGACAGGGATGTGTAATGTCACCATGGTTGTTTAATATATTTATAGATGGGGTTGTAAAAGAAGTAAATGCTAGGGTGTTGGGGAGAGCGTTGGGATTAAATTATGAGGAATTAAATACAAAATGGGAAGTGACACAGTTACTTTTTGCTGATGATACTGTGCTTATGGGAGATTCTAAAGAAAAATTGCAAAAGTTAGTGGACGAATTTGGGAGTGTGTGTAAAGGTAGAAAGTTGAAAGTGAACATAGAAAAGAGTAAGGTGATGAGGGTATCAAATGATTTAGATAAAGAAAAATTGGATATCAAATTGGGGAGGAGGAGTATGGAAGAAGTGAATGTTTTCAGATATTTGGGAGTTGACGTGTCAGCGGATGGATTTATGAAGGATGAGGTTAATCATATAATTGATGAAGGAAAAAAGGTGAGTGATGCGTTGAGGTATATGTGGAGGCAAAAAAAAGTTATCTATGGAGGCAAAGAAAGGAATGTATGAAAGTATAGTAGAATCAACACTCTTATATGGGTTTGAAACTTGGGTTGTAAATGTTGCAGCGAGGAGGAGGTTGGAGGTATTGGAGATGTCCTGTCTAAGGGCAATGTGTGCTGTAAATATTATGCAGAAAATTCGGAGTGTGGAAATTAAGAGGTGTGGAGTTTATTAAAAATATTAGTCAGAGGGCTGCAGAGGGGTTGTTGAGGTGGTTTGGTCATTTAGAGAGAATGGATCAAAGTAGAATGACATGCAGAGCGTATAAATCTGTAGGGGAAGGAAGGCGGGGTAGGGGTCGTTCTCGAAAAGGTTGGAGGGAGGGGGTAAAGGAGGTGTTGTGGGCGAGGGGCTTGGACTCCCAGAAAGCGTGCGTGAGCGTGTTAGATAGGAGTGAATGGAGACAACTGGTATTTGGGACCTGACGAGCTATTGGAGTGTGAGCAGGGTAATATTTAGTGAAGGGATTCAGGGAAACCGGTTATTTTATATAACCGGACTTGAGTCCTGGAAATGGGGAGCACAATGCCTGCACTTTAGAGGAGGGATTTGGGATATTGGCAGTTTGGAGGGATATATTGTATATTTTTATACGTATACACTTCTAAACTCTTGTATTCTGGGCACCTCTGCAAAAACAGTGATTAAGTGTGAGTGAGGTGAAAGTGTTGAATAATGATGAAAGTATTTTCTTTTTGGGGATTTTTTTCTTTTTGGGTCACCCTGCCTCGGTGGAAGACGGCCGACTTGTTGAATATTATATATATATATTATATATATATATATTATATATATATATATATATATATATATATATATATATATATATATATATATGCAATAAGATCACAGTAAACAGGTGATTTTAAAATATGCAAAACAACCACTGTGAAAGAGTAGTGAAATTCCAAGCGCTTTTGTGACTAGTCACGAAAGCGCTTGGAATTTCACTACTCTTTCACAGTGCTTGTTATATATATATATATATATATATATATATATATATATATATATATATATATATATATATATATATATATATATATATATACAAGGAATTCGCAAGAGCAGGCGAAATATACACAAACACTGATCTCTGGCTGAAGGAGACTCGAACCTACGAACCTTGGAACAAGGTACACAGTGCTATACCAATCTACCCACACTGGACAATACCTTGGCGTGCAGCCTGCGCTACACGTTGATCCAAGGCAGCCAGCTTTCAGAGAGAAGGCTTACAGCTTTTCATCTGATACCTTGCATGCATCAGCCTTACTAGAGATTTTAACAATGCAAGGAATTCGCAAGAGCAGGCGAAATATACACAAACATATATATATTTCGCCTGCTCTTGCGAATTCCTTGCATTGTTAAAATCTCTAGTAAGGCTGATGCATGCAGGGGATGAGATGAAAAGCTGTAAGCCTTATCCCTGAAAGCTGGCTGCCTTGGATTAAACGTCTAGGGCAAGCTGGACGCCAAGGTATTGGTCCAGTGTGGTGAGAACCTAACTAAAAAAATATATTTCACTGTGTTTGTTTAGTATTAAATTATTGTAAACAAATCTAAAATATATTTAGTTGGGTTAGGCTAAAATAAATTATTCTTGTTATAATAAGGTTAGGTAAGTTTTCTAAGATTCTTTTGGAGCAAAATTAAAACTTTTTACATTAACATTAATGGAAAAGATGTATCTTTAAACGTATAAGAGAAAATTTCAGAAAGGACTTAATTTTAAATAAGTTCTTGCTAATTAACCAGTTTTACATATTTGGCACGACATATATATTTTATATATATATTATATATATTATATATATATATATATATATATATATATATATATATATATATATATATTTATATATATATATATATAATATATATAATATATATATATATATATATATATATGTGTGTGTGTGTGTGTGTGTGTGTGTGTGTGTGTAACATTTATATTTTCTATATATATTTTTTTTATTATTATTATTATCACACTGGCTGATTCCCACCAAGGCAGGGTGGCCCGAAAAAGAAAAACTTTCACCATCATTCACTCCATCACTGTCTTGCCAGAAGGGTGCTTTACACTACAGTTTTTAAACTGCAACATTAACACTCCTCCTTCAGAGTGCAGGCACTGTACTTCCCATCTCCAGGACTCAAGTCCGGTCTGCCGGTTTCCCTGAACCCCTTCATAAATGTTACTTTGCTCACACTCCAACAGCACGTCAAGTATTAAAAACCATTTGTCTCCATTCACTCCTATCAAACACGCTCACGCATGCCTGCTGGAAGTCCAAGCCCCTCGCACACAAAACCTCCTTTACCCCCTCCCTCCAACCATTCCTAGGCCGACCCCTACCCCGCCTTCCTTCCACTGCAGACTGATACACTCTTGAAGTCATTCTGTTTCGCTCCATTCTCTCTACATGCCCGAACCACCTCAACAACCCTTCCTCAGCCCTCTGGACAACAGTTTTGGTAATCCCGCACCTCCTCCTAACTTCCAAACTACGAATTCTCTGCATTATATTCACACCACACATTGCCCTCAGACATGATATCTCCACTGCCTCCAGCCTTCTCCTCGCTGCAACATTCATCACCCATGCTTCACACCCATATAAGAGTGTTGGTAAAACTATACTCTCATACATTCCCCTCTTTGCCTCCAAGGACAAAGTTCTTTGTCTCCACAGACTCCTAAGTGCACCACTCACCCTTTTCCCCTCATCAATTCTATGATTCACCTCATCTTTCATAGACCCATCCGCTGACACGCCCACTCCCAAATATCTGAATACATTCACCTCCTCCATACTCTCTCCCTCCAATCTGATATCCAATCTTTCATCACCTAATATTTTTGTTATCCTCATAATTTTACTCTTTCCTGTATTCACTTTTAATTTTCTTCTTTTGCACACCCTACCAAATTCATCCACCAATCTCTGCAACTTCTCTTCAGAATCTCCCAAGAGCACAGTGTCATCAGCAAAGAGCAACTGTGACAACTCCCACTTTATGTGTGATTCTTTATCTTTTAACTCCACGCCTCTTTTACTTCTCTTACAACCCCATCTATAAATATATTAAACAACCACGGTGATATCACACATCCTTGTCTAAGGCCTACTTTTACTGGGAAATAATTTCCCTCTTTCCTATGTACTCTAACTTGAGCCTCACTATCCTCGTAAAAACTCTTCACTGCTTTCAGTAACCTACCTCCTACACCATACACCTGCAACATCTGCCACATTGCCCCCCTATCCACCCTGTCATACGCCTTTTCCAAATCCATAAATGCCACAAAGACTCTTTAGCCTTATCTAAATACTGTTCACTTATATGTTTCACTGTAAACACCTGGTCCACACACCCCCTACCTTTCCTAAAGCCTCCTTGTTCATCTGCTATCCTATTCTCCGTCTTACTTTTAATTCTTTCAATAATAACTCTACCATACACTTTACCAGGTATACTCAACAGACTTATCCCCCTATATTTTTTGCACTCTCTTTTGTCCCCTTTGCCTTTATACAAAGGAACTATGCATGCTCTCTGCCAATCCCTAGGTACCTTACCCTCTTCCATACATTTATTAAATAATTGCACCAACCACTCCAAAAACTATATCCCCACCTGCTTTTAACATTTCTTTCTTTATCCCATCAATCCCTGCTGCCTTACCTCCTTTCATTTTACCTACTGCCTCACGAACTTCCCCCACACTCACAACTGGCTCTTCCTCACTCCTACAAGATGTTATTCCTCCTTGCCCTATACACGAAATCACAGCTTCCCTATCTTCATCAACATTTAACAATTCCTCAAAATATTCCCTCCATCTTCCCAATACCTCTAACTCTCCATTTAATAACTCTCCTATCCTATTTTTAACTGAAAAATCCATTTGTTCTCTAGGCTTCCTTAACTTGTTAATCTCACTCCAAAATTTTTTCTTATTTTCAACAAAATTTGTTGATAACATCTCACCCACTCTCTCATTTGCTCTCTTTTTACATTGCTTCACCACTCTCTTAACCTCTCTCTTTTTCTCCATATACTCTTCCCTCCTTGCATCACTTCTACTTTGTAAAAACTTCTCATATGCTAACTTTTTCTCCCTTACTACTCTCTTTACATCATCATTCCACCAATCGCTCCTCTTCCCTCCCGCACCCACTTTCCTGTAACCACAAACTTCTGCTGAACACTCTAACACTACATTTTTAAACCTACCCCATACCTCTTCGACCCCATTGCCTATGCTCTCATTAGCCCATCTATCCTCCAATAGCTGTTTATATCTTACCCTAACTGCTTCCTTTTTTAGTTTATAAACCTTCACCTCTCTCTTCCCCGATGCTTCTATTCTCCTTGTATCCCATCTACCTTTTACTCTCAGTGTAGCTACAACTAAAAAGTGATCTGATATATCTGTGGCCCCTCTATAAACATGTACATCCTGAAGTCTACTCAACAGTCTTTTATCTACCAATACATAATCCAACAAACTACTGTCATTTCGCCCTACATCATATCTTGTATACTTATTTATCCTCTTTTCTTAAAATATGTATTACCTATAACTAAACCCCTTTCTATACAAAGTTCAATCAAAGGGCTCCCATTATCATTTACACCTGGCACCCCAAACTTACCTACCACACCCTCTCTAAAAGTTTCTCCTACTTTAGCATTCAGGTCCCCTACCACAATTACTCTCTCACTTGGTTCAAAGGCTCCTATACATTCACTTAACATCTCCCAAAATCTCTCTCTCTCCTCTGCATTCCTCTCTTTTCCAGGTGCATACACGCTTATTATGACCCACTTCTCGCATCCATATATATATATATATATATATATATATATATATATATATATATATATATATATATATATATATATATATATATATATATATATATACATGTATATGATGTCTCGCCGAATAACAAGAACTTAATAAAAATTAAGTCCTATCTAAAAAATTCTCTTAAACGTTTAAAGATTTTTTTTTCATTTATATTAGTGTAAAAATTAATTTTGCACCTATAGAACCTTAAATAACTTACCTAACTTTATTATAACAAGCGCAACTTAATTTAGTCTAATCCAACTAAATATATTTTAGATAAGTTTACACTAATTTAATAATAAACAAATACAATGAAATATACTTTTAGCGTTAGGCTCAGAAATTTTTGCATACTGAAATTTTCGCTAGCCTTGTTCGGCAACAGGGCAAGCGAAAAACTTGGTTCATATGCCTTCTCTGCTTAAGAATTTTAATATCAAAGTTGAATTTAAAAATCTTGATACAGTTAAAAAACTTCTGATAAAAAATTCCCCCCAAAATGTTGATGGATGTGTCTATAAGATTCCTTGTCAAATTTGCGATAAAGTTTATTACGGTGAAACTGGTATCAGCCTTGAACTTAGGTTTAAACAACACAAATAGAAGTGGACAAGATTCAATGCTCTGTTTATTCATGTGAGAGATTTTAACCATCCAATTGATTTTATAAATGCTGAGAAAGTTGTATGAAGCAAGACCATGATCGACACGAATATAATAGAATCATGTTTCGTAAAAAAATAGTTTTGAAAATAATACGAATATTTCTTTTGGCTTATATAAATTGGATTCATTTATAATTAATTTAAGGTACATTAGACAAATTTTGGGGTAGAATATAAGCTGTGTTTCACGGATCACTGACTGCCTACCTACAGCATCGTAAAAAGTCAGGTGTTGTTGTGGGTGGCAGTGAGGTGTAGTCTCGCCCTTATATGCCTTCCTGTTAACCTTTTATTTGTATAGTTCCTTGATAATGTGAAAAATCACGAAAGCGCTTGGAATTTCGCTATTTTTCCACAGTGGTTGTTCTGCATACAGACATTAAAATCAGTAAAAGAAGCCACTTATTTTTACTCTTGAACACAGATAAAAAAGGTATATAATGTATTTCAGGATAAACGCGTCACATTCCTCCAACTTTTTCAATATTCGAAGTCTCGTCAGCGCGATATGCTTCAAGCCTCGCTAACTTCAACCCATTTTCCTGAAATTGTTGCCTATCGCAACCATCCGGCAAGCATCGTGCCCATGGTCGCGCTGGCTCCTCTTGACGCTACTATTGGTGACTAGCGTAGCCACCACGGATAGTTGATTGTCATGGCCACTAGGAATTGTTGAGCATCATGGCTACTAGGGATTGTTGATTATTGTGGCCACTGGAATTGTTGACTATCGCGGTTACTAAGAGTAGTTGACTATCTTAGCCACACTGGCATCCCCAGTATTCTCAGTTAATAAACATCCACAATTTAACATTCGTGCCTTGTAATCAAATGCCAACATTCATCACATCATCTCACACATTCCGGTGTTTACGCAAATATTTTCGCCTCGAACATTCGTATCCAAAGATTCGTGCCTAAACATCTGTAACCCAAGATGCGTGTCTAAATATTTGTATTACAAGATTCGTGCCCAAGTATCTGTAATCCAAGATTCGTGCCTAAACATCTGTAACCCAAGATGCGTGCCTAAATATTTGTATTCCCAGATTCATGCCTAAACATCTGTAATCCAAGATTCGTGCTTAAACATTCGTCAGTCAAGTCTCTTGTCTCACCATTTACGGTGCTATATTTTGACGTTATCTTCCACTCCTGAGCGTGTGCGTCTCAGGGATAAACAAAACAGCGCAACTCTCTCTCTCTCTCTCTCTCTCTCCTCCCCTGGACACTGGCCTCTTCCCACTCGCAGCCAAAGATTTTTTCAATTCAAGATTCCCAGTCCCGTGTTTAACTACCATCGTTTACACCCTAAGCATTCGCATCCTAACATGCAAAGCGGCCACATTTACACCCCATAAATGCACCTGGCAACATTCACACCCACAGCTCCCCCAACATTCACAATATTCTGTGGCAATATCATCCTAAGATGTGAACTCTAACCTCCACTGCAGCCGCTTCCTTTGTCGATGGGATTACTCCCTCTAGAGCCTTTACCGTTCCTTCTTTTACTCTTCTTCCTCTTCCTCTTCTTCTTCTTCTTCTTCTTCTTCTTCTTCTTCTTCTTCTTCTTCTTCTTCTTCTTCTTCTTCTTCTTCTTCTTCTTTCCCCTCCTCCTCCTCCTCTTCTACCTCTTCTTCCTCCTCCTTTTTCACGTAATAATATATTTTATCCTAGTCCACATTATTCTTCCTTCTCTATTTTACTTTTATTGTTTTTCATCTCGTCTCGTTTTTTCTTTCCTCAGTGCTTTCTGCTGTCTTTGTTATCCTGCCGCCTCTCTAATATGACTTTCCTCTTGTATCTTCTTCTTCCTTTCCTTCTTCCTTCCTTCCTTCCTTCCTTCCTTCCTTCCTTCCTTCCTTCCTTCCTTCCTTCCTTCCTTCCTTCCTTCTAAGATCATATGGGTCGTCCTTCTCACTGAGTCTAGTCATTTTATTTTCACTGGAGTTTCTTCTTTTCCCGATACTGTCTATTCATTAATCTCTTTCGAAGGTAATATGTGTTCTCAATCCCTCTTTCTCCCTCTTCTCCTTCCTCTTTGTCCATCCCTCCCTTTTCCCTCACTCTAGTCATTTATCTCTTCTCCTCCTCCTCCTACTTTATCCATCTCTCCCTCTTCCCCCACTCTAACCATTTATCTCTTCTTCTTCTCCTCCTCCCACTCCATCTATCCCTCCCTCTTCTCCCACTCCCGAGACAGACCAAGTATTCCCAGCACAAAATGACACAAGAATCAGTGAAGTTCAAGAATGTAAAAAAAAAGATCAAGGAGGAAAGTGGTGAGCTGAGGGAAAGAGATCAGGATGGTTCATCTGGAAGCTCCAAAACACACTTGGCTGGCAAGGATATCAGGAAGTATTTCTTTTCGGCCTGAGAGTGATCAGGAAGCAGGATTACCTCGTCAACGAAGAGGTGTAGGCAGGATCTATAGCAGAAGAGCGATCAGATATCATAGTTCTAACGGAGATGAAACTCTCCGGAATAATAATCAGAGCCTTAAACCTAGTATGGTAATAAGCAAGAAAAAATAAGAAAAAAAATCGACGCTAAGCGTGAAGAACCACTGGAGTTTTGATTAAAGAACAAGGCACAATACCGTGAGTGATTAGTTAAAAACCCTGAACCTCACTGAGTTAGTAAGCACATAGCAAGACGTGTTGAATCCGGGATTCAAGGTGACACGAACAGTGATTGAAACTCCACACCTTCCCTCAGCAGCAAAAGATCAAGGCAGGAACAAGAGGACAACAGAACAAGAGAGAACAAAACAAAGTTACTGTGTAATAGCAGATTTGCATCGCTAAGAAATGGACTGAGGTAATTGGAATCTGCATAGGGATACTCGTCACAGGGAGAGCAAGAGTGACAGAGACTGCAATAGAAAGTTTCATTTATTAAACAAATTCGAATAAGCCACACAATTATGAGCAGGGGATGAATGTGCTTGACTAGATCTGGTTTTCACCTTAACTGAGTCGAGCATAGGACTAACAGATTATGGTCTACTGTTAGGAACGGGTGAGCACACAGTGCTAAATTCTGATAACTTGGGAGAAATAGGAGAGGAGCGAAGAGATGGGACAAATAATAAGCGAAAATGAAACTAAACAACGATGAAAGACTTCATAGATGGGATGGAGTCCAAGACAAAGTATGGCCAGACGACCCACGAGATGCAGGGACTAGCCAGAGAGTACTGGGACGTCACAGACATGTGTATACGAATTACAGGTGAAAACCTGAGATAAAGAGCGAACCCGTGACACAGAGTAGCCAAAGCAAGAAGCTGAAGGTTCGTAAAAGTAGAGAATACAACGAACGACTGAGAACAGAGGAGTAATTAATGAATTTCCAAGAATACGTAGGGAAGCTAAGTGGAAATTAGAGAATGACAGACATCAAATATCAAATGAAAACTGAAGATGCTTCTTAGCCATATCTGAGGAAGACTATAAAAGAGGAAGAAATATGGCTGAAGGAGAAGGAAGCGTTGCTCGAAGATGACTGAGAGTGATAAGAACTGAGCAAAATATTCAAGAAAGTATTCACCGAGGAGTCTGGGATGGTAGGAGAGAGCTGGGTCGATACTACTGATTAACATAGTGAACATCATCCTCATCATTCGGCTACCAACAAAATGGCACCGGGCTCGATTCCCAGACTGGATTAAAAAAACGTATGGCAAGTCTCTTTATACCTGTTTCTTCTATCCACTTTTAAAATTTTCCAGTGAAGGGAAGTTCTTTGCCGCCGGTGAAGGGCTCATTATCCACGGAATAGAACCTCACCTGTCCTTCCTGGGATCCAATCTGATAACCTCACATCGCCCAAGGTGTTGCATGTACCCTGATGTCGAGAGAGCTACACACAACACGGGAATTGGAAGTTGAACCATTGCGTGAGACTGTAGCAACGATCTACAAGCTAAGAGTGACCAAACCACTACTGCGCACCAGAAAAACTGCCCGTGTAGTCCCAGTATACAAGCAGGCCCGGCATCACTGGCCAGTATCACTGACATGTATACGGTCCAAAGTATTGGAAAAGTATAACCAGGAAGAAGTTACTTGAGGGTCTTCGTTACGCGAAACCAGAATGGATTTAGGGAACGTAAGTCCAGCCTCGCCATCTTGCTGGAGTTCTACAACGGGACACTTGCAGGAATAAACAGGTGGGCCGTTGCATATTGACTAGCTCGTGAACTAGAAGACTCTCCTAGCAAAGTGACTGATGCTAGCGAAGAGCTCTTGATCCGAGGAATCAGAGATGCACTCTCCTTCTCTCGGATCGAACCTGATTGTCTCTCATTATTGAGCACCCTATATCCGTCCTACGGATGGTAGTGGCTAGTTTATTGTGCATTTCGTATACATCCTGTGAATAATAGTGGATAGTTTATTGTAGCGTAGCGTGCACCAACGCAGTGTAACGTTCACCACGCAGTGTGGCGTGCACCAACGCAGTGTGGCGTGCACCAGCGCACTGTGCATTAACAAGCTCTCTTGAGACCCAGGATACCCCCGCTGTGTTTTCAGTGTTCACCTGGATGATTGGACATTAAAACGGCAAACGACCACCAGGTGGTGTAGCTAGCACTCTTCCACCTCGGAACGTCAGCTTGTAACTCAGGCACTTCATTTGTCAACATGATCACCTTCACTACCTTACCTAACAATACTAACACTTAAGCTTTGTACGGCTGGCACTGCTCTGTGTACATAGGTTAAACTAGTCAATTAGCAAGAAATTTAAAATTAAGTCCTTTCCAAAATTTTCTCTTATACGTGTAAAGATATATTTTTTTCATTTATATTAATGTAAAAATTAATAATTTTGTACCAAAAGAACCCTAGAAATCTTACTTAAGTGGAGTTGAATTTAGCTTAACCCAACTAAATATATTTTAGATAAGTTTAAACTTTAAATTTAATAATAAACAAACACAATGAAATATATTTTTTATCGTTAGGTTCAGAATGATTTTGCGAAATTATTGCATACATAAATTTTCGCTTGTCTTATTCGGCAAGAAGAGTGTTGCTATTAAAGCCAAAGTCAATAATTTTACCTATTCGGCACGACATTTATATATATATATATATATATATATATATATTATATATTTATATATATATATATTATATATATATATATATATATATATATATATATTTTATTATCACACTGGCTGATTCCCACCAAGGCAGGGTGGCCCGAAAAAGAAAACTTTCACCATCATTCACTCCATCACTGTCTTGCCAGAAGGGTGCTTTACACTACAGTTTTTAAACTGCAACATTAACACCCCTCCTTCAGAGTGCAGGCACTGTACTTCCCATCTCCAGGACTCAAGTCCGGCCTGCCGGTTTCCCTGAACCCCTTCATAAATGTTACTTTGCTCACACTCCAACAGCACGTCAAGTATTAAAAACCATTTGGCTCCATTCACTCCTATCAAACACGCTCACGCATGCCTGCTGAAGTCCAAGCCCCTCGCACACAAAACCTCCTTTACCCCTCCCTCCAACCTTTCCTAGGCCGACCCCTACCCCGCCTTCCTTCCACTACAGACTGTTACACTCTTGAAGTCCCTTCTGTTTCGCTCCATTCTCTCTACATGTCCGAACCACCTCAACAACCCTTCCTCAGCCCTCTGGACAACAGTTTTGGTAATCCCGCACCTACTCCTAACTTCCAAACTACGAATTCTCTGCATTATATTCACACCACACATTGCCCCTCAGACATGACATCTCCAACTCGCCTCCAGCCTTCTCCTCGCTGCAACATCATCACCCATGCTTCACACCCATATAAGAGTGTTGGTAAAACTATACTCTCATACATTCCCCTCTTTGCCTCCAAGGACAAAGTTCTTTGTCTCCAGAGACTCCTAAGTGCACCACTCACCCTTTTCCCCTCATCAATTCTATGATTCACCTCATCTTTCATAGACCCATCCGCTGACACGTCCACTCCCAAATATCTGAATACATTCACCTCCTCCATACTCTCTCCCTCCAATCTGATATCCAATCTTTCATCACCTAATCTTTTTGTTATCCTCATAACCTTACTCTTTCCTGTATTCACTTTCAATTTTCTTCTTTTGCACACCCTACCAAATTCATCCACCAATCTCTGCAACTTCTCTTCAAAATCTCCCAAGAGCACAAGTGTCATCAGCAAAGAGCAACTGTGACAACTCCCACTTTATGTGTGATTCTTTATCTTTTAACTCCACGCCTCTTGCAAGACCCTCGCATTTACTTCTCTTACAACCCATCTATAAATATATTAAACAACCACGGTGACATCACACATCCTTGTCTAAGGCCTACTTTTACTGGGAAATAATTTCCCTCTTTCTACATACTCTAACTTGAGCCTCACTATCCTCTATATATATATATATATATATATATATATATATATATATATATATATAATATATATATATATATATATATATACATATATATATATAATATATATATATATATATAAAATACATATGTATATGTATTACATATATATTATAGATAGTAGGTTGGTAGACAGCAACCACCCAGGGAGGTACTACCGTCCTGCCAAGTGAGTGCAAAACAAAATCCTATAATTGTTTTACATGATGGTAGGATTGCTGGTGTCCATTTTTCTGTCTCATAAACATGCAAGATTTCAGGTACGTCTTGCTACTTCTACATACACTTAGGTCACACTACACATACATGTACAAGCATATATATATATACACACCCCTCTGGGTTTTCTTCTATTTTCTTACTAGTTCTTGTTCTTGTTTATTTTATCTTACCTCCATGGGGAAGTGGAACAGAATTCTCCTCGTAAGCCATACGTGTTGTAAAGGCGACTAAAATGCCGGGAGTAAGGGGCTAATAACCCCTTCTCCTGTATATATTACTAAATGTAAAAGGAGAAGATTTTGTTTTTCCTTTTGGGCCACCCTGCCTCGGTGGGATACGGCCGGTGTGTTGAAAGAAAGAAGATATATATACATATATATATAAATATATATATATATATTATATTATATATATATATATATATATATTATATATATATATATATATCTTGTGTGTGTGTGTGTGTGTGTATATATGATTATATATAAAGAGAAAGAGTGAGAGAGAGAGAGAAACCGACCTGGTGCGTAAAGAAAGCAAGCTCACTTCTTCCTGCTATTTCTTTTTCTCGTGTTTGAAGTGGTGTGTGAAGACATTTTTTCGGCCGCTGTGTGAGACTTTGTCGTTGGTGGGAAAAAATCTAATTCTTTGTTCCTTGGGGAACCTTATAGTGGTGTTTTATTGTGTTTGGTGTGGTGTTTAGTGTGGTGTTTGGTGTGGTGTTTGGTGTGGTGTTTGATGTTGCGTTTAGTGTGGTGTTTGGTGTAAGAGTTTGGTGTGGTGTTTAGTGTGGTGTTTGGTGTGGTGTTTGCTGTGGAGTTTGGTGTGGTGTTTGGTGTGGTGTTTGGTGTGGCGTTTAGTGTGGTGTTTGGTGTGGTGTTTGGTGTGGTGTTTGGTGTAGAGTTTGTGTGGTGTTTAGTGTGGTGTTTGGTGTGGTGTTTAGTGTGGTGTTTGGTGTGGTGTTTGGTGTGGTGTTTGGTGTGGTGTTTGGTGTAGAGTTTGGTGTGGTGTTTAGTGTGGTGTTTGGTGTGGTGTTTGGTGTGGTGTTTAGTGTGGTGTTTGGTGTGGTGTTTGCTGTGGATTTGGTGTGATGTTTGGTGTTGTGTTTGGTGTGGTGGTTGATGTGGTGTTTGATGTGGTGTTTGATGTGGTGTTTGGTGTGGAGCTTGGTGTGGTGTTTGGTGTGGTGTTTGATGTGGTGTTTGGTGTGGTGTTTGATGTGGTGTTTGGTGTGGTGTTTGATGTGGTGTTTGGTGTGGTGTTTGAGTGGTGTTTGGTGTGGTGTTTGGTGTGGTGTTGATGTGGTGTTTGATATGGTGTTTGATGTGGTGTTTGATGTGGTGTTTGGTGTGATGTTTGGTATGGTGTTTGATGTGATGTTTGGTGTGGTGTTTGATGTGGTGTTTAATGTGGTGTTTAATGTGATTTTTGGTGTGGTGTTGGTGTGATGTTTGTTGTGGTGTAAGTAAGTAAGTAAGTTATTCAGGTATACACAAATACGTTACATAGAATTATCATACATAGCAGCATATGTGTAGAGAACCTGGGATAACCCAAAAAAGTCAGACAGAGTGATTTTTTCCATTGGGCCTTTTTCCCTTTTATTATAATTAAGGTTTTAAAAATTTCTTATTATTCTATAAAGGGATAAATCTATTACAACTAAAAAACTAATACTCACCATTCCTTCCTCCCTTCCTTCCCTTTCCCTTTCCTTCTAAGATCATAGGGGGTGTCCTTTCATGAGTCTAGTCATTTTATTTTCACTGGAGTTTCTTCTTTTCCCGATACTGTCTATTCATTAATCTCTTTCGAAGGTAATATGTGTTCTCAATCCCTCTTTCTCCCTCTGCTTCCTCTTTGTCCATCCCTCCCTTTTCCCTCACTCTAGTCATTTATCTCTTCTCCTCCTCCTCCTACTTTATCCATCTCTCCCTCTTCCCCCACTCTAACCATTTATCTCTTCTTCTTCTCCTCCTCCCACTCCATCTATCCCTCCCTCTTCTCCCACTCCCGAGACAGACCAAGTATTCCCAGCACAAAATGACACAAGAATCAGTGAAGTTCAAGAATGTAAAAAAAAAGATCAAGGAGGAAAGTGGTGAGCTGAGGGAAAGAGATCAGGATGGTTCATCTGGAAGCTCCAAAACACACTTGGCTGGCAAGGATATCAGGAAGTATTTCTTTTCGGCCTGAGAGTGATCAGGAAGCAGGATTACCTCGTCAACGAAGAGGTGTAGGCAGGATCTATAGCAGAAGAGCGATCAGATATCATAGTTCTAACGGAGATGAAACTCTCCGGAATAATAATCAGAGCCTTAAACCTAGTATGGTAATAAAGCAAGAAAAAAATAAGAAAAAAAAAATCGACGCTAAGCGTGAAGAACCACTGGAGTTTTGATTAAAGAACAAGGCACAATACCGTGAGTGATTAGTTAAAAACCCTGAACCTCACTGAGTTAGTAAGCACATAGCAAGACGTGTTGAATCCGGGATTCAAGGTGACACGAACAGTGATGAAACTCCACACCTTCCCTCAGCAGCAAAAGATCAAGGCAGGAACAAGAGGACAACAGAACAAGAGAGAACAAAACAAAAGTTACTGTGTAATAGCAGATTTGCATCGCTAAGAAATGGACTGAGGTAATTGGAATCTGCATAGGGATACTCGTCACAGGGAGAGCAAGAGTGACAGAGACTGCAATAGAAAGTTTCATTTATTAAACAAATTCGAATAAGCCACACAATTATGAGCAGGGGATGAATGTGCTTGACTAGATCTGGTTTTTCACCTTAACTGAGTCGAGCATAGGACTAACAGATTATGGTCTACTGTTAGGAACGGGTGAGCACACAGTGCTAAATTCTGATAACTTGGGAGAAATAGGAGAGGAGCGAAGAGATGGGACAAATAATAAGCGAAATGAAACTAAACAACGATGAAAGACTTCATAGATGGGATGGAGTCCAAGACAAAGTATGGCCAGACGACCCACGAGATGCAGGGACTAGCCAGAGAGTACTGGGACGTCACAGACATGTGTATACGAATTACAAGGTGAAAACCTGAGATAAAGAGCGAACCCGTGACACAGAGTAGCCAAAGCAAGAAGCTGAAGGTTCGTAAAGTAGAGAATACAACGAACGACTGAGAACAGAGGAGTAATTAATGAATTTCCAAGAATACGTAGGGAAGCTAAGTGGAAATTAGAGAATGACAGACATCAAATATCAAATGAAAACTGAAGATGCTTTTTAGCCATATCTGAGGAAGACTATAAAAGAGGAAGAAATATGGCTGAAGGAGAAGGAGCGTTGCCGAAGATGACTGAGAGTGATAAGAAACTGAGCAAAATATTCAAGAAAGTATTCACCGAGGAGTCTGGGATGGTAGGAGAGAGCTGGGTCGATACTACTGATTAACATAGTGAACATCATCCTCATCATTCGGCTACCAACAAAATGGCACCGGGCTCGATTCCCAGACTGGATTAAAAAAACGTATGGCAAGTCTCTTTATACCTGTTTCTTCTATCCCACTTTTAAAATTTTCCAGTGAAGGGAAGTTCTTTGCCGCCGGTGAAGGGCTCATTATCCACGGAATAGAACCTCACCTGTCCTTCCTGGGATCCAATCTGATAACCTCACATCGCCCAAGGTGTTGCATGTACCCTGATGTCGAGAGAGCTACACACAACACGGGAATTGGAAGTTGAACCATTGCGTGAGACTGTAGCAACGATCTACAAGCTAAGAGTGACCAAACCACTACTGCGCACCAGAAAAAACTGCCCGTGTAGTCCCAGTATACAAGCAGGCCCGGCATCACTGGCCAGTATCACTGACATGTATACGGTCCAAAGTATTGGAAAAGTATAACCAGGAAGAAGTTACTTGAGGGTCTTCGTTACGGCGAACCAGAATGGATTTAGGGAACGTAAGTCCAGCCTCGCCATCTGCTGGAGTTCTACAACGGGACACTTGCAGGAAATAAACAGGTGGGCCGTTGCATATTGACTAGCTCGTGAACTAGAAGACTCTCCTAGCAAAGTGACTGATGCTAGCGAAGAGCTCTTGATCCGAGGAATCAGAGATGGCACTCTCCTTCTCTCGGATCGAACCTGATTGTCTCTCATTATTGAGCACCCTATATCCGTCCTACGGATGGTAGTGGCTAGTTTATTGTGCATTTCGTATACATCCTGTGAATAATAGTGGATAGTTTATTGTAGCGTAGCGTGCACCAACGCAGTGTAACGTTCACCACGCAGTGTGGCGTGCACCAACGCAGTGTGGCGTGCACCAACGCACTGTGCATTAACAAGCTCTCTTGAGACCCAGGATACCCCCGCTGTGTTTTCAGTGTTCACCTGGATGATTGGACATTAAAACGGCAAACGACCACCAGGTGGTGTAGCTAGCACTCTTCCACCTCGGAACGTCAGCTTGTAACTCAGGCACTTCATTTGTCAACATGATCACCTTCACTACCTTACCTAACAATACTAACACTTAAGCTTTGTACGGCTGGCACTGCTCTGTGTACATAGGTTAAACTAGTCAATTAGCAAGAAATTTAAAATTAAGTCCTTTCCAAAATTTTCTCTTATACGTGTAAAGATATATTTTTTTCATTTATGTTAATGTAAAAATTAATAATTTTGTACCAAAAGAACCCTAGAAATCTTACTTAAGTGGAGTTGAATTTAGCTTAACCCAACTAAATATATTTTAGATAAGCTTACAATAATTTAATAATAAACAAACACAATGAAATATATTTTTTATCGTTAGGTTCAGAATGATTTTGCGAAATTATTGCATACATAAATTTTCGCTTGTCTTATTCGGCAAGAAGAGTGTTGCTATTAAAGCCAAAGTCAATAATTTTACCTATTCGGCACGACATTTATATATATATATATATATATTTTATATATATATATAAAAATATATATATATATTATATATATATATATATATATATATATATATATATTTTATTATCACACTGGCTGATTCCCACCAGGCAGGGTGGCCCGAAAAAGAAAAACTTTCACCATCATTCACTCCATCACTGTCTTGCCAGAAGGGTGCTTTACACTACAGTTTTTAAACTGCAACATTAACACCCCTCCTTCAGAGTGCAGGCACTGTACTTCCCATCTCCAGGACTCAAGTCCGGCTGCCGGTTTCCCTGAACCCCTTCATAAATGTTTACTTTGCTCACACTCCAACAGCACGTCAAGTATTAAAAACCATTTGGCTCCATTCACTCCTATCAAACACGCTCACGCATGCCTGCTGGAAGTCCAAGCCCCTCGCACACAAAACCTCCTTTACCCCCTCCCTCCCAACCTTTCCTAGGCCGACCCCTACCCCGCCTTCCTTCCACTACAGACTGTTACACTCTTGAAGTCATTCTGTTTCGCTCCATTCTCTCTCTACATGTCCGAACCACCTCAACAACCCTTCCTCAGCCCTCTGGACAACAGTTTTGGTAATCCCGCACCTCCTCCTAACTTCCAAACTACGAATTCTCTGCATTATATTCACACCACTACATTGCCCTCAGACATGACATCTCCACTGCCTCCAGCCTTCTCCTCGCTGCAAACATTCATCACCCATGCTTCACACCCATATAAGAGTGTTGGTAAAACTATACTCTCATACATTCCCCTCTTTGCCTCCAAGGACAAAGTTCTTTGTCTCCAGAGACTCCTAAGTGCACCACTCACCCTTTTCCCCTCATCAATTCTATGATTCACCTCATCTTTCATAGACCCATCCGCTGACACGTCCACTCCCAAATATCTGAATACATTCACCTCCTCCATACTCTCTCCCTCCAATCTGATATCCAATCTTTCATCACCTAATCTTTTTGTTATCCTCATAACCTTACTCTTTCCTGTATTCACTTTCAATTTTCTTCTTTTGCACACCCTACCAAATTCATCCACCAATCTCTGCAACTTCTCTTCAAAATCTCCCAAGAGCACAGTGTCATCAGCAAAGAGCAACTGTGACAACTCCCACTTTATGTGTGATTCTTTATCTTTTAACTCCACGCCTCTTGCCAAGACCCTCGCATTTACTTCTCTCTTACAACCCCATCTATAAATATATTAAACAACCACGGTGACATCACACATCCTTGTCTAAGGCCTACTTTTACTGGGAAATAATTTCCCTCTTTCCTACATACTCTAACTTGAGCCTCACTATCCTCATATATATATATATATATATATATATATATATATATATATATATATATATATATATATATAATATATATATATACATATATATATATTAATATATATATATATATATATAATCATATGTATATGTATATACATATATATTATAGATAGTAGGTTGGTAGACAGCAACCACCCAGGGAGGTACTACCGTCCTGCCAAGTGAGTGCAAAACAAAAGCCTATAATTGTTTTACATGATGGTAGGATTGCTGGTGTCCATTTTTCTGTCTCATAAACATGCAAGATTTCAGGTACGTCTTGCTACTTCTACATACACTTAGGTCACACTACACATACATGTACAAGCATATATATATATACACACCCCTCTGGGTTTTCTTCTATTTTCTTACTAGTTCTTGTTCTTGTTTATTTTATCTTACCTCCATGGGGAAGTGGAACAGAATTCTTCCTCCGTAAGCCATACGTGTTGTAAGAGGCGACTAAAATGCCGGGAGTAAGGGGCTAATAACCCCTTCTCCTGTATATATTACTAAATGTAAAAGGAGAAGATTTTGTTTTTCCTTTTGGGCCACCCTGCCTCGGTGGGATACGGCCGGTGTGTTGAAAGAAAGAAGATATATATACATATATATATAAATATATATATATATATATATATATAATATATAATATATATATATTATATATATATATATCTGTGTGTGTGTGTGTGTGTGTATATATGTATATATATAAAGAGAAAGAGTGAGGAGAGAGAGAGAACCGACCTGGTGCGTAAAGAAAGCAAGCTCACTTCTTCCTGCTATTTCTTTTTCCTCGTGTTTGAAGTGGTGTGTTGAAGCACATTTTTTTCGGCCGCTGTGTGAGACTTTGTCGTTGGTGGAAAAAATCCTAATTCTTTGTTCCTTGGGGAACCTTATAGTGGTGTTTTATTGTGTTTGGTGTGGTGTTTAGTGTGGTGTTTGGTGTGGTGTTTGGTGTGGTGTTTGATGTTGCGTTTAGTGTGGTGTTTGGTGTAGAGTTTGGTGTGGTGTTTAGTGTGGTGTTTTGGTGTGGTGTTTGCTGTGGAGTTTGGTGTGGTGTTTGGTGTGGTGTTTGGTGTGGCGTTTAGTGTGGTGTTTGGTGTGGTGTTTGGTGTGGTGTTTGGTGTAGAGTTTGGTGTGGTGTTTAGTGTGGTGTTTGGTGTGGTGTTTAGTGTGGTGTTTGGTGTGGTGTTTGGTGTGGTGTTTGGTGTGGTGTTTGGTGTAGAGTTTGTTGGTGTGGTGTTTAGTGTGGTGTTTGGTGTGGTGTTTGGTGTGGTGTTTAGTGTGGTGTTTGTGTGTGGTGTTTGCTGTGAGTTTGGTGTGATGTTTGGTGTTGTGTTTGGTGTGGTGGTTGATGTGGTGTTTGATGTGGTGTTTGATGTGGTGTTTGGTGTGGAGCTTGGTGTGGTGTTTGGTGTGGTGTTTGATGTGGTGTTTGGTGTGTGTGTTTGATGTGGTGTTTGGTGTGTGTTTGATGTGGTGTTTGGTGTGGTGTTTGATGTGGTGTTTGGTGTGGTGTTTGGTGTGGTGTTGATGTGGTGTTTGATATGGTGTTTGATGTGGTGTTTGATGTGGTGTTTGGTGTGATGTTTGGTATGGTGTTTGATGTGATGTTTGGTGTGGTGTTTGATGTGGTGTTTAATGTGGTGTTTAATGTGATTTTTGGTGTGGTGTTTGGTGTGATGTTTGTTGTGGTGTAAGTAAGTAAGTAAGTTTATTCAGGTATACACAAATACAGTTACATAGAATTATCATACATAGCAGCATATGTGTAGAGAACCTGGGATAACCCAAAAAAGTCAGACAGAGTGACTTATTTCCATTGGGGTCCTTTTACCTTATTATTATAATATAAAGGTTATAATATTTCTTATTATTCTATAATGGAGATAACATCTTATTATCATACTAAAAAGACTATCTACTACACCAAGGTCATTAAGACTATCTACAATACGAGAGTCATTACTAGGAATAAGGTAAAATTTACACGTATGTTAGCTAAAAAATAAATAATCATTCCCCTCCCTTTCTGTAGCTACATTCATCAGACACCTTTTGGCACTCTTCTTGAACTGGTTCATGCTATGACTGGCTTTGACATGTGCGGGCAGTCTGTTCCATTCCTTTATTGCTGTACAATAAAAGGTGTTTGAAGCCTGGCCAATGACTGTGGGTACTACGAAGTTGTGCTCCCTCCCCCTAGTACTATGATTGCTTTGGTTCCCAACCTTGACAAAATTGACAGCAATATATTCTGGACACTGTTTGTGAAAATTTTAAAAACAAATTTGCTTCAGTTTTTTTTTACTCTGTCTTAACATTCAGCAATCCAACTGCTGAAAATTCTCCTGGCCTACTGTTCTTTTGGTCCAGCCCCAGGATGAATCTTCGATTTTGTTTGGGTGTTTTGCGTCTACTTTCAGATTTTGTCAAGGCAGATCCCATGAAGAGAAACAAAAAAACCCTAGGGATTGTAAAGGGGCTAGACATAGGGTCCTGGGAGCCTCAGTGGGTGACACTGTGCTGTTTTAACAGGAACTTCAGTTGGCATTCGCTTTCTTTATACACTGCCCCTAAAAAATTCTCCTGACATGCAGGGGAAAAAAGGGGTTTCCCCAGATATTTTACTGAAAAACCAAAGTGAGGGGTTCCCCCATACACGGGACTTAAAATTTTTTCCCCCTTCTAGTTTATGTTTGTCCCAAAAGGGAAAGGCTTCAGTTTTCCCGAGGTGTAATGATAGTTTGTTGTTACAAACCATTTGCTGCGGACCCCATTCCAGTGTTAAACATTTGCTTATCTTGTGGGTTTTACCGACACAAACAGGGCATCTCGCTAAAATAGAAGTTTGCACTTGACAGATAGGCTGTCATTTACATAACATAAGAAAATAAGGGGCCCAGAATATCCTTGGGGAACTCCACATGCTTGGCAGGGGTTCCCATTTCCCTTTTGGGTTGTTTTGACAATTTTTTTCCGTTGCTAAGGAGGATTAAACCCGTCTACAGAACCTTACGATAGCTTGAAGTTTCTTACATAATATATTGTGGTTTACGTATCAAAGGCCTTTTTCGGTTAAGTTACCCCTACCTATGAGGTTTCCCCCTTTAAATTTTTTTCCAGGTAACCCTAGATTTTTAGGAGGTGTCGGTTGAGTAAATCTTCTGAAGCCCCATTGATGCTATGGGGAATGTTTTTGTCATTAAGGGACTTTCTTTCTTTAGATAACCGCCTCTCTAGAATTTTGAATATTATACTGAGTATATTAAAGGGCCCATATTGCTGACCTCAGACCTACTTTTTTCCTGAAGATGGGTAACTCTGGCCTCCTTGACCCCCCGGTACGGCTTAGTGGGATTGATAGATTTATTATGTGGCAATAGGGATTGACAGTTCGAAGCACCCTCTTTTTTGGAACTTAGACGGAAAGTTACGGGCCTGTGCTCTTAGTTGGGGTTTTAACCCTTTCTTAGTTCTTTTTTAATAAAAATCATGAGATAACTTATAGTTGACAACTGTTTGGGGTTACCCCTTTATTTTTATAAATATGTTTGAAATTATCAGAGTCTGTGTTAAAGGGATTTTGAGGTGGGTATTTATTACTAGTGTTTTGAAAAGATGTGTAGTAGGAATTAAAGCAATTTGCCACCTTTGTGTTTCTGGCATACCTCATTACGATAGTGAGTATTGTTAGACCATTACTGGCTTATGGCTATACCCCAACTGTTTTTGTTTCTGCCCGAGCTTTCTGGGGTTTTGCTTTACTCTTAAATTTTTTTGGAAACG
>NC_069404.1:68847626-68869458 GCF_026875155.1 Cherax quadricarinatus
AAAGGTTTCCCTGCCCTTTTAGCAGTTTCCCCTTCCCCCTGCCTCCTCCCCTCCCCTCCCTCCCTCTCCCTCCTTACCTCCCTGTCCTTCATCCCTCCTCCCTCAATACCCTCTCCCCCCGGTCCTCTATCTCTCTCTCTCTCTCTCTCTCTTCATCTCCTTGATTCTTTCCTCTTCCATTCTTTCCCTAGTTTCTCCTAACTTCCCCCTGTCCTTTTCCCTCACTTCCTCACTTTCATTCTCATCTCTCCACCACCTCCCTTCCCTTTCTACTTAGTTACCTTTCCCTTTCATTCCTGCACTTTCCCCTCCCGCCTCTCTCCTTCTCTCAGTATCTATATTCTCTCCTTCATTCACGTCCTCCCCTCTTTTCCCTCTTCTGTCCCATTCCCACTTTTTCCCATCCCTTCCAGTTCTACCCTCTTAGCTCTCTGATACCTTACACTCTCTTTCACTATCACCACCGTCACCATCACCATCATCACCATGTCCACCATCATCACTACCATCACCATGTCCACCCTCTTGACACTGTAACCACACCATTACCACTATCACCACTACTGCTACCATCACTACCATCGTTTCCATCTACCACCGTCATGATTACTGTCGCCACCTACACTACCAGTACCACCACCACAAACCACCAACCCAACCACCACCAACCATCACAACCAAAACTACCATCACCAATCTCCATCACCACCACCAACCCCCATCATCACCAACCACCACAGCCACCAACCCCCATCACCACCAACCACTACAACCACCAGCCCCATCACCACCAACCACCACAACCACCAACCCCATCACCACCAACCACCAAGCCACCAACCCCCCACCACCACAAAACCCCCAAAATACCATCACCCCAAAATCCACCACCATACCACCAACCACCACAATCACCACTGCCATCACAACCACCACCCATCCACCACTACCATCACCAATTTTCAACCATCACCACTAACCACCACCACAACCACCAACCACCACCACTACCACCACCAACCACCTTCACCACCACCAACCACCACCCCCAATCATCACCCCCAATCACCACCATCATCCTCACTACCATCACAAAAACACAACCACCACCGTCACTACCCCCCACCACCACTAAAAACTATCACCACCATCACTGCTACCACCACCAATCACTCCACCATTTTCCCCAATTAACCCACCATACCACCATTAACCACCACCAACCCCCAGCCACCACCACTACCAGCCCGGCCGTTCCTCTGATGGTTTTAAAATGGGATCGTAAAGTTTTAAATTTTTAAAGCTTACACGCCATGAAATATAGGGCAGATCTCTTTATTCCTCTGTGAATTATGTACTAAATGATGTACAGGTGTTTTGTGCACCTGTGGAGGGCTAGGGTGTACGGGGACGGTACAAGTGTTGCAGGAGTGAGAGCTGGAGGAAGTGGAGTGAGTGATGAATTAGTGGGAGTGAGTAATAAATTAGTGGAGGTAAACAAACAATGAGTTTAGTTGATGTGGAGTTCTGCAGCTGCTAGACACCATTGTTTATCATGAAAAGTAAAAGGACATAAGTGCAACTAATGTGACATTTTATTGTGGCAACGTTTCGCTCTCCAGGAGCTTTGTCAAGCCGTTTACGGCTTGGCATTAGTTACATTAGTTACAGTAAATACCCTTAGTTAAAGGCTTTGTCAAGCCGTAAAAGACTTGACAAAGCTCCTGGAGAGCGAAACGTTGCCACAATAAAATGTCCCCATTAGTTTTCACTTGTGTCCTTTTACCTTTACACATTGTCGGTAATTCTACCCTTTTTTTTTTTTTAAATATTGCTTATTATGACAGGTCAAAGCTGCTAGACAGCATTGCTTATCATGGACAGGTCAAAGCTGCTAGACAGCATTGCTTATCATGACAGGTCAAAGCTGCTAGACAGCATTGCTTATCAGACGGTCAAGCTGCTAGACAGCATTGTTATCATGACAGGTCAAAGCTGCTAGACAGCATTGCTTATTTGACAGATCAAAGTGCTAGACAGCATTGCTTATCATGACAGATCAAAGGGTGCTAGGGCAGCTTGCTTTTTATGACAGGTCAAAGCTGCTTTGACAGCATTGCTTATTATGACAGGTCAAAACTGCTAACAGCATTGCTTATCATGACAGGTCAAAGCTGCTAGACAGCATTGCTTTCATGACAGATCAAAGCTGCTAGAAAGCATTGTTTATTATGACGGGTCAAAACTGCTAGACAGCATGTTTATGACAGGTCAAAGCTGCTGACAGCATTGCTTTCATACAGGTCAAAGCTGCTAGACAGCATTGTTATCTGAAAAGTCAAAGCGCTGACAGCATTGTTTTACTGAAGGTCAAATCTGTGACAGCAATTGTTATAGAAAGGTAAAAAATCTAGACAGCTTGCTTATCAGACAGTCAAACCCTGCTAGACGCTTGCTTATCAGACGGTCAAGCTGCTAGACAGCATTGCTTTATGACAAGTAAAAAGCTGCTAGACAGCATTGCTTATAATGCAGGTCAAAGCGCTGGGGACAGCATGCTTTTCATGACAGGTCAAAGTGTAGACAGCATTGTTTATGACGGGTCAAAGCTGCAAAACAGCATTGCTTTCATGACAGGTCAAGCTGCTAGACAGATTGTTTATATGACAGGTCAAAAGCGCTAGACAGCATTGTTATCATAAAGGTAAATGCAAAACGCTTGTTTATATGACAGGTCAAAGTCTAGACAGCATTGCTTATCGACGGTAAAAGCTGCTAGCAGCATTGCTTATAGAAGGTCAAAGTGGTAGACAGCATTGCTTACATGAGAGGTAAAACTGCTGGGACAGCATTGCTTTCATGCGGGGTAAAAAGCTGTAGACAGCATTCTTTTTTATGAAGGTCAAAGCTGCTAGACGCATTGTTATTATGACAGGTCAAAAGTGCTAGACGCTTGTTACCCGACAGGTCAAAGCGCTGACAGCATTGTTATCATGAAGGTAAAAGTTGCTAGACGCTTGCTTTTTTGACAGGTCAAAGCTGTAGAAGCATTGCTTATATGACAGGTAAAAGCTGCTAGACAGCATTGTTATTATGAAGATCAAAGCTGCTAGAAGCATTGCTTATCTGACGGGTCAAAACTGCAGACACCCCTGTTATCTGACAGGTCAAGCTGCTAGAAAGATTGCTTTTATGAAGGTCAAAACTCTAGACAGCATTGCTTTCCTGAAGGTCAAAGCTGTAGACGCATTGCTTTCATAAAGGGCAAAGCTGCTAGACGCTTGTTTCATGACGGTAAAAAGCTGCTAGACAGCATTGCTTTATGACAGGTAAAAGTGCTAACGCATTGCTTATTATGACGGTCAAAGCTGCTGACAGCTTTGCTTATCATGACGGGTCAAAACTGCAAACAGCTTTGCTTTCATGACAGGTCAAGTGCAAAAAAGCATTGCTTATTATGACGGGTAAAAAATGCTAGACAGCATGCTTATCGGGCAGGTAAAAGCTGCTGGGACAGCTTTGCTTATAGACAGGTCAAAGCTGAGACAGCTTGCTTTCATGAAAGTCAAAGTGCAGACAGCATTGCTTTCGGGACAGGTCAAATCTGCTAGACGCATTGTTATCATGAAGGTAAAAAACTGCTAGACAGATTGCTTATCATGAAGGTCAAACCTGCTGAAGCTTGCTTTCGGGACAGGCAAAGCTGCTAGGACAGCTTTGCTTTCATGAAAAGTAAAAGTGCTAGACGCATTGTTTTTAAATGACGGTAAAAAGCGCTAGACAGCATTGCTTTCATGCAGGTCAAAGCTGCTAGACAGCTTGTTATCATGACAGGTCAAAGGCTAAACAGCATTGCTTATATGACAGGTCAAAGTGCTAGCAGCATTGTTTTAGACAGGTAAAGCTGCAGACAGCATTGCTTATTGACAGGTCAAAGCTGCTACACATTGTTTTCGACAGGTCAAAGTGCTAGACAGCATTGCTTATCATGACAGGTAAAAGTGCTAGACGCATTGCATCTGACGGTCAAAGTGGTAGAAGCATTGCTTATATAAAGGGTCAAAGCTGCTAGACAGCTTTGTTTAGAAAGGTCAAAGCTGCTAGACAGCATTGTTATTATGACAGGTCAAAGCTGCTAGCGCATTGCTTATTATGACAGGTAAAAAGCTGTAGACGCATTGCTTTCCTGACAGGTCAAGCTGCTAGACAGCATTGCTTTATGACGGGTCAAGCGCTAAAACCCCCCATTGTTTATTTGACAGGTCAAAGGTAGACAGCTTTGCTTATCATGAAAGGTCAAAGTGCTAGCAGCATTGCTTTTTATGACAGATAAAAGTGTAGACAGCAGGTTATCATGAGGGGTCAAAATGTGGGACAGCACTGCTTTTCATGAAAGGTCAAAGCTGCTAAAAAGCATTGTTATTATGACAGGAAAAACTGCTAGACAGCATTGCTTATCATGCGGTCAAAGTGCTAGACAGCATTGTTATCGACAGGTCAAAGCGTAGACGCATTGCTTATATGACGGTCAAAGCTGCTAGACGTTTGCTTATATGACGGGTAAATGCTGACAACTTTGCTTATCATGACAGGTCAAAGTGCTAGCAGCATTGTTAAATGAAGGTCGCTCCCTAGAGCATTGCTTTTATGAAGGTCAAAATGCTGACGCATTGTTTTCTGACAGGTAAAAACTGCTGACAGCATTGTTATCATGCAGGTCAAAAGCTGTGACAGCTTTGCTTTCATGAAGGTAAAAGTGCTAGACAGCATTGCTTATCAAAAGGGTAAAAGCTGTAGCAACATTGCTTATCTGGGGGGTCAAAGTGCTAGACAGCATTGCTTATATGACAGGTAAAAGCTGTAGCAGCATTGTTATTATAAAGGGTCAAAACTGCTAGCAGCATTGTTTATCTGACAGGTCAAAGCTGCTAACGCATTGTTTCATGACGGGTTAAAGCTGCTAGCAGCTTGTTACCCTACAGGTCAAAGTGTAGACAGCATTGCTTATCTGACAGGTCAAAGTGCTAGACAGATTGCTTATATGAAGGTAAAAGCTGGTAGACGATTGCTTTCATGACAGGTCAAAGCTGTAGACACTTTTCTTATCATGACAGGTCAAACTGCTAGACAGCATTGCTTTTTTGCAGGTCAAAGCTGCTAGACAGCATTGCTTATTAGCAGGTCAAAATGTGACAGCATTGCTTACCCTGACAGGTCAAAGCAGCTAGACGCTTGCTTATCATGACAGGTAAAAGCTGCTGGCAGCATTGCTTATCATGACAGGTCAAAGCTGTGACAGCATTGCTTATATGCGGTCAAACTGCGGGACAGCATTGTTTTTTTGACAGATCAAAGCTGCTAGACAGCATTGTTATCAGACAGGTCAAAATGTAGAAGCATTGTTATCATGACAGGTCAAAGCTGTAGAAAATTGTTTTTAAAAAAGTCAAAGCTGTAGCAGATTGTTATATGAAAGGTCAAAGCGCTAGACAGCATTGCTTATCATGACAGGTCAAAGCTGTAGACAACATTGCTTATCATGACAGGTAAAAGTGGACGCATTGTTATAGACAGGTCAAGCTGTAGACAGCATTGTTATTATGAAGGTAAAAAGTGCTAGACAGAATTGATCTTGACAGGTCAAAGTGCTAGACAGATTGTTATATGACAGGTCAAAGCTGGTAGACACATTGCTTTTCAGCAGGTCAAGCTGCTAGACGCTTGTTTATCATGACAGGTCAAGTGTAGACGCATTGTTTTCATGACGGGGTAAAAAGTGCTAGACAGCATTGCTTTCATTAAGGTCAAAAGCTGTAGACGCATTGTTATCATGACAGGTCAAAGTGGTAGACAGCATTGCTTATCATGACGGTAAAGCTGTAGACAGCATTGTTATCATGACAGGTAAAAAAGCTGCTAGACGCATTGCTTATTTTTGACGGGTCAAGCGCTAGACAGCTTGCTTTTTATGACAGTCAAAATGCTGACAGCTTTGCTTATCTGAAGGTCAAAGATGCTGACGCTTGTTTATGAAGGGTCAAAGTGTAGACGCTTTGCTTATCATGACGGTCAAAGCTGTAGCAGCATTGCTTATCATGACCCGGTCAAAGCTGTAGACAGCTTTGTTATTATGACAGGTCAAGTGTAGACAGATTGCTTATCATGACAGGTCAAAACTGTAAAAAAGCATTGCTTACATGACAGGTCAAAGTGTAGAAAGCTTTGCTTTTATGCCCGGGTCAAAAATGCTAGACAGCTTTGCTTATCATGACAGGTCAAAGTGCTAGACCCCCTTTTGCTTATCAGGGACGGTAAAGCTTTTAGACAGCATTGCTTATCATAAACAGGTCAAAGCTGCTGGGAACGAAATTGCTTATTTTTGACAGGTCAAAGATGCTAACAGAATTGTTTAAATTTTGACAGGTCAAAGCTCCCTAGTTTGCATTGCTTTTTTTGGGACGGTCAAAGCCCCAAAGACAGCATTGTTTATTAGGGACAGCCCCAAAGCTGCTAAGCACTTTGCTTATTAGGAAGGTAAAAGCTGTAAAAAGCATTGTTTTATCATGACGGGGTCAAAGCTGCTAGAAAAGCATTGTTTGAAGGTCAAAGTTTGCTAGAAGCTTTGTTTTTATGCCCGGGTTTTCCAAAGCTGCAAAGGACACCCTTTGTTATCATGCGGGTTTCAAAGTGCTTGACAGCTTTGCTTATTATGACAGGTCAAAGTGCTAAAACAGCATTGCTTTTCAGGGACAGGTAAAAGCTGCTGGGACAGCTTTGCTTTTTATGACAGGTCAAGTTTCTGGGAAGATTGTTTATTTGACAGGTCAAAGCTGTAGGACAGCATTGTTTTTTTATGAAGGTAAAAAGCTGCTGGGCGGCATTGCTTTTTATGACGGGTTTCAAAGCTATTGCCCCATTGCTTATTATGACAGGCCCAAAGTGCGGGGACAGCATTGCTTATTATGAAGGTCAAAGCTGTAGAAAAGCTTTGCTTTTTAGGGACAGGTCAAAGTGTTTAAAAAGCTTTGTTATTATGACAGTTCAAAGTGCTAGCCGCATTGCTTATTATGAGGGTAAAAAGAAAGGGCAAAAGTGAGTGATTTTAAATTTCTTTTAAAAGAAAAAATCATTGTTCCCATCTTTAAAATTTTAAAAAAATGCATTAGTTACACCTCTTACAGCTTTTTTAATACATTATTTTCACCATTTACAGCTTTTAAATACATTAGTTACCCCCTCTTAAGCATAAAAAAATTTAGTTCCCAATTCTTACAGCATTAAAATACATTAGTTACACCATTTTTACAATATAAAATACATTGTTACCCCCATCTTACAGCTTTTTAAAAATACTTTTAGTTACCATCTTACAGCTTTTAATTTACATTTTTTTTCCCCATCTTACAGCTAAATACATTGGGTTACACCTTTTTACAGCTTTAAAAAAAATTTTATTTACCCCCCATCTTAAAATTTTAAAAAACTTTAAACTTACCCCCATTTACAGCTTAAATACATTGGTTTTACACCATTTTAAACGAAAAAACCTACATTAGTTACCCCCTTCTTACAGCTTTTAAAATACATTAGTTACCCCCATTTTTTACAATAAAAAAATTTTTTCATTAATTACACCATTTTTACGCTTTTAAATACTTTAGTACACCATCTTACAGCATAAAATACATTAGTTACCCCATCTTCAATATAAAAAAAATTTTTTGGTTACCCATTTTAAACAATTAAAAAATTTCTTTTTTTCCCCAAATCTTTACAGCATAAAAAGGGCATTTGTTACCCCTTTTCCCAGCTTTAAAATGATTAGTTACCCCATTTTTACGCTTTAAAATGCATTATTTTCCCCTTTTAAACAGAAAAAAAAAATTTACTTTAGTTAAAACCCCCTTAAACAGCATAAAATACATTAGTTAAAACCATCTTCCCTTTAAAAAATTCTTTAGTTACACCATTTACAATTTTAAGATAAATTAGTTACCCCATCTTACGGCAAAATGCATTAGTTAACCACCCTCACAGCATAAAATAAAAATTAAATTTTTACACCATTTAAAAATAAAAAAAAAACATTAGTTACACCATCTTCAGAAATTAAAAATACATTAGTACACCATTTACAGTTTTTAAAATAATTATTTTCAAAAATTTAAAATTTTAAAAATTTCTTTGTTAAAACCATCTTACAGCTTTAAAAATTACATTATTTTCACCATTTTTACAGTATTAAATACATTTTTAAAACCCCCCTTTTACGCTTAAAAAAACTTATTTTACCCCCATCTTACAGTTTTAAATACTTTATTTTAACCCCCCTTAAAAGCTTTTAAAAATACATTGTTACACCATCTTACAATATAAAATAATTAGTTACCCATTTAAATATAAAACATTTAGAAAAACCCCATCTTACAGTATTAAATAATTATTTTACACCATTTTACAATATAAAATACTTATTTTACACCATTTTTACAGAAATTAAAATTACATTAGTTACCCCAAATCTTAAAATTTTTTAAAAATACTTTTTGTTAAAACCATCTTAAAGTTTTAAAAATACTTTAGTTACCCCCATCTTACGGATAAAATACATTATTTAAACCTCTTACAGCATGAAATACATTGGGTTTACACCATTTACAAATAAAATACATTATTAAACACCATCTTAAAATTAAAATACTTTTGTTCCCACCATCTTACAGTATTAAATAAATTATTTTACCCCATCTTAAAATAAAAATAAAATACTTTTGTTACTCCATCTTACAGTTTTTAAATCCATTAGTTACCCATTTTTACAATATAAAAAAAACATTGTTACCCCATTTACATTTTAAATAAATTAGTTACCCCATCTTACAGCATAAAATACATTGGGTTACCCCATCTTACGCATAAAATACTTTATTTTCCCCCTTTTTTACAATTTTAAAATTTACTTTGGTTACCCCCATCTTAAGTTTTAAATCTTTTGTTAAACCATCTTACAGTTTAAAATAATTATTTACCCCTTTACAATATGAAATACATTATTTTACACCAATTGCAGCAAAAAAATACAAAGTTACACCTTCTTACAGTAGAAATTTACACTGTGCTTTTAACCTGGTTGGGGTTTATTATTGGCCAAACTAATGTATTTACTAAAGTAAGGGAGGGAAAACTAATGTTTTCTAAATTTAAGGTGATGGAAAAAGGGGGATTTTGTACGAAGGTTTAGCATATAATGTAATCTGCTGGTGACTAGAACATAATGGTTCCTTTCCCCCGCCCCAGGAGGAATTTTCAAGTTGTTCCCAAAATCAAAACTGTTGGGGGGAATTTTTAAGGGTTTTTTGTTCTGTTTTTGGCCTGTGTGGGCGCCAGTTTGATTTCTTCAACCTTCAAAAAAATTTTTTTTTTCCCATATAGTAGTTTTGGGACCTAGTTTTGGGGGAAATATAAATGATTTAAAACTTAAAAAACTCTACGAAGTTTTCTTGGAAACAGACACAAATGCACGTCCACTGTTTTTGGCCCGGGAAACATAGTCAAAAAAGGGAAATCATATTAAAACAACATTTTGGAAATTTTTACTTAAATAGAGTTTTCATTAAGCGTGAAGTTTCTTGAAGTCTTTTATAAAGATTTTAAAACATACACAAAAACGGGAAGTTTTGAAAAATAAGCGGGAAAAGTTCCCAGAGGAGGTGGGGGTTTCAGGTTTTATAATGTAAGGGAAGGTTGGCGGTTTGTTGTAAAGTAGGGGCGAAACACGGAGAGTTTACTGGGAACAAGTAAAAATGGCAAGGTTGCATATACGTTGTCTAGCGCAGAAAGGTATATGGGGGTAAAGTTTTGGGAATACTTGTTAGTGCAGCAAGTTTTATGGCAAAGTGTTGCATATACGTTTTTTTCTAGGGGGGCGCCAATTTATATCGGAAAGTGTTGAAAATTACGTTTTTTACCCGAAAAAAGGGTATATCGGAAAGTTTTGGCATTACTTTTGGTTTTAGTGCAGCAAGTATTCGGCAATTTGTTAAATTTTACGTTGTTTAGTGCAGAAAGTATATCGGCAAGTTTTTGAATATCTTTGTTGGGGCAGCAAGTATATCGGAAAGTGTTGCATTTTCGTTGTTACCCGCAGAAAGTTATCGGCAAGTGTTGCATATAGTTGTCTAGGCGCAAGTATATCGGAAAGTGTTGTATCCCGTTGTCTAGTGCAGCAAGTATATGGGTAAAGTGCTGCTGTGCATCAGCTAAGTTTTTGGGGGGGCGCTGACTGACTGGTTTTCTGTGGTGTTGTGAGTTTAAATTTGGTTTTTCAGCCGGCTGAGGTGCTTAATGTAAAATCGATAATGTCTTTGGGGTTTTGGGTTTAAATGCCGCCCCCAGACATTTTTATTTTAAAGGCCTTCGGGGTTTTAAAGGGAAATCTTGGTTTCGTCTGGATAAGAGATAAGTTTGGGCTACAAGAGGTTAGGGAAGGAGGGCACGGAAACTAGCCTCTACGGTGGAAAAAATGTGAATTTTTTCGGGTTTTTAAAAAGGGACCGTAAGCAAACGCTATAAAATTTATTTATTAAAAAACGTTTCGGTCTTGGACGTTGATAACTTCTAAAAGTGATAAAAGGGCCCCAGGCCGAAACTTTTTTTCTAAAAAATATTTTTAGTGTTTGTTAAAGCGTCTTTTAAAACCAACTTGTGGGGTATTTTTTCCCCAAGTTTTATCCCAATAAAATTTTAAATTAAACAAACTTTAACCCTTCCTTTGAGGACAAGCTTGACTTTCTTGCACAACGCTTGCTTTGTTTGTCCTCGTGAATGACGAAGCGGGGTTGCGCTGTGTCTTTACACGCATATTGATACTCCTGGTTTTGGGGTTTAGGTTTAGGGGAGGTGTTTTTTTGGGGGCCACGGGTTTGTCCCCGGGCCCGGGGCTCCGTCTTTTTTGTGGCCCTTTGCGGTTTAACCAGTGGTGTAAATTTTTCAAAAAATTTTCATCATTTTCTGGGAGTCTGGTGTGAAAAGGTCCATTTTTTTAAACCTGGGGGAAGAAAGGGCTACTACGGGGGCCCGTTTGTTTTTGCAAACCCAAATACCCTCGGCCGGGATTGAACCCGCGGTCAAAAGTTCAAAAATCCAGCCCGTCACTTTGCCACAAAGGACCGTTTGGCCCACTTTAAGATTCATCCAACTAGGTATATTTCAAACACCTTTGGAAAGGGTTTTAAGCACAGGCCCCCTTTTGTGACCAAAAATGTGGTCTTTTGCAAAACCCTGTGCTAGCCTGTGCAAACCCCTTCCTAGGGTTTGTAAAAAAATTATACCTAGTTGGAGGGAATTTTTTTATTGTGGCTAGCGGGTTCTTAGTGGCTAACGGGGCCGGGCTGGGGGTTTTGAGATTTATGACCGCGGGTTCAACCCCGGCCCGGGGGGTTTATGGTTTGTTTGCAATCGTGTCATTACGATTTCTTGGGGCCTGTCTTGCTACATAGGTATATTTTTTATTTGTTCTAGTTTGATGAAGTCACTGGTTGGCGAAACTTCTTCTTTGTTTAAAGTTTACGGGTATCATTCATAACCCCCTGGGTATCTTTTCAACGTGAGATGACACCCAAAGCGGTTCATTTCTTAGTGGGCTTGCTATCGAAAGGTAGGGCGTTGTTGGGGCTAGGTTTGTCAGGAAACAGGCCCAAAAATTTTTTAAAAACGGGGGGTTTCTTAAGAATACAATGACCAGCAGCTGGGCTTTTGGTCATCTGCCCGGCGTTGTTGCTGCTTGATAAGGTTTAGGTCAGGGGCAAGTGTACCTGCCGAAGTATAGGCTGCACTGGGTAAAGGGCAGAGGTTTGCTCGGGGCCTCGGGGTTTATATTTTTTTTTGGAGCCCGAGGAAATGAAAAAAACGTTTCCCTTTTATAGTGAACTAAAAACCGATGCTTCCCTACGTAGGTTCTTTTTTCCTTTCGAAAGGATAAGAGTTAAGCGTGCCCTTCCTTCCCTTTAGGTTCAAAGATACGTCGAAAAGAAAGTTCCTTATAAAAACCGCAAAAACGAAAATTTACGGGGGTTTTCAGATATGCGAACAAATTGTTCTCATCAAAACCCCCCCCCCCCCCCCCCCCCCCCGGTGAGTTGACATGACTCACGAAATCGCAAGCCCATTTTTGGCAAAAAACCATCCCAACGGGTGGATTAAAACCCCGCGATCAGGAAAAGTTCAAAACTCCTGCCGTTGCTTTAAAGTTTGATGAATTTAGTTGGCTACGGGGCCAGGGGGTAACGCGACGGTTGGAGTTTTGGGGACTCTTGATCGGGGTTCTACCCCCGTCCTTTGGTTTTGGTTTTTTTTGAAATTTCGTGTCATTACGATTTGTAAAGTAAAGAGTGGGACTAGAACCTGCTCTCCCTTTCAGGGATCCACTACAGCGCCTCATTCATGGCATGCATTCTTTTTCACTAATCACACCAACAAACACACACACACCCCCCACACACAACACAAAACCCCACACAAAAATTCACTCGTGCTTAAATTTCTTTCCTTCACGCACCCCCGCCCCCCGCACGATATTTTCCCTTTAAATCATTCATTCCCCTACCCCATTTTCATTCAACTCAATTCACCCCCCAAAAAAGGGGCAAAAAAACGCTTTTTGCTTTTTCTTTTTCCATCAGGGTTTCTTTAATTACTGCTTTCATTCCGCACATGTTTTTGGGCGTTGTATAACATGTTATTGTTTGTATAATTTATTTTTTGTAAAAACACGTTATTGTTTGTAAAAGGGTTTTTGGGTTTTGTTTTAACCCCTTTTAAATTGTTTGTAAAAACTGTTATTGTTTGTATAAACTTTTTTGTTTGTAAAACCCACTGTTTTTTGGGTTTGTAAAAATGTTTTGTTTGTAAAAACTGTTTTTTTTTTGTTTAAACTGTTTTTTGTTTGTATAATGTTATTGTTTGTAAAAATTTGTTATTGTTTGTATAACATGTTATTTTTTTGTAAAAATTTTTATTGTTTTTTATAACACGTTATTGTTTTTTATAACACTTTTAAATTGTTTGTATAACACTTTTATTGTTTTTTATAAACATGTTATTGCTGAATAACATTGTTATTTCATGAATAACGCTGTCGTTGCGTTGTAAAACACGGGGTTATTGGTGTTTTAACAATTAAATATGTGTATAAGACGGTTTTTCCGTGTATAACACCGATGCCACCACAACTTCTACTTTAATCTACCCCTACGTTGTTTCAAAAAACCACTTTCTGGGTTTCCAAACCCCTATAGCCGCCCTTTACAACTACAACAACAATTTTTGTCAGAGCACTCACAGTTTAAAACCACCACTGTCTTTTTCTTAAATACCCCCACCAATGTACCCTTTCAAACATCCAGTTTGTCCCCAGCAAATCCCCAGTTTCTACCACCCCCACTGTCACTACACAACCCCCCCACCATATTAACCCTTCTAAAACTGGGAACCCCCTTTTTTTTTCATGGGCTTCTACCCTCCCCCACTAATTTCCCCTACCCAACCCTCACTACTTTCTTTCTCCCCCACCACCCCTAAAAAAACTCCCAAACCCTTACTACTTTCTTTAAAAACCCACCACCACTAAAACCACTTTAAAAAAATTTATATAAATACTACTACCCCCACCAAACCCCCACTAAAACCACTAAAACCAAACATACTACTACCCCACCCCCCATAATTCCACTACAAACCCTCACTACTACTTTCCAACCCCCACCCTAATTCCATAAACCCTTTTCCTTTTATTTCCCCCACCACCACCACTAATACCACAAAACCTTCACTTCTACTAATATACTTACCACCGGGCCCCTTAAAAAAACTACAACCCCTCACTTTCTACTACTACCACCAACCCCCCATAATACCCCTAAAAACCTCATTCTACTACTACCACCCCCCACCACTAATACCACTACAAACCCTCACTACTACTTTCTACTCCAAACCCCCACCCCTAAAACCCCTACAAAACCCTCACTACTACTACTATAATATACTAACCCCCATCACCACCCCTAATACACTACAATCCCTCTTAAAACTATTTCTACTACCACCATCACCCCCACTAAAACCACTAAACCATTTATATGCCCACTTCAACCCAAAAACCACCCCACTTTAAACCCCTAAACCAAACCCCTACTACTAAATACTACCAAACCCCCACCCTAATTTCCACTAAAAACCATCACTACTACTTAACCCCCCCCCCCACCCAAATAATACCACTAAAAACCAACACTATTTTACCACCCCCCAAACCCCTTTAAAACAAAATTAAAACCCCTCCTTTTACTACCACCACCCCCACTAATACCACTACAACCCCTTTCCCCACCCCCAACCCCCACCAATAAAACTACACCCCCTTTAAACCCCCGAAGACCTCTGCAAAGGAAAACCCTTCAGGCCAAATAATAATAATAATAAAACTAATAATTGTAAAATATTTCTAAAGTACATGACAAGGTTTTTTTAAAATCAGGGTGACATCATTGGGCATTTCTGTTATATAGAAAGCCGCTTGTTATGTGACCGTTTTTGGGGAATTTAGATGGTTTTTTCCCAAAAGGGTGCGGCCCACACCAGTAGACAACCCGGCCAAAACCCTTTGATTTGGTGGGGGTGAAACATGGGAAAAGCAGGGGGTCTTTGGAAACAAGGGCCCTAATGTTATCCGCCGGAAACGGGGGTTCGAACTCCGGAACTCAGTTTTGTGGCTGGTGCCCTAGCCCGCAGTTTTTACGTCTTCTGTATTCTCCTCATTAGTAGAGAAAGGCTTTCTTTTTACGTTGCTTCCCAAAATTTGGTTTGGTTTTAAAAAGAGAGCCAATAACCCAGCGAGTCTTGTGTCGGCCCCCGGGACCCACTCCATGGGATTTTGGCAAATGCTTTTTCATTCGGGAAAGACCAGGGGTTCGATCACGGGGAAGGGGTCAGGGGTTTTCGATCACGGGGAAAGGGTAAAGGGGTTTTCGATCAGGGGAAAAATTTGGGGGGTTTTTATCACGGGAAGACCAGGGGTTACGTAAAGGGGAAAGGGTAGGGCTTACGATCAGGAAGGTTTAGGGGTTTTCGATCCGGGAAAAGACCCCGGAGTTTCGATCACGGGGGAACCCACCAGGGGGTTTTTCGAAACGGGAAGGGGTCAGGGGTTTCGATCACCGGGAAAGGGTTTAGGGCTTACGATTACGGGGAAAGGTTCGGGTTACGATCCAAAGGGGAAGGGTCAGGGGGGGTTTCGACCACGGGGAAAAATCAGGGCTTCGATTTACGGGAAAGGTTTAGGGGTTACGATCAAGGGATGACAGGGCTTAAAGAAACAAAGGAAAAGGGTCAGGGCTTACCCATCCCCGGGGGGATCAGGGGGTTACGATCCGGAAAGACCCGGGGGGTTTCGATCAGGGAAAGGATTGGGGTTACGGTCCCCGGGGGGATCAGGGGGCCCTTTCGTTTACGGGGGCCCGACGGGGTTTCGATAAAGGGAAAGGGTCAGGGGGTTTCGTCACGGGAAGGATCGGGGGTTTTTTATCCCCGGGAAAGGGCAGGGGTTAAAGATAAAGGGAAGGATCAGGGGGTTTTCGATACGGGAAGGATCAGGGGTTTCGTAAAGGGGGAAAGTTAGGGCTTACGATTTACCGGGGGGATCGGGCCCCTTTCGATCCGGGAAGAATCAGGGGGTTACGATCACGAGAACGAACCCGGGGGTTACGATCACGGGGGAAAGGTCAGGGGGCCCATCCCGGGAAAAGGGTCAGGGGTTACGATCACGGGACCGAACCCGGGGGTTTTCGACACGGGGAAGGGGTCAGGGCTTACGATCAGAGAAAAAGGGCCAGGGGTTACGGAAACACCGGGGGGATCAGGGTTTCGATCAAGGGAAAGGGTCGGGCTTAACCCCTTACGGGACCGACCCGGGGTTACGGGTCACGGGGAAAGGTCGGGCTTACGATCAAAAAGGGACCCCCACCAGGGTTACGATCACGGGGGAAAGGGTCAGGGTTTTGATCCGGGAGGGATCAGGGGCCCTTTCTATACGGGAAGGAAACGGGCTTTTCGATAACGGGGGGAAAAAGATCGGGGGTGAGCGATCAGGCGAGATCTTGGGGAAAGTCTCGAGAACGATTTACGGGAACGAACAAGTAAATGATTTTGTAAAATGTGTTAACCTACCACTCACAACTGAACAGAAAAACCCTTTCCCATAAATCCCTTTAAAAAATTTTACCCTTTTTTTAAAAAAAATTTTTTTTTGCAATAATAATTTTAAATTTTTGCAAATAAGAAAAAAATTTTTTTAAAAAAAAAAATAAAAAAACCCTTTTGAAACCCTGGAGATAATGGGCAATTTTTAAATTTTTTTTTATAAAAAAAAAATTAACCAAAACGAGGAACACCCAAAAGGTTAAATTTTTTAACCTTTTTTTTTTTAAAAGGGGGTTTAAAAGGGGTTTAAACCAGTGGAAAGGTCTCCCGGTTTAAAATTTATCAAAAAACCCCCGTGGGGGTTTTCATCTAAAACCCGGGGTCAGGAAAACCTTGTCCTGTTTCCTGACGAAAAAATTACCCAACCCCAGGGGGAAGACAACAGTTTTGGGGCAGTGTAGGGGATGCAACCCTAATCTGGTTTTACATGGTTTAAGCAATGACTCCTCGATAACTTTTGTTGGGAGGTGGACACAGCGGGGAAATTCGAGCCATAAATTTGGCAGGGGTTAGCAATGACAGAGATGGCAGGAATTTTGTGTGTGTTGTGGGGTGTTTGTGGGGTTTTCCCTCCAAAAACTCTCACACCAAAAAATAAAAACTTCCTCACCTAAACTAGATCTCCCTCAAATTCAACCCAAAAATTTTCCCCCAAACAAAAATAAAATTTCTCACAAACCAAAAAAATCCCTCACCCCAAACCCAAAAACTCCCTCACACCAACCAAAAAATTTTCTCAAACTTAAATTTTTCCCTCACACAAAAAAGAATCTCCCCCCACCCCAAACCAAATCTCCCTCACACAAACCTAAATCTCCCTCACACAAAACCCCAAATTCCCCCACCCAAAAAATTTCCCTTAAAACAAACCCAAAAACTTCCCCCACACAAACCCAAATTTTCCCTCACACAAAAAAAAAATCTCCCTCCCCCGAACCTTTAAAAACTTTCCCCCACACAAACCCCCCAAAACTCCTCCCCCAATCCCAAAAACTCCCCCACCCCCCCCAAACCCCAAAACCCCCTCACTTTAATCCACAAAAACCAAATCCCCCTTTACACAAAACCCAAAAACTCCCTCACACAAAAACCCAAATTTTCCCTCCCCAAACCCCAAAACTCCCCCACACAAAACCCCAAAACTCCCTCAACAAACCCCCAAAACTCCCTTTTCCCCAAAAACCCAAATTTCCCTCACACAAACCCAAAAACCCTCCCCAAAAAACCCCAAAAAACCCCCACACAAACCAAATCTCCCAAAAAACCCCAAAAAAACCCCAAATCTATCAAACCAAAAACCAAAAAACTCCCCCACCGAACCAAAATCTCCCTCACGCCCAAAATAAAAGGGCCCTTTACGTCAACTAAAATCGCCCTAAAAAAACCCCAAATCTCCCTCACTCAAACCAAATATCTTAAAAAAACCTGAATTCCCCCCACAAAACCCAAAATCTCCCTTTAAACAAAACCCAAAAATTTTTCTCACCCAAACCCCAAAAAAATCCACCACAAACTAAAAATCTCATCACAAAAACCAAAATCTCGTCCCCACTGTTTTTCCCCTTTTTGTCGTGATGGTCCAAGTCGGACCGAAATTCCGTAGTAAGCTTCCCCTGTCCTATGTATGGTTATAAGTTTTTGTGTTTTGATTCCAGCGCTGGAAGACGTACGGGCAGAAAGGGATAGCCATTTTCACCGGGAAAACCACAGAGCAAGGGAAATATGTGAAAACTTTCCACTTTTCACTCAACTAATGAAACCAAAAAACTCTCTAGACGAACCCAAATTTTTCGCTCAGAAAGAACCAAAAAACTCGCTCACACGAACCAAAAAATTTCCCCCCACGCAACCCCAAAATTTTTAATCGCCCCGAAAACCAAAAAACTCCCTAAAACGAAAAAATCTCCCTCACACGAACCCAAAAACTCCCCCACCGAACAAAAATTTTCACACGAACAAAAAAACTCATCACCCGCCCCCCAAAAAATTTTGTCCATCGAACAAAAATCGGTCTGATTAAAAAACCTGAAAAAAGGGTTGGGCCCCATTTTAACGTTAATTATGAAAGAGTGGCTATTATACGTCACAAATAAAAGGCCCCTTTTACAAAAAAACCCTGTGGAAAAAAAACCTGTTTTATTGTGGGTTTTTTTACCCCATTATTTACAAATTGGATAACAAAAGTGTTCTGTAATGGGGAGAGCCCATTTTACATCAAAGTTAAAAAATACGTTTACAGCGCGTTCGCAGCAAAATTTTCACTGATTTTTAAAGGGCTTTAAGTATATTTGAATCCATTTACTGGAAAGGACATTTACAGGGCATTTGATTTACACCTATTGGACTTTTGCAGCAGATTTACAATGCATTTACCTGATTTATTTAAACGCTACATTTAAAAGTTTTTACAACACATTTACGCTAATTTATTTATCATTTACGGTATAATTTCACTAAATTTTTCAGTAAATTTACAAAACATTAACACATATTTACACAAACAAATACATTTACTGGGAAAATTACAATATGTTTACAAAAAAAATTTACAGAAGTTACGAACGTTTAAAAAATTTTTTTTATAAGGGTATTTACACAGTTCTCAGCAAGATGGTGTGATTCCTTTGCCAAAAAGGGACCTTTTTCCCCGATCGGTACCTTTACCGCAGTTTGGGTAAAGCGACGGTCTGGGTTTTGAGATCTCTGACCGCGGGTTTTAAAACCGCCCGTGGGATGGTTTTTTTGCAAAAAGTTTGTCATTTTTTTCCGGAAAATTTTTTTTGAGGGTCAGTTTTTGGGGTATCTCTGGTGTGTGTTTTACCAGAGGCATCCCTTGGGTTTTACCAAAAGAAAGTAACCCCTTGATTTCCTCTGTCACTGCGCAGGGATGGGGGGAAAACCCCTGGATGAACAGTAACTGAAGCAGCGACTGGCAGTGATGGCACTGACTGGCACTGACTGGCAGACAATTACAACAGACACACTGACATTTACAACAGCAAAAGCATCACCACCCACCACCCAACACCCCAACACCACCACACCACCACCACCACCACCACCACCACACCACCACCACCACCAACACCAACACCAACACCAAACCAAAACCCCACACCACCACCACCACCACCACTACTACCACCACCACTACTACTACCATCACCACTACACCACTACCACCGACACCACTACACTACTACCACCACCATATATCACCATTACCTCTACCCCACTACCACCACACACACCACCACCACCAATACCAACACCACCACTACCACCAACACCACCACACTACTACCATCAACACCCACTACCACCACTATACTACCACCACCACCACTACCATCACCACTACTACTGCACCACCACCATTACCATCACCACTACCACATATACCACCACACTACCACCTCCCCAATCACATACCACCGACACCACGACCACTACCACACCACCAATACTACCACCACCACGACTACATCACCACTACCATCACCACTACCACCAACACCACCACCACCACTAGCACCACCAATACCAACAACACCACCATTACCACCAACACCACCACCACTACTACCACCAACGCCACCACCAATTATTACCAACAACACCACCACCACCACTAGCACCACCAATACCAACAACACCACCATTTCCACCAACACCACCATCATACTACCACCAACACCACCACCACTACTACCACAACGCCACCACAATACTACCACCAACATCACCACCACACCCATCCTTATCACCACCACTACCGCCTCCACCACCACCATCTCATCACAATCACCACCACTACCTCACACCACCACCACATACCACCACCAGTACTTCCACACACCACCACCACCACTACCACCACCAGTACTTCACCACTACCACCACCACCACTACCATCACCACAACCACCACCACCACTACCACCACCACTACTATTACCCTACCACCACCACTACCATTACCACCACCACTAGCACCACCAATACCAACAACACCACCACTACCCACCACAACCATTACCACCACCACTAGCACCACCAATACCAACAATACCACCACTACCACCAGCACAATCAACACTTCCACCACCATACCATTACTCCTACCACTACCACCAACACCACCACACTACACCAACACCACCACCACCACCATACGACCACCACTACCATCACCACAACCACCAACATCACCCCACTGCACCAACAACCACCACCATTCTCATCACCACCACCATCCTCATCACAATCACCACCACCACTACCACCACCAGTACTTCCACCAGCCCCACTACCACCACCACCACTGCAACCACTACTACCACCATCACCACTACCACCACCTCTACCACCACCAACACCATCACCACCGCCACCCCACCACCACCACCACCACCATCACCTCCTCCTCCTCCACCACTACCACCACCACCGCCACCCACTACCACCTCCACCACCAGCATTCCCACCACCACCACCATTACCACCACCTCCACCACCACCATTACCACCACTTCCACCACCACCACCACCATTACACCACCACCACCATTACCACCATCATCGTCATCACCACCACCACGCCACCACCACCACCACCACAATCACCACCACCACATTACCACCACCACCCATTACCACCACCATTACCACCACCATTACCACCACCACCACCATTACACCACCATCATCACCACCACCACCACCACTCACTACCACCACCACCACCGCCATTACCACCACCACCACCACCACACCACCACCCCTACTCCTCCTCCTCCTCCTTCCTCCTCCTCCTTCCTCCTCCTCCTCCTCCTCCACCACCACCACCAGCACCACACCACAGCATCACCACCAGCACCACCACCACCAGGCATCCCACCAGCACCACCACCACCACCAGCATCCCACCAGCACCACCACCACCAGCATCCCCACAGCACCACCACACACCACACCACTACCACCATCACCACCATTACCACCACTACCACCACTACACCATCACCACCATTACCACCACCACCACCATACCACCACTACCACCATCACCACCATTACCACCACCACCACCACTACCACCACTACCACCATCACCACCATTACCACCACCACTACCACCACTACCCATCACCACCATTACCACCACCACCACCACTACCACCATACCACCATCACCACCATTACCACCACCACCACCACCACTACACCACTACCACCATCACCACCACCACCGCCACCACCACCACACCACCACCACCACCGCCACCACTACCACCACCACCGCCGCCACCACCATCACCACCGCGACCAACACCACCATCACCACCACCACCACACCACCACCACACCACACACCGCCACCACCACACCATCACCACCGCCGCCACCGCCACCGCCACCACCACCACCAACCACACCACCACCGCTACCACCACCACCACCACCACCACCGCCACCACCACCATCACCGCCACCCGCCACGACCACGACCATCACCACCACCATCCCACCACCGCCACCACCACCCCACCCACCACCACCCCCCCACCACCGCC
>NC_069404.1:68869958-68944926 GCF_026875155.1 Cherax quadricarinatus
GGTCTACTTTTAATCAGTATTTTAGGGACTAGAGTATTCTTGATCTGTGGTGAGTGGGTGACTTGCAACTTGTCATCTGTGTACACCCAGATAAGGACACTTAATTACCTAAAAAGTGATTTACGTAAACTCTCATTGTATATACACTGAGAGTCATATACCTCACCTCTCGGAGTATAGGACCTGATGAGGAGTTAGACATATAAGCTACATCTGGGTATCTTTATTTGTAGACGTTTCACCAGCGTCTACAATTAAAGGCTGAGTGACTGATTACTTTATCTTTCGTATGTATTTCTTCACATTATGTCCTTGTATTGACTGATAAAGCCATTGGTTGAAGAAACGTCTACAAATAAAGATACCCAGATATTGCACAAGTGTCTAATTCCTCTTCTTGTCGGCATTGTATACCATTTATGTACGGAACCTGTTGCGTATCCGTCATGATTGGTTAGTTAATTGGAGTTTAAAGCCTATTGGCTACTTGAGGGTTTTCACTTTAATGACCCTTCGAGTATTCGACAGGCTTTAAGTCTAATTAACAAACCAAAACTGATATACACTTTACATATATTCTGATGAATATTCCTCTGTGTTGATGTACAATCTTGATGAGTATTCGATTAGAGGGCTGTATAGTAAGTCCTCATTTAACGTCGTGAGAGGTTTTTGGAAACTGCGATATTAAGCGAAACAACGTGTAACGAAACCAATTTTACCGAAGGCTAATTGATATGAACAACTGATATACACCTCTTCAAAACTTCTAGTTTTGTTTCTAATGTCACACTTTTTTCTTTTTTTTTTTTATTTGTGGCCAGAGACATCATGGTGCACAGTGCACTTTTAGCATACATTGCAACAGGGTTATGTCAAGGAATAAACGTTTGCAAAGAAAAAGTTGTAAGGCGCATCTCCTACCACCAGGCAGTCCATATACAAACAATGACAAATATGGCGGCCTCGTATCGTTTATTGTAGTGCATTTGTATCATTATCGCATACTTTACGAATTATCTTACAATTTTTGTATTAATTGTATTCATTCGATTTTTTCAACGTTGTAACGAAACGACGTTGAATGAAACGACCGTTATTCGAGGACCTGTTGTATATCGTAACGTGTATACATTTAAAGCATACATTAATCTCTATAAGAGAGATTAAAGAATTCTTGATTGTTGGTGTATAGGTGACATACAGCGTGAATGATCCTCGCGTTGTCGACAGGCTTATAAATCTAGCAGACTATCCATGATGGGTACTATTCTAGTTCACTAGACTGTGCTGACTGTATTGGGTGAAAAACCAAACATCATATCTCGTGATAATGGTACAAACATTCGCATTTGGGAAAAAAAAAAATGAAAATTTCTCCTGACGTACAAGATATCACCACCATCACCATGAAGGAGAGACAGACACACACCCATTGCTGAAAACTGGGACGAAACACCGAGTCCCATTTAGTAAAAGTGTTTGGGCCGGTCTAGGAGAAACATTAGGCCCGTCGCCTTCCATCAATGGACCCCGCTGGCAGCAAATTTGATTCCCATGACGTCTGCTCCCCTATGGAGGATGGTGTGTGTGTGTGTGTGTGTGTGTGTGTACTCACCTAGTTGTACTCACCTAGTTGAGGTTGCAGGGGTCGAGTCCAAGCTCCTGGCCCCGCCTCTTCACTGGTCGCTACTAGGTCACTCTCCCTGAACCGTGAGCTTTATCATACCTCTGCTTAAAGCTATGTATGGATCCTGCCTCCACTACATCGCTTCCCAAACTATTCCGCTTCCTGACTACTCTGTGGCTGAAGAAATACTTCCTAACATCCCTGTGATTCATCTGTGTCTTCAACTTCCAACTGTGTCCACTTGTTGCTGTGTCCCATCTCTGGAACATCCTGTCTATGTCAACCTTGTCAATTCCTCTCAGTATTTTGTATGTCGTTATCATGTCCCCCCTATCTCTCCTGTCCTCCAGTGTTGTCAGGTTGATTTTCCTTAACCTCTCCTCGTAGGACATACCACTTAGCTCTGGAACTAGTCTTGTTGCAAACCTTTGCAATTCTTCTTCACCTTCTCCAACCTCTTTTCTAATTTCACAGAAAGCTGTCTCCATTTTTTCAGAAAGCTCTCCTAATTTTCTCTCCCACTCTTGTTCCATCCTTTTCCACTGCTCCTCCATCCACTCCTCCCTACCAGAACCATTCTCATCTGATCCCTGATTCCTGCGAGTCCCCACCATTTTGTGTGTGTGTGTGTGTGTGTGTGTGTGTGTGTGTGTGTGTGTGTGTGTGTGTGTGTGTGTGTGTGTGTGTGTGTGTGTGTGTGTGTGTGTATGTGTGTGTGTGTGTGTGTGTGTGTGTGTGGTGTGTGTGTGGTGTGTGTGTGTGTGTGTGTGTGTGTGTGTGTGTGTGCTGTGTTAATTTGTAGTGTAATGTGTGTGTGTGTGTGTGCGTGTGTGTGTGCGTGCGTGAGCGTGTGCGTGCGGGTGTGGGTGCGTACAAGCCTAGTGACACAATAATATATTTAAAAAACGATAACTTGTTGACATTTGATATTTCACCTTCCTGGACATCTTTCATATATAATTTTATTTATAGTTATAAAACACGAAGAGAAACACTTCAGGTTAATACGTTTAATGATAAATATATACAATGAGACTCAGGTATCAGGTATCCCTCACCACCAGCATAATCTGTGACTCGTGTTGTGTTATCCCTCGCAATGACGCAGGTGTTAACTTCGTAATAGTGATAGTTGTTGCAGAAGCAATAGTAATAGTAGTAGTAATGGTATAGTATGTAATACAGTAGTATAAAGTAATAGTAATGTAGTAGTAGTAGTAGTGGTAGTATAGTAGTAGTAGTAACGAAGTAGTGTAGTAAGAATAGTATAGTATAGTAGTAGTAATAGTAATAATAGTAAAGTAAAGTAGTAGTAATGGTATAGTAGTATAAATAGTATAGTAGTAGTAAAGTGTAGTAATAGTAGTATAGTATAATAGAAATAGAGTAAGTAATGTAGTAACAAAATAGTAGTAATGATAGTAGTAGTAATAGCAACAGTAGTAACAGTAGCAGTAATAGTAGTAGTAGTAGTAGTAGTAGTAGTAGTAGTAGTAGTAGTAGTAGTAGTAGTAGTAGTAGTAGTAGTAGTAGTAGTAGTAGCAGGGGTAGCAATACACTCCCTCATCTACAGCCATACACATTACACTTAGTCACCACACATTAATCTAGCCTCCCACCACAAAATACATACATTCCTTGCGCCAAAAATACACACTGTGACCCACAGAATTAATTTACATCGCCAATTGCCCGCCGCTCTAATGCTCCGCCATTTAGGTGGCCACTGGCGTAATTTTTGTCAATAATGGAAATTCCAGCAGGGCATTTGTGGCAGTGTGAGTAATGTGTGTGATGGAGGGGGATGGAGGGAGGTGGGGTTGATGATGGGAGGGGATGTGGGGGTGATGGATGGAGAGGGGGAAGGGGGTGCGATGCATGACAATATACCACACCCTATCTGCGGTAACTTTCTACAACTTAATTTATTTTTCATAGTAAAATATACTGACATAAGTCCTGAAGCATGGCATTATTTCAAGGAGAGAGAGAGAGAGAGAGAGAGAGAGAGAGAGAGAGAGAAAGGAGAGAGAGAGAGAGAGAGAGAGAGAGAGAGAGAGAGAGAGAGAGAGAGAGAGAGAGAGAGAGTCCAGTGCCAGGCGTATTATTGGCGTGTGAACAACGGGTTACAATAACAAACAAAACTTGTTAACAAAAACTTCACTTTCGCTTAAAATTAGACAAACCATACGTGTTGCATTTATGTAAATTATGAAGTTTTCTACGCGTCTATGGGTTTAAAATTTGGTTATAACACTGTACCTAAGCGCACCTCGCTAATGCAGAGCCTGTGTGTGTGTGTGTGTGTGTGTGTGTGTGTGTGTGTGTGTGTGTGTGTGTGTGTGTGTGTGTGTGTGTGTGTGTGTGCGTGTGTGCGTGTGTGTGTGTGTGTGTGTGTGTGTGTGTGTGTGTGTTTGTGTGTGTGTGTGTGCGTGTTGTGTGTGTGTGTGTGTGTGTGTGTGTGTGTGTGTGTGAGTGTGTGTGTGTGTGTGTGTTTTTGAGAGTCCTTGTCACAGAGACCGGCAAGTTCTTCTCTAAGACATCGTGACCATCTCTCCACTCCGCCCAGCCCTTGAATACAACATCCGATAAATTTTTCAATTCTGACCGGTTGGTTGGTCAACGAGGTTTAGAGCCCATCTGCTATATGAGGGTCGTTAAGGTTGAATGTCACCTGTTTATCACCGGACAAGAATATCCGGTAATCCCTAAAACAGGGATTAAGTCAGTTGTCGGCGTTGTGTATATACGCTGAGAGACATAAACCTTAACAGTGTAAATCATACTGATTATATTGGAGACCTTGTGAATGTAGATCATTATACATGTTAGTAACTGTTGCAACGCTTAATAATTAGTTCCATTATACGTGTTAACGCAAGCTAGTAATTGTTGCAACGTTTAATAATTAGTTTTATTATACGTGTTAACGTAAGCTAGTAACTGTTGCAACGTTTAATAATTAGTTTCATTATACGTGTTAACGTAAGCTATTAACTGTTGCAACGTTTAATAATTAGTTTTATTATACGTGTTAACGTAAGCTAGTAACTGTTGCAACGTTTAATAATTAGTTTCATTATACGTGTTAACGTAAGCTAGCAACTGTTGCAACGTTTAATAATTAGTTTTATTATACGTGTTAACGTAAGCTAGTAACTGTTGCAACGTTTAATAGTTTCATTATACGTGTTAACGTAAGCTAGTAACTGTTGCAACGTTTAATAGTTAGTTTCATTATACGTGTTAAAGTAAGCTAGTAACTGTTGCAGCGTTTAATAATTAGTTTCATTATACGTGTTAACGTAAGCTAGTAACTATTGCAACGTTTAATAGTTAGTTTCATTATACGTGTTAATAAGCTAGTAACTGTTAGAGTTTATTACTGAAGTTTCATTATACAGCCGTTAAACTTTAAATTTTTATTGTTTACTTAATGATTTTTAATTAAGACAGGCGAGTCCTCGCTTACCTACACCAGTGAAAGTAAATTACAGGTGTTTAACACCAGAGGGGATGGAGGAAAGTGAAGGGAAGTGAGGTGATAAAGAGAGAGGGAGAGGGATGGAGAGAATTGGGGTGATGGAGTGAACAAGGGATGATCAAGGAAGGTGTAGGGGATTACGGAGGAAGCTGGGGATGGAGACGGATGAGGTGTTATTGAGGATGAGGGGGAGGGGAGGGAGATGGTGTGATGGAGGGACGTGATGGGTGATGGAGTAAGGGAGAGATTATGGAACGAAGTGAGGAAGAAGGAAATATGAAATGTTGAGGGACTGGGTAAGTTAGGGTAGTTTTGATGTGTAAGTGGGGAGGGGGAGGGTTTAGGAAGCTGGCAGGTTGGGGAGGTGTGGGTCTGGGTGGGTAAAGAGAGTGTACATGTAAGTGGATGAGTGAGGAAGGTTGTGTGTGTGTGTGTGTGTGTGTGTGTGTGTGTGTGTGTGTGTTTTGTGTGTGTGTGTGTGTGTGTGTGTTTGGTGTTGGTGTGTGTGTGATTAGATTCGTGAAATTAGTTGTTTGGTGTGGATGTGCAAAAAGAGTGGATGTGAGACGAGTGAGGAGGGTGGCCGGATTGATGGGTAGAGAAAGAGTGGACGAGTGTGGGTAAATCTTTAAAGTAAGTTTATTGAGGCACAGGTACACATAAGAACAATTATAATACATAGCGTAAATTACGTAGGATAATCCAAAAAAAGTAAGACAAAGTGACTTATTTCCAAGAGGGTGTGCGTGAGAGGCTGGGTGGGTAAAGTGGGTGTGGGAGTGGAGGAATTCACTGTACAATGACTGGGTAAGAGTCCCAATACAATACCTGCATCAAATGCATGCATTAGACCAAAGAGTCTTCCTCTACGGGTCTTCTTTCGCAAGACCCCTGAACGGTAGGGGGTAAGACCCAGGACGAGTGGTTGGAGATGCACTCTGTCTTGTCAAGCATCACTTGAACAGAGAAATAAGTTTGTATCGTATTTCACATGCGTAGAGAGAAGGAAAAAGAGAGGAATGCCAGCCACGGAGTGCATCATAGCAGTGAGGGAGCAGAGAGCAGCCAGCATGATGGAAGTGACGAGATGGACCAAGAATGTCACTTAGTGAGGGGAAATGAGGAAGATGAGATGAGCTGGGAAATGGACTAGACTTCCAGATGGTCTGAAAACTCGACTTCTGGATGGAATGGACGCTTAACTGTCAGATGAAACATAGACTCTATTTAATTCCAAATGGAATGAGGGCTGGATTTCCAGATGCGGCCAAGGCACTGACAAATATGAGAGTCCAGTTGGTGGAAAATTTGTACACAGGGAGGGAAGGGTGAGAAGACGAAGAGAAAGAAGAAGAAAAAGGAAAAGACTTGGGATTGATCCCTGAAGCTTAACAACTTAGAACAATTCAAGCACTACATCTTATTTTCTCAGGGATCCTAAGTACCTCACCCAGGATACCGCCTACAGCAGTCTTCTACTAACTCCTAAATAACTCGCAAATGTTAGGTGAAGAGGCACAGATTCCAGTAGGCGTGGCTAAGCTCCCAGAACCAGGAGATCCACTGCGGTTCAACACACCCTCCAGCGAGTTGTTTAAAATCTTCTCGTTACGATTTATCGAGTCATTGCCAGGAAGACTGCTTGAGGACAATGAAGTGAGTAAATACTCATTTTAAGACGAACATTAAAGTCAAGACTTAACTTTATGAAGGGCTCTTAAAGCTTAGTCGTGAGCGAAACGTCACGTTACATGTATTTAAGTTCACTTGTGGGTTCGTTGCCAGAGACAACTTCCACGGGTTACCCACGTAAGCTAACAGAGGATACCGGAAAAGGGTATAAGTTGAGAGGGAACTGAGGCTGCTCGTGAGTATACTTCAAACTCTTTTATTGAGTTTGCATATTTCTGCAATTTTTGTTTACTTATGGACAGTTTTGTTAGACTGAATATAACTCTGCTTACTGTCAGTTGGATATAAATATTAAGTTAATTGTTTTTATGATTACAAACCTGATTAGGAGAGCGTAACATCGTGCGTATTATTATTATTATTATTATTATTATTATTATTATTATTATTATGTATCCTCGAAGGTGTGGGGGGGGAGGTTACCTAAAAATTGCAATACTGAGTGATTATTTCGAGTCAACAGTTCACAGTAGAATGATCACCCCGAGTCACAATTTAGTCACTTTTCCAGTTCGTGATCATTAGCTTAGTTTTCCAGCATCTGCTTAGCACGGGGACTCCGCTCTCTCTCTCTCTCTCTCTCTCTCTCTCCCCCCAGACATTTATTTGTTATTAAGATGTGTGAAGTAAATATTGTTATCTTAATGTGTTTGGTACTTTAGGTATTTATTTAGTTAGATTTAAAGTCTAAAGGTTACTTCGCCTCTTTATTCTCCTCCTCCTCTTCCTCCTTCTCCTCTTCCTCCTCCTCCTCTTCCCCCTCCTCCTCCTCTTCCTCCTTCTACAGGGAAGTAGAAAGCCCTATAATTGAATCGTCGCGACACAGTGGAGACGAATAAAAGAAAGTTGGCAATTAGTGAAGCTGACGAGCGGAATACAAGACTCTTGGTCGAGAAGGAGGGAAGGAGGCAGGGAAGGAGGGAGAGGGAGGGAGGGAGGGAAGGAGGGAGGGAGGGAAGGAGGGAGGGAGGGAGGGAGGGAGGGAGGGAAGGAGGGAGGGAGGGAGGGAGGGAGGGAGGGAGGGGAGGGAGGTTGGGGAGGGAGTTGGGGAGGGAGGGAGGGAGGAGAGAGAGGAAGGAAGGAAGGAAGGAAGGAAGGAAGGAATTAGGTAATGAGGGAAATGAGAGCGGAAGAAGAGAGTAAGGGAGGGAAGGAGGGGAGAAGGGAGGGAGGGATGCAGAGAAGTAAAGAGGAAAAGAAAGAATAGAAAGAAGAGAAGCAAAAAGGGAAGGAAGTAGCAAGATAAGGACGAGGACGACAAGATATTGGGAAAGAGGGAAGAAGCAGGATGGAAGAAGAGAGAAAGGGAGGGAGGGAGGGAGGGAGGGAGGGAGGGAAGGAGGGAGAGAGGGATGGAAGGAGAGAAGGAGGGAAGAGGAAACCAGAGAGAAAGAGGTAATGTGAATGGGACGGAAGGAGAGAGATGGAGCGAGGAAATGGAAGTGAGAAGGGGAGGCGGAAAAAAGAATGGGAGAGAAAAGGGACTAATGAAAAGAAAAGAAAGAACAATGAAGAAGGAAATGAGGATGCGGCGGAGGTGGCGGCGGCGGCGGCGGCGGCGGCGGCGGCGGCGGCGGCGGCGGCGGCGGCGGCGGCGGTGAGTAAGCCAGTATTGTTAGTGGTAATAATTTCACAATAAGGTACTAAGTAAGTTCGCTAAGGCTAAACTCTTGCGCTAAGTAAGTTAAGGGACGCATCAGTCCCCCTGTCGTCTAATAACATTTTTCCACTGTAATTTACCTTGTCCATAATTACTCTCACATTTCCTTTGTTTCATAAGGTGAAATTTAGGATCTTTCCTAAATTCATGGTATAACTCAACAAATCTTTGAGGACATTTTCTCAGACCTGTGGAACCGAGACTTATCACACGACAGCCACTCGTGTCACACTCTCTGTTTCGTACTCTCGCTGGACAGATAGACTGACACCAGTCTATCTGTCCAACGTCCCTTTACTTGTCCTTCCAGGAATATGTGACAGTCGCCACGCGCGACACCTCTGACTTGCATGTTGTAAGAACATCGTGTGATTCAGCTGCTTGTATCATTGTACCGAAGATATTCTTGACAGCAGCTTGTCGGAGAAGTCGGAAAAACTTAAATTATGTTGAAAATGGTATATACCGACAAGTTGATGATTATGACACATGTGCAACAGTTGAAACGTCGGCTTCTTCAGTCAAATACAGAGGCAGCAGTTGTAGTAGTGAAATGTAGATGATATAATCCATCAACCTTGGAGAAATAGCATTTGAAGTGGTCAGTCCCTCAGCCTGGAGAAGAGTTCAACTCCAGGGTCTGGAATGATATCGTTCCAGACCCTGGAGCTGAACTCTGAATATTTCTTTGAATATTTGTCTACAGTCGTCTCATACTGAAATACGAAACATCATAGGAAAGAAACTATGCTCACAGATTTTTCCGAGAATTCAGAGTGTTTCTTTATTCTTCTAAAATTCTAAATCATGCGAAGAAAATGTTCATTGAGGTTGGCACGAACACAATCAATCCACAATACACAAATAACCCGCACATAGGAGAAGATTGAGACACTTATGCAGCATATGGGAATCTTTATTCAGGAAACGTTTCGCCACACAGTGGCTTCATCAGTCCAATACAAAGAGGAAGGCGTAAGGAGAGGAGGAGTATGAGGTAATCAGTCCCTCAGCCTGGAGTCGATGTGTTCAGTCCATCAGTCTTGTAGAATGTACAGCATAGGGCCGTAGACGTGGCTTTTATACTGTAGTGAGGTGAGGTGAAGCAGGCGGAGGCGGGGTTATAGTGGTACCATCCACTAGTCGAAGTAGGTCTTCGTCCAAAGGTTGAACAAGTGTTGAAGAATTCTTTGTAACAAGATCCCATGATGCTGCAGTGTCTGACAGTTGTGATGAATGGTTTGAACAAGTGTTGAAGAATTCTTTGTAACAAGATCCCATGATGCTGCAGTGTCTGACAGTTGTGATGAATGGTTTGAAAAACCATTCATCACCCCGCCTCCGCCTGCTTCACCTCACCTCACTACAGTATATAAGCCACGTCTACGGCCCTATGCTGTACATTCTACAAGATTGATGGACTGAACACATCGACTCCAGGCTGAGAGACTGATTACCTCATACTCCTCTCCTTAAGCCTTCCTCTTTGTATTGGACTGATGAAGCCACTGTGTGACGAAACGTTTCCTGAATAAAGATTCCCATATGCTGCATAAGTGTCTCAATCTTCAACTTGTCGGTTTTTCAAACCATTCATCACAACTGTCAGACACTGCAGCATCATGGGATCTTGTTACAAAGAATTCTTCAACACTTGTTCAACCTTTGGACGAAGACCTACTTCGACTAGTGGATGGTACCACTATGACCCCGCCTCCATCTGCTTCACCTCATCTCACTACAGTATATAAGCCACGTCTACGGCCCTATGCTGTACATTCTACAAGATTGATGGACTGAACACATCGACTCCAGGCTGAGGGACTGATTACCTCATACTCCTCCTCTCCTTACGCCTTCCTCTTTGTATTGGACTGATGAAGCCACTGTGTGACGAAACGTTTCCTGAATAAAGATTCCCAGATGCTGCATAAGTGTCTCAATCTTCAACTTGTCGGTTTTCAAACCATTCATCACAACTGTCAGACACTGCAGCATCATGGGATCTTCTTACAAAGAATTCTTCAACGCTTGTTCAACCTTTGGACAAAGACCTACTTCGACTAGTGGATGGTACCACTATGATCCCGCCTCCGTCTGCTTCACCTCACCTCACTACAGTATATAAGCCACGTCTACGGCCCTATGCTGTACATTCTACAAGATTGATGGACTGAACACATCGACTCCAGGCTGAGGGACTGATTACCTCATACTCCTCCTCTCCTTACGCCTTCCTCTTTGTATTGGACTGATGAAGCCACTGTGTGGCGAAACGTTTCCTGAATAAAGATTCCCATATGCTGCATAAGTGTCTCAATCTTCAACTTATCGGTTTTTCAAACCATTCATCACAACCGCACATAGGAGAGGGAAGCTTACGACGACGTTTCGGTCCGACTTGGACCATTTACAGAGTCACACTAACAGTATCACAGTATCACACTGTGACTTTGTAAATGGTCCAAGTCGGACCGAAACGTCGGCGTAAGCTTCTTCCTATGTGCGGGTTATTTGTGTATTGTTCCGGTCGCGGTATTGTGTCTTTTCGTCCTCCACAGTCAATCGTTAGAAAGGATTCTGTGCGCTAGCTCTCTTCAACGGATTGAAATACATACTGAATTGTGCTGAAGAGATCCAGTCGTTTTGAGCTCTGAGTGGGCGAGGATTTGCAAAGGGTATTTAGATTTATTTTCTATATTTTTCTCCTCCTTCAAATAATCTGTGAAGAGCACCTTCCCTTCTGAAAATCTTCAAATGTTGCTGAAGCATCTATAAAATAGCAAACATGTCCGACAGTTATATCTGACCCCTTGAAGAGCTTTCTTAAAACATCCGAGATGCTGTATGACACGCAAACTGATAATCAGGCTAAGATTGTTCTCTCTTTCAAAACATTACTTGGGTTGTCCATTAGCTCGTGAAGCAGTTGTTGTTGTACCAGAGTCTGCTGAAGGTTCCTTTAGTGCACACACAATTGCAAATGAATGTATATATATAAATATATATATAATATATATATATAATATATATATATATATATATATATATATATATATATATATATATATATATATATATGTCGTGCCGAATATGTAAAACTGGTCAATTAGCAAGAACTCATTTAAAATTAAGTCCTTTCTGAAATTTTCTCTTATACGTTTAAAGATATATATTTTTCATTAATGTTAATGTAAAAAATTTTAATTTTGCACCAAAAGAATCTTAAAAAACTTACCTAACCTTATTATAACAAGCGCAATTTATTTTAGCCTAACCCAACTAAATATATTTTAGATTTGTTTACAATAATTTAATACTAATCAAACACAGTGAAATATATATTTTTCGTTAGGTTCAGAATGATTTTGGTGAAATTATTGCATACACAAATTTTCACTTGTCCTATATGGCAAGATGAGCGTTGCTATTTAAACCAAGATCGCAAGTTCTGCCTATTCGGCACGACATATATATATATATATATATATATATATATATATATATATATATATATATATATATATATATATATATATATATATTATCTTGTAATATTTGGAGTGACCAACGTCCCAGGACTCGCCGATCTTGCTAAGACTAGACATTCGTCTCTACGTATAAGATTGATAATTTATATATGTACGTGTGTAGCAGCAGTCCCTTGCTCCTTGTGGAACATCAAAGACTCAATAGCTATTTCATGGCCAGTTGACTCTTCATGCTTCATGAACCTTCACCTTCTTTCTTCCATTTTCGATATCCCACACAGGTGAGTGGCACTGTTAAACACACTTGGGTAAATTGAAGACTTTCTGCTGCGAGAGTGTAATATAATGGTACTTACATTTAACAAAATCGCCCAATTTACTTTAAATTGCTTTAGGTCAAAATTGTGCTATTTTTTTTTTAATCTCGACGTCTTTCAAAAAAGTGGGGGACAGGGGGTTAGAATTGCTAGCTTATTCCTGGTTTTTCAAAAGGGGTAGATGTAACCCCTTCCCGTATCATAGGGATTTTGACCATGATCACTGTAAGTAACCACTGTGTATCTTGTGCTTAAAAAGTTTGCACAGTTTGCACCTGCATCTAGATGTTGCAACCAACAGTTACAAGGCTGCAGTTAAAGCCTTGGCCATGTAGATGTTTATAATAGCAATTTCTATATATATTATGACAGTTAGTTCATAATATACGCGGAAACTCCACGATAGGGAAATTTACTTAGGGCAACGTTTTTCCTGTTGTTGTCTAAATAAAGTTTCCTATAACTGCAGTTTGTGTCTTTATTACAACACTTTAGCACCTGCATGAACTGTAAGTATGTTACAGCACTAGAAAGTGCTGTCGCCACGATATATTCCAGGAGAGGATGTGTAGCCTGACCCGAGCTTCATGAGTGAGTGATCTACTGACTGTCAGTGTTCAGTGTGATACTGTGTGGCTACAGAGAGGTAGGAACAACCCCGTACAGCATACATACAGTATTTTCCGGCATATAAGGCGTACGACAGAAGTGTCTTAATGGTACATCAGTAATCGTATTCAAGAGCTGATTACCCTCTTACTTTACTCTAAAGGGTAACCCAAAGCCCTCCTTTGACCCTGACCTTGAGCATATAAGGCGCAGGTTGATTTTTCAAGACATTTTGTGGAAAAAGGCGCGCCTTATATCCCGGAAAATATGGTACGTTCCCCTTTATCCACTCACACTGTTGCAAGAAATGTGACTACGATACAACATGTGGTTTATGGAGTATCAGCGGACGAAACATCTCAATAAAATGCCGCAAACCGCGTATTGTGTCTTTACGTACTTTTTAAGCATATTCTACCATTGATATACATTGCATGGGATACTGAACACAAGGACAGTCCCAGGACTGTTCGCAGCAGACAGAAGACTTTCAATGCTCAATTCGTTGCAGTAATTATGTGAAGCCAGTGACGAATCAGTGCCCTATTGAAGAGCCAGCCAATAGGGGTGTCCAAGCCATGTTTTCCGCTCCCTCCCTCGGGGGGTGTCCAAGCCATGTTTTCCGCTCCCTCCCTCGGGGGGTGTCCAAGCCATGTTTTCCGCTCCCTCCCTCGGGGGGTGTCCAAGCCATGTTTTCCGCTCCCTCCCCGGGGGTGTCCAAGCCATGTTTTCCGCTCCCTCCCTCGGCGGGTGTCCAAGCCATGTTTTCCGCTCCCTCCCTCGGGGGGTGTCCAAGCCATGCTTTCCGCTCCCTCCCTCGGGGGGTGTCCAAGCCATGTTTTCCGCTCCCTCCCTCGGGGGGTGTCCAAGCCATGCTTTCCGCTCCCTCCCTCGGGGGGTGTCCAAGCCATGTTTTCCGCTCCCTCCCTCGGCGGGTGTCCAAGCCATGTTTTCCGCTCCCTCCCTCGGGGGGTGTCCAAGCCATGCTTTCCGCTCCCTCCCTCGGGGGTGTCCAAGCCATGTTTTTCCGCTCCCTCCCTCGGCGGGTGTCCAAGCCATGTTTTCCGCTCCCTCCCTCGGGGGGTGTCCAAGCCATGTTTTCCGCTCCCTCCCTCGGTGGGTGTCCAAGCCATGTTTTCCGCTCCCTCCCTCGGGGGGTGTCCAAGCCATGTTTTCCGCTCCCTCCCTCGGGGGGTGTCCAAGCCATGTTTTCCGCTCCCTCCCTCGGGGGGTGTCCAAGCCATGTTTTCCGCTCCCTCCCTCGGGGGGGGTCCAAGCCATGTTTTCCGCTCCCTCCCTCGGGGGGTGTCCAAGCCATGTTTTCCGCTCCCTCCCTCGGGGGGTGTCCAAGCCATGTTTTCCGCTCCCTCCCTCGGGGGGTGTCCAAGCCATGTTTTCCGCTCCCTCCCTCGGGGGGTGTCCAAGCCATGTTTTCCACTCCCTCCCTCGTGGGGTGTCCAAGCCATGTTTTCCGCTCCCTCCCTCGGGGGGTGTCCAAGCCATGTTTTCCGCTCCCTCCCTCGGCGGGTGTCCAAGCCATGTTTTCCACTCCCTCCGTCGTGGGGTGTCCAAGCCATGTTTTCCACTCCCTCCCTCGGGGGTGTCCCAAGCCATGTTTTCCGCTCCCTCCCTCGGCGGGTGTCCAAGCCATGTTTTCCACTCCCTCCGTCGTGGGGTGTCCAAGCCATGTTTTCCGCTCCCTCCCTCGGGGGGTGTCCAAGCCATGTTTTCCGCTCCCTCCCTCGGCGGGTGTCCAAGCCATGTTTTCCGCTCCCTCCCTCGGCGGGTGTCCAAGCCATGTTTTCCGCTCCCTCCCTCGGGGGGTGTCCAAGCCATGTTTTCCGCTCCCTCCCTCGGCGGGTGTCCAAGCCATGTTTTCCGCTCCCTCCCTCGGCGGGTGTCCAAGCCATGCTTTGCGCTCCCTCCGTCGTGGGTGTCCAAGCCATGTTTTCCGCTCCCTCCCTCGCGGGTGTCCAAGCCATGTTTTCCGCTCCCTCCCTCGGCGGGTGTCCAAGCCATGCTTTGCGCTCCCTCCGTCGTGGGGTGTCCAAGCCATGTTTTCCGCTCCCTCCCTCGGCGGGTGTCCAAGCCATGCTTTGCGCTCCCTCCGTCGTGGGGTGTCCAAGCCATGTTTTCCGCTCCCTCCCTCGCGGGTGTCCAAGCCATGCTTTGCGCTCCCTCCGTCGTGGGGTGTCCAAGCCATGTTTTCCGCTCCCTCCCTCGGCGGGTGTCCAAGCCATGTTTTCCGCTCCCTCCGTCGTGGGGTGTCCAAGCCATGTTTTCCGCTCCCTCCGTCGTGGGGTGTCCAAGCCATGTTTTCCGCTCCCTCCCTCGGGGGGTGTCCAAGCCATGCTTTCCGCTCCCTCCCTCATTCACCTTTCTCCCGGTCTATGGATGTTGCTACGGCTCTCTTAATCATATCAAAATAGTCTACTGCTACCCTGCTACACCATGTTTAGTGTCGAGCACTTAGTATAATAATAATAATAATAATAATAATAATAATAATAATAATAATAATAATAATAATAAGAACAATAACAATAAGCGGAGACAGAGAGTTTAACAAAGAAAGGTTCCAGAAAAGTTTCTCTGAGACCATAACAAAAGGGAGTAGGATTAATGACAAGAAAAAAACAAATAAATTGCACCGCATTCCTCTTTTTTGGTTTTACACACACACACACACACACACACACACACACACACACACACACACACACACACACACACACACACACACACACACACACACATACACACGCACACGCACACGCACACGCACACACACACACACACACACACACACACACACACACACACACACACACACACATAACACACGCACACGCACACGCACACACCACACACACACACCACACACACACACACACACACACACACACACACACACACCATACACACGCACACGCACACGCACACGCACACACACACACACACACACACACACACACAGACAGTGTAGTGGGTCACAAGCGCCAGGCTCCGAGAATCTTAGTGCTTTTAGGGCGTGTTTTAGCAGCTAGAAGCAACCAGTGTTAGTGACAACGTCAGTTGAACAACCCTACAAGTGATAACCAATGTATTAGCAAAAATAAATAAAGTAAAGGCGAGAGAAAGCCTGAAATTATACAACAAAATTCAAAGTGCCAGTTCGTTGAGGCCTAGTTGGCACTTGTTGCCACATTGTTACAAATAAAAAAGTAAAAAGCGAGTGACAAAGAGAAAAGACCAAATAGAATCAAAAGGGGGTAACGACAAAATGGATGTACACACAGCATGAACAAGCTAGCCAAAAGGGGGGATATATATATATACATACATATACATAAATATATATAAGCAAGGTGGGGGGCAGCATTTTGGCCTGGGGAGTAGCGCCGCCATAACGGGTTGGGTGTCATCACAAAAAGTATGTACTTACCAAAATTTGGGTTTAAATTAAAAAGTAGCAGTATACAATGATAAGTGTGGTAAATGGGACTCAAAAAATCAACGAAAAAAAGAAAGCCGAAAAGTCAGCGGGGGAAGGGCGAGGTGTACGAGTCTCGTACAGCGAGCATCGTACAGGAGCATCGTACATCGGGCATCGGGAGGGAAACCCCCCCGAGGAGAAACGTACAAATCACCTGTGTTGTGGTTGGGGGGAATCGGGGGACCCGGGCCCTGCGGTCACGGGTGGCTCCTATCTAAACCCTGCCCCAGACTTTTATCATACACAAAAACACCTACATAGTAGGAAGATAAAATTTAGGACAAGACTAATGGGACCACCCCTGACAACAGTTTCGAGAGATAATGTTTTTAGGACACAAAGACAGTACAATCTGAGAACAAATTGGGTACCATGTAGTAAAAGGTAGTACAAAAACTGGTGAAAGAATACTTGAAAAACAAAAACGCAGTTTATAATTTTTAGAACTACTCTCATGTTAATGGATCTCATTATAACGGGTACACAAAGTGAATTGTATTTCGGGACATATAAACAACTGACGTGCTCCACAAGCACGCGCCCCACAACATACACAGGGGGGGGCCTGGAGCTGGGTCTCACCCCTGAAACCACAACAGTGAGACACACAGCTGATCTTGGTTTTTGACCGCCTCCCCCCAACCCTCACTCCCTACCTTTTCCTCCCTCTCAACCTTTTTCCCCCCCCCTACTCACTCACTCACTCACTCACCACTCACCACTCACTCACTTTTCCTTCTCTCTCTCTCTCCCTCTTCACCCTCTCTCTCTCTCCCCTCTCTCCCCCCTCTCCTCTCTCCCTCCCCTTCTCTCCCCTCTCTCTCTCTTCCCCTCTCTTTCTCCCCTTCTTCTCCTCTCCCTCCTCTCCTTCTCTCCCTCCCTCTCTTCTCTCCCCTCTTCCCCCTTCTTCTCTTCCTCTTCCCCTCTCCTCTTTCCCCCCCTTCCCTCTCTCCCTCTCTCTCCCTCTCCCTCTCTCTCTCCCCTCTCTCTCCTCCCCTCCTTCTCTCCCCTCTCTCTCCCCTCTTCTTTTTCCCTCTCTCTCTCCCCTTCTCTCTCTCACTACCCTCTCCTCCCCCCTCTCCTCTCTCTCTCCCTCTCCCTCCCTCTCTCTCCCCCCTCCACCCCTCTCTCTTCCCTCTTTCTCCCTCTCCTCTCTCCCACTCTCCCCTCTCTCTCCCCCCTTTTCCCCTCCCTCCTCTCTCCCTCTCCCCTCTCCCCCTTCTCTCTCTCCCTCTCTCCTCCCTCCCCCCTCTCTCTTCCCTCCTCTCCCTCTCTCTCTCCCCCTCCTCTCCTCCCTCTCTCTCCCCCTCCCCCCTTCCCTCTCTCTCTCCCCCCCTCTCTCCCCTCCCCCTCCTCTCTCTCTCCCTCCTCTCCCTCTCTCTCTCCCCTCACTCTCCCTCCCCCCTCTCTCTCTCCCCTCCTCTCCCTCTCCCTCTCTCTCTCCCCTCTCTCTCCCTCTCTCTCCCCTCCTTCTCCCCCCCTCTCCCCCTCTCCCCCCTTCTCCCTCCCCCTCTCCCCTCTTCTCCCTCCCACTCTCCCTCCCCCCCTCTCTCTCCTCCCTCTCCCTCCTCCCCCCCTCCTCTCTCTCCCCTCTCTCTCTCCCTCTCTCTCCTCCCCCTCTCTCTCCCTCCTCCCTCTCCCTCCTCTCTCTCCCCTCTTTCCCCCTCTCCCCTCTCTTTTCTCCCTCTCCTCTCCCTCTCTCTCTCCCCTCTCTCTCCCCTCTCTCTCTCCCTCTCTCCTCCCTCTCTCTCTCCCCCTCCCCCTCTTCCTCTCCCTCTCTCCTCCCTCTCTCTCTCCCTCTCTCTCCCCCTCTCTCTCCCCCCCCCTCTCTCTCCCCTCTCTCCCCTCTCCCTTCCCCTCTCTCTCCCTCCCTTCTCTCTCCCTCTCCTCTCTCCCTCTCTCCTCCCTCTCCTCCCTCCCCCTCCCCTCTCTCTCTCCCCTCTCTCTCCCTCGTCTCCCCTCCCCTCTCTCTCTCCCCCCTCTCTCTTCTCCCTCTCCCCCACTCCCAAAACCCCAAATTCCTCACCCCCTCTCTCTCTATGGGCTTTCTCTCCATCTCTCCATTTCTCCTCTCAACCTTTTTTCCTCCCCCCTCCTTTCTCCCTCTCTCTCTTTCTCCCCCTTTCCTCCCCCTCTCTTTCCCCCTCTTCTACCCTTTTCTCTCCCCCCTCACATTTCTTCTCTCCCCCTTGGCTTTATCCCCACCCCCCCATACTCTCTCCTCTCTCCCCCTCTTTCTACCCTTTTCCTCCCTCTCTCCCCCTCTTTTTCCCCCTTTCTCTCTCCTCTCTCCCCCCTCTTTCTACCTTTTTCTCTCCCCCCCCCACACCCCCCCCCCTCCTCTAGCCTTCTGCTGGGTAAAAAAAAGAAAAGAAAAAAAAAAAAAAAAAAAAAAAAAATATGGTGGCCTTAGAGAGGGAAAAACCAGAGATCGGGTAGCAAACCAGGGAGGAAAGAGGGGAGTTAGAGCTCCAAAAAAGGGAGGAAGATGGGAAGGAAGATAGTAAGTTTGGAAAGAAAAGGGAGGAGGGGGATAGCTAAGATGCGGGAAGTGGAAGTACGGGTCTTAGCAGCAGAAGCTAGTACAGTGTTTAGAAAGAAACGAAAAGCCTGAAACAGTTAGGGGAACAAATGAAAATTCAGATGTGACACAGGAAATTCAAAGCAGGCCAGGCAAGGGATGGTAAGAAAACTAGGGAACATCCCGTACACAAAGGGCCCCAAACAACCCACGTGGGCCCAGGAAAAGACGAGACACACTGAGATAAAACGACGGGTCCGAAGACAAGAAGGAAATTCAAAGTCAGGCGCAGACAAGGGATGGTAAGCAACTACGGAGACTCCCTACCGAAGGCCCTATCGACCCATGGGGGGCCAGGGAAAAACGATGACACAAAAAGATCAAGCGACGGTCCGAAACATAAGGTTTTTTAAATCAGAGATTCTAACGCCAACGCAGAGCAAGGGACACGGGTAGAAAGACAGTTCACTGAGAATAGAAGTTTCAGATATGACAGGACTAAAGGGCAAGAACAGTCAAGGAAAAATAAAAGCCTCAGGGAACAGATGGAGACTCATGGGGAGGGGGAAAGGCAGGTTAGTTTTTGTGTACGGGCCCAAAGAAGCCAAGGGGCCAACTTTGAAAATAAACAGGAGGAAAAAAAATGTTTAAAGGGCATCATAAAAAACAATAGGGAGGGCAATATAAACCCAGTGAAAAATTTTCAGAAAATTTGGTGGTTTGCGAGGGAAAGGATACGGCCTTCAGAGTAACTTTCAAGAAGAATCAGTTCGAAAACCGGGTTTCTGCAAGAGAAACAAGACTGAGGAAAAGGGGGGTACCAGAGATATACCTCACCGCGAAGAACACAAAAGAAAGGACTACACTGAAAGAGAGGGGAAAGAAAGCAAGGAGGAACGAGAAGCAATGAAAATGGCAGGACCCAACCAGGAGGAAGGGCAAAAACACCCACAGAATCTCCCACCAAAAGACTCCACCCGCGAATTTTAAAGAACTGGGGAATAATACAAAAAAAAAAGTTTTGAAAACCCCCTAACAAAAATAAAGTTCCCTTTTGGGATTTGACCCCCCCCCCCATAAAAAAAAACCCCACCTTTAAAACCCGCCCCAATTTGGCCCCCACCCAAGGCCTCGCTCCCCCCCAAACCAATATATTGCAGACCAAAAAAGAAGAAAAGAAACTAAAGGTTTTTGGGACCAAAGCGGGGGATAACAATAAACATGAGGGGGGAAGAAAGAATCAGGAAAAAAACCCCAGACATCATAGCAGTCACAGAAAAAAACTCGCTGAGACAATAACAGACACAACTTCCCAACAGGATATCAGACCTGAGGGAAAAATAGAAGGAGTAGAGGGGGAGGAGGGGGTTTCACTGCTCATAAAACCCAATGGGGGTTTTAGGGAAAAAGGGAAGGGTGGACATGATTTGGGGAAAAAAAACACATTGTAGGTACAATTCAGCCGGAAACATAAAGTGTCATTGGAGTATGTAAACCCACCCCAATCTGCAGGAGGCCAAGAGAGGAGACGAAGAAAACAACAGGGGGGGTGGTGGACAACTGGCTAGGGGGCAAAAAAGCTCACTGAGCAAGCAAAATTTTCTGGTAATGGGGGGATTTCAACCACAGGGAGATCGACTGGGGAAAAACCCGGACCACATGGGGGTCCCGAAACATGGAGAGCCAAGATATGGGGTTTTGGACTTGAAAACCTCATGCATCAACAGTCAGGGACACAACCAGGAGAGAGGGGAGGATGACCGCAAGACTGGATCTTTTGGGTTCACCCTAGCAGTTCAGACATTGAGGACTACTTACGAGGGCCCCTTGGAGCAAAACGATCAGTGGGGCTGAGTTTTTTACTATATATAGAGTTCAAGTGGAGAAGTAACAGGAACTGAAGGGACAGGGCCCCAAAATAAAAAGGGGGGGCTACACAGGATGAAAAAATTTCCTGAGAGGTTCAGTGGGACAGAGAAATGGGAGGAAAATCAGTAAACGAATATGGAATATGTGGCAACAAAGTGCAAGGGGGCAAAGGGAAAGTTTTTTTTTTCCCCAAAGGGAAAAAGAAATAATAGGAAACCAAAAAGAGTCCTTGGTTTTTCCCAAGGTGTAAGGAGGGGGAAAACTAATGCAAAAAGAGAAAAGGAAAATACAGGAGGCATAGGACCCAGGAAAACAAGGGGATTATAGAAAGCCAAAACAGTATGCGCAGATAAGAGGGAGCCCACACAGTATGAAAACGACATAGCATCGAAAAACAAATCTGACCCAAAACTGCTGTATAGCCCATTTGGGGGAAGACAACAGTCAAGGACCAGGGGAAAAGGCTGAGAAAGAAAGGGGGAAAAATCACAAGAAAACATCAAGAGGGATGGAGGAGCCAACACGAGATTTAGGAAGTATTTACAGAAGACAGGGAAGGACTCTGGGGACAACCAGATGGGGGAAACCCAAAAAAAACACCAACAAATTTGGACACATACATACAGATGAGGGGGAGGTGAAAAAACTGGTAAGGGAATCGATACCTCAAAAGGGAAAGGGACCGGACAACATCCTCCGTGGGTCCTTAAGAGGGGGCAGATATGTTGTCTACCACTTACCACAACTTCAACCATCCCTGGAAACGGGGAACAAACCGAGGTATGGGGAAAACGGCAAAAATATTCCCCTTTTCCAAAAAAAGGGGAAAAGAAAAGAGGCACTAAACAAAAGACCTTTATTGACGTTATAGTGCAAAATTAGGAGAAGATTATCAGGGGAAGTGGTGGACACCTGGGGAAAGGAACAGGAGTATAATGCCAACCAGCACGGATTCACGGGAAGGGAAATCCGTGTCAAAACCTTCTGGATTTTTGAAAAAAAAACGAAGTAAGACAAGAAAAGGGGTGGTTTTATTGCATCTTCTTTGGGCTGCAAGAAAGGGCCTTTGACACAGTTTCCCCACAAAGATTAGTGCAGAAGCAAGCATCAGGCCATATAACAGGAAGGGCACTCAATGATCAAGAATACCTGAAGGGGGGCAACAACGAGTCATGGGACGTAATATGACACAGGGGCACCTGGACGACGGGGTCCCCCCAGGGGGCGGGGCCAAACCATGCTATTTTTGGGATATGTAACGACAGACGGAAGGGTTTAAAATCAAAGTGTCCCTGTTTGCAGATGATGTAATTAATGAGGGGAATTAAATCTAAGAGGGCCAGCAGGACTTTTAAAAAAAGACCGGACAACGGGCACCTGGTCCAGCAAATGGCTTCTCCCAATTTTTCCTGCCAAAGCAAAGTCGAAGATAGGGGAAGGCACAAAGACCCCAGACAAGATAGGCTAGGGGGCCAAAACTGCAAACCCACTCAAGGAAAAAACTGGGTGATATAACACCGAGCATGTCCCGGAAACACATATCAATCAGATAACTGCTGCAGCATATGGGGCCTGGGAAACCTAAACACATTCCATACCTTTGAAGGAATCAAACAAGACACTGACACCGTGTATGCAGGCCCATACGGAGTATGCACCCTGTTTGGAACCCCACTTGATAAAGCACGTCCAGAAAATAGAAAAGTACAAAGTTTCGACAAGGTTAGTTTCCCGACAAGGGGGGAAGTCCCATGAAGAAAGATTTAAAAGGGGAAAACGCCTGCGACACTGGGGGACAGGGGGGGTCAGGGGGGGACAGATAACACATATAAAATACTGCGTGGGAAAAGACAAGGTGGACAAAGGGCAGGATTTCCAGGGGGGGGACACAAAACAAGAGGCCACAATTGGGGAAATTGAAGACACAAAAAGAGTCAGAGAGATAGTAGGGGTATTTTTTCAGTCATAGATTGTAAGGCAGTGGGAAAAGCCTAGAAAATGACGTTGGGGGGCAGGGAAACCCTACACATTTTAAGACGAGGTTTGATAAGGCCATGAGCGGGGGAAAAAGGGGCCCATAGCAACCGGGGAAGAGGCGGGGCCAGGAGCAGGGCTCGACCCCCCAACCACAAAAAGGGGAGTACAAAAGGGTCCCACCCCAAAACACACCACATACACACGCAAACGCACCGCACACGCACAACCACAGCACACACACACACACAACACACACCACACCACACACACACAATACACACAATGGGGCCCGGGTAACACTCCCCATGGGGATTTAGAGAGGGGGCAAGGCCTATGTGTACCCCAACAACAATATTCAAACCTAGGGATGGAAAACAGCAAAGTATTCCAAATCTTTAAAAAAGAGATAGACATGAACATTAAACTACAGACCATGTCACGCATTTTTAGTATCAAAATCATGGAATTTTCAGGAGAAGAGTGGTGGAAACCTAGAAAGGAATGAGTCATCAACAGCACCAAAAGGTTTCGGGGGCGGGAAATCCTGTGTTCAAACCCACTGGGTTCATGACATGTGGGAGCAATAAGACAAGAGAGAGAGAGGGGGGTGATTTCAATATTCTGGACTGCAAGAAGGCATTTAACAACAGTTTCCACACAATAGATTAGTGCTAAAACTGGAGACCAAGCAGATACAGGGAAAAGCAACTACAAATGGATCAGGGAAACTTGTCAGTAAGACAGCCAGCGAGTCATGGTACGTGGCGAGGTGTCAGAGAGGGGCAACCTGTCACCAAGCGTGGGACCCACAGGGTCAGTCCAGGACCCGGTGATCTGTTTCTGTGTAATTTGTGAACACATTCGGAAGGAATAAAATCCGAAGTGTCCCTGTTTGCAGATGACGTGAAGGTTGATGTGAAGAATGTCACCTCTATCGGAAGACCAGGAGATACTACAAATGGGGATCTGGACAGGCCTGCGGGACCTGGTCCAGCAAATTGGCTCCTGGAGTTTCAAACCACCAAGAGTCAAAAGACAAGAAAAAAAAAAGATTGGGGAAGGGCAAAGAAGACCGTAGAGATGGAGTACATGTCTAGGCGGGCCGAGCACTACAAACCCAACTCAAGGAAAAAAGGATCTTGGGCGGTGAGTATAATCCCCGAGGCACATCTCCTGCAAGCGCATATCAACCAAAATAACGCTGCATACGCATATGGGCTGCACCTGGCAAACCTCATAACAGCATTCCCGACATCTTTAATAAGGAATCCGTTCAGGACCCGTACACACTGTGTACTTAGGCCCCTATTGGAGTATGCGGCACCAGTTCGGAACCCACACCTAGCCAAGCTTGTAAAGAAACTAGAGAAAGTGCAAAGGTTTGCAACAAGACTTTCCAAGAGTATAAGAGGTATGTCCTACGAGGAGATGGTCAAGGGAAATCAACCTGAACACATCTGAGGGCCAGGAGAGATAGGGGACCATGATAACACACTTACAAAATACTGAGAGGAATTGACAAGGTGACAAAGACAGTAAGTTCCAGAGACTGGACACAGCAACAAGGGGACACAACATTGGAACTAAAGACACAGATGCATCACAGGGATTTAGGAAGTATTTCTCAGCCATCAGAGTAGTCAGTAAGTGGAATAGTTTGGGAAAATGTAGTGGAGGCCAGGATCCATACATAGCTTTAAGCGAGGTACGATAAAGCTCACGGTTTCAAGGGAGAGTGACCTAGTAGCGACCAGTGAAAGGCGGGCCAGGAAGCTTGTACATACCCTCTGCACCGCCAACAAGGTGAGTACACACACACACACACACGCACGCACGACGCACACGCACACACAAACCACACACTACGTACGCACACACACACACACACACACACTCCCACACACAACTCCCACACACACAACTACACACCACACACACACACACACACACACACGACCAACACACACACACCAACACTAGTGGATTCTCGATTATTCCGTCAGCTAATCGAGGCTCGTCCTTGACCCAGTCAGGCTGTTGGTGATTACAGTGTGTCTTCAGTCGAGGAGATTAAAGCTGTAAACAAGGAATGGGCAGCAAGACTAGTGTCACGGAGGAAGAGGGAAGAGGAAAGAAAGAGGAGAGGGAGAGAAAGAGAAAGAGTAAAGTAAGAGAAAAGAAAGAGTAGGCGATATGAAGAAGAAGACAAGACAGAAGAAGAAGATAGAAGAAGAAGAAAGAAGAAGAAAGAAAAGAAGAAGAATAAGAAGACGGAAGAAAGAAGAAGAAAAGAGAAGAAATAAAGAAAAGAGGAAGAAGAGAATACATTGATCACAACATACAAAATAATCCGAGATAGAACAGAGGAAGACACAAGAAACATTCTCTCTCCTGCCAGAGATGAACATAACAACTGTGTATAACTGTAAAAAAATTTGAACAAAGACAGTCTAGATGCCTCGTACAAATCTTCAGAACAGGACATCAGAGTTGATACACAGTCGTCAGTCCCAAGATAAGAACCAGGCTCGGGAAGAGATGGATTAAACCCCACCAGACTCAATTAAGTAACGATAAGTAATTAACGGAAATAGTCAGGCAAAAAACTTGAAGGACCAATATTGATTCCTTCCCGGACAGGGTGGACACCTAGGTGCAAATATGTTGTCGTGTGGTTGTCTTGTGGTAAGTCTGTGGCTCGAGTTGCACGCAATTAGCTCACAATCTGAGCGTCCGTGGGTTCGATCCTCGGTTTGGGTGAGAGTTGGGCATGTTACACAACATCCTGCTGTCCCATTCACCCAGCATAAGTAAGGTACCTGGGTGGGGGGTCGTATCCTGAGGCACAAGATCAAGACCACAATAGAAACAAGACAGTCCAGCACCTGGACCACTGGGAAACCCTGGCTGCCTAACACCCCCCAGGTTAAAAACCTCAACAAAGTCTTATATGATATAAGGCGACTTCTTAATAGAACTAGAAAGACCATGCTGAGGGACTGACCACCTCAAACTATTTCTCACGAGGTTGATATACTGAGTGTGCGATCATCTGCACCTCAGCCACTACGCCTGCCTGCTGCCTGCGATACACTAGCGGTTTTTTCATAACACACTTATTTCAATTCACCTCTGGATACCTGGCTGTTAGTTGACTTGGTTGTGCGTTTGTAACCTGAGTATGCTGTTGTGGGCTGGTATACTGAGTCGGCTGTGGTGGGTGGTATACTGAGTTTCTTGCTGTTGTGTTGTATACTGGAGTCTGGCTGTTAGTGAATGGAGATACTGATTCTACTGTTGTGGGTGGTATACTGAGTCTACAGTTGTGGGTGGTATACTGATGTCTGCTGTTATGGAGGTATACTGTACTGCATGTTTGGGAGGTATACTGAGTCCTGCTGTTGTGGGAGGTATAATGAGTTCTGCTGTGAGAGTGGTATACTGAGTCTGGCTGTTGTGGGTGGTATACTGGGTTATGCTGGTTGTGGAAGGTATACGTGAGTCTTCTGTTGTGGTGGTATACTGAGTCTTTTGTTGTGTGTTAGTATACTGAATAGCTGTTGTGGGAGGTATACTCTGACTGCTGCTGTTGTGGGAGGATAGCTTAATCTTGCAGTTGTGTGTGGTATAACTGAGTCTGCTGTTGAGGGTGGTATTCTGGGTATGCTGTTGTGGGAGTAAACTATTCTGCTGTGTGGGTGTAATACTGAAGTCTGTTGTTGAGGGTGGTATACCTAATATGCTGTTGTGGGAGGTATACTGAGAATCTGCTGTTGTGGGAGGTATACTGAATCTGCTGTTGGTTGGGTGGTATACTGAGTCTGCTGTTGTGGGTGGTATAACTGGTAATTCTGTTGTGGGAGGTAAGACTGAGTCTGCTGCGTTGTGGCGAGGGCATACTGAGTCTGTTGTTCTTTGTGGGGTGGTGTATACTGAATAAGCTGGTTGTGGGAGATTATACTTGAATCATCTGGTCTTAGTGAGGAAGGTATACTGAATCTTGGCTGTTGTGGGTGTAACCTGGCGGTATGCTGTTTGGGAGGTATACTGAGTATGCATGATTTGTAGGAGAGTTATACTGAAGTCTGCTGTGTCTATTGTGTGGTGGTAAACTGAGTATGTCAGTTTAGCGGGTGGTATCAGAAATATGCAGTTTGTGGGAGGTATACTGAATCTATCTGCTGTTGTGTGGAGGTATACTGAGTCTGCTGTTGTGGGTGGTATACTGGTATTACTGTTGTGGGGAGGTTATACTGAGTCTCTGCGTTGTGGGAGGTATACTGAGTATGCGGGATTTGTGTGAGGTTATGTAATTGATCACTCGTGAACACAGTGTGTAAGTTTATCTCTCTCTCTCTCCTTCTCTCTGTCTCCCCTTTGCATATGTTCTTAGACTTGCTCTCTTCTGTAACCATAATTGTAGCAAAAACACAAACTTTAACACAATGGCTTCACACCAATTGGGAACAATTGATTTTTTGACTCGTAACTCCATTTCCCATACAAGATGCTGAAGGGAGGGCGGATAGGAGGTTTTGGGATGTGTGGGTTAGCGGTGGATTTGGGTTAGTTTTAATTGGGTTGCTGAGTGAAATGGATGGATTCGTGGGTGCATGGGTGGAGATTTTGTGGTTGGTCAACTGGGTGAAAATATTGTAGGTTGTGTGGTGGAGGTGGGTAATCACCGATGAGGTTTGCAACTCACTGAGTTGTTGTTTGAGGCGTCAAGTCTCCAGCTTCTGGACCATCATTCTCTCTGTAAACCCTCGGGGCCCCTGCACAATACCTACTTATGAAAACTAATATGGAGCCTGAGGCAGCTACCCAGTACATCATCTACTCATTCCACTTGTTAACCACATATAAACTGGAAGAGTATTTCCTAACATCACTTAGGCTCATCTGTCATTTGCCTCCATCTTGACATCTCGGTATCCCTATGCCTCCATTTCTGTTAGTCAGTATCTAAATCTGCTCTGAGCTGGCCAAATCCTCAAAGTACCTTTATCTATGTCATAATGGTGTCTCCTTGTCTCCCTTACTTCATCCGGTCCTCTTCTAAAAGTCGTCAGGTTCAATTCTTATTAATCTTATCCATACAAAACATGCCTATTTCAGCATTTGAGACCAGTCGTGTTGTAAACTTTAGGCCCCGACAAGCTCTACCACTCATACATCCTTGATCAGGTGAGAAAGCTCCATACTGCTGTTGCTTATACCATGTATATGGCCTGACATAGGCCTAAAACGTGTTTTGCGAAGGCAAACCAAAGATTAGATAGCCTTGCATATGTTGATATGGGGAAGTTAAGGGGAGGGATGGAGGGAGGAGGGCGTGGGGAGGGAAGGGAGGGAAGGGAGTGGGAGGGATGGAGGAGGAGGAGAGGGGCAGGGAGGGATAGGGCAGGGCACACTGATGAAGAAGGAGAAAAAATCTAAAAGTATTTGAGAGAATTCCAAATACATTCAGTGGTCGTGTCCTACCCCAGTCAAGAGAAATCACCGGACGTAAATGGCTTTGTGTCAGAAGGCGAAGCTTGACACACACATGCAGTCAGCCAGACCATCCAGATGATTATCACAGCATAGACCCTCCATGATTCACAGCATAGACCATCCATGATTCACAGCAAAGAACCATCCTGTTGATTTCATCAGCACACCATACCAGGGCGATTTATGATTCACAGCATAGACCATCCAGTGATTCACAGCATAGACCATTCCAGAGAATTCACATCATAAGACCATCCATGATTCATACAGCATATGAGCCATCACAGTGAATTCACAGAATAAGACCATCCACGTGAATTCTCACAGCAAAAGTACCATCCAGTGATCATCAGCATATGACCAGTCCAGTGTTGAATCACCGCATAGACCTATACCAGCGATTCACTAGAGCATAGACCATTCCAGATTCACTAAGCATAAGACCATCCAGTCGATTCACAAGCATAGACCCATGCCAGTTGATTCACAGCATACGACCATCCATTGATTCAACAGCATAGAAAATCCAGTGATTCACAGATCATTAGACAATCCAGTGATTCACAGCATAGACCCATCCAGTGATTCACAGCATAGACCATACCAGTGAATCCAGCATAGACCATCCAGTGATTCACAGCATAAGACCAACCATCGATTCACACATAGACATCAGTGATTCCACAAGCATAGACCCATCCAGTGATTCACAGCAAACCAACCAGTGATTCATACGAACAAGACCATCCAGTGTATTCACAGCATAGACCATCCAGTGATTCACAGCAAAGACCATCCAGTTATTCAACATACATAGACCATCCAGTGATTCACAGCATAGACCATACGCAAGATTCACAGCATAGACCTTCCAGTGATTCACAGCATAGACCATCCAGTGATTCCCACAGCAATAAGTACCATCCAGTGATTCCACACATAGACAAACCAGTGATTCACAGAAAATATACCATCCCCAGGATCACAGCATAGACCAACCAGTGATTCACAGCATAGACCATCCAGTGATTCCACACAGCATAGACCATCCAGTGATTCACAACATAGCCCATCCAGTGATTGCACAAAAACCAAAAAACGTGCACCCCCCATCCAGTGATTCAGCAACCGAAACCACTCATTGATTCACAACAAAGACCCATCCAGTGATTACACAACATAGTACCACCCAGTGATTTACAACATAGAGCACCCTGTGATTCCACAGCATAGACCACCCAGAGCTATCACACAATCGACTGACCACCAGTGATGTCACAGCAATAGACCTCTCAGTGCTTCACAACATGACTACACTCTGTGATTCACAACACTACACCACCCTGTGATCTACAACATAGACCAACTCAGTGATTCACAACATAGACCACCCAGTGATTCACACGAGAGAACACACCCAGTGTGTGGCATTGCAAAGAAGTACGTAACCTTTATTCGGCGCATGTACACACCCTCATTTTACAGCTATCTCCCCCAACCAGAGAACCAGGGACTGAGGTTGACGATGGGGCCACCGGTCGTCAACCAGTACACCCAGGTTCTAGCCATGAGAAGATGGTTTTGCAATCCACACGAGGTGATGTGGTACCACCTCGCCTTCTGCCCTTGTACTCCCCATATCAAGAGCTGGTTGAAAGCACGAGGTCTGTCTCTCTCTAATGGGGCTTCTATCTGCTCTTGCATACCGTGGAGTGCACTAATACCTTTTGCTCTGTACAATGTGTATACAGTGTACATATCTTCTGTTCGTAAATTGGTGAGGATAACATAAAGTCAAAGTTATTCTGTCTGTGTTTATTTTGCGTCCTTAAACCCAGAGTAACAGGCCTTTGGGACTCCTGGTTGTAATACTGTGATTCAACTCATAAACCACCTGTGATTCACAACATAGACCACCCAGGATTCACATACAACAAGACCACCCAGTGATTCACAACATAAGACCACTCTAGTGATTCCAACAACACATAACATGCGGACCTCTGATTCACGATCAAGACCAGCCTGTGATTCACAGCATAGACCAACCAGTGATTCACAACATAGACCACCCAGTATTCACAATCATATAAGACCACTCCAGTGATTCACAACACAGCGCACCCTCTGATTCACATCATAGACCAGCCTGTGGATTCACAGCAAATAGACCAACCATTGATCTTCCCAACATTAGACCACTTCAGTGATTCACACACAGCGCACCCTCTGATTCACATCATAGACGCAGGACCTTGTGATTCACAGATAGACCAACCAGTGTATCACAACTTAGACCACCTCAGTGATTCACAACATAGACCACTCAGTGATTCACAACACAGCTCACCTCTGATTCACAATCATAGACCAGCCCTGTGATTCACAGCCAGTAAATACCAACCAGTGATTCACAACATAGACCACTCAGAGATTCACAACACAGCGCACACACTCTGATTTCACATCATAGACCAGCCTGTGACTTCACAGTCAATAGACCAACCAGTGATTCACAACATAGACCACCCAGTGATTCCTAACACAACACAGCTCACCCTCTGATTCACATCATAGACCGCCTCATTGATTCACAACATAGACCACTCAGTTGGATTCACAACCAGCGCACCCTCTGATTCACAACATAGACCGCCCAGTGAATCACAACATAGCCGCGCCAGTTATTCACTAACATAGATCACCCCAGTGATTCCACAACAAGACCGCCCAGAGATTCAACAACATAGACCAACCCTGTGATTTCCCCACATAGACCACCCTGATGAACATCACAACATAGGACCACCTTCTGTGATTCCAACATATACCACCCTGTATTTCAGCAACATAGACGCACGGCACAGTGATTCACAAACATAGACCACCCCAGTGAAACTCACAACAATAGACCACCCTGTGACTCACAACATAGTAACACCACGTTCCTGTGATTCACACATAGACCACACCATGTGATTCTCAACATAGACCACCCCTTTGAATTCACAAACAGTCTAGACCAACCCTGTGATTACACAACATGACCACCCTGTGATTCACAACAAGACCACCCTGTTATCCACAACATAGAACCAAATAACCCTGAGATTCACACTATAGACCACCCTGTGATGCACACACAATAGACCACCCTGTGCGATTACACAACATAACCACCCTGTGAATCCACAACATAGACCACCCTGTGAGATTCACAACATAGACCACCGCTGTGATCACAACATAGACCACCCTGTTATTTCACAACATGGCATAGACCACCCTGTATGATTCACAACAGTATGAACACCCTTTGATTCACAACAAAGACACCCACCATGTGATACAACAACATTAAGACCACCCTGGATCCACAACATAAGACCAACACCTGTGATTCACAACCAAATAGACAGCCACCCTGTGATCCACAACATAGACCACCCTGTGATTTCACAACATAGACACCAAGTGATTACACAACATCACAAATCAACCTCTCGGAATTGACCAACAATTTTCCCATCGTTCAGCCCAACTAAAAAAAATACTGGCGTATAATGTAAAAAGGCGGTGCAGAGAATAGGCAGAGTATGATGAATAAGACACGGTGGAAATGTTTGGGTATATCTTATTGAGGTAAACGTTTCGCCACACAGTGTCTTCAATCAGACCATACAAAAGAATAATGGTGAAGATCAGTAGTTTGAGGTAATTCATATCCCTCAGCCACCAGGCTGGAGTGGGACTGTATCTTAATTCACAAGGACTGTACCTTTAATTAGATGGCACGTGCCTTAATGGGGGGTAAGTACACTGTCTACCATTAATTAGTGGCACGTACTTTTAAATATTAGTACTGTACCTTTAATAAAGAACACTTCACTCCTTCTGTAGAGCGGCCTTCCCCCGCCCCCCCACACCAATAAAGGCACAGTTTCTATCTTAAATGGTCAAGAAATTCTTGCCCCTCGCCAACTGGAGGGTTGAGTCTCTGCCGTCGCCAGCATCAGCCAATTTTCCGCGCCAGCTGCTACAACGCCCACTGTATTTATTTCAGTTTATTCTGTTTATTCAGCGAGGATTTTATGGAGAAGCTCTCGTTCGTGAACGTTGTGTGGCCCTAAGGTGACTCTCTCTCTCCTCTCTATATCTCTCTCTCTCTCGTCTCTCTCATCTCTGCTCTCACTCTCGATCATCTCTCTCTCACTCTCTCTCTGCTCGCTCCCTCTCTCTCAAACGTAGCCACCAGAGAGATTCTGAGGCGGGGCTCATGGTTTCCTGAGGTTACTGGAGAAGTGTTTATTCCGGGGAGCAACAACGCCCCGCGGCCCGGTCTATGACCAAGGCCCTCCCTATTGATCAGGTCCTGATCAACACCAGCTGTTACTGCTGGCCCGCACGCTGGTCCAACGTACGAGCACACAGCCCGCTGATCCTGCACTGACTTTAGGTAACTAGTCCAGCACTCTCTTGAAGGCCCAAAAAAGCCGCCAGGGTTTATTGGCAATTCCATTAATGCTTTGATGGGAGGCTGTTAAACAGTTTTGGGCCCCGGACACTTATGGTGGTCTCCCTTAGGTACCCAATGGCGCCCCTACTTTTATTGGGGAGCATTTTGCATCGCCTGCCCAGTCTTTTACTTTCGTAGGAGTGATTTCCTGTGTGGCAGATTTGGGACCATTCCTTCCAAGAATTTTCCAAAGAGTAGATTATGATATTATCACTCCCACCTTCCCATCCTGCGTTTCCAACGAGTACAAGTCAAGTGCTTCCAAGCCGTTCCCAGTAGTTAAGGTGCTTGACAGAACTTAGACGTGCAGTAAAGGATCTCTGTACACTCTCTAGAACTGCGATGTTTAACTCTGCTACTGAAATGGAGAATTTAATGTACCTCAACCCAGCCAAACAACCTAGTAATAACAACTAAATAATTAACCTCGTCCTTCGTAAGGTTACACACAGACAATTTAAACCAGTAATTATGCTAGTCAATTAGCTAATCAATTAGCTAGTCAATTAGGCAAGTCGATTATTGACTCGGTCAATTAAAATTGAATCAATTAAACACACTGAACAGTTGTGCATTCAGATGAGCAACATGCTGTTCAACTCCCCCTACATCATTAACGATGGCATAAGTAATTAGGAGAAAAGATCCTAATTACTGCACCAGCTGTTACACCCTAAATTAACAATTAATAGCCGGTAAATCCCATTTGATGATGCCAGAAGATGAAACTTTCACTAGTACCCACACACTTGCATTAATTATTAATGATCGTGATAATAATAAAAAAATAATAATAATAATAATAATAATAACAATAATAATGATACTACTACTACTACCAATAATAATAATTTTACCACTACTACTACTAATACTACTAATATATTAGTAAAATAAAAATAATAATTAAATAATAATACCAGTAATAATTATAATAAAAAATACTATTAACTACTGCTACTACCTACAATAATAATGCATGATGATAATCATCTCATGAAAGTCGTAATAAGTCTATTGCATTCTCAAGTCACGTATGATGGGTGAGGACTCGACTCATTGGCATGGGAATACTACAACTCGCATGGCATGTCAAGTGAGTGAGCACACTGGCCTTTTGACTTTTGACTCGCTTTCCATGATTGAGCCTCGCCCCGTTTCCCGGACGGCGACCCCCCAGTCTTCCATAGCTTACCCCAGCTCTCCCACGTCACTTCTCTCCAGCCTCCCACTAAGTTCTCCAACCTTTTCCCAGCTTTCCACAGCCTTCCCCAATCTCCCACAATCTTGTACAAACCACCTTCCAACAGATTTCCTCAACCTCCCCCAGCCTGCACCCAAGCCTCCTTCAGCTACCCTAGCCTCCCCACATTTTTCCCCCATTTTCCCAGCTTTTCCCAGCCTCCCACATTGTCTGTGTGGCAGACTGGCGACAGGGCGTGCCGCCCCACCAAAAGTGAAAAAAAGGGAATGGGCGAGCTAAGATAGTGTCACGGGAGGAAGAGGAAGAGGAAGAAGAGGAAGGGGAGAGAAAGAGAAAGAGTAAGAGTAAGAGAAAGAGAAGGAAATTTAGAAGAAGAAGAAAAAGAAGAAGAAGAAGAAGAAGAAGAAGAAGAAGAAGAAGAAGAAGAAGAAGAAGAAGAAGAAGAAGAAGAAGAAGAAGAAGAAGAAGAAGAAGAAGAAGAAATAAAGAAAAGAGGAAGAAGAGAATATGATCACAACATACCAAATACTCCGAGGAATGAACAGAGGAAGACACAAGAATACATTCTCTCTCCAGAGATGGAACATGAACAAGACTGGTATAACTGGAAAGAAATGAACAATGACAGTCTAGATGGCCTCGTACAAATCTTCAGAAACAGGACATCAGAGTTGTTACACAGTCGGTCAGTCCCAAGATAAGAACCAGGCTCGAGAGATGGTATTAAACCCCACCAGACTCAATTAAGTAACGATAAGTAATTAACGGAATAGTCAGGAAAAAACTTGAAGGACCAAGATTTGATTCCCGGACAGGGTGGACACCTAGGTGCAAATATGTGTCGTGTGGTGTCTTGTGGTATTCTGTGGCTCGGTTGGCAACGCACTTAGCTCACATTCTGAGCGTCCGTGGTTCGATCCTCGGTTTGGGTGAGAGTTGGGCATGTTACCCTACACCTGCTGTCCCCATTCACCTAGCAGTAAGTAGGTACCTGGGTGGGGGTCGTATCCTGAGGCACAAGATTCAAGAACCACAATAGAAACAAGACAGTCCAGCACTGGACCACTGGGATACCCTGGGTGACTAACACTCCCCCAGGTTAAAAACCTCAACAAAGTCTTATATGATATAGGCGACTTCTTAATAGAACTAGAAAGACCAGGCTGAGGGACTGACCACCTCAAACTATTTCTCCGAGGTTGATATACTGAGTGAATCATCTGCACCTCGCCACTACGCCTGCTGCTGCCTGCGATACACTAGTCGGTTTTCTTAACCACTTATTCAAATTCACCTCTGGATACCTGGCTGTTAGTTGACTGTTGTGCGTTGTAACCTGAGTATGCTGTTGTGGGTGGTATACTGAGTCTGCTGTTGTGGGTGGTATACTGAGTCTGCTGTTGTGGTGGTATACTGAGTCTGCTGTTGTGAATGGTATACTGAGTCTACTGTTGTGGGTGGTATACTGAGTCTACTGTTGTGGGTGGTATACTGAGTCTGCTGTTATGGGAGGTATACTGAGTCTGCTGTTGTGGGAGGTATACTGAGTCTGCTGTTGTGGGAGGTATAATGAGTCTGCTGTTGTGAGTGGTATACTGAGTCTGCTGTTGTGGGTGGTATACTGGGTATGCTGTTGTGGGAGGTATACTGAGTCTGCTGTTGTGGGTGGTATACTGAGTCTGTTGTTGTGGGTGGTATACTGAATATGCTGTTGTGGGAGGTATACTGAATCTGCTGTTGTGGGAGGTATACTGAATCTGCTGTTGTGGGTGGTATACTGAGTCTGCTGTTGTGGGTGGTATACTGGGTATGCTGTTGTGGGAGGTATACTGAGTCTGCTGTTGTGGGTGGTATACTGAGTCTGTTGTTGTGGGTGGTATACTGAATATGCTGTTGTGGGAGGTATACTGAATCTGCTGTTGTGGGAGGTATACTGAATCTGCTGTTGTGGGTGGTATACTGAGTCTGCTGTTGTGGGTGGTATACTGGGTATGCTGTTGTGGGAGGTATACTGAGTCTGCTGTTGTGGGTGGTATACTGAGTCTGTGTTGTGGGTGGTATACTGAATATGTGTTGTGGGAGGTATACTGAATCTGCTGTTGTGGGAGGTATACTGAATTGCTGTGTGGGTGTTACTGGGTATGCTGTTGTGGGAGGTATACTGAGTATGCTGTTGTGGGAGGTATACTGAGTCTGCTGTTGTGGGTGGTATACTGAGTATGCTGTTGTGGGTGGTATACTGAATATGCTGTTGTGGGAGGTATACTGAATCTGCTGTTGTGGGAGGTATACTGAGTCTGCTGTTGTGGGTGGTATACTGGGTATTCTGTTGTGGGAGGTATACTGAGTATGCTGTTGTGGGAGGTATACTGAGTATGCTGTTGTGTGTGGTATATTGATCACTCGCTGAACACAGTGTGTAAGTGTATCTCTCTCTCTCTCTTCTCTCTGTCTCCTTGCAATGTTTCTAGACTTGCTCTCTCGTACCATAATTGAGCAAAACACAAACTTTACACTAGTGGTTCACCATTGGGACAATTGGATTTTTTGACTCGTAACTCCATTTCCCACAAGGATGGGCTGATGGGAGGGCGGATAGGTGGGTTTTTGGATGTGTGGGTTAGCGGGTGGTTGGGTGTTTAAGTGGGTTGCTGTGTGAATGGATGGATTCGTGGGTGCATGGGTGGAGATTTTGGTTGGTCACTGGGTGAAAATATTGATGGTTGTGTGGTGGTAGGTGGGTAATCACCGAATGAGTTGCACTCACTGAGTTGTGTTTGAGGGCGTCAAGTCTCAGCTTCTGGCCTCTTCTCGTAAACCCTCGGGGGCCCCTGCCATACCTACTTATGAAACTAAGTATTGAGCCTGCAGCTACCCATTCATCATCTAGCTCATTCCACTTGTTTACCACATATAACTGGAAGAGTATTTCCTAACATCCCTTAGGCTCATCTGTCATTTGCTTCCATCTGTGACCTCTCGTCCCTATGCCTCGCATTTCTGTTAGTCAGTTATATCTGCTCTGCCAAATCCTCAGAGTACCTTCTATGTCATAATTGTGTCTCCCTTAGTCATCCTGTCTCTTCTAAAAGTCGTCAGGTTCAATTCTTTTAATCTTACCTTAAAACTTGCCTATTTCAGCATTGAGACTAGTCGTGTTGTAAACTTTAGGCCCCGTCAAGTTACTATACATCCTTGATCAGGTGAGAGCTCCATACTGCTGTTGCTTATACCATGTTAGGCCTGACATAGGCCTAAACGTTTTTGAAGGCAAACCTAAGATTAGATAGCCTTGCATATGTTGAGAGGGGGAAGTTAAGGGAGGGGATGGAGGGAGGGAGGGAGGGAGGGAGGGAGGGAGGGAGGGGGAGGGATGGAGGGAGGGAGGGGAGGGAGGGAAGGGCAGAGGCACATGATGAAGAACAGAAAAAATCTAAAATATTTGAGGATATTCCAAATACATTCAGTGTCTGTGTCACCCCATCAAGAGATCACCGGGACGTAAATGGTCTTTGTGTCAGAAGCGAAGCTTGACACACACATGCAGTCAGCCAGACCATCCAGTGATTCACAGCATAGACCATCCAGTGATTCACAGCATAGACCATCCAGTGATTCACAGCATAGACCATCCAGTGATTCACAGCATAGACCATCCAGTGATTCACAGCATAGACCATCCAGTGATTCACAGATAGACCATCCAGTGATTCACAGCATAGACCATCAGTGATTCACAGCATAGACCATCCAGTGATTCACAGCATAGACCATCCAGTGATTCACAGCATAGACCATCCAGTGATTCACAGCATAGACCATTCCAGTGATTCACAGATAGACCATCCAGCGATTCACGCATAGACCATCCAGTGATTCACAGCATAGACCATCCAGTGATTCACAGCATAGACCATCCAGTGATTCACAGCATAGACCATCCAGTGATTCACAGCATAGAAAATCCAGTGATTCACAGCATAGACAATCCAGTGATTCACAGCATAGACCATCCAGTGATTCACAGCATAGACCATCCAGTGAATCACAGCATAGACCATCCAGTGATTCACAGCATAGACCATCCAGTGATTCACAGCATAGACCATCCAGTGATTCACAGCATAGACCATCCAGTGATTCACAGCATAGACCATCCAGTGATTCACAGCATAGACCATCCAGTGATTCACAGCATAGACCATCCAGTGATTCACAGCATAGACCATCCAGTGATTCACAGCATAGACCATCCAGTGATTCACAGCATAGACCATCCATGATTCACAGCATAGACATCCAGTGATTCACAGCATAGACCATCAGTGATTCACAGCTAGACCATCCAGTGATTCACAGCATAGGACAATCCAGTGATTCACAGCATAGACCATCCAGTGATTCACAGCATAGACCATCCAGTGATTCACAGCATAGACCATCCAGTGATTCACAGCATAGACCATCCAGTGATTCACAACATAGCCCATCCAGTGATTCACAACATAGACCATCCAGTGATTCACAACGTAGACCACTCAGTGATTCACAACATAGACCATCCAGTGATTCACAACATAGACCACCCAGTGATTTACAACATAGAGCACCCTGTGATTCACAGCATAGACCACCCAGAGATTCACACCATCGATGACCCAGTGATTCACAGCATAGACCTCTCAGTGATTCACAACATTGACCACTCTGTGATTCACAACATACACCACCCTGTGATTCACAACATAGACCACTCAGTGATTCACAACATAGACCACCCAGTGATTCACAACATAGACCACCCAGTGTGTGGCATGCAAAGAGTACGTAACCTTTATTCGGCGCATGTACACACCCTCATTTACAGGCTATCTCCCCCAACCAGAGAACCAGGGACTGAGGGTTGACGATGGGGGCCCCGTCGTTCAACCAGTACCCAGGTTCTAGCCAATGAGAAGATGGTTTTGGCAATCGCAGAGGTGATGTGGGTACCACTCGCCTGTCTGCCCTTGTCATTCCCATTCTAGAGCTGGTTGAAGCACGGTCTGCTCTCTAGTGGCTTCTATTCTGCCTTGCTTACCGTGGAGTGCACTAATACCTATTGTTGTACATAGTGTATACAGTGTACATACTTCTGTTCTAAATTGGTGAAGGATAACATAAGTCAAAAGTTTTTCTGCTGTGTTTATTTTGCTCCCTTTACACCCAGGATAACAGGCCTTTGGGACTCCTGGGTTGTAATACTGTGATTCAACTCATAAACCAGCCTGTGATTCACACATAGACCACCCAGTGATTCACAACATAGACCACCCAGTGATTCACAACATAGACCACTCAGTGATTCACAACACAGCGCACCTCTGATTCACATCATAGACCAGCCTGTGTTCACAGCATAGACCAACCAGTTGATTCACAACATAGACCACCCGTGATTCACACATAGACCCACTCAGTGATTCACAACACAGCGCACCCTCTGATTCACATCATAGACCAGCCTGTGATTCACAGCATAGACCAACCAGTGATTCACAACATAGACCACTCAGTGATTCACAACACAGCGCACCCTCTGATTCACATCATAGACCAGCCTGTGATTCACAGCATAGACCAACCAGTGATTCACAACATAGACCACCCAGTGATTCACAACATAGACCACTCAGTGATTCACAACACAGCGCACCCTCTGATTCACATCATAGACCAGCTGTGATTCACAGCATAGACCAACCAGTGATTCACAACATAGACCACTCAGTGATTCACAACACAGCGCACCCTCTGATTCACATCATAGACCAGCCTGTGATTCACAGCATAGACCAACCAGTGATTCACAACATAGACCACCCAGTGATTCACAACACAGCGCACCCTCTGATTCACATCATAGACCGCCCAGTGATTCACAACATAGACCACTCAGTGATTCACAACACAGCGCACCCTCTGATTCACAACATAGACCGCCCAGTGATTCACAACATAGACCGCCCAGTGATTCACAACATAGATCACCCAGTGATTCACAACATAGACCGCCCAGAGATTCACAACATAGACCACCCTGTGATTCACAACATAGACCACCCTGTGATTCACAACATAGACCACCCTGTGATTCACAACATAGACCACCTGTGATTCACAACATAGACCACCCTGTGATTCACAACATAGACCACCCTGTGATTCACAACATAGACCACCCTGTGATTCACAACATAGACCACCCTGTGATTCACAACATAGACCACCCTGTGATTCACAACATAGGACCACCTGTGATTCACAACATAGACCACCCTGTGATTCACAACATAGACCACCCTGTGATTCACACATTAGACCACCCTGTGATCCACAACATAGACCACCCTGTGATTCACAACATAGACCACCCTGTGATCCACAACATAGACCACCCTGTGATTCACAACATAGACCACCCTGTGATCCACAACATAGACCACCCTGTGATTCACAACCATAGACCACCTGTGATTCACAACATAGGACCACCCTGTGATTCACAACATTAGACCACCTGTGATTACAACATAGACCACCTGTGATTCACAACATAGACACCATGTGATTCAAAACATAGACCACCCTGTGATTCACAACATAGACCACCCTGTGATTCACAACATAGACCACCCTGTGATCCACAACATAGACCACCCTGTGATTCACAACATAGACCACCAAGTGATTCACAACTCACAATCAACTCTCAGGAATGACCAACAATTTTCCCAGTCGTCAGCCCACTAAAAAAAATAATGGCGTATAATGTGAAAAAGGCGGTGCAGGAGAGGCAGAGTATGATGAATTAGACACGTGTGAAATGTTTGGGTATCTTTATTGAGGAAACGTTTCGCCACACAGTGGCTTCATCAGTCCATACAAAGAATAATGGTGAAGATCAGGAGTTTGAGGTAATCAGTCCCTCAGCCTCCAGGCTGAGTGGGACTGTATCTTAATTCAAGGACTGTACCTTTAATAGTGGCACTGTGCCTTTAATAGTACACTGTACCTTTAATAGTGGCACTGTACTTTAATATTAGTACTGTACCTTTAATAATGACACTTTACTCTTATGGGTAGAGCGCCTTCCCCCCCCCCCCACACCAATAAAGGCACAGTTTCTTAAATGGCAAGAAATTCTTGCCCCTCGCCACTGGAGGGTTGAGTCTCTGCCGTCGCAGCATCAGCCAATTTTCCGGCCACTGCATCAGACGCCACTGTATTTATTTCAGTTTATTCTGTTTATTCAGCGAGGATTTTATGGAGAGCCTCTCGTTAGTGACGTTGTGTGGCCCTAAGGTGACTCTCTCTCTCTCTCTTTCTCTCTCTCTCTCTCTCTCTCTCTCTCTCTCTCTCTCTCTCTCTCTCTCTTCTCTCTCTCTCTCTCTCTCGCTCCCTCTCTCTCAACGTAGCCACCAGAGAGTTCTGAGGCGGGCTCAGTGGTTACCTGGAGGTTACCTGGAGGTTATTCCGGGGATCAACGCCCCCGCGGCCCGGTCTATGACCAGGCCTCCCGATGGATCAGGGCCTGATCAACCAGGCTGTTACTGCTGGCCGCACGCAGTCCAACGTACGAGCCACAGCCCGGCTGATCCGGCACTGACTTTAGGTATCTGTCCAGCTCTCTCTTGAAGGCAGCCAGGGGTTTATTGGCAATTCCATTAATGCTTGATGGGAGGCTGTTAAACAGTTTTGGGCCCCGGACACTTATGGTGTTTTCCCTTAGTGTACCAATGGCGCCCCTACTTTTTATTGGGGGCATTTTGCATCGCCTGCCCAGTCTTTTACTTTCGTAGGGAGTGATTTCTGTGTGCAGATTTGGGACCATTCCTTCCAAGATTTTCCAAGTGTAGATTATGATATATCTCTCCCTCCTGCGTTCCAACGAGTACAAGTCAAGTGCTTCCAAGCGTTCCCAGTAGTTAAGGTGCTTGACAGAACTTATACGTGCAGTAAAGGATCTCTGTACACTCTCTAGATCTGCGATTTTACCTGCTTTGAATGGAGATGTTAATGTACCTCAACCCCAGCAAACAACCCCTAGGTAATAACAACTAAATAATTACCCTCTCCTTCGTAAGGTTATCACACAGACAATTTATAACCAGGTAATTAGCTAGTCAATTAGCTAATCAATTAGCTAGTCAATTAGCAAGTCGATTATGACTCGGCAATTAAAATTGAACAATTACACACTGAACAGTTGTGCATCAGATGTGCAACAGCTGTTCAACTGCCCCTAATCATTAACGATGGCATAAGTAATTAGGTGAAGTAGATCCTAATTACTGCACCAGCTGTTACACCTAAATTAACAATTATAGCCGGTAATTCCCAGTTGATGATGCCAGAGATGAAAACTTTCACTAGTACACACACACTTGCATTAATTATTAATGATCGTGATAATAATAATAATAATAATAATAATAATAATAATAACAATAATAATGATACTACTACTACTACCAATAATAATAATTTTACTACTACTACTACTAATACTACTAATAATATTAGTAATAATAATAATAATAATTATAATAATACCAGTAATAATTATAATAAAAAATACTATTACTACTGCTACTACTACTACTAATAATGATGATGATAATCATCTCATGAAATCGTAATAAGTCTATTGCAGTCAAGTCACGTAGGATGGGTGAGACTCGAATCATTGGCAGGGAAGTACTACAACTCGCAGGGCATGGTCAAGTGGTGAACACACTGGCCTGTGACTTTTGGACTCGCTTTCCATGGATTGAGCCTCGCCCCGTTCCCCCAGCCGTCCCCCAGTCTTCCATAGCTTACCCCCAGCCTCCCACAGCCTTCTCCCAGCCTCCCACAGGTTCTCCAACCTTTTCCCAGCTTCCCACAGCCTTCCCCAGCTTCCCACAATCTTGTACACCCTTCCCACAGATTTCCTCAGCCTCCCCCCAGCCTCACCCAAGCCTCCTTCAGCTACCCTCAGCCTCCCCCAGTTTCCCCCAGTCTCCCCAGCTTTTCCCAGCCTCCCAACATTGTCTGGTGCAGCTGGCACAGGGTGCCCCACCATTACCTCTTGTCTCTTTCCTGTCTTGTTCCTGTCCCGTTCATTCACTATCTCTATTCTCTCTCAACGCTTTATTTGGTTCCCTCAGATGACGGAGACCACACCCACACACTACACACCCACCCACACACCCACACACCCACCCACACACCCACCCACACACACACCCACCCACACACCCACCCACACACCCACCCACACACCCACCCACACACCCACCCACATACACACGATAATGCTCTTGGAGCATGAAGAGATTGGACCAAGTTGCGACTAGCTATTAGGTCCAATCTCCTAGTAGCGACCTGCTACTAGGAGTTGTGAATAGACTCCTGCAACTACAAATAAGTGAGTACACACACACACATAACACACACACACACCTGACAAAGTGTCACCATGGATTCTCCGAGAGGGAGCAGAAGCCCTGTGCAGAGCCACACGCTAAAATCTACAAGTCCATGTACACGGAATAGCTGCCAGATATCTGGAAGACAGTGAATGCAGTCTCAATATTTAAGAAAGAAGCTAAACAAGAAGCGGTGAACTACAGACAATGAAGAAGTTAATCAGGAGAGCGATGGGGCACCTGGAGAGAAATGGATTCATAAACCAGCACTGGTTCAGAGACGGCAAATATTACCTTACACACCTACTGGAGTTGTAGGGCAATGTAGCAGGAACGAGGCAGGAGAGAGGGATGGGTGGATTGCATTTTCTTATACTGGAAGAAGACATTTGATACCGTACCTCACACAGGAGACCCGGGCAAAAACTTGAGGAGCAAGCAGGGATAACCGTGAATACTCTACTATATATCAAAAGTAACTAATGAAAAGGAAACAAAGAGTGAATGTCCGAGAAGAGATGTCAGAACATGCATGGAAGTGTAGCAAGCGTGGATGTTTTGACCAACTGTGTTTCTGGGTATGTGTGAAAGACACAGCAGAAGGGACAGGGTCAGATGTATCCACTGTAGCAGATATGCCATTTGTAAACACATGGAAAGGCAACAAATCGATCTGGACCAACTGCCGGACTGGTTAGAAAAGTGGTATTCAGTCCCAGCAAAGATAACGTTAAGAAAATTGAGGAAGGGGCGAACAGACTGGAAACAAAGCTTAGATTTGAGGGAGTTGGAAGAGAGAGAGAGAGAGAAGAGAGAGAGAGAGAGAGAGAGAGAGAGAGAGAGAGGAGAGAGAGAGAGAGAGAGAGAGAGAGAGAGAGAGAGAGAGAGAAGCCACAAACATACGTCAAGAAGGAAGACCTTCAGGTGAGTACAGTGACAAGAACAATGAGACAGGTGATAAATAAGACTCTTGAGAAACATTTGGACATCTTTATAAAGATACCCAAGTGAAGAGTAGTATGATGATACCGACAAGATGTGGAAAAAGACACTTATCGACAGTTCAGGACTACTACTACTACTACTACTACTACTATCTACCATTACTATCAAGCAGTTAGTGTAACGGCTTGACAAAGCTCCTGAAGAGCGAAACGTTGCCACAATAAAATGTCATATTAGTTGCACTTGTGTCCTTTTACCTAACATGATGTCGGTAATTCTACCAACATTATTTATCAGTCAGGTGGTAAGCCGGGAGATGATAGTAGTGATAGTAGTAGTAGTAGTAGTAGTAGTAGTAGTAGTAGTAGTAGTAGTAGTAGTAGTAGTAGTACCACTCTCGTGGCTTTCCACCTAACTCAAGCCACTCTGTATTAGGACCGAAGAAGCGACTCGTGGCGAAACGAGTGGTTTTTTCTTTTTCACTCGTAATACAGTGTCTTTTTTCATAGTTACCTTAATGTTGCAAAGGCGTCTTATTTATCAACTTGTCGGATTTCTAAATCATATATTAAATGACAGAGATACATACACGTTAACCCAATAACATCTTTTCTGCCTCCTATCGCCCTATTCCTCTATACTCGGTCTTTCCCCTAGCCCTTTATCTCTCCCGTCACCTCCTTTCCATCGTCTTCCCCTCCTCTCCCTCCCTTTCTATCTCTCCATTTTCCTTTTATCTCTCATTCTGTATCGTCTCTCCTCGCTCTCCTTGCCCCTTTCCCTCTACATTCCCTCCCCCTCCTCTCTGTTTTCCCTCTCTACCTCGATCTCTCTCATCTTTCCTCCCAATTAGTGCATCTCTCCATTTTTCTCCACCATCCCCTTTCAACCTCACTTTCTCTCTCTCTCTACCTTTCTTTCTTTCTTACAACTCTCTTCTCTTTCTCTCTCCCATATCTCTTCCCAAATCCCTCTCCCCCCAAATATCTCACCTCCATCTCTCCTCTCCTCCCATCTCTCCCCTCCCACATCTCCCCCCTCCTCCCATCTCTCCCCTCCTGCATCTACCGCCAGGAAGACAGAATTTTCCGACGGAGATCCTGAAGGAAAATTTAAATGTCTTCACCAGAGTCTTCCCCAGAATCCAATTTGGTCCACGAGACATTGATGGTAGGGGTGAGGGAGGGGGTGATGGAGGGGGGTGTTGTAGGATGTTGAAGGGGGTGTTGAAGGGGGGTGTCTGAGTGAGCGTTGGAGGCTGCTTTGGAGTGGAGGGGGAACGTGTTGAACGAAGTGCTGGAGGGTGTGTTGGAGGGGTGGGACAGATGGACGACTCCTGACCTGTGAGTATTCTCCAGAGTTCTCCTCGCCCTTACAGGTCTAAGACCGTAACCCGTCACTCGTACAGAGTACAAAGTATCATGGAGGGTGCCACATATCCGTGGCTTTCCAATGGTGCCGATTGATTTTTTTTTAATTTTGCGGTCGAAGCGGCTAGTTCATTGTGCTAGTTTACTGTGCACTCCATATCCATCCTGTGCCGGTAGCGAAGGAGCATATGGATACACAAGAGGCCTAGAAACTAGGCCTTTTGTGTATCCGTCTGGATTGAGATCTAAAGTTTGTTTTAGATCTACAATGTATATCTACGTCTGGATTTATATATATATATATATATATAATTGTCTTATATATTCCAAGCAAATTTAGGATATCTGCTTAATATATCTGCTATCTCATTTTCGTAATAAGATATTTGACATATCACTATTTCTATATTTCTATACACTATTTCTATATTCCTCAATAAGTGGACAATGAAACACAAACTTAGCATTCAGTTTGATCATCTGTGTCGCTGCCAGACTGCCGGAAGTACCTGTTACCAAGACTAAGCCTGGCTGTTACAACTTCAGTCAGTCTGTTCACGTTGCAAGTTGCTCCATGAACGTACTTATCAATGATCATGTTATTATAGTGGGTTATTGATCTATTCAGGCTTCTAACTGACAGTTTCATATATTTACGTCTTCTCTAATATTATTCCGAATGCAAGACACAGATATGCAAAAGTTATATTCTATATTTTCTTTCGGGTACTTTCTTTGACTAACTTATCAACTTTATTGTGAAGGAGTAATTCAGTATACGATAGAACCCACAAAAACTGTATATTAATTACCTTTTTCTCTGATTTTTGAGTATCTGTACCTGGCTTCGCCAATGAGCATGTTGTCAGGATCATTATATGAGTCAAGAGCGTTCAGTGATGACACAGAATCGGTAATAATCACTGAGTCAAGCTCAGCGTCTTAAGTTAACTTGAGCACCATTAGGATCTTAAATAACAGTTTGCAATGTAGACGCCCAGTTGTTTAATTCTTATACCTAGCTCAACATGGTTGCTGTAGTTCTTAACTTGGGAGGCGGCAACAAGAGCAGATGCAGCCCTGCCAGTAGACTCCTGCATATATCCGTCAGTGTATGTAATTTAAGGAAGGGATTAACTAGTGATGAGCTTCTTAGGAGAGCTTTAAATATGTGATAGTGAACACATACAACTTACGTGTTTGTTTTCACAAAACATTTACATCTACGTGTACTTACTACAGTCTCTGGCTCACTTCTTAAAAACATTCTACCAAAAACAGAGTTAATCTCAGTAGTCCTATCACTGGTCAGGGAACACCAAGCTCCTTCCACATATTAACAACCTTGGTAGTTTTAACACAGCCAAGAATAATTCTAAGGGCTTCGTGTTGCATTAGCTACAGAAAGGTGCCGAGTACCAAAGAATCCTTGATTCGAAGGAGGTGCCAGCTATCTCTCTTGTCCCACTAAAACTATTCTCCCATTTTCTACTACCACCACAACTACTACTACTTCCACTACCAGCCTCACTACTACTGCTACTACTTCTCCCTCCCTTGGTCCCGTCCCTGTTAGCTAGCCTATATATTCTGGCTTCCACTCTCTTTTTGTTAGTGTGACTATGTAAATGGTCCAAGTCGGAACGAGACATCGTCGTAAACTTCTCACTCCCATGTGCGGGTTATTTGTGAAGTGTAAGGTGCCAGTTAGCTATGGAGAGAGTGCCACGTCCAGCCCTGTCGTCCTCGGTGCCTGAGTAATTGAGAACCCATCATTATCCCGTAATATATAGCAGGTGCTGGGTGCCAACCTTGTCCATAAACATAACACAATTAGGAAGGTGGCAGCTGCTCCGAGACGTGGTCGTGGTTGTTACTAGAGTTCGAACACAGACCTCCACAGACAAGCTACATCCACCATAGACAAAGTTTCTGTATCATAGCCAAATGGGAGTTAAAGAGATATTTCACACTGCTGTTGATAGTATACGATCACTGCCATGACAGACGGGACAAACGATCTGCCGAGGATCGTAAATCACGCGTTGGCGAGGTAATGGCGCGGTTGAACGTTAGTGAGGAATATACTGGATCATAATCACCTGTTCGTAGAGGTACTAATACAGTAATTGTGACACTTACGGAACACTTTAGCAACGTAGGTCATACAACGCTCGCAGATACAACAAATATTTAAAACAGAGTATAAATAAAAAATAGCAGTGAAATTAATGAGCATAAACATTCAATAAATAAATACTATCAGACGAAATTAAAATAACCAGCAACATGTAAAAGACCCATTAAATTATTTATGTTAAAATACTTTCCTAAAATTCCCCGAGATCCCTACAGACAGCTCGGTAATTATAGAACTATGGCGAAGGCGGAAAAAACCTAAGGAAAGGGGACAAAGTGTTATAATGTGTACCACAGACGGCGAAAAGTCACAAGCTACACAGAGGAGGACTTAGTACGTGAACCAGACGACGCCTAGCAGAAGCCTGGAATCCGGGTAGCCTGTTTGCACACCAAACAGTATGGTGGGGTGATGGTTCGCTACATACCACCAAACACACAATTTCCTCCATCCCCGCTCGTTTTCCATTAAAAAAAACAGCCTTATTAGCATTATTAATATCATGAAATTTTAAACGCCAGCGCGCACGCAAACATAAACACTGTTTTTCTCTGCCTGTATATTTTGGGGCAGACTTGTATTTAATTAATAATTTAACCAGGCGTTATATTTGAAATTAGCTCACTCGATGGCCGGGGTTCAGAAAATTAATTTGGCTAATCATCCCCACCCCTCCCTCCCTTCATGGAAGTATCAAATTTTAATCATAATATATATATGTAGGATACATCTCACAAAATACCTGCACTTATGAAAAGGAAATCAGGACGAAATTTCGATCCGTCGTGAACCACCATCAAGTTGAGGACGACCGATACACAGGTGTATATTGTTGTTATGGTACGCTCCAGCCACGTTATTGTAACATATATCCTACAGATATAGGATACTTGTGAGGATACCGTCTCAGGATACCAGCAGACAGTGATCCTGTGTGGGTCATGCTTGCTTCTCCCTCCAGAGCCGAGCCAGCAGTAGGCGAGCCATCCCGGGGTCTTCAACGGAAAATCTAACTTTTTAGTCACCAGGAAGTCGGGAAGTATAAACTTCACCTATCTCCAATGAATAAAAAAAAATAGTTGGCGTGAGAAATGAGTTACATTATTATTATAATCAAGGGGGAAGCGCTAAACCCGGAGGATTATACAGCGCCTGGGGGGGGGGATGTGGAAGGCATTCAGCTTAATTCGGGGAACTGGAGCACAGATCCAATTCCCTAAATCAAGAGCCCCTCACCAACATCAAGGAACCTTCCTTGAGGGGAATGAGTTACAGGATTGAATATACATAAAATAACAGATTATCGATCTGTTATTCGTATGCGGGGTTAGCCTACTGAAGTTATTTAATATTGTTGGTAGAATTGTTGATAATATGTTAGGTAAAAGGACACAAGTGCAACTAATGCGACATTTATATTGTGGCAACGTTTCGCTCTCCAAGAACTTTGTGAAGCCGTTACAAACAATAGAAGAACACAGAGGGTATATATCATGATATATATCCTCTGTGTCCTTGTATTGTTTGTAACGGCTGGAAAAAGCTACTGGAGAGCGAAACGTTGCCACAGTAAAAATCCCGCATCTCCCCTTTATCTATCATAAAAAAATGATCATTTTAAGCTAAGAGCAAGGCAAATCACATACGATTTAGATTACATAAAACTCTTAATATCCGCCCATGAAATTGAAGAGTATAACTCACTTGTATACGACCGTAGGTCAGCATATTGGATGTTTGTACGGATATCAGAAGATAGTCAAAAACTAATACCACGTACAGACACTAACAAGGCAGTCCGTAAAAGCGTCCATTCAATACTAGAATTCTGACATCATGTTACAGCAGTAACTGCTGTAACATCATGTCAACAGGTCCCTCTGTAGCCATCCCTACCACGACTACCACCACTATCACCTCTATCCACGCGACACTCCACCTGCCTCCAGCCACTATATATATGCGCGTTTCCTTAGTTTTGTCTATATTCGGACAGAAGAAGCCACTCGTGGCGAAACGTTTCCTTTAATCGAATCGAATCGAATCGAGGACGACGAGAGCTGTCGTAAGATGGGAAGGAAGAAGGATGAGGAAGGATGGAAATAACTGGAAAAGGATGGGAAGGAGGGGAAGAGGAGGAATCAAGACCCAACCACTTTGGACATGTGGTACCGAAGTACTGGAGGCGTAGATGTAGATGTATTTCAGAAATACTGACGAAGACGATGTAGAACTGTACGTAAGTGTCTTTTTCCACATCTTGTAGGTATCACCATACCATTTCCCCCCTATCTTTTTAGAGTTTACCGCTGAAGCTGGTAGTTTACTGTGCACCTCATGTCCATTCTGTGGACGGTAGTGCAAGAGCATATGGATACACATAAAGCCTTGGAACCAGGCCCCACAACCGTTAACAGGAGTACATCTGGATATATATCTACACTTCACTCGTTTGTTGCAAGCAAATTTAGGAAATTTAATTAATATGTCTGGTATCACATTTTCATTAATATGATATCTTGACATATTACATAGGTTATTATCATGCCTATCTCTATATTCCTCAATAAATGAACAATTAAGTATATAGTTTTCAAGATAGTGACCACAGGGCTGACAACAAACTTTGCATTTGGTGAGATCGTCATTTGTGTGTCTGCCAGACTACTAGAAGTACTTGCAACCAAGCCTAAGCCTGGCTACTACAGCATCGACCAGTCTGTTCACATTGCAAGTTGCTCCATAAACATACTTATCTACGTTCATGTTATCATAGTGGGTTATAGATCTACTCAGGCTTCTAACTGCATTCCTATAACATTTTTTTTATTATTTACTTTTCTCCAAAGTTATATTCTTCATTTTCCTTCGGTCCCCTTTTTTGGCTAACGAATCCAGAATAATTGTACATTAATCACAGGGAAAATACTAAGCTCATTCACAGTTTAGTATGTCACAGCGAACGTTTTCCCGAGACAATGTCCACACCAGAATTTCAACTCAATTCACTAAGCATAACCATAGGATAACAACATCCAAAAAGAATCAGTATCAATCCCAAGACATATATAGCGTACTCCACTAAAGTGCACAACATGTCTACATACACGAGACAGATATATCTGAAGACCAAGTCTCAAAGCGTCTGTCTCCCAAAATCAGTCAATTCATACACGAGTTAGTGCAAACACAACTCTCAAGACGTAGATTAAAAGTCAACAATGTTACAATGTATGATGCGTGTTAGAGTGTTAAAATGTATGTTGCGTGTTAGAGTGTTATAATGTGTGTTGCGTGTTAGAGTGTTATAATGTGTGTTGCGTGTTAGAGTGTTATAATGTGTGTTGCGTGTTAGAGTGTTATAATGTATGTTGCGTGTTAGTGTTATAATGTATGATGCGTGTTAGTGTTATAATGTATGTTGCGTGTTAGTGTTATAATGTATGATGCGTGTTAGTGTGTTATAATGTATGTTGTGTGTTAGTGTTATAATGTATGATGCGTGTTAGTGTGTTATAATGTATGTTGCGTGTTAGAGTGTTAAAATGTATGTTGCGTGTTAGTGTTATAATGTATGATGCGTGTTAGTGTGTTATATGTATGTTGTGTGTTAGAGTGTTATAATGTATGTTGCGTGTTAGTGTTATAATGTGTGTTGCGTGTTAGAGTGTTATAATGTATGTTGCGTGTTAGAGTGTTATAATGTATGTTGCGTGTTAGAGTGTTATAATGTATGTTGCGTGTTAGAGTGTTATAATGTATGTTGCGTGTTAGAGTGTTATAATGTATGATGCGTGTTAGAGTGTTATAATGTATGTTGCGTGTTAGAGTGTTATAATGTGTGTTGCGTGTTAGAGTGTTATAATGTATGTTGCGTGTTAGAGTGTTATAATGTATGTTGCGTGTTAGAGTGTTATAATGTATGATGCGTGTTAGAGTGTTATAATGTGTGTTGCGTGTTAGAGTGTTATAATGTATGATGCGTGTTAGAGTGTTATAATGTATGATGCGTGTTAGAGTGTTATAATGTATGATGCGTGTTAGAGTGTTATAATGTATGATGCGTGTTAGAGTGTTATAATGTATGATGCGTGTTAGAGTGTTATAATGTATGATGCGTGTTAGAGTGTTATAATGTATGATGCGTGTTAGAGTGTTATAATGTATGTTGCGTGTTAGAGTGTTATAATGTGTGTTGCGTGTTAGAGTGTTATAATGTGTGTTGCGTGTTAGAGTGTTATAATGTGTGTTGCGTGTTAGAGTGTTATAATGTATGTTGCGTGTTAGAGTGTTATAATGTGTGTTGCGTGTTAGAGTGTTATAATGTATGTTGCGTGTTAGAGTGTTATAATGTACGATGCGTGTTAGAGTGTTATAATGTATGTTGCGTGTTAGAGTGTTATAATGTATGATGCGTGTTAGAGTGTTATAATGTATGTTGCGTGTTAGAGTGTTATAATGTGTGTTGCGTGTTAGAGTGTTATAATGTGTGTTGCGTGTTAGAGTGTTATAATGTGTGTTGCTTGTTAGAGTGTTATAATGTATGATGCGTGATAGAGTGTTATAATGTATGTTGCGTGTTAGAGTGTTATAATGTATGATGCGTGTTAGAGTGTTATAATGTATGTTGCGTGTTAGAGTGTTATAATGTGTGTTGCGTGTTAGAGTGTTATAATGTGTGTTGCGTGATAGAGTGTTATAATGTGTGTTGCGTGTTAGAGTGTTATAATGTGTGTTGCGTGTTAGAGTGTTATAATGTGTGTTGCGTGTTAGAGTGTTATAATGTGTGTTGCGTGTTAGAGTGTTATAATGTGTGTTGCGTGTTAGTGTTATAATGTGTGTTGCGTGTTAGTGTTATAATGTATGATGCGTGTTAATGTTATAATGTGTGTTGCGTGTTAGAGTGTTATAATGTGTGTTGCGTGTTAGAGTGTTATAATGTTTGTTGCGTGTTAGAGTGTTATAATGTGTGTTGCGTGTTAGTGTTATAATGTATGATGTGTGTTAGAGTGTTATAATGTATGTTGCGTGTTAGAGTGTTATAATGTGTGTTGCGTGTTAGAGTGTTATAATGTGTGTTGCGTGTTAGAGTGTTATAATGTGTGTTGCGTGTTAGAGTGTTATAATGTGTGTTGCGTGTTAGTGTTATAATGTGTGTTGCGTGTTAGAGTGTTATAATGTGTGTTGCGTGTTAGAGTGTTATAATGTGTGTTGCGTGTTAGAGTGTTATAATGTGTGTTGCGTGTTAGAGTGTTATAATGTATGATGCGTGTTAGAGTGTTATAAATGTATGTTGCGTGTTAGAGTGTTATAATGTATGATGCGTGTTAGAGTGTTATAATGTGTGTTGCGTGTTAGAGTGTTATAATGTGTGTTGCGTGTTAGAGTGTTATAATGTGTGTTGCGTGTTAGAGTGTTATAATGTGTGTTGCGTGTTAGTGTTATAATGTATGATGCGTGTTAGAGTGTTATAATGTGTGTTGCGTGTTAGAGTGTTATAATGTGTGTTGCGTGTTAGAGTGTTATAATGTGTGTTGCGTGTTAGAGTGTTATAATGTGTGTTGCGTGTTAGAGTGTTATAATGTGTGTTGCGTGTTAGTGTTATAATGTGTGTTGCGTGTTAGAGTGTTATAATGTGTGTTGCGTGTTAGAGTGTTATAATGTATGTTGCGTGTTAGAGTGTTATAATGTGTGTTGCGTGTTAGTGTTATAATGTGTGTTGCGTGTTAGAGTGTTATAATGTGTGTTGCGTGTTAGAGTGTTATAATGTGTGTTGCGTGTTAGTGTTATATATGTGTGTTGCGTGTTAGAGTGTTATAATGTGTGTTGCGTGTTAGAGTGTTATAATGTATGTTGCGTGTTAGAGTGTTATAATGTGTGTTGCGTGTTAGAGTGTTATAATGTATGATGCGTGTTAGAGTGTTATAATGTATGTTGCGTGTTAGAGTGTTATAATGTATGATGCGTGTTAGAGTGTTATAATGTATGTTGCGTGTTAGAGTGTTATAATGTGTGTTGCGTGTTAGAGTGTTATAATGTGTGTTGCGTGTTAGAGTGTTATAATGTGTGTTGCGTGTTAGAGTGTTATAATGTGTGTTGCGTGTTAGAGTGTTATAATGTGTGTTGCGTGTTAGTGTTATAATGTGTGTTGCGTGTTAGTGCTATAATGTATGATGCGTGTTAATGTTATAATGTGTGTGTTGCGTGTTAGAGTGTTATAATGTGTGTTGCGTGTTAGAGTGTTATAATGTTTGTTGCGTGTTAGAGTGTTATAATGTGTGTTGCGTGTTAGTGTTATAATGTATGATGTGTGTTAGAGTGTTATAATGTATGTTGCGTGTTAGAGTGTTATAATGTGTGTTGCGTGTTAGAGTGTTATAATGTGTGTTGCGTGTTAGAGTGTTATAATGTGTGTTGCGTGTTAGAGTGTTATAATGTGTGTTGCGTGTTAGTGTTATAATGTATGATGTGTGTTAGAGTGTTATAATGTGTGTTGCGTGTTAGTGTTATAATGTGTGTTGCGTGTTAGAGTGTTATAATGTGTGTTGCGTGTTAGTCTTATAAAGTGTGTTGCGTGTTAGAGTGTTATAATGTGTGTTGCGTGTTAGAGTGTTATAATGTGTGTTGCGTGTTAGTGTTATAATGTGTGTTGCGTGTTAGAGTGTTATAATGTGTGTTGCGTGTTAGAGTGTTATAATGTGTGTTGCGTGTTAGTGTTATAATGTGTGTTGCGTGTTAGAGTGTTATAATGTGTGTTGCGTGTTAGAGTGTTAAAATGTGTGTTGCGTGTTAGTGTTATAATGTGTGTTGCTGTGTTAGAGTGTTATAATATGTGTTGCGTGTTAATGTTATAATGTGTGTTGCGTGTTAGAGTGTTATAATGTGTGTTGCTTGTTAGAGTGTTATAATATGTGTTGCGTGTTAGAGTGTTATAATGTGTGTTGCGTGTTAGTGTTATAATGTGTGTTGCGTGTTAGAGTGTTATAATGTGTGTTGCGTGTTAGTGTTATAATGTGTGTTGCGTGTTAGTGTTATAATGTGTGTTGCGTGTTAGAGTGTTATAATGTGTGTTGCGTGTTAGAGTGTTATAATGTGTGTTGCGTGTTAGTGTTATAATGTGTGTTGCGTGTTAGAGTGTTATAATGAGTGTTGCGTGTTAGAGTGTTGTAATGTGTGTTGCGTGTTAGAGTGTTATAATGTGTGTTGCGTGTTAGTGTTATAATGTATGATGCGTGTTATAGTGTTATAATGTGTGTTGCGTGTTAGAGTGTTATAATGTGTGTTGCGTGTTAGAGTGTTATAATGTGTGTTGCGTGTTAGTGTTATAATGTGTGTTGCGTGTTAGAGTGTTATAATTGTGTGTTGCGGTGTTAGAGTGCTATAATGTGTGTTGCGTATTAGTGTTATAATGTGTGTTGCGTGTTAGTGTTATAATGTATGATGCGTGTTAGAGTGTTATAATGTGTGTTGCGTGTTAGAGTGTTGTAATGTATGATGCGTGTTAGAGTGTTATAATGTGTGTTGCGTGTTAGAATGTTATAATGTGTGTTGCGTGTTAGAGTGTTATAATGTGTGACGCGTGTTAGAGTGTTATGTGTGTTGCGTGTTAGAGTGTTATGTGCGTTGCGTGTTAGAGTGTTATGTGTGTTGCGTGTTAGAGTGTTATGTGTGTTACGTGTTAGAGTGTTATGTGTGTTGCGTGTTAGAGTGTTATACTGTGTGTTACGTGTTAGAGTGTTATGTGTGTTGCGTGTTAGAGTGTTATGTGTGTTGCGTGTTAGAGTGTTATAATGTGTGTTGGGTGTTAGAGTGCTATAATGTGTGTTGCGTGTTACAGTGTTATAATGTGTGTTGCGTGTTAGAGTGCAAAAGTGTTTTATAGACACGAGAGAGGACCTTTCCTCACAGCAGTTATGTCATCAATGACCTTAAAATAGCAAGGCTCACATAACAGACATATGCAGCAGACACAAGATAATGTTGTGTAAAGAGGACTCTGCATGAGAGGCTATGTTAATGGAGACAGAGCACCAGCTCCATATCGGCAACAATTCACCAACGGATTCTCTGACTTATGGAAAGGGGAGGAAGGGTTGGATGGGGCTAGGTTCAATTCCTCAGATCAAAATTGCTTCAACAGCATCAAGGCACCTGCCTCCCTTGATGGATTTCTGGCACCTAAATGATCTCTCCCCCCCCAAATATATATATATATAATATATATATTATATATATATATATATATATATATATATATATATATATATATATATATATATATATATAATTTTCCAACGTATTTTCTACAATCTGATGTTCCTCTCGACTCACCTAACTCTTGATTCATCTCACCTACAGTAGAGATTGTAGGTGAGATGATTAGTTTTCTCTGTATTAGGACTAATGAAGGCACTCGGGGCGAAACGTTTCCTTTAATAAAGGTCCTGAACTTCACACAAGAGTTCTTTTGCACAGATTATCCTATCAGCAGACTGTTTACAACCGATCCCGGAAACAATGTAAAAACATCGCCTATGTATCTAACATTATTTTTGGAGGGGAAAATGCATAGATAAAATTTCAATTAAATTACAGTTCATTTTACCCATCGGACGAGTTTATATTTATTTTTTGCTGGATAGACTCAATCATATGGGAAATTATATTTCCTGAGGTGTTAAGCCCGTGTGGGCCGTTCGCCGCAGTGTATGGTTCGATCCTCAGTCTGCTTATAGCAGCCAGGCCTCTGACCAGTCACGCTGGAAGAGAGTTAAAGATGATGTCACTGAGAGCAACATCTCGCTCTGTGAACACCATCATCAAGTTAAGTCACCATAAAAGATAACTCAGGCACGGCAAGTTTTCTTTATCCTTGTCTGCCGTAGGTCGATCCTTAGCGCACTCAGCTCACACACTGAGCTGAGTGCGCTAATGTTATCCAGCCGTACCGGAGCTCGAATCCCCGGTACGGCTGGATAACATTAGGACGTGTTACCATAAGACACCTGCTGTCCATGTTCACCCATCAGTGTATAATGGGTACTTGGGTGTTAGTTGACTGGTGTGGGTCGCATCCTGGGACAAAACTGACCTAATTTGCCAGAAATCCTCACCCTAACAAGGGGCTTTCTATATAGTAGTATGTCATTGATGTCAGCTAGACCTGTATACCTTGTACTTGTACTTGTAGAAATAAATATATTATTATTATTATTATTATTATTATTATTATTATTATTATTATTATTATTATTATTATTATTATTATTATTATTATTATTAAAATCCAGAGAGGCTCTTGGTGATCCTCAGCCATGTGAGGATGTTGGTGATCCTGAACAGTGTGATGCTGCCGGTGATCCTCAACCGTGTGATGCTGCCGGTGATCCTCAACCGTGTGATGCTGCTGGTGATCCTCAACCGTGTGATGCTGCTGGTGATCCTCAACCGTGTGATGCTGCCGGTGATCCTCAACCGTGTGATGCTGCCGGTGATCCTCAACCGTGTGATGCTGCAGGTGATCCTCAACCGTGTGATGCTGCAGGTGATCCTCAACCGTGTGTGCTGCTGGTGATCCTCAACCGTGTGATGCTGCAGGTGATCCTCAACCGTGTGATGCTGCTGGTGATCCTCAACTGTGTGATGCTGCAGGTGATCCTCAACCGTGTGATGCTGCAGGTGATCCTCAACCGTGTGATGCTGCAGGTGATCCTCAACCGTGTGATGCTGCAGGTGATCCTCAACCGTGTGATGCTGCTGGTGATCCTCAACCGTGTGATGCTGCTGGTGATCCTCAACCGTGTGATGCTGCCGGTGATCCTCAACTGTGTGATGCTGCAGGTGATCCTCAACCGTGTGATGCTGCAGGTGATCCTCAACCGTGTGATGCTGCAGGTGATCCTCAACCGTGTGATGCTGCAGGTGATCCTCAACCGTGTGATGCTGCAGGTGATCCTCAACTGTGTGATGCTGCCGGTGATCCTCAACCGTGTGATGCTGCCGGTGATCCTCAACCGTGTGATGCTGCCGGTGATCCTCAACCGTGTGATGCTGCCGGTGATCCTCAACCGTGTGATGCTGCAGGTGATCCTCAACCGTGTGATGCTGCAGGTGATCCTCAACCGTGTGATGCTGCCGGTGATCCTCAACTGTGTGATGCTGCAGGTGATCCTCAACCGTGTGATGCTGCAGGTGATCCTCAACCGTGTGATGCTGCAGGTGATCCTCAACCGTGTGATGCTGCCGGTGATCCTCAACCGTGTGATGCTGCAGGTGATCCTCAACCGTGTGATGCTGCTGGTGATCATCAACCGTGTGATGCTGCTGGTGATCCTCAACCGTGTGATGCTGCTGGTGATCATCAACCGTGTGATGCTGCTGGTGATCCTCAACCGTGTGATGCTGCAGGTGATCCTCAACCGTGTGATGCTGCAGGTGATCCTCAACCGTGTGATGCTGCAGGTGATCCTCAACCGTGTGATGCTGCAGGTGATCCTCAACCGTGTGATGCTGCAGGTGATCCTCAACCGTGTGATGCTGCTGGTGATCCTCAACCGTGTGATGCTGCAGGTGATCCTCAACCGTGTGATGCTGCAGGTGATCCTCAACCGTGTGATGCTGCTGGTGATCCTCAACCGTGTGATGCTGCTGGTGATCCTCAACCGTGTGATGCTGCAGGTGATCCTCAACCGTGTGATGCTGCCGGTGATCCTCAACCGTGTGATGCTGCCGGTGATCCTCAACTGTATTACAGTAAGCTGTATCCAACTCTTATTTGTTTATTAATCAAGTGATGGCGACTTAGCAATTTGTTGACGAGAGACACTTGATGGAGGCAACAGTTAAGTCTCCTGCGGCAACTCTTGCTAACAGGTAACTTTAATTTTCTTTCATCGCGTGAAAAAGGTGGTAGAGGTAATTAGAATAATGAACAAAAAGCACAATACCTCGGCTGGAACAATACACAAATAACCCGCACACAGGAGAGAGTCCGGGTTATCTGTGACTGTGAATAATGTTTGTCGATAAAGATCCGGGAGTTGAGAGAGTGTGCCTGAGACGCTGCTGCCTGCAGAAGCACAGGAGACGAAATCTCAGAGATGCAGTCTCCCTCCTCCTAGTCTTCATCACACTTACACACACACACACGTGTGTGTGTGTGTGTGTGTGTGTGTGTGTGTATGTACTCACCTAGTTGTATTCACCTAGTTGTACTCACATAGTTGAGGTTGCAGGAGGCAGGAGAGGTAGGGGGGACATGATAACGACATACAAAATACTGAGAGGAATTGACAAGGTGGACAAAGACAGGATGTTCCAGAGATGGGACACAGCAACAAGCGGACACAGTTGGAAGTTGAAGACACAGATGAATTACAGGGATGTTAGGAAGTATTTCTTCAGCCACAGAGTAGTCAGGAAGTAGAATAGTTTGGAAAGCGATGTAGTGGAGGCAGGATCCATACATAGCTTTAAGCAGAGGTATGATAAAGCTCACGGCTCAGGGAGAGTGACCTAGTAGCGACTAGTGAAGAGGTGAGGACAGGAGCTTGGACTCGACCCCTGCAACCTCAACTAGGTGAGTACAACTAGGTGAGTACACACACACACACACACACACACACACACACACACACACACACACACACACACACACACACACACACACACACATACACACTCGTGGGGGAGTCACGCGGTTTGAGCTCGTGTTTTGGTGGTAATTTCTGACTGTGCCATAAGGAATAGAGTGTGGGATATAGGCGTGTGTACGCATGAGAGTGCATATAACCACTTAAGCCCCGAAAAAAGGAAATATAAGTGATCACAGAAAAGAAAAAGGAAATAGTGGCTGAGTGTTTAGTGAGGGCCGTTGTAAGGGTGAACGGTTGTGTCAGGCCTAAATAGTGTTGCCATAATAACGCAGTGGGCTATTTGAAGAATAAGTGCGACTCAAGACCAGGGAGATAAGAGATATGTATAGATGTGTCAGTAAATACAGTGAGTGAGTGAAAAAAATAGAAGAGCTAAAGACTATAGTGCATACAGGAAGTTGGTGGAAAAATTACCGAGAAGCATCAAACATCTTCAACTTCTGGGACAGGACAGACCTGCAACGTTACTGCACTGCCAGCCGCAAGTAATATTCACCTAGTTTGAGTTGCATGGGGTCAATAGTACCTGTCTCTAGCTGGAATTCGGGGTCACTCTCCTCGAGCTATTAGAATTAGAATAAGAAGCATTTACTGGCATTTAATAGAATTTAGAGGTAGCGGCATTTAGGCGAAGCCTAGTGTATTTATTTTTGAAGTAATTTTAAACTCATAAGAGTACAGTGGGAACCAAGAGATCAGGTACATATACAATACATATGTAGTACATACGTGGGAAATAAGGACTGTTTACATAAACATATGCATGCACACTTGGGGAGAACAGGATCTGCTGTTAGGCACTTGAATACCTGTAGCACACACACACACACACACACACACACACACACACACACACACACACACACACACACACACACACACACACACACACACACACGGATGGAATAACGAACAAACATGAGGAGTGGAATGAAAGAATCAGTGAGAAATTCCCAGACATCATAGCAGTCACAGAAACAAAACTCGCTGAGACAATAACAGACACAATCTTCCCAACGGGATATCAGATCCTGAAAAAAGATAGGAGTAGAGGGGGAGGAGGGGTTGCACTGCTCATAAAACACCGATGGAGATTTGAGGAAATGGAAGGCATGGACATGATTGGAGAAAGAGACTACATTGTAGGTACAATTCAGTCCAGAGAACATAAAGTAGTCATTGGAGTGATGTATAACCCACCACAGAACTGCAGGAGGCCAAGAGAGGAGTACTTAGAAAACAACAGGGTGATGGTGGACACACTGGCTGAGGTGGCAAGAAGAGCTCACTCGAGCAGAGCAAAGTTACTGGTAAATGGGCGATTTCAACACAGGGAGATCGACTGGGAAAACCTGGAGCCACATGGGGGTCCCGAAACGTGGAGAGCCAAGATGATGGACGTGGTACTTGAAAACCTCATGCATCAACATGTCAGGGACACTACCAGAGAGAGAAGGGAGGATGAGCCAGCAAGACTGGATCTTGTGTTCACCCTGAGCAGTTCAGACATTGAGGACATCACTTACGAGAGGCCCCTTGGAGCTAGCGATCACGTGGTTCTAAGTTTTGATTATATAGTAGAGTTACAAGTGGAGAAGGTAACAGGAACTGAAGGGAACAGGCCAAACTATAAAAGGGAGGACTACACAGGTATGAGAAACTTCCTGCAGGAGGTTCAGTGGACAGAGAAATGGTAGGAAAATCATAAACGAGATGATGGAATATGTGGCAACAAAGTGCAAGGAGGCAGAGGAAAGGTTTGTTCACAAGGGAAACAGAAATAATAGGAAGACCAAAACGAGTCCTTGGTTTACCCGAAGGTGTAGGGAGGCAAAACTAAGTGCAACAGAGAATGGAAAAGGTACAGGAGGCATAGGACCAGGAAAACAAGGAGATTAGTAGAAGAGCCAGAAACGAGTATGCACAGATAAGGAGGGAGGCCAGCGGACAGTATGAAAACGACATAGCATCGAAAGTCAAATCATGACCCGAAACTGCTGTATATGCCACATTAGGAGGAAGACAACAGCCAAGGACCAGGTGAAAGGCAGAGGAAAGAAGGTGGAGAACTCACAAGAAACGATCAAGAAGTATGTGAGGACCTCAACACGAGATTTAAAGAAGTATTTACAGTAGAGACAGGAAGGCCTCTGGGGGGACAGACCAGATGGGGACACCAGCAAGGAATACACCAACAAGTGTTTGACGGACATACATACAGATGAGGAGGAGGTGAAGAAACTGCTAAGGGACATCGATACCTCAAAGGCAATGGGACCGGACAACATCTCCCCGTGGGTCCTTAGAGAGGGAGCAGATATGTTGTTTGTGCCACTTACCACAATCTTCAACACATCCCTGGAAACTGGGCAACTACCTGAGGTATGGAAGACGGCAAATGTAGTTCCCATTTTTAAAAAAGGAGACAGAAAAGAGGCACTAAACTATAGACCTGTGTCATTGACGTGTATAGTATGCAAAATTATGGAGAAGATTATCAGGAGGAGAGTGGTGGAGCACCTGGAACAGAACAAGAGTATAAATGCCAACCAGCACGGATTCATGGAAGGCAAAACCTGTGTCACAAACCTTCTGGAGTTTTATGATAAAATAACAGAAGTAAGACACGAGAGAGAGGGGTGGGTTGATTGCATCTTCTTGGACTGCAAGAAGGCCTTGACACAGTTCCTCACAAGAGATTAGTGCAGAAGCTAGAGCATCAGGCACATATAACAGGAAGGGCACTGCAATGGATCAGAGAATACCTGACAGGGAGGCAACAACGAGTCATGGTACGTAATAATGTATCACAGTGGGCACCTGTGACGAGCGGGGTCCCACAGGGTCGGTCCTAGGACCAGTGCTGTTTTTTGGTATATGTGAACGACATGATGGAAGGGTTAGACTCGAAGTGTCCCTGTTTGCAGATGATGTGAAGTTAATGAGGAGAATTAAATCAGATGAGGACCAGGCAGGACTTTCAAAGAGACCTGGACAGACTGGACACCTGGTCCAGCAAATGGCTTCTCGAATTTAATCCTGCCAAATGCAAAGTCATGAAGAAGGGGAAGGGCACAGAAGCCACAGACAGAGTATAGGCTAGGTGGCCAAAGACTGCAAACATCACTAAAGGGAGAAAAATCTTGGGGAGTATAACCCCGAGCAGTCTCCGGAAGCACACACCAACCAGATAACTGCTGCAGCATATGGGCGCCCTGGCAAACCTGAAACAGCATTCCGATACTTTAGTAAGGAATCGTTAAAGACACTGTACACGTGTATGTCAGGCCCATACTGGAGTATGCAGAAACCTGTTTGGAACCCGCACTTGATAAAGCCCGTCAAGAAACTAGAGAAAGTACAAAGGTTTGTGACAAGGTTAGTTCCAGAGCTAAGGGGAATGTCTATGAAGAAAGATTAAGGGAAATCGGCCTGACGACACTGGGGGACAGGAGGGTCAGGGAGACATGATAACGACATATAAAATACTGCGTGGAATAGACAAGGTGGACAAAGACAGGATGTTCCAGGGGGGGGACACAGAAACAAGAGGCCAAAATTTGGGAATTTGAAGACACAAATGATCAGAGAGATATTAGGAAGTATTTCTTCAGTCATAGATTTGTCAGGCAGTGGAATAGCCTAGAAAGTGATGTAGGGGGAGCAGGAACCATACATAGTTTTAAGACAAGGTATGATAAAGCTCATGGAGCGGGGAGAGAGAGGGCCCAGTAGCAACCGGTGAAGAGGCGGGCCAGGAGCTAAGACTCGACCCCTGCAACCACAAATAGGTGAGTACAAATAGTGAGTACACACACACACACACATATATACTTATAATCGTGCCGTATAGGCAGAACTTGCCATCTTGGCTTAAATAGCAACGCTCATCTTGCCATATAGGACAAGTGAAAATTTTTGTATGCAATAATTTCGCCAAAATCATTCTGAACCTAACGAAAAAAATACATTTCACTGTGTTTGTTTAGTATTAAATTACTGTAAACAAATCTGAAATATATTTAGTTGGGTTAGGCTAAAATAAATTGTTTTTGTTATAATAAGGTTAGGTAAGTTTTCTAAGTTCCCTTTTGGGGGCAAAATTATAATTTTTTACATCAACATTAATGAAAAAATATATCTTTAAACGTATAAGAGAAAATTTTAGAAAGGACTTAATTTTAAATGAGTTTTTGCTAATTGACCAGTTTTACATATTCGGCACGACATATATATATATATATATATGTCGTGCCGAATAGGCAGAACTTGCGATCTTGGCTTAAATAGCAACGCTCATCTTGCCATATAGGACAAGTGAAAATTTTTTGTATGCAATAATTTCGTAAAAATCATTCTGAACCTAACGAGAAAAATATATTTTCGCTGTGTTTGTTTAGTATTAAATTATTGTAAACAAAACTAAAAATATATTTAGTTGGGTTAGGCAAAAATAAATTTTTTCTTTTTATAATAAGGTTAGGTAAGTTTCTAAGTTCCTTTTGGGGGCAAAATTATAAATTTTTACATCAACATTAATGAAAAAAATATATCTTTAACGTATAAGAGAAAATTTTAGAAAGGACTTAATTTTAAATGAGTTTTTGCTAATTACCAGTTTTACATATTCGGCACGACATATATATTTTATATATATTATATATATATATATATATATATATATATATATATATATATATCCTCGTAAAAACTCTTCACTGCTTTCAGTAACCTACCTCCTACACCATACACTTGCAACATCTGCCACTTTGCCCCCCTATCCACCCTGTCAAACGCCTTTTCCAAATCCATAAATGCCACAAAGACCTCTTTAGCCTTATCTAAATACTGTTCACTTATATGTTTCACTGTAAACACCTGGTCCACACACCCCCTACCTTTCCTAAAGCCTCCTTGTTCATCTGCTATCCCTATTCTCCGTCTTAACTCTTAATTCTTTCAATTATAACTCTACCAAAACACTTTACCAGGTACACTCAACAGACTTATCCCCCTATAATTTTTTGCACTCTCTTTTATCCCCTTTGCCTTTATACAAAGGAACTATGCAGCTCTCTGCCAATCCCTAGGTACCTTCCCCCTCTTCCATACATTTATTAAATAATTTGCACCAACCACTCCAAAACTATATCCCCACCTGCTTTTAAACATTTCTATCTTTATCCCATCAATCCCGGCTGCCTTACCCCCTTTCATTTTACCTACTGCCTTTACGAACTTCCCCCCCACTCACAACTGGGTCTTCCTCACTCCTACAAGATGTTATTCCTCCTTGCCCTATACACGAAATCACAGCTTCCCTATCTTCATCAACATTTAACAATTCCTCAAAATATTCCTTCCATCTTCCCAATACCTCTAACTCTCCATTTAATAACTCTCCTCTCCTATTTTTAACTGACAAATCCATTTGTTCTCTAGGCTTTCTTAACTTGTTAATCTCACTCCAAAACTTTTTCTTATTTTCAACAAAATTTGTTGATAACATCTCACCCACTCTCTCATTTGCTCTCTTTTTACATTGCAGTGAAGAGTTTTTACGAGGATAGTGAGGCTCAAGTTAGAGTATGTAGGAAAGAGGGAAATTTTTTCCCAGTAAAAGTACGCCTTAGACAAGGATGTGTGATGTCACCGAGGTTGTTTAATATATTTATAGATGGGGTTGTAAGAGAAGTAAATGCGAGGGTCTTGGCAAGAGGCGTGGAGTTAAAAGATAAAGAATCACACACAAAGTGGGAGTTGTCACAGTTGCTCTTTGCTGATGACACTGTGCTCTTGGGAGATTCTGAAGAGAAGTTGCAGAGATTGGTGGATGAATTTGGTAGGGTGTGCAAAAGAAGAAAATTAAAGGTGAATACAGGAAAGAGTAAGGGTTTTTGAGGATAACAAAAAGATTAGGTATGAAAGATTGAATATCAGATTTGGGGGGAGAGATATGGAGGAGGTGAACGTATTCAGATATTTTGGGAGTGGACGTGTTCCCGCGGATGGGGCTATGAAAGATGAGGTGAATCATAGAATTGATGAGGGAAAAAGAGTGAGTGGTGCACTTAGGAGTCTGTGGGGGACAAAGAACTTTGTCCTTGGAGGCAAAGAGGGGAATGTATGAGAGTATAGTTTTTAAACCAACGCTCTTATTATGGGTGTGAAGCGTGGGTGATGAATTTGCAGCGAGGAGAAGGCTGGAGGCAGTGGAGATGTCATGCGAGGGCAATGGGGTGGTGTGAATATAATGCAGAGAATTCGTATTTGGAAGTTGGGAGGGGGTGCGGGATTACCAAAATTTGTTTTTCCAGAGGGCGAGGAGGGTTGTTAGGGGGGTTGGGAAAAGTAGAGAGAATGGACGAAAGAAGGGATTTTCAAGGGGTACGGGTCGTAGGGGAAAGGGAAGGGGGGGTAGGGGTGGGCCCCTAAAAGGGGTTTTGGAGGGAGGGGGAAAAGGGAAAGGTTTTTTTGGGGGCGGGGGGCTTGGACTTCCCGGGCATGCGTAGCGTTTTGATGGGAGAAATGGAGAAAAATGGTTTTTTAATACTTGACGTCCCTTTTTGGAGTGTGAGCAAAGTAACTTTTATAAAGGGATTCGGGGAAAAACCGGGGGCAGGCCGGACTTAAAGTCCTGGAGAGGGGAAAGGGTACAGTGCCTGAAACTCGAAGGAGGGGTTTTTTAAGGGTTTTGGCATTTTTAAAAACTGTAGTGTAAAGAAACCCTTCTGGCAAGACGGGAGGAAAGGGGAAAGATGGTGAAATTTTTTTTTTTTTGGGGCCCCCCTCCTTGGTGGGAATGGGCCCCGGTGTGATAAAAAAAAATATATATAAATATAAAATATAAATATTTTATATATAAAAATATTTTATAAAAATATATATTATAAAATATATATATATATATATATTATATATATATATATATATATATAAATGCAAAAAAACCCAAACTCTGAAAGAATAGAAAAATTTCCCAACGCTTTCGTGACTACTCACATTATAAGGAACTTTTAAATGAAGCATCCAAGGAACTATATAAGGGGGTCGGCCAGCACCCACAAAAATCCCACAACGGTTAAACACTGAGGGCCCCCGGGCGAGAAAACTTGGATGGGTCCTTTGCAAAACCACCCCCAACTATTTATTTGTCCAGTGTTTTAAAAAATTTTCCTACCCAAATTCTATTAATTAAAAAATGGACTAATTTATAAAAACCCAAAAAAAGGAAATATTCATTTTATTTAAAAAACTGTTTTTTAAATGAAACAAGATTCAATTATATTCCGTCGACCAGGGAAACTTGCTTGATACAAACTTTCCCCCAAAACTTTTTTAAAAAATAAAATTGGGGGTTTTAAAATCTTTTAAACATGAATAAATAGAGCTTTGGAAAACTTGTCCTTTTCAAATGCAGACAAAAAAAATTTGCAATATTAATTTTTGAAAGAAAATGATTACCAAGAAAAAAAAAATAATCTTTTAGAGATACTGAAACCTATTCAAAACTTGGGAAAAACCCCCCCCCTAAAACCTTTTAACAGCAATTTCAATAAAACAAAAAACTTCTACTGAAAGGCAAAGATGAATTAGTCAAACAATTTACTTCCCCCTAATCCATCTTTACCTTAAAATTAGGGGACTAATAAAAACACAAAAAACCGGGGAATCCGGGCCCAGACCAATTATTAGCTCCATAGGGTCATTTTATTTTAAATTACCCAAAGGGCTTTTTGATATTTTGAGCCCTTTTGGTTTGGGCCAAAATTTCAAATTTTAATTTTTAAAAACAACTTTGACTTGGTTGAAAAATTTAAGCCCCCTTTTTGACGACTTAAATGATTTTAACAGGGTTTATTTTTTTGATGTTATTTTTCCTTGTTTACAAAGTTCCTGTTGATGAGGGTTTTTAAAGTTTCTTATCTGAAGAAAACCCTTTTTCCCATGATTTACCATTGCCTTTTTCCTACTATCATTTAAACTTATTAAACTTTTTCATTGTTGAGCAAAATTTTTTATTTAATGATAATTTTAAAAAATCGAAGTTTGGTATGGGAATGGGAAATCCTCTTTCACCGTTCTTAGTAACCTATACATGGAATTTTTTGAAACAAGGTTTCTTAACACAATCCTCCCTAATAGACAAAAATGGGTTTAGATATGTTTATGAATTTTGTGTCTTATGCCCAAAAATTAGATATAAAAAACCATTTTCTTGGAAAATTAAAAAAGCTTTGCCCCTTCTATAAACTTTACTGTTGAGTTTTTAAGAAAAAAACTCATTGCCTTTTCCCAGATGTTTTAATTATTAAGGGGAATAATGAATTCAAATTTTAAAAATTTTCAGAAAACCCAAAAAATAACTGTTTTTTATGTCCACATTATTTCCCCGCATCAAGAAAAGAAAACCAAAATTTTCTTTTTTTCTCATCAATGTTTTTTTAAAAAGCTTTAAAGAATTTGAGTCCCCGAGTTCATGATGAAAGGGAAAAACCAAAAAAATTTAAGAAATAGGTAATGGGTTTAAAATAAAACCCCAAAAAATGTAAATTGATTTAAAACCTTTTTAAAAATTGGCCCAGGAAAACTTTTTAAAAATTTCCCAAAAAAGGGGAACCCGCCTTAATTTAAAATAAAAATTTTGGGGTTTGGGTTCTCCCTTAACCATAAAAATTGTTGTATCCCCTTTTCTTTTTTTAAACCTTTAAAATTTAAAAATTGTATTCAAAAATCTGATACAAATAAAAAAAAATTTGATTAAAAAATTCCCCCCAAAATGCTGATGGTGTGTTTTATAAGACCTTTAAAATTTGCGAAAAAAAGTTTTTACTGTCCCAAAATGGTAAAAAAACTCGAAAAATAAGATTAAAACAACATAAATATAGCATTAGAACTGGACAAGATTCCAATGCCCTATTTTTTCATGTAAGAGATTTTAACCATCCAATTGATTTTCAAAAAGTTGAGAAAGTAGTATCAAGCAAGTCCATGGTCGACAGGAATATAATTGAATCTTGTTTCATAAAAAGCAGTTTTTGACAATAATATGAATATTTCCTTTGGTTTATATAAATTAGATCCATTATAATTAATAGAATTTGGGTAGAATTTAATAATACACTGGACAAATAAATAGCTTGGGGGTGAGTTTTGCAAAGGACCTATCCAAGTTGGCTCGCCGCGCGTCATGTGTTTAACCGTTGTGGGATCTGATAGTGAGGTGCTGGCCGACCCCTTATATAGCTTCCTTGGATGCTTCACTTCATAGTTCCTTGATAATGTGAGTAGTCACGAAAGCGCTTGGAATTTCTCTATTCTTTCAGAGTGGTTGTTTTGCATATTTTGAAATCACCTGTTTACTGTGATCTTATTGCATATATATATATATAATATATATATATATATATATATATATATATATATATATATATATATATATATATATATATATATATATATATATATATATATATGTATAACACTGATCTCTGGCTGAAGGAGACTCGAACCTACGAACCTTGGAACAAGGTACGCAGTGCTATACCAATCTCACCACACTGGACAATACCTTGGCGTGCAGCTTGCGCTACACGTTGATCCAAGGCAGCCAGCTTTCAGGGAGAAGGCGTATCTTGTTCCAAGGTTCGTAGGTTCGAGTCTCCTTCAGCCAGAGATCAGTGTTTGTGCATATTTCGCCTGCTCTTGCGAATTCCTTGTCTATCGACAAGTGCCTTTGACAGCTAGTAACTAGACGCACACTATCGTCTAGCCCTGAGAGACAGCAAGTGGGAATCACAACAAGTGGATGGTTGCAGACAGACAGACAGACACACAGACAGACGCTGCATTACAAAGGTCAAGAATAATAACTACTGCTGGAGCCTAGAGACTGCTGTTCCAGATCAAACAACCTATCCGCCTCCCTCCTGCCAATTTAGCTGTCTCTGTTGACTCCAATTTTTATTGACATGTGGTGAGTTTCTGGAATAAGTGAGAGAGAGAGAGAGAGAGAGAGAGAGAGAGAGAGAGAGAGAGAGAGAGAGAGAGAGAGAGAGAGAGAGAGAGAGAGAGAGAGAGAGAGAGAGAGTGTGATACCGCTCAGATACCTGAGTTCACCAGAGCACAAAAGTCGTGTTCACCTCACTGAACATTCCGACAGATAGAGGAGAAGAATCAGTTCAGTCAACCCGACTGTTGGAGAAGCCACATTGCACGTCTCTTTGCACTCATCTTCAAGTTACATGGGATGATGGGACGTCTCGCCCATGCCCGGCTTGACAGCAGCCAAGCCAGTGTGACCTCAAGACGTCTCGCCTCTGCCAAGTCAGTGTGACCTCAATTACCACAAGGGCTGCAGTGAAGAAATATAGAGTCACAGGGAAGAAGAGAGAAGGGCAATAGAATCCTCTGAGGAAGGAAATGAATGGATTCAAAATGGATGTGTTGGGATAGGAAAAGAGTAAGGTGATGAGGGTATCAACTGATTTAGATAAAGAAGAGCTGGATATCAAATTGGGGAGGAGTATGGAAGAAGAGAATGTTTTCAGATATTTGAGAGTTGACGTGTCAGCGGATGGATTTATGAAGGATGAGGTTAATCATAGAATTGATGAAGGAATAAAGGCGAGTGGTGCATTGAGGTATATGTGGAGACAAAAAAAAATGTTATCTATGGAGGCAAAGAAGGGAATATATGAAAGTATAGTAGTACCAACACTCTTATATGGGTGTGAAGCTTGGGCTGTAAATGCCGCAGCGAGGAGGCGGTTGGAGGTAGTGGAGATGTCCTGTCTAAGGGCAATGTGTGGTGTAAATATTATGCAGAAAATTCGGAGTGTGGAAATTAGGAGTAGGTGTGGAGTTAATAAAAGCATTAGTCAGAGGGTTGAAGAGGGGTTGTTGAGGTGGTTTGGTCATTTAAAGAGAATGGATCAAGGTAGAATGACATGGAGAGCGTATAAATCTGTAGGGGAAGGAAGGCGGGCTAGGGGTCGTCCTCGAAAAGGTTGGAGGGAGAGGGTAAAGGTTTTTGTGGGCGAGGGGCTTGGACTTCCAGCAAGCATGCATGAGCGTGTTAGATAGGAGTAAATGGAGACGAATGGTATTTGGGACCTGACGAGCTGCTGGAGTGTGAGCAGGGAAATATTTAGTGAAGGGATTCAGGAAAACCGGTTATTTTTATATAGCCGGACTTGAGTCATGGAAATGGGAAGTACAATGCCTGCACTCTAAAGGAGGGGTTTGGGATATTGGCAGTTTGGAGGGATATGTTGTGTATCTTTATACGTATATACTTCTAAACTGTTGTATTCTGAGTACCTCTGCAAAAATAGTGATTATGTGTGAGTGAGGTGAAAGTGTTGAATGATGATGAAAGTATTTTCTTTCTTTTTGGGTCACGCTGTCTCGGTGAGAGAAAACGCATGACGCCTTAGACCACTACACCACACAAGGTCCCTTAGCAGCTTCTTCACCTCCTCCTCAGTTGTGTGTATGTCATCTAACACTTGTTGGTATATTCCTTGTTGGCGTCCCCCTCTGTTCTGTCCACCCAGAGGCCTTCCTGTCTCCACTGTAAATAGTTCCTCAAATCTCTTGTTGAGGTCCTCATATACCTCTTGATCGCTTCTGGTGAGTTCCCCACCTTCTTTCCTCAGCCTGATCACCTGGCCTTTGACTGTTGTCTTCCTCCTAATGTGGCTATACAGCAGTTTTGGGTCAGACTTGGGTTTCGATGCTATGTAGTTTTCGTACTTTCGCTGGGCCTCCCTCCTTATCTGTGCATACTCATTACTGGCTCTTCGACTAGTCTCTCTATTTTCCTGGGTCCTTTTCCTCCTGTATCTTTTCCATTCTCTGTTGCACTTAGTTTTTGCCTCCCTACACCGTCGGGTAAACCAAGGATTCTCTTTGGTTTTCCCATTACTTCTATTGCCCTTGGGAACAAACCTTTCCTCTGCCTCCCTGCATTTTGTTGTTACATATTCCATCATTTCATCTACTGACTTTCCTGCCAATTCTCTGTCCCACTGAACCTCCTGCAGGAAGTTCCTCATGCCTGTGTAGTCCCCCTTTTTTATAGTTTGGCTTTTCCCATCCAACTCCTGTTACCCTCTCTACTTGTAATTCTACTGTGCATTCAAAACACAGAACCATGTGGTCACTAGCTCCAAGAGGCCTCTCACATGTCCTCAATGTCTAAACTGCTCAGGGTGAACACAAAGTCCAGTCTTGCTGGTTTATCCTCCCCTCTCTCTCTGGTAGTGTCCCTGACGTGTTGATGCAAGAGGGTTTCCAGTACCACATCCATCATCTTGGCTCTCCATGTTTCAGGACCCCCCATGAGGCTCCTGGTTTTCCCAGTCAATCTCCCTGTGGTTGAAATCACCCATAACCAGTAGCTTTGCTCTGCATGAGTGAACTCTTCTTGCCACTTCCGCCAGTGTGTCCACCATTGCTCTGTTGCTCTCTTCATATTCCTCTCTTGGCCTCCTGCAGTTCTGAGGTGGGTTATATATCAATGCAATGATTACCTTATGTTCCCCAGACTGAATTGTACCTACTTTGTAGTCACTTTCTCCAATCTCGTCCATGCCTCCCATTTCCTCAAAACCCCATCGGTTTTTTATGAGCAGTGCAACCCATCCTCCCCCTCTGCTCCTTTTATCTTTCCTCAGGATCTGATATCCCAGTGGGAAGATTGCATCTGTTATTGCCTCAGTGTGTTTCGTTTCTGTGACTGCTATGATGTCTGGGGACTTCTCACTGACTCTTTTATGCCACTCCTCATATTTGTTCATTAATCCATCCATTATTTATTCCATTATCCATCCTTCAGCTTCTTATCTGTCATGTTGGTCCTGGGAGAATATTGGGGTTGGGGGAGCAGGAGCTCTGAAGGGAACCTATGGGGTCTTGTGGTGTGGGTGGGGTTTGTGATGGGGGGGTGAGGGCAGAGTGCCCATAGGGGGCTGCTATAGGGGGGGGTTTGTGATGTGGGGGTGGGGGCAGAGGGAACAGTGTGTGGGTTTTGGTTTAGATTGTTCAATTGCATTGGGGTTGTCACAGTGTGGGTGGGGTTAGTGATGGTGGGGTGGGGACAGAGTGCCCATCGGGGGTTGCTGTAGGGGTGGGGTTTGTATTGTGGGGGTGGGGGCAGAGTTTAGATTGTTCAGTTGCTTTGGGGTTGTCATGTTTGGAGTCCTTCTGTGGGTGTTTCTGTAGGGTGTCTTTGCCTTTCCACCTGAGTGTGGGTTCTGCTCATTTTCATCATTGCATCTCGTTCCTCCTTTCGTCTTTGTGCCCTAAATCTCTCTCAGTATCATCCTTTCTTCTTGTGTTCTGTCGCGATCGAGGTACACTCTCCGGTACTCTGGTTCGTCCCTCAGTCATGCTTTCTCCTGCAGGATCCTGTTTCAAGATGATTCTGCCTTGAAAATTACTTTGACAGGCCATTTCCTTCTACTTGCAAACCACCCATTTCTCTGAAAATTCGTCACATGGGTCATGTCGCCCTCACCTAATGCTTTCATGATACCTTCAATCGCTTTCTTCTCCCCGTTTTCTTTCATCGTAGGTTTCCTCTTCGACTTCTTGGAGCCCATAGACAAACACTGACCTCTCCCTTTCCTCCTCCCACTGTGTCTCCCTTTGCATCTTCTGAGGTGTTTTAGTTCCTTCCATTGAAACGTTCCTGCCTTCAGTCCCTGCCCTTGTGTGTGTGTGTGTGTGTGTGTGTGTGTGTGTGTGTGTGTGTGTGTGTGTGTGTGTGTGTGTGTGTGTGTGTGTGTGTGTGTGTGTGTGCGTGTGTGTGTGGTTGTGTGTGTGTGTGTGTGTGTGTGTGTGTGTGTGTGTGTGTGTGTGTGTGTGTGTGTGTGTGTGTGTGTGTGTGTGTACTCACCTACTTTTCACCTAGTTGAGGTTACAGGGGTCGAGTCCTAGCTCCTGGCCCCGCCTCTTCACTGGTCGCTACTAGGTCACTCTCCCTGAACCATGAGCGTTATCATACCTCTGCTTAAAGCTATGTATGGATCCTGCCTCCACTACATCGCTTCCCAAACTATTCCACGTCCTGACTACTCTGATAAATTAGACATATGTGCAACTCTTGGGTATCTTTATTGAGGAAACGTTTCGCCACACAGCAGCTTCATCAGTCCATACAAAGGAGAATCGTGAAGAATAGGAGAAGAATGAGGTCATCAGTCCCTCAACCTTGGGTCGATGTGGTCAGTCCATCAATCTTGAATAGAATACAGCATATGTGCGGAGAAGGAGCTTATAAACCGTAGGCAGGAGAGGTGCAGCAGACGTAGGTGATGTCACATTTGTTCAGTGTGGAAGTAGGTCGTGCCCAAGGGTTAGGCAAGCGAAGAATTCCCAAGTATTAAGATCCCAAGAAGTTGCAGTGGCTGACAGGATTGTAGATGAATGGTTCAAAGAACCGACATGTTGATAAATTAGACACATGTGCAACTCTTGGGTATCTTTATTGAGGAAACGTTTCGCCACACAGTGGCTTCATCAGTCCATACATAGGAGAAACTTGAAGAACAGGAGGAGAATGAGGTAATCAGTCCCTCAACCTTGAATCGATGTGTTCAGTCCATCAATCTTGAGTAGAATACGGCAGATGAGCGGAGAAGCAGCTGTCAGACACTGCAACTTCTTGGGATCTTAATACTTAGGAATTCTTCGCTTGCTTAATTCTTGGGCACAACCTACTTCCACATTGAACAAATGTGACACCACCTATGACTGCTGCACCTCTCCTGCCATACGGTTTATAAGCTGCTTCTCCGCTCATCTGCCGTATTCTACTCAAGATTGATGGACTGAACACATCGATTCAAGGTTGAGGGACTGATTACCTCATTCTCCTCCTGTTCTTCAAGTTTCTCCTATGTATGGACTGACGAAGCCACTGTGTGGCGAAACGTTTCCTCAATAAAGATACCCAAGAGTTGCACATGTGTCTAATTTATCAAAATGTGACATCACCTACGTCTGCTGCACCTCTCCTGCCTACGGTATATAAGCTGCTTCTCAGCACATATGCTGTATTCTATTCAAGATTGATGGACTGACCACATCGACCCAAGGTTGAGGGACTGATTACCTCGTTTTTCTCCTATTCTTCACGATTCTCCTTTGTATGGACTGATGAAGCCACTGTGTGGCGAAACGTTTCCTCAGTAAAGATACCCAAGAGTTGCACATGTGTCTAATTTATCAACGTGTCGGTTCTCTGAACCATTCATCTACAATCCTGACTACTCTGGCTGAAGAAATACTTCCTAACAGCCCTTTGATTCATCTGTGTCTTCAACTTCCAACTGTGCCCCCTTGTTGCTGTGTCCCATCTCTGGAACATCCTGTCTTTGTCCACCTTGTCAATTCCTCTCAGTATTTTATATGTCGTTATCATGTCCCCCCTATCTCT
>NC_069404.1:68945426-68990426 GCF_026875155.1 Cherax quadricarinatus
TGTGTGCGTGTGCGTGTGTGTGTGTGTGTGTGTGTGTGTGTGTGTGTGTGTGTGTGTGTGTGTGTGTGTGTGTGTAGTGCATGTGTGTGTGTTTGTGTGTGTGTGTGTGTGTGTGTGTATGAGCGTGTGTGTTTATGTGTGTGTGTGTAAGTGTGTGTGTGTATGTGTACGTGTGTGTATGTGTGTTTGTGTGTGTGTGTGTGTGTTTGTGTGTGTGTGTGTGTGTGTGTGTGTGTGTGTGTGTGTGTGTGTGTGTGTGTGTGTGTGTGTGTGTACTCACCTAGTTGTACTCACCTAGTTGAGGTTGCGGGGGTCGAGTCCGAGCTCCTGGCCCCGCCTCTTCACTGATCGCTACTAGGTCACTCTCCCTGAGCCGTGAGCTTTATCATACCTCTGCTTAAAGCTATGTATGGATCCTGCCTCCACTACATCGCTTCCCAAACTTACTGACTACTCTGTGGCTGAAGAAATACTTCCTAACATCCCTGTGATTCATCTGTGTCTTCAGCTTCCAACTGTGTCCCCTTGTTACTGTGTCCAATCTCTGGAACATCCTGTCTTTGTCCACCTTGTCAATTCCTCTCAGTATTTTGTATGTCGTTATCATGTCCGCCCCTATCTCTCCTGTCCTCCCGTGTCGTCAGGTTGATTTCCCTTAACCTCTCCTCGTAGGACATACCTCTTAGCTCTGGGACTAGTCTTGTTGCAAACCTTTGCACTTTCTCTAGTTTCTTCACGTGCTTGGCTAGGTGTGGGTTCCAAACTGGTGCCGCATACTCCAATATGGGCCTAACATACACGGTGTACAGGGTCCTGAATGATTCCTTATTAAGATGTCGGAATGCTGTTCTGAGGTTTGCTAGGCGCCCATATGCTGCAGCAGTTATTTGGTTGATGTGCGCTTCAGGAGATGTGCCTGGTGTTATACTCACCCCAAGATCTTTTTCCTTGAGTGAGGTTTGTAGTCTCTGACCCCCTAGACTGTACTCCGTCTGCGGCCTTCTTTGCCCTTCCCCAATCTTCATGACTTTGCACTTGGTGGGATTGAACTCCAGGAGCCAATTGCTGGACCAGGTCTGCAGCCTGTCCAGATCCCTTTTTAGTTCTGCATGGTCTTCGATCGAGTGAATTCTTCTCATCAACTTCACGTCATCTGCAAACAGGGACACCTCAGAGTCTATTCCTTCCGTCATGTCGTTCACAAATACCAGAAACAGCACTGGTCCTAGGACTGACCCCTGCGGGACCCCGCTGGTCACAGGTGCCCACTCTGACACCTCGCCACGTACCATGACTCGCTGCTGTCTTCCTGACAAGTATTCCCTGATCCATTGTAGTGCCTTCCCTGTTATCCCTGCTTGGTCCTCCAGTTTTTGCACCAATCTCTTGTGTGGAACTGTGTCAAACGCCTTCTTGCAGTCCAAGAAAATGCAATCCACCCACCCCTCTCTCTCTTGTCTTACTGCTGTCACCTTGTCATAGAACTCCAGTAGGTTTGTGACACAGGATTTCCCGTCCCTGAAACCATGTTGGCTGCTGTTGATGAGATCATTCCTTTCTAGGTGTTCCACCACTCTTCTCCTGATAATCTTCTCCATGATTTTGCATACTATACATGTCAGTGACACTGGTGTGTGTGTGTTAGTGTGTGTGTGTGTGTGTATGTGTGTGCGTATGTGTGTGTGTATGTGTGTGTGGTGTGCGTGTGTGTATGTGTGTGTGTATGTGTGTGTGTGTGTGTGTTTGTGCGTGGGTGTGTGTGTGTGTGTGTGAGTGTGTGCGTGTATCTGTGTTTGTGTGAGTGTTGTGTGTGAATGTTTTGTGTGAATGTTGTGTGTGAATGTTGTATGTGAATGTTGTGTGTGAATGTTGTGTGTGAATGTTGTGTGTGAATGTTGTGTGTGAATGTTGTGTGTGAGTGTTGTGTGTGAATGTTGTGTGTGAATGTTGTGTGTGAATGTTGTATGTGAATGTTGTGTGTGAATGTTGTGTGTGAATGTTGTGTGTGAGTGTTGTGTGTGAATGTTGTGTGTGAATGTTGTGTGTGAATGTTGTGTGTGAATGTTTGTGTGTGAGTGTTGTGTGTGAATGTTGTGTGTGAATGTTGTGTGTGAATGTTGTGTGTGAATGTTGTGTGTGAGTGTTGTGTGTGAATGTTGTGTGTGAATGTTGTGTGTGAATGTTGTGTGTGAGTGTTGTGTGTGAATGTTGTGTGTGAGTGTTGTGTGCGAGTGTTGTGTGTGTATGTTGTGTGTGAGTGTTGTGTGTGAGTGTTGTGTGTGAGTGTTGTGTGCGAGTGTTGTGTGTGTATGTTGTGTGTGAGTGTTGTGTGTGAGTGTTGTGTGTGAGTGTTGTGTGCGAGTTTTTGTGTGTGTATGTTGTGTGTGAGTGTTGTGTGTGAGTGTTGTGTGTGAGTGTTGTGTGCGAGTGTTTGTGTGTATGTTGTGTGTAAGTGTTGTGTGTGAGTGTTGTGAGTAAGTGTTGTGTGTGAGTGTTGTGTGCGAGTGTTGTGTGTGAGTGTTGTGTGTGTATGTTGTTTGTGAATGTTGTGTGTGAGTGTTGTGTGTGAGTGTTGTGTGCGAGTGTTGTGTGTGTATGTTGTGTGTGAATGTTGTGTGTGAGTGTTGTGTGGAGTGTTGTGTGTAACTGCTGTGTGTAAATCTTGTGTGTGAGTGTTGAGTGTGAGTGTTGTGTGCGAGTGTTGTGTGTGTATGTTGTGTGTGAATGTTGTGTGTGAGTGTTGTGTGTGAGTGTTTGTGCGTAAGTGTTGTGTGTGTAGTGATGTGTGTAAGTGTTGTGTGTGATGTGTTGTGTGTAAGTGTTGTGTGTGAGTGGATGTGTGTGAGTGTTGTTTTGTGTAAGTGTTGTGTGTGAGTGTTGTGTGTGAGTGTTGTGTGTGAATTGTGGTGTGCGAGTGTTGTGTGTGAGTGTTGTGTGTGAGTGTTGTGTGTGAATGTGGTGTGCGAGTGTTGTGTGTGAGTGTTGTGGTGTAAGTGTTGTGTGTGAGTGTTGTGTGTAAGTGTTGTGTGTGAGTGATGTGTGTGAGTGTTGTGTGAAGTGTTGTGTGTGAGTGTTGTGTGTGAGTGTTGTGTGTGAATGTGGTGTGCGAGTGTTGTGTCTGAGTGTTTTGTGCGAGTATTGTGTGCGAGTGTTGTGTGTGAGTGTTGTGTCTGAAGTGTTTTGTGCGAGTATTGTGTGCGAGTGTTGTGTGTGAGTGTTGTGTCTGAGTGTTGTGTCTGAGTGTTGTGTCTGAGTGTGTTTGTGCGAGTATTGTGTGCGAGTGTTGTGTGTGAGTGTTGTGTGTGAAGTGTTGGTGCGAGTGTTGTGTCTGAGTGTTGTGTCTGAGTGGTTGTGTGTGAATGTTATGTGTGATGTTATGTGTGAGTGTTGCGTGTGAGTGTTGTGTGTGAGTGTTGTGTGTGAGTGTTGTGTGCGAGTGTTGTGTGTGAGTGTTGGTCTGAGTGTTGTGTGAGAGTGTTGTGTGTGAGTGTTGTGTGCGAGTGTTGTGTCTGAGTGTTGTGTGAGTAGTGTTGTGTGTGAGTGTTGTGTGGGTGTGTAGTGTTGTGTTGAGTGTTTTGTGCGAGTGTTGTGTGCGAGTGTTGTGTGTAAGTGTTGTGTGTAAGTGTTGTGTGTGAATGTTGTGTGCGAGTGTTTGTGTGCGAGTGTTGTGTGTAAGTGTTGTGTGTGAGTGTTTTGTGTGAGTGTGTTGTGTGTGAGTGTTGTGTGTGAGTGTTGTTGTGGTGAGTGTTGTGTCTGATGTGTTGTGTGTCTGAGTGTTGTGTCTGAGTGTTTGTCTGAGTGTTGTGTCGGAGTGTTGTGTGTTGTGTTGTGTTGTGTGTGGAGTGTTGTGTGTAAGTGTTGTGTGTGAGTGTTGTGTGTGAGTGTTGTGTTGAGAGTGTTGTGTGTGAGTGTCTTGTTGTGCGAGTGTTGTGTCGAGTGTTGTTTGAGAGTGTTGTGTGTGAGTGTTTTGTCTGAGTGTTGTGTCTGAGTGTTTTTGTGTCTGTGTGTTTGTGTGCGAGGTGTTGTGTGTGTGAGTGTTGTGTCTGAGTGTTGTGTCTGAGTTGTGTGGTGTGTGTAGATGTTATGTGTGATTGTTTATGTTGTTGTAGTGTTGCGTGGTGAGTAGTGTTGTGTTGAGTGTTGTGGTGTTGGTGATGTTGTGTGTGAGTGTTGTGTCTGAGTTTTTGTTGTGTTCTGAGTGTTGTGTTGAGAGTGTTGTGTGTGAGTGTTGTGTGTGAGTGTTGTGTCTGAGTGTTTTGTGTGAGTGTTGTGTGCGAGTGTTGTGTGTAAGTGTTGTGTGGAGTAGTGTTGGTGTTGGTGAAGTTGTTGTGTGCGAGTGTTGTGTGCGAGTGTTGTGTGTAAGTGTTGTGTGTGTGTTGTGATTTGTGTGAGTGTTGTGTGGTGTTGTAGTGTTGTGTGTGAGTGTTGTGTGGAGTGTTGTGTGTGAGTGTTTGGTGTGGTGAGTGTTGTGTGTGATTAGTGTTGTGTGTGAGTGTTGGTGTTGTGAGTGTTGTGTGAGAGTGTTGTGTGTGAGTGTTGTGTGTGAGTGTTGTGTGAGAGTGTTGTGTGCGAGTGTTGTGTCTGAGTGTTGTGTCTGAGTGTTGTGTCTGAGTGTTGTGTCTGAGTGTTGTGTCTGAGTGTTGTGTCTGAGTGTTGTGTCTGAGTGTTGTGTGTAAGTGTTGTGTGTGAGTGTTGTGTGTGAGTGTTGTGTGAGAGTGTTGTGTGTGAGTGTTGTGTGTGAGTGTTGTGTGAGAGTGTTGTGTGCGAGTGTTGTGTCTGAGTGTTGTGTCTGAGTGTTGTGTGCGAGTGTTGTGTGTAAGTGTTGTGTGTGAGTGTTGTGTGTGAGTGTTGTGTGTGAGTGTTGTGTGTGAGTGTTGTGTGCGAGTGTTGTGTGTGAGTGTTGTGTGTGAGTGTTGTGTCTGAGTGTTGTGTCTGAGTGTTGTGTGCGAGTGTTGTGTGTGAGTGTTGTGTGTGAGTGTTGTGTGCGAGTGTTGTGTGTGAGTGTTGTGTGTGAGTGTTGTGTGCGAGTGTTGTGTGCGAGTGTTGTGTGTGTACTCACCTATATGTAGGTGAATGGGTCGAATGATAACTCTTGGCCCCGCCTTTTCCCTGGTCGATTCTGAGTCACTCTCCCTGACTCCATGAGCTTTATCATACCTCTTCTTAAAGCTATGTATAGAATTTGCCTCTACTACTTCACTCTCCAGATTATTCCACTTCCTGACAACTCTAAGGCTAAAGAAATACTGCCTAACATCCTTATGACTCATCTAGGTTTTCAACTTCCAACTGTGGCACCTTGTTGCTGTATCCCATCTCTGAAACATTCGAGCCCTTTACACCTCGTCAATTGCTCTCAGTATTTTATACGTCGTTATCATGTCCCCCTTATCCCTCCTATCCTTTAGTGTCATCAGGTTGAGTTCCCTTAATCTCTCCTCTTAAGACATACCCTTCAGTTCCGGGACTAATCTTGTTGCAAACATTTGCACTTTCTCCAATTTCTTGACGTGTTTGACTAAGTGTGGGTTCCATCCTGGTGCTGCATACTCCAGTATGGGCCTGATGTACACGGTGTACAATGTCGCAAATGATTCCTTACTCAGTTGTCACATGCTATTCTCAGGTTTGCCAAACGCCAGTATGCTGCAACAGTTATTTGATTGATGTGCGTCTCAGGGGACATGTCCGTTATAATGCTTACCCCAATATCCTTTTCTTTAAGTGGCGTTTCCAGCCTTTGATCCCCTAACCTGTACTCCGTCTGCGGTCTTCTATGTCCTCCCCCAATCTTCATGACTTTGCACCTACTGGCGTTAAACTCCAGGAGCCGGACCAGACTTGTAGTCTGTCCAGATCCCCTTGTAATCTTAACTGATCCTCGCCCGCTAGTATTCTCCTCATCAGTTTCACATCATCAGTGAACAGTGACACTTCTGAATCTATTCCTTCCATCATGTCATTCACGTATACAAGAAACAGCACCGGACCTAGGACTGACCCTTGTGGAACCCCACTCGACACATGCGCCCGCTCTGATACGTCATCACGTACCAACATTCGTTGTTTCCTTCCTGTCAGGTATTCCCTGATCCATTACAGTACTTTCCCTAGTATTCCTGCCTGCTCCTCTAATTTTTGTACCAGTATCTTGTGTAGTACTGTGTCATAAGCCTTCATGCAGTCCAGAAAGATGTAATCTACCCACCCCTTTTTCTTTCTCCTGTCTTACTTCTGTTACCTTATCATAGAACTCAAGTAAATTTTTGACACAGGATTTTCCATCTCTGAAGCCGTGCTGATTGTCATGTATGAGCCCAATCCTTTCAATGAGCTCCACCACTCTTCTCCTGATCGTCTTTTCCATGACTTTACATACTATACAAGTCAGTGATACTGGTCTGTAGTTTAACGCTGCTTGTCTGTCTTTCTTAAAAATTGGAACTACATTTGCTGTCTTCCATGCCTCAGGCAATTGCTCAGTTTCGATAGATTTATTGAAGATTGCTGCTAGCGGCACACATAGTTCCTCTGCTCCCTCTCTCAGGAATCTAGTTCACTTAGTAGTTTCTTCACCTCCTCCTTGGTTATGTGTACTGTGTTAAGCATCTGCTGGTACACCCTACCTCTACGGTTTGCTGGAAGCATTTCTGTGTCAACTGTGAATACATCTCTACATCTTGTGTTAAGTTGATCACATGCTTCCTGGTCACTCTTTGTGACCTCCCCTCCTTCTTTACTCAGCCTGATTACCTGGTCCTAGACTGTTGTTTTTCTCCTACTGTGACTGTAAAACAACTTTGGTTCAGATTTTGCTTTTGATTCTATGTCGTTCTCGTACTGCCTCTGGGCCTCTCTCCTTATCCCTTTATATTCGCTTCTGGTTCTTCTGCTCTTGAGTCCTTTGCCTTCTATACTTTTTCCATGCTCTAGCACACTTGACTTTGGCCTCTTTATACCTCCAGTTAAACCATGGGCTCACTCTGGTCTTACCATTTTTTCTGTTACCCTTTGGTATGAATTACACCTCTGCCTTCTTGCACTTAGTAGTTACTAGATCCATCATTTAATTTACTGTCAGTTCCTGTAGTTCCCTTTCCCACTGCACTTCATGCAGGAATCTTATGCCTGTGTGGTCCCCTTTCTTGAAGTTTGGCTTCTCTCGTCTTTCTCGTGCTGCTGCATTCTCCAATGTTCACTCTACAAGGTATTCAAAACTCAGCACATCGTGATCACTGGCACCAAAGGGCCTTTCGTGTATGATATCCCCTATGTCTGAATTATTCATTGTGAATATGAGATCCAGCCTTGCTGCAACATCCTCTCCACTCTCTCCGGTTGTATTCCTGGCATGAAGTTCTCCAATATTGTCTCCAACATCTGAGCCCTCCACGTTTCTGGTCCCCCAAATGGCTCTAGGTTTTCCCAGTCAATCTTTTCATGATTGACTTCCCCCATTATGAGTAATTTTGTTCTACCCATATGAGCCCTCCTGGCCACTTCAGCTAGTATATCCACCATTGCTCTATTGCGCTCATCATACTCTTGTCTTGGCCCCCTGCTTTTCATCACTTTTGGACCCCCAGCCTGAGCTGTCCCTACAATAAAGTCGTCTGTTTCCCCTCTGTACATTTCTCCCATTTCCTCAAAAATCCACTGGTTTTTGATAAGCAGTGCCACTCCTCCCCCTCCTTCCTCAGGATCTGACATCCAGTTGGAAAGATTGCATCTGTTACCATCCCTGAAAGTTTTGTCTCTGTTAATGCTATGATGTCAGGGGATGAATCAGTGATTCATTCTTGCCACTCTTCACTCTTATTTGTTATTCCATCTGCATTGGTGTACCATACATTTAGTTTCCTTTCAAGTACTGTATTTCGGGAGGTGGAAGAGGATGGTGCAGGCTGGGGGTGTGAGAGGCAGGGCAGAATATTATGGGAGGCTGCTGTGATTGTGAAATTAGTGCTTGTGGAGGGGGGCTATGAAGTGTGGTTTGTTTCTGGTTATTGTGTTTGGTTGATATGTGATGACAAGGGTTGAGAGGTTTCTGTAATCATTTGTGTTTGATGTTTCCCTGAAGGCTGAGCTTTCCTGTCTGTCATTGCCTGCCTTGTCTCTCTTTCCTTCCACTGGTTTCGTCTTACTGTCACTCTCAGTTGTTCCCTTTCTTTTCTTCTTCTGTCTCGACTGAGGTACGCTTGCTGAAATTCTTGAGAGTCCTTTAACAATGGCTAATGTTGCAGTATCCTGTTCCATGCCCCTTCTGTCTTGAATGTCAATTTGATTGGTCCATTTTTTTTCCTCGAATACTTCCCAGGTCTGTAAAAATTTTCTACTTGAGACATGTCCTCTTTCTCTCCTGTTATTGCAATGATGCTCTTAATCCCTTTTTCCTCCCAATGCTTTCTTTCATCATTGGTCTCCCCTTCAGCCTCTCCATCTCTTCTTTCCCTTTTTCCCTCCATATCTCTGGATCTGATTTAAGCATCTCCTTTGTTGTTTCCCTTATCATCTCCTGGACACCCTGATGGCCTGATATTATTTCTGCAAGGGACTTCTTAGCTCCATCCCATTCTTCAGTCCCATCACTGACTGCTGACTGCTTCAGCATATCCATTTCTTCCTCCAGCCTCTGTATCTTTGCCTCAGCTGCTATAGTTCATGAGTCCCACTTCTTGCTCTCTGTAGATAGCTTCTCTAACATGTAATTGCAAAGCTCATTTAACCTTTTTTCCAATTCTTCATCTATTTTGTTCTTAAGCCTTTCTACCCATTCCTTTTCAGACCAGCCATCCTAGATTCCATTGTCTCTACGTCCTCCCTTTTGAGATCCCGTTTTTTTTATCCTGTTAGGATGCTCTAGATCCCCCAGCTTTGTGTAAAATCATGTGTGTGATGAATGGTTTGAGAAACCGACATGTTGAAGATTGAGACACTTATGCAGCATATGGGAATCTTTATTCAGGAAACGTTTCGCCACACAGTGGCTTCATCAGTCCAATACAAAGAGGAAGGCGTAAGGAGAGGAGGAGAATGAGGTAATCAGGTTGAGGGACTGATTACCTCATTCTCCTCCTCTCCTTACGCCTTCCTCTTTGTATTGAACTGATGAAGCCACTGTGTGGCGAAACGTTTCCTGAATAAAGATTCCCATATGCTGCATAAGTGTCTCAATCTTCAAAATCATGTGTGTGTGTGTGTGTGTGTGTGTGTGTGTGTGTGTGTGTGTGTGTGTGTGTGTGTGTGTGTGTGTGTGTGTGTGTGTTGTGTGTTGTGTGTGTGTTGTGTGTAAGTATGGGTATGAGTCGTGTGTGTATGTATGTGTGTGTGTGTGTGTGTGTGTGTGTGTGTGTGTGTGTGTGTGTGTGTGTGTGTGTGTGTGTGTGTGTATGTGTGTGTACTCACCTAATTGTGGTTGCATTGGTCGAGACTCAGCTGCTGGCCCTGCCGCTTCAATATTGCTACTAGGTCCTCTCTCTCCCTGCTTCATGAGCTTTATCATCCTTCGTCTTAAAGCTGTGTATGGTTCCTGCCTCCACTACATCACTTGCTAGACTATTCCACTTCCTGACAACTCTATGACTGAAGAAATACTTCCTAACATCCCTTTGATTCATCTGAGTCTTCCACTTCCAATTGTGACCCCTTGTTTCTGTGTCCCATCTCTGGAACATCTTGTCTCCGTCCACCATATCTATTCCACGCAGTATTTTGTATGTCGTTATCATGTCCCCCCTAGCCCTCCTGTCCTCCAGTGTTGTCAGGCCGGTTTCCCTTAACCTTCTTCGAAGGACATTTCCCTTAGCTCTGTGTGTGTGTGTGTGTGTGTGTGTGTGTGTGTGTGTGTGTATGTGTGTGTGTGGTGTGTGTGTGTGTGTGTGTGTGTGTGTGTGTGTGTGTGGTGTGTGTGTGTGTGTGTGTGTGTGTGTGTGTGTGTGTGTGTGTGTGTGTGGTGTGTGTGTGTGTGTGTGTGGTGTGTGTGTGTGTGTGTGCATTTGTGTGCATTTGTGAGAAAATCTAATACATCACTATAAATGCCTCCACCACCACCACTACCACCACCACCACTACCACCAACATTACCACCACCACTACCACCACTACCACCACTACCACCACCACTACCACCACCACTACCACCACCACTACCACCACCACTACCACCACCAATACCACCACCACTACCACCACCACTACCATCACCACTACCACCACCACTACCACCACCAATACCACCACCAATACCACCACCACTACCACCACCACTACCACCACCAATACCACCACCAATACCACCACCACTACCACCACCACTACCACCACCACTACCACCACCAATACCACCACCAATACCACCACCACTACCACCACCACTACCATCACCACTACCACCACCACTACCACCACCAATACCACCACCAATACCACCACCACTACCACCACCACTACCATCTACCACTACCACCACCACTACCACCACCAATACCACCACCAATACCACCACCAATACCACCACCACTACCACCACTACCACCACTACCACCACCACTACCACCAATACCACCACCACTACCACCAATACCACCACCACTACCACCACTACCACCACTACCACCACCACTACCACCAATACCACCACCACTACCACCACTACCACCACCACCACCACCAATATCGGTGTCAAAGTATGAGAGTGTCATCGTATTAGCTTGTTAGAGCAATAACAGCGCTGGTTCCCTGTGGAGGTCGTCCACTAATTGTGTGAATTAATCAATTGGCTTGGCAGCTTCACTTGATCCCCCAGGACGCTAGGGAGCCTTCCCCAGCACTGCCACCAGCACCACTACCACCACCCCCACCAACACTACCACCACCACCACTACCACCACCACCATTACCACCACCACCCCCACCACCCCCACCACCACCCCACCACCACCACCGCTACCACCACCACTACCACCACCACCACTACCACCACTACCACCACCACCACCACTACCACCACCACCATTACCACCACCACCCCCACCACCACCACCACTACCACCACTACCACCACCCCCACCACCACCACCACCACCACCCCCACCACCCCCACCACCACCCCACCACCACCACCGCTACCACCACCACTACCACCACCACCACTACCACCACCACCATTACCACCACCACCCCCACCACCACCACCACTACCACCACTACCACCACCACCACCACTACCACCACTACCAAACCACTACCACCACCCCCCAACCAACACTACCACCACCACCACTACCACCACCACCATTACCACCACCAACCACCACCAGCACCACCACTACCACCACTACCACCACCACCACCACCACTACCACCACTACCAACCACCCCCACCAACACTACCACCACCACCACTACCACCACCACATTACCACCAAACCACCCCCACCACCACCACCACTACCACCACTACCACCACCCCCACCAACACTACACCACCACCACTACCACCACCACCATTACCACCAGCACCCCCACCACCACCACCACTACCACCACTACCACCACCCCCACCAACACTACCACCACCACCACTACCACCACCACCATTACCACCACCACCCCCACCACCCCCACCACCACCCCCACCACCACCACCGCTACCACCACCACTACCACCACCACCACTACCACTACCACTACCACCACTAGCACCACTACCACCACCACCCCCTGGTCATGGACCGGGCCGCGGGGGCGTTGATTCCCGGAATAACCTCCAGGTAACCTCCAGGTAACCACCCGCGCCACCACCCCACCACCACCACCGCTACCACCACTACCACCACCACCACCCCCACTACCATCAATACGACCACTACTACCACCGCTACCACCACCACCACCGCTACCACCACCAATACCACCACCACCACTACCACTACCACCACTAGCACCACTACCACCACCACCACCCCCTGGTCATGGACCGGGCCGCGGGGGCGTTGATCCCCGGAATAACCTCCAGGTAACCTCCAGGTAACCTCCAGGTAACCACCCGCGCCACCACCCCCACCACCACCACCGCTACCACGACTACCACCACCACCACCACCAGCACTACCACCACTACCACCACTACCACCACCACTTACAAAAAACGTGATATCTAATAAGCATAGAGATCTCCAGGTAATACTAGAAAGGACTGCCCTTCTAGCATCCTGCCTGTTACTGGGTTTTCGTAACAAGTAGTCAGTATCCTTGTCCAATTATCCATTAGAATTCAGTATGATTCAATAGTGCTTCAGGATTACAACTGGTAGGCTACTAACTATAGAAATTAATATTTAAGAAGTTTATTAATAAAGATAAAGTTGTCTAGGTGGAACAATATCAAAGTATATCAAAGTAATCTATTTAATAAAGGATACAAGTTCCTACACTTCTCTCATATACAGTATTGTTGTGCTGAAGGTAAATATATCTTTATGGGTTGTAAGTACCGTCTGGTACATTGTCAGCATTTAAGAACATAATACTAATATATACAAGTGAGTATGTAAGTGCTTTAAGTAGTTCACTATGTCTCAAGACTCGACTCGACTTAACCAGTGAGTGACTAAAAGTCCTCACATAAACTAACTTCTTGACCAACCTGGCAATCACAACAGTTTGCTTGAACAGTAGCTTCACCACACTCACTCAGAATGGCTTCACAACACTCTGACTAGCACTCTCACGTCTAGTCTGATCTATGATCTCTCAGAGTTCACTGATCATATTACCAAAGATCCTATCTTAGCAACAGATTGATTACCTAACTCTACTACTGGGAATTGTTTTCCCAGTAAATTCTTGTGTCATAACAATAGCCGTGTATATATATATATATATATATATATATATATATATATATATATATATATAATATATATATATATATATATATATACAATAGTATCCTTTATGTGTAAAGGAAAAAGTAATTTTATTACTCTAATTAAGATATAGTTCATAGATATATGAAGATCCTTTGTAAGTTTTATTGTTATTAAAGACGCGGATTTTACTTGAGTTTTGGTCATCCTACAGAAAGAAAGTTAACAAAGAAAATCTGTTTAAAGAGATTATATTTGCAGCAATAAAACCTTGTTGGTGTGGAGTCCCACCCAGACAATGGCTAACCTAACAACTGATACACCATCAAGGATCAGTAGCCTAATGTTATACACTCCATATCGCAACAACAATATAACAAGCAGCAGCAACGCAGAATCAGGAACAAGGAGATAACATAACGACCTTAAGTGGAGACCATCTGCAGATCCTCCACAAAAGTAACAAAACTCCCATACTACTGAATCTAGGTTCAGCATAAGACAATCCCTGACAGTGACGGTGCACAGATATCAGTACAAATTAGGTCAGAAGCTACAGCTCAGGACCTGAGTTTCTCAGTGCAGTGTGGCACACAACCTCAGTAAAACGTCGAAAATCACTATGCTTTGTGAACAGAGTTACACAGAACTAACAACAAGAGAGAGCGACAATAAGGGCCAGCAAGGGAGAGCTGGAGAGGGAGATGTTGTTGGAACCAGCACCAACCTAAGAGAGTCTCCTCACCCAGGTGAGGTGTGATCACGCCGCCCTGGTCACGTGACTCGCGGTGGACTATTGCTGCCCAACAACTACAGAGAAGCTGGCAGGGAATCAAGGGAGGCGGTAGTTATCAAGGTAGTTTGCTAATGCGGGCAGCTACTCAACACTCTCCAGCAACGAGCGCTGAATTATGTGTAAATGTTGCATCCTAACGCCACCACCACCACTACCACCACCACCACCACCACCACCACCACCACCACCACTACCACCACCACCACACACACCAACAACAACACCACCAACCAACACCACACCAACACCCCACCACCACCACAACACCACCACACACCCCACTACCACCACCACTACCACCACCACCACCACCACCACCACCACCACCACTACCACCACCATCACCACCACCACCACCATTTCTGTGGTATGCAGAGAGTACTTAACCTTTATTCAGCACATGTACACACCCTCATTGAAAGGCTATCTCCCAAACCAGTGAACCAGTACTAACGGTCGAATGATGGGGCCCCCATCGTTCGATCAGTACCAAGGTTCAGCCAATGAGAAGGTGGGTCTGGCAATTGCAGAGGTGTTGTGGTCACCACCCACCTGTCCACCCTTGTCATTTCCAGTCTAGAGCTGGTTGAGCACTGTTGTCTATTCTGTGTCTTGGTCTTTAATTAACCGTATTGTACACATGCATTTCCAACTGAATATAGTGTACATATGTGTAAATACTTGCTATCACTGGGTTGTAATATGGGTAGCCTGTCCGAGAGCTGGAGCTGGACTTAAAGCAGGAGTTGAGCCTAGGGTGAAGCTGAAGCAGGAACATTGTATAGCTTGCTGTCTGGCATTGCATTAGCTTTGCCAACGCTTTACGAAGCTTTGCGTGTCAGCTTTGCGTTTTATGCTCAGCCTGCTATTGTATGATCGTTGACAGCTTGCTATTAGCTTGTTCATTGTGCTCACTTCGCTATGGTCAATCTTGCTGTTGTGTCAATATTTTGCAGTCGGCCTTGCTATTACGTATCAGCCATGCTATTGTATGTGCGTATTCTGCATTTGGCTTTATGTGTGAGTCTTATCGTGTGAGTATTCTGTAGTCGTACTGTGCATAACTGAGCGTGTATTGCAAATAGCGTGTTACGTTGGTGTATACCGCCTAGACGAGTCAGACGACTAGTGTCTGAATACACTTTAGTAAACTTGACAAAATTCTCTCTATAGAGTTGCTGGCAAATTGCTCGTTGCATTTTCATTGATTACGAACGCACCCACAGCTGCGCAGCTTCGCGCTCTTATAAGTATCAAACTTAGAGAAGAGGAGATGGCACATCAAACTCCTCCCTCTAGGGGAGCTAGGAATAGAACCCCAATGTTCTTGCAAGAAGAAAATGATACATTACCTGAGCAAAATCGCCAGTCTCGAGGTCTGAAGGTGAATCTGCTGCGTTGGCACTTGAGTTGGCAAAAATCAATCTTGAGCAGACTAGGAAACAAAGGGCATTTGCCAGGTAAGAATTTGATAGGGAAAAAGAAAGAAGGCAGTTTTGTCAAACTGTGAATGACTTTAATTTGCAAAAAGCAGCACAGCTGGTTCCCCGCTTCAATGAGGCAGAACCTGAACAATTTTTCGAAACTTTCGAAAATCAGGCTCGAGCCTTGAGGTGGCCGGAACAGCATTGGGCGTCTTTGGTGCATACAGCTTTTCTTGGTAAGGCACAGGAATTTACATCAGTGTTAAATGACACTGATTTTTGTAATTACCAAGTGGTGAAGACCACAGTCCTTGGAGCATATCAGTGTATTCCTGCTAAGTATAGGAAGTCATTCAAGTTAGGCAGACGACAGCTTGGTCAATTCCTGGTGGATTTTGTTAGACAGCAGACCAAAGCTTTTACCAGCTAGTATAAAGCAAATGGTGTCACAACCTTCGATGAGCTACTTCAGTTCATCTTAGTAGATAACCTGCTGGAGTCTGTGGGATCAGAGGTTAGTCTTTCTGGAGGACCGTGTCTTAACCATTGCTTTGAAGGCAGCCAGATTAGCTGATACTTTTGAAACTAACCGCTCCTTGTCCTGAACCCATAATGATTAGTTCTTCTCCGATGTTGGCCATAACTCGGGCAAAATCCCAAGGGTTTTCTGGCGAGAATGCTGACCTATCCCTGGACTACTCTGAGCTCAGAATAGCCAATTTGTTTTACGAGGAAAACTGGCCAGAACCTCGTAAATTTAGTGAACAGACCCAGATCAAGCCTTGCTATTCCAGGGTTGCAGGATTGCTAGATATCTGTTTCCATGCCCGAGGGACTGTCCTTCCGAGAGGAACAACGAAAGGACCCTTTTCAGGCAGCCATGGGTAAATCCTTTTTAGATCATCCGGTCAAATATAAACTTAAAAACGACTATTTAATTTGCACTGAGACTGGTAAGGAGAATGAGAGCCGGCAACTGTCAGACAGGTTAGTAGTTCCAACAAAGTTTAGACCTCAAATATTGAATATAGCTCATAATACTTCATTAGGAGGTCACCTAGGAATTACTAAAATTTTATATAGAATCTCAAAAGAATTCTATTGGCCAAAATTAAGCAGGATGGAGAACCTTTTGCAGAATTAATTATGGATTGTGTAGGTCCACTACCTAAGTCCAAGTCTGGAAATAAGTACTTATTTACCATTATGGATAGAGTAACTCGATACCCAGAAGCAATTCCCATGCGCAGTATTAATACTAAAGCCATTCTCAAAGCTTTAACAAAATTCATCTCATGTTTTGGCATTCCTAAATCTATTCAAAGTTGTCAAGGTACTAACTTCACTGCCAAAGCATTTAGGGAAGCATTAACTAGGATAGGGATGAACATTAAAATGGTATAAAATACCGACAGATTGTTAGGTAAGACACATATGCAACAGTTAGGTATCTTTATTTCGAAACGTTTCGCCTACACAGTAGGCTTCTTCAGTCGAGTACAGAAAAGTTGATAGAAGCAGAAGATACTTGAAGACGATGTAATCAGTCCATCACCCTTAAAGTTTTGAGGTGGTCAGTCCCTCAGTCTGGAGAAGAGCATTGTTCCGTTGTCTGAAACAATATGAAGTTGAAGTGACAGGATGGAGCCTTTATATAGTGCCAGGAGGTGAGACGTAGGTTGCTTTGGGTGGGCAGGTCCCTCTCAAACCCAGCCGTTCTCACTAGTAGAGGTCGAAGTTGATGGTCTGTACCAAGATACCCTTGTGTTGCAGTGTCTGACAGAATGAACATTAAAATGGTATAAAATACCGACAGATTGTTAGGTAAGACACATATGCAACAGTTAGGTATCTTTATTTCGAAACGTTTCGCCTACACAGTAGGCTTCTTCAGTCGAGTACAGAAAAGTTGATAGAAGCAGAAGATACTTGCAGACGATGTAATCAGTCCATCACCCTTAAAGTTTTGAGGTGGTCAGTCCCTCAGTCTGGAGAAGAGCATTGTTCCGTTGTCTAAAACAATATGAAGTTGAAGTGACAGGATGGAGCCTTTATATAGTGCCAGGAGATGAGACGTAGGTTGCTTTGGGTGGGCAGGTCCCTCTCAAACCCAGCCGTTCTCACTAGTAGAGGTCGAAGTTGATGGTCTGTACCAAGATACCCTTGTGTTGCAGTGTCTGACAGAATGAACATTAAAATGGTATAAAATACCGACAGATTGTTAGGTAAGACACATATGCAACAGTTAGGTATCTTTATTTCGAAACGTTTCGCCTACACAGTAGGCTTCTTCAGTCGAGTACAGAAAAGTTGATAGAAGCAGAAGATACTTGAAGACGATTTCGAAATAAAGATACCTAACTGTTGCATATGTGTCTTACCTAGGATAGGGATAATCCACAACTTATCCACTGCCTATCATCCTAAGTCCCAAGGCGCCTTGGAAAGATTCCATGAGACATTAAAAACCACGATGAGAACTTTTGTATGCATTTTCCTACAGACTGGGATGAATCACTTTGTTGCTGTTTTCAATAAGGGAAACTATTGATAAATTAGACACATGTGCAACTCTTGGGTATCTTTATTGAGGAAACGTTTCGCCACACAGTGGCTTCATCAGTCCATACAAAGGAGAATCTTGAAGAATAGGAGGAGAATGAGGTAATCAGTCCCTCAACCTTGAGTCGATGTGGTCAGTCCATCAATCTTGAATAGAATACGGCATACGTGCTGAGAAGGAGCTTATAAACCGTTGGTAGTAGAGGTTCAGCAGTCAGAGGTAGTGTAACATTTGTTCAATGTTGAAGTAGGTCGTGCCCAAGAATTAGGCAAGCGAAGAATTCCCAAGTATTAAGATCCCAAGAAGATGCAGTGTCTGACAGGTTTGTAGATGAATGGTTCAGAGAACCGACATATTGATAAATTAGACACATGTGCAACTTGAAAGTTAAGACACATGTGCAACATCTGGATATCTTTATTGTAGTAGACGTTTCGCCATCCAGTGGCTTTATCAATACAGATTCTAGGACATAATAGGAAGACAGTAGAACTATATACAAAAGATGAGGTAACCAGTCCCTCGGCCTTGGAGTTAGTGTTCACAGCATCGTGGTGGAGGAGAATCTGGAGCAAAGACAAGAAGACTGGCGGTTATATAGGCGCCAGTCTTCTTGTCTTTGCTCCTGATTCTCCTCCACCACGATGCTGTGAACACTAACTCCAAGGCCGAGGGACTGGTTACCTCATCTTTTGTATATAGTTCTACTGTCTTCCTATTATGTCCTAGAATCTGTATTGATAAAGCCACTGGATGGCGAAACGTCTACTACAATAAAGATATCCAGATGTTGCACATGTGTCTTAACTTTCATATTGTCGGTATTTTATACCTTTCTTGCACAACTTGTCAGACACTGCAACATCATGGAATCTTGGTTCAGAGGACATCTACAAGACCTTCACGGCTGCTGCAACTAACCCATCTCTTTGGGAAGGACCTACTTCCACTGGGGAATCCCGCCTACCAGTGACTTTGCCCTCGTCTGCTGCCCGTCCCTATCCACTGACGCCTATATAAACCGCCAGTCTTCTTGTCTTTGCTCCTGATTCTCCTCCACCACGATGCTGTGGACACTAACTCCAAGGCCGAGGGACTGGTTACCTCATCTTTTGTATATATTTCTACTGTCTTCCTATTATGTCCTAGAATCTGTATTGATAAAGCCACTGGATGGCGAAACGTCTACTACAATAAAGATATCCAGATGTTGCACATGTGTCTTAACTTTCAAGTTGCACATGTGTCTAATTTATCAATATGTCGGTTCTCTGAACCATTCATCTACAAACCTGTCAGACACTGCATCTTCTTGGGATCTTAATACTTGGGAATTCTTCGCTTGCCTAATTCTTGGGCACGACCTACTTCAACATTGAACAAATGTTACACTACCTCTGACTGCTGAACCTCTACTACCAACGGTTTATAAGCTCCTTCTCAGCACGTATGCCGTATTCTATTCAAGATTGATGGACTGACCACATCGACTCAAGGTTGAGGGACTGATTACCTCATTCTCCTCCTATTCTTCAAGATCCTCCTTTGTATGGACTGATGAAGCCACTGTGTGGCGAAACGTTTCCTCAATAAAGATACCCAAGAGTTGCACATGTGTCTAATTTATCAATATGTCGGTTCTCTGAACCATTCATCTACAAAGGGAAACTATGCAAGAGTCTACCGGGTATAGTCCGTTTGAGCTGATCTTTGGGCACAATGTACGAGGTCCGCTTCGGGTGCTCAAAGAAGGATGAATGGGAGAAGACGTTAGCTCAACGCTCTACAACCCGTCTTCAAGTTTGCAGGTGGCACATCAGTTAGCCAAGGCTAACTTAAAGGCAGCTCAAAACAAGATGAAACAGAGGTATGACAGAAGTGCACAATTCCGCTCCTTCCATCCAGGAGACAAGGTGTTGGTACAGGAACCTATACCTAGCCACACCTTGAAAGCTAGATTTACGGGACCTATGCAAATTGTAAGTATATTATCTGATGTGAATTATGTGGTGTCTCCCCTTGACAAGACCTCAAAAACTAAAACTCACCACATTAATCAAATTAAAGCTTTTAATACACCAGATAAAGTCCCAGTAATGACCCTACCTCTGAGGACGACTCTGACTCTTTGCACTCTATTTCTGAAATTAATGTCAAGCTTCCAAACTCTGTCCTCCTGGATGGAAATAAATGGTATAAAATACCGACACAATGGAAATATAAACACATATGCAGTATAATGTGATCCTGGAATCATCGCTTATCTCTATATCCAACGACTTCAACCAAAACAACGGCTTCTATAACACAGCTGAACCACTTGCCAAGAAACTTCTTCATCGCTATCCCACATAAGAACATAGGAATGGAGGAACACTGCAGAAGGTCTACTCATATTCTTATCCAATCTCTCTTCCAAGCTACCCAAGATTTTAGATTCTATAACCCCACTCGGTAGATCACATGCAGCAACCCCACCTGACCCAGCATTCTCAACCTGACTATAAATACTTGCCTACCTTCCACCCCAGGTAAATTTGTCTGTGACTTGACAAAGCCCACTGTGTGGGCGAAACGTTGGCAATAAAGGATTCACATTATACTGCATATGTGTTTATATTTTCCTCTGTCCTCCTCAAAGACCATAGCCCTCTAATGGTTGGGCTATCTAAAATTCAAGTAACAAGTTTAACTGAGCTTCTACAATCATACCCTGATATTTTTTCGGATGTGCCGAAAAAATGTTCATTAGGTTATCATGACTTAGATGTGGGAAACTCTAAACCTACAGAGCTAAAAAAAAAAAAACTACCACGGACGGGGATAGAACCAGCGATCAGAGTCTCAAAACTCTGCCCGTGGTATGGTTTGTTTGCAATCGTGTCATTACGATTTCGTGAGTCATGCTACAGAGCTAATCCTGAAAAACAGAAGCTACTTCAGCAGGAGGTAGAATTTGTTAGAGCATGGGTTAGTGGAGGAGTCATCTAGTCCATGGGCTTCACCGCGCATCCTTGTTAAAAAAGCTGATGGAGGTTTTCGAACGTATAGACTACCGAAAGGTGAACGAGGTCACAATTACAGATGCTTACCCTCTTCCTCGTTTGGATGACGTAATCGACTTTGTGGGTAAGGCTACTTTTGTGTCCAAGTTAGATCTCCTTAAAGGATAAGGATAAGGCGGAGGAAATCTGCCCTCGTAATTCCAGGAGGTCATTATCAATATACAGTTGCCCCCTTCGGAAAGAAAAATTCTCCCTCTTCATTCTAGAAACTTATCCATCAGGCTATTAAAGGACTTGAAGGCACGGCAGCGTACCTGGATGATATTGTTGTGGTGTCTGATACTTGGGATCAACACCTGTTTAGGCTTAAGGCTCTCCTTGAGACCTTCCAGAGTTCCCACTTAACTGTTAATTTATCAAAGTCTTCCTTTGGCCAGGCTACTGTTAATTTTCTAGGCCATGAAGTAGGTAGTGGTAAAGTTGCCCCTAAATTTGTTAAAGTTCTTGCCATTAAAGATTATCCAGTTCCACATAATAGGAAATCTCTTCAACGTTTCCTAGGCATGATAGGATTTTACAGAAGATTCTGTAAAAAAAAATTCAGATATTGTAGCCCCTCTTACCTTTCTTACCAGTCACAAAGTTCCCTTTAACTGGACCCCAGAATGTCAAAATGTGTTTACGAAAGCAAAAAGATTGTGTACTGCACCCATTCTTTTGTCTCCAGAGTTCTCCAAATCTTTTCATTACAGGTTGATGCTTGTGAGTCTGGGGTTGGGGCAGTACTGTTGCAAAACGGGGACGAGGAGTTGCAGCCTGTAGCCTTCTTCTCAGCCAAGTACCAGCCTCACCAGAGGGCTTACTCTACCATTGAAAAAGAGCACTTCGATGTTTACGTGGGCCAGATATCACAGGTGATCACCGTTTATAGTGACCACAACCCTCTGGCATATCTCCAAGCCATGAAGAACCACAATACGAGGCTCATGAGATGGAGTCTACGGCTGCAGCCCTATTCTCTCAGAATAATACACATAGCCGGCAAAGAAAATAAGCTGGCTGACTCATTGTCACGAGTCTAGATTTTATATGTATTAGGTTAGGATGTGTTAGGGACCTGTGGTAAACTGGTTTCAAGCTCTTTTACCCCCTTTTAAATATAATGAGTATTTATTGTTGAGGGGATTTTGTTTTTAGTGAGGGGATGTCCTGCTTCCGTCCGCAAGTATCTTGGACCTACGTTAGCCCTACTGTTTGCTGTCTCGCTCTGAGTTTAGAGTTCGGCTTTATGTCATGTATAAAGTTGAGCTCTACCTAAGAGTTGGATGGTTGAGAGGAAAGGCGGTCCCATGATATTGTACCATGGTAGCACGGTTACCAATTGGAGGTGGGAGCCTATTCCTGAGCCCTCTCGGGGTGGAAGTGTGGCATGCAAAGAGTACGTAACCTTTATTCGGCACATGTACACACCCTCATTGAAAGGCTATCTCCCAAACCAGCGAACCAGTACTAAGGGTCAAATGATAGAGCCCCATCGTTCAGCCAATGAGAAGGTGGGTCTGGCAATCGTGGAGGTGTTGTGGTCACCACCCACCTGTCCACCCTTGTCATTTCCAGTCTATAGCTGGTTGAGCACGGTTGTCCATTCTGTGTCCAGGCTGTGTCTTGGCCTTTAATTAACCGTGTTGTACAAACACACATTTCCAACTGTATACAGTGTACACAAGTGCAAATACTTGCTATAACTCTTGGTGAAGGAAAATATATTTCAAAGTCATTCAGCAGTGTTTGTTCTGATCCTTGCTCCCCTTAACACCCAGGATAACAGGTCTTATTGTGCCTGGGTTGTAATAATTGCTGCCGCCACCACCACCACCACTACCACCACCACTACCACTACCACCACCACTACCACCACCAATACCACCGCCACTACCGCCACCACCACCACCACCAACCACCACCACCACCACCGCCACTATTGCCACTATCACTACCACGACCACGACCACTACCACCACCACTACCACTACCACCACCACTACCCACCACCAATACCACCACCACTACTACCACCACCACATCCACCACCACTACCACCACCACATCCACCACCACTAAACCCCCACCACATCCACCACCACCACTACCCCCACCACATCCACCACTACCCTCACCACCCCCACCACATCCACCACCACTACCACCCACACCACCACCACCACATCCACTACAAAACCCCCACTACTACCACCACCATCACATCCACCACCACCACTACCACCACCACTACCACCACCACTACCACCAACACTACCACCACCACTACCACCACCACATCCACTACCACCAACACTACTACCACCACCACATCCACCACCACATCCACCACCACCACTACCATCACCACCACATCCACCACCACCACTACCATCACCACCACATCCACCACCACCATATCCACCACCACCACATCCACCACCACCACATCCACCACCACCACATCCACCACCACCACCACATCCACCACCACCACATCCACCACCACCACTACCACCACCACCAACCACCACCACCACATCCACCACCACCACTACCACCACCACCACCACATCCACCACCACCACTACCACCACCACCACCACCACTACCACCACCACCACCACCACCACCACCACCACCACCACCCACCACCACCACCACCACCACCACCACCACCACTACCACCACCACCACCACCACTACCACCACCACCACCACCACTACCACCACCACCACCACCACCACCACCACCACCACCACCACCACCACTACCACCACCACCACCACCACTACCACCACCACCACCACCACTACCACCACCACCACCACCACCACCACCACCACCACCACCACCACCACCACCACTACCACACACCACATCCACCACCACCACCACCACCACCACCACCACCACCACCACTACCACCACCACCACCACCCTACCACCACCACCACCACCCCACCACCACCACCACCACCACCCCCCACCACCACCACCACCACCATGTTTAAGTCCTCTGCATGGATACAATTTTAAATTAATATTGTAATACAATTTTCCAATTCATTTAATCTAATTTCCGAAATTTTGTTAAGGGCTAAAAATAATGATATTGGGTTTATACATTATCTGCCTTATATTTTAAATATATACTTGGTAGGATGTTTATAATCAAACTGCGGAGGGGGTTAAGCACCAGCAAACAAATTTGAGTCCCCCAAACCCCTTTTCTCAGGTTAAGGTTTTCTGGAAAACCCCTTACACGGGTCAGTTACTGCTGGACACCTACATTTCTTCAGAATCCTTTATTCTTGGAAGTTTTTTTATTTTGGGTTAGCAGGGCCTGAGAAGGTGTAAGAACCTTGACGAAATAGAAAAAGTTAGAAAGCAAAAAGCTAGTTTTTTAAGACTCTGATATGGGAAATTTTAAAGGGGGTAAGGGCCCTTGGAAAGAACTCGTGTGTATGTGGTGGTGTGTGTGTGTGTATATATAAAATTATAAATAAAATATATAAAATATAATATAAATATATATAAATAAAAAATAATAAAATATATTATTTTTTGACCCCGGGGGCTAGAAACTCTGTCTAAGCCCATTTTGGAAATATTTAATATAAAAAAGAGGGAACTGTTTTTGGGTATTTTCCCTGTTCACAGTGATTACAAAGAGAAATTCTGTTTTAAAGATTGAATTTTTTAATTCACTATATAAAGTTTAAGTGATTATAACACTATTAATAAAAAAAGACCCAATACATATATTTTTTTTAACAAATGAACCTGGGGAAGTGACCCTATTTATAATCTTGGGCTTTTAATAAATTGTTACGAGAATATTTAGGGGGCCACATGTTGTGTTTGTAACACACCCCACCATCACCACCACCACCATCACACCCCCACCACCATCACCAAACCACCATCACCACCACCACCACCACCATCACCACCACCACACCACCACCCCCCATACCACACCACATCACCACACCATCACACCACCACCACCCCCACCCTCACCACCACCATCCATCACCACCAAACCCCCTCTCAAAAACCACCACCACACCACCACCACCACCACCACCACCATCCCACCCCACCCCCACCATCCCATCACCCCAAAAACCATCCCATCATCACCCCCACCACCACCAACCCTCACCCTCACCACACACCACCACACCACCACCTCACCACCACCCCACCCCACCACACCATCCCATCACCACCACACCACCCCCTCACCCCCACCATCACCACCCTCACCACCCACCACCACCACCACCACCCCCACCACCACCACCCCACAAACACCACCACCACACCCCCACACCACCATCACCCCCACCCCCCCACCACCATCACCCCCCTCCCACCAACAACCTACCACAAAAACCACCACCACCAACACTCCCCTACCACCACCACCACAACACTACCAAACCACCACCACCCCCACACTACCACACCACCAACCACCATCAACACTACCACTACCACCACCACCACCAACACTACCCCTACCCCCACCACCATCAACACTACCATACCACCACCCCCATCAACACACCACTACCACCACCCCCCACCAAACAAACCACCACCACCACCAACACACCACCACCACCACCATCAACCCCTACCACCCCAAACCAACACACCACAAACCCCCACCACCACCAAAAATACCACTACCACCACCACCACCCAAAAACTACCACTACCCCCACCACCATCAACACTCCACCACCACCAACATACCACTAAACCCCCACCACCATCAACACACCACCACCACCAACACCCACCACTACCACCGCCACCCCACCACCACCACCACCGCCACCCCACCACCTCACCATCACCACCACACCGCCACCTCACCACCCCACCGCCACCATCCCATACCCACCACCATCACCGCCCCATCACCACCATAAACCCCCACCCCCACCACCACCGCCACCAAACACCACCACCCCCCATCCCCACCACCATCACCACACCATCATACCAAACAACCACCGTCACCATCACCCCCTCACCATCCTCACCACCACCATCACCTCACCACACCACCACCCTCACCATCACCACACCACACCATCACACCACCACCACCCACCATCACCACCACCCCACCATCACCTCCCCCTCACCATCACCATCTCCCATCACACAATCATCACAATCTCACCATCACCCATCACCATCACCATTACCATCATCACCACCACCCCATCCCCACCACACCCATCATCACCACATCACCGCCACCCCACCACCACCCCACCCTCAACCACCAAACAAACCCCCACCACCACCCCCCCACCAATCACCATCACCACACCACCACCATCACCATCACCATCACCATCATCACCACATCACCACCCAACACCACCCCCAACACCATCACCATCACCACATCACCCCACCACCCTCACCCCAAACCCTCACCACCCCCGATCACCCCACACCGCCACCACCATCACCACACTATCACCAACACCCTCATCACCGCCACCACCCCACCATCATCACCACCACCACCACCACCACCATCATCATCACCACCATCACCATCACCACCATAACCACCATCACCACACCATCATCACCATCACCATCAACCCCACCACCATCACCATCACCATCATCAACCACCACCACCACCATCACCACCACAATACACCATCACCATCATCACCATCACCATCACCACCACCACCACCATCACCATCATCACCATCACCACTACCACCATCACCACCATCACCACTACCACCATCACCACCACCACCACCATCACCACCATCACCACCATCCTACCATCATCACCATCACCATCATCACCATCATCACCATCACCACCACCACCATCATCACCATCATCACCATCATCACCATCACCACCACCACCATTACTACAACCACCACCACTATCACCACAATTACTACAACCACCACCACCATCACCACCACCATCTTCACTCAGCACCGCCAGTAAGTGCACCACCACCACCACCACCATCTTCACTCAGCACCGCCAGTAAGTGCACCACCACCACAACCACCACCATCTTCACTCAGCACCGCCAGCAAGCGAACCACCACCACCAACACCATCTTCACTCAGCACCGCCAGCAAGTGAACCACCACCACCACCACCATCTTCACTCAGCACCGCCAGTAAGTGCACCACCGCCACCGTCTTCACTCAGCACCACCAGCAAGTGCATCACCACCACTCCCGCCACCACCACCATCATCTTCACTCAGCACCGCCAGTAAATGCACCACCACCACCACCAACCATCTTCACTCAGCACCGCCAGTAAGTGCACCACCACCATCGCCCCACCACCACCACCATCACCCCCCTCTTCACTCAGCACCGCCAGTAAGTGCACCACCACCACCACCACCGCCGCCACACCAAAACACCCACCAACCACCACCAACCCGCACCACCAAAACACCACCACCACCACCCACCACCCCCGCCCCCATCTCAGTCACACCGCAGTAAATGCACCACCACCACCACCAACCCCCACCATTTTCCACTCGGGACCGCCATTAATGCACCCCACCACAACCATCTTCACACACACCAGTAAGTGCACCCACCACCACCTCTTCACTCAGCACCGCCAGCAGTCATCACCACCACCATCTTCACTCGCACCTCCCGCAAGGCCTCACCACCAACCCCCGCCACCACCACCTCATCTCCTCAGCACCGCAGTCTGCACACCAAACCCCACCATCTCACCAGCACCGCAGTAATGCAACCACATCGCACCACCCACCATCACCACACCACCATCTCATCCACCACCAGAAGCCAACCACCGCCACACCACCATCTTCACTCCAGCACCGCAAGAAAATGCACCACCACCGCCCCTTCAAATCAGCACGCCGAAAGGCATCACCACCACCGCCGCCATCACACCCCGCGCCATCACCCCACACCCCATCTTCACCAGCACGCCAGTAAGTACACATCACACACCACCACCATCTCACACCAGCACCCATAGTACACCATCACTCCAACACCACCATCTTCACTCAGCTCGCCATAAAGACCCATCACCACCACCATCTTCACTCGCAAACCCCCAGTAAAGCACCCACTTTACAACAGCACCGCCAGTAAGTACAAAATCACCACTAACCCCCCAACCCCATCTTCACTCGAGCACCGCCCGTAAGTACACACACCACCCAACCACCACATTCACTCACGCGCCCCATAAGTGCAAACCCCCAACCATCTTCACACAGCACCGCCAGTAAGTGCACCCAACCTCCACATCTTCACTAAGCACCGCCCTAAGTGCACACCATTTCACTAGCCCGCCCGTAAGTGCACCATCACCACCACACCACCACCACCACCACTCCTCAGCAAACCCCCAGTTGCACCATCCCACTGCACCCCACAAATTTCATCAGCACCGCATAAATGCACCATCACCCTCACCACCACCACCATCTTCACTCAACCGCCATAAGTCAACCCCACCACCACATTTCACTCAGCACCGCCAGTAAGTACACATCACACAACCACATCCACCACTCACCGCACCGCCATAGTAACCACCAAACCCCCACCATCTTCACTCAGCAGCCAGAAGTACAAAACACCACCACCACCATCTTTAAATCGACACGCCATTAAGTACACCACCAACCGTCTCACTCAGCACGCCTAAGTCACCCCTAAACCCCCACCATCTTCACTCGCACCGCCATTAATCAACCCCAACCCACTTAACTAGCACGCCATTAAACACACTCCAATCTTTACTCAGACCGCAAGTACACCACCCACCACCCCATCTTCACCGCACTGCCATTAAGACAACCACCACCAACCAACCCCCAACCAACTCAGCACCGCCATAAGTACAACACCACCACTTCCCCTCAAGCCATAATTACAACCCCACACCACCACCAACCAACCAATTCACTCAGCCCGCCCTTAATACACCACCACCACCCCAAAACCAAACAAACCACCACCACCCCACCACTACCCCAACCACCCCCACATCCCTTCACTCAGCACCGCCATTAGGACACCTCCACACACCCCTCAACACACCACCACCACCCCTTCCCAGCACCGTATAAGTACACACCCACCACCCCACCCCACCACCACCCCCCCACACCACCACCACCCCACCACCAATTTCACTCAGCACCGCCAGTAAGTACACCACCAAAACCCACCAACTTCACTCACACCGGGCCCTTAATTTCACCACCACCACCACCATCTTAACTCAGCACCGCCAGTAAGTACCAAACCCACCACCACCAACCTCTCACCTTCCATTAAGACCAAACCCCCACCACCACCACCACACCACCACCCCCCCACCACCACCACCATCTTCACTCAGCACCGCCATAAGTACACCACCCATCTCACTCAGCACCGCATTAATTACACCACCCCACCACCACCACCACCACTTCACTCAGCACCGCCATTAAGTACACCACCACCACCACCACCACCCCACCACCACCACCAAACCCCCACCACCACCACCACCACCACCAAACCCCCAACACCCCCACCATCTTTACTCACACGCCATTAAGTACACCACCACCACCACCCCATCTTCACTCAGCACCGCCTTAAGACACCACCACCACCCCACCACCCCCACCACCACCCCCCACCCCATCTTCCCCTCAGCACCGCCATAAAATACACCACCACCACCACCACCATCTTCACTCAGCCGCCATTAAGTACACCACCACCCCACCGCCATCTTCACTCAGCATCGCCAGTAAGTACACCACACCACCATCTTCACTCCACCGCCATAATACCCAACCTACCCTCTTCACTCAGCACCGCCAGTAAGTGCACCACCACCACTACCCCCCACCATCTCATCGCACCGCCATAAGTAACCACCCTCCTCACTCAGCTCCGCCAGTAAGTACACCATCACCACCACCACTTCACTCAGCACCGCCATAAATGCACCACCATCTTCACACAGCACCGCCAGTAGTACAAACCATCACCACTACCACCACCACCCCCATCTTCACTCAGCCCGCCAGTAAGTACACCACCACCACCAAACCACCACCACCACCATCTTCCTCAGCGCCGCCAGTAAGTGCACCACCACCACCATCTTCACACAGCACCGCCAGTAAGTGCACCATCACCACCTCCACCATCTTCACACAGCACCACCAGTAAGTGCACCATCACCACCTCCACCATCTTCACTAAGCACCGCCAGTAAGTGCACCACCATCTTCACTCAGCACCGCCAGTAAGTGCACCATCACCACCACCACCACCATCTTCACTCAACACCGCCAGTAAGTGCACCATCACCACTGCCACCACCACAACCATCTTCACTCAGCACCGCCAGTAAATGCACCATCACCATCACCACCACCACCATCTTCACTCAGCACCGCCAGTAAGTACACCACCACCACCACCACCATTTTCACTCAGCACCGCCAGTAAGTACACCATCACCACAACCACCACCACCATCTTCACTCAGCACCGCCATTCAGTACACCACCACCACCACCACCATCTTCACTCAGCACCGCAGTAAGTACACCACCACCACCACCACCATCTTAACTCAGCAAACCCCCATTAAGTACACCACCACCACCATCTTCACTCAGCACCGCCAGTAAGTACACCACCACTACCACCACCATCTTCACTCAGCACCGCCATTAAGTACACCACCACCACCACCATCTTAACTCAGCATCGCCATTAAGTACACCACCTCCACCATCTTCACTCAGCACCGCCAGTAAGTACACCACCACCACCACCACCATCTTCACTCAGCACTGCCATTAACAACCACCACCACCCACCACCACCACCACCACCATCTTCACTCAGCACCGCCAGTAAGTACACCACCACCACCATCTTCACTCAGAACCGCCATTAATTACACCACCACCCCACCACCACCACCACCACCACCATCTTTCCCCCAGCACCCGCATTAAGTACAACCACCACCACCACCACCCCCACCACCATCCCTTCACCCCCAGCACCGCCATTAGTACACCCCACCACCACCACCATCACCACCACCACCACCATCTTCACTCAGCACCGCCATTAAGTAAACCACCCCCACCACCACCACCACCACCACCACCACCACCACCACCACCATCTTCACTCAGCACCGCCAGTAAGTACACACCACACCACCACCATCTCAATCAGCACCGCCATAGTACCACCACCACCACCTCCACCATCTCCTCGCACCGCCGAAGTAACCCCCACAAACCCCCACCTTCACTCAGCACGCCATTAAGTACACCAACCACCACCACCACCACCACCACCACCACCCCACCACCCCACCACCACCACCCACCCCAAACCCCCACCACCATCTTCACTCAGCACCGCCAGTAAGTACACCAAACCCCCACCATCTTCACTCAGCACTTGCCATTAAGTACACCCCAAACCACCACCACAAACCCCACCACCACCCCCACCCCCCACCACCACCACCCCCAACCACCACCACCATCTTCACTCAGCACCGCCAGAAGTACACCACCACCACCACTCACCTCACCGCCATTAATTACACCACCACCACCACCACCACCCCTCCAACCTCTTCCCTCAGCCCCCGCCATATACACCACCACCACCACCACCACCACCACCCCACCACCACCACCACCACCACCACCCCATCTTTACTCAGCACCGCCATTAAGTACACCACCACCACCACCACCATCTTCACTCAGCACCGCCATTAAGTAACCACACCACCACCACCACCACCACCACCACCACCACCACCACCACCACCACCATCTTCACTCAGCACCGCCATTAAGTACACCACCACCACCACCACCATCTTCACTCAGCACTGCCATTAAGTACACCACCACCACCACCGCCATCTTCACTCAGCATCGCCAGTAAGTACACCACCACCACCATCTTCACTCAGCACCGCCAGTAAGTACACCATCACTACCATCTTCACTCAGCACCGCCAGTAAGTGCACCACCACCACTACCACCACCACCATCTTCACTCAGCACCGCCAGTAAGTACACCACCACCACCACCACCACCATCTTCACTCAGCACCGCCAGTAAGTACACCATCACTACCATCTTCACTCAGCACCGCCAGTAATGCACCCCACCACCACCACCACCAACCACCTCACCAGCCCGCCATTAAGTACACAAACCCCACCCCCACTTCACTAAGCAACGCCCGTAAGTACAAACCCCCACCACCATCTTCATTCAGCACCGCCATAAGTACACCATCACCACCACCACCATCTTCACTCACACCGGGCCCGTAAATACAACCACCACCACCACCATCTCACTCAGCACCCGCCATTAAGTACACACCACCACCACCACCTACCACCACCACCAAACCACCACCCACCCCCCCATCTTCAAATCAGCAAACCCCCAGTAAGTTCACCACCACCATCCTTCAAATCAGCACCGCCATTAATTAACCACCACCACCACCACCACCACCATCTTCACTCAGCACCGCCATAAGTACACCCCCACCACCCCCACCACCACCACCACCACCAAACCCCCACCCCACACCACACCACACCACCCCCACCAAACCCCCACCATCTTCACTCAGCACCGCCATTTAAATTACACCACCCCACCACCATCACCACCACACCACCACCATTTCCTCCACCGCCATAGTAACACCACCCCACCCCCACCACACCACCCCCCCACCACCCCCACCACCACCACCATCTTCACTCAGCACCGCCAGTAAGTACACCACCACTACCACCACCATCTTCACTCCCGCACCGCCATTAAGTACACCACCACCACCACCATCTTAACTCAGCACGCCATTAAGTACAAACCCCCTCCACCATCTTCCCCTCAGCACCGCCAGTAAGTACACCACCACCACCACCACCATCTTCACTCAGCACTGCCATTAAGTACACCACCCCACCACCCCCACCACCCCCAATCTTCAAATCAGCACCGCCAGTAAGTAACCACCCCACCCTCTTCACTCAGCACCGCCATAATCACCACCACCACCACCACCACCACCATCTTCACTCAGCACCGCCATTAATTTCACCACCACCCCCACCCCCACAACACCACCACCCACAACCACCAACACCACACCACCATCTTCACTCAACACCGCCATTTAAATACACCCCCCACCACCATCTTCACCTCAGCCCGCCATTAAGTACACCCACCACCACCACCACCACCACCTCTTCACTCAGCACCGCCATTAAGTACACCACCACCAACCACCACCATCTTCACTCAGCACTGCCATTAAGTACACCACCACCACCGCCACTCCACTCAGCAAGCCTAGTACCCCCACCACCATCTCACTCAGCACCGCCAGTAAATACACCATCACAACCATCTTCACTCAGCACCGCCAAAGTGCACCACCACCCCTACCACCACCACCATCTTCACTCAGCACCGCCAGTAAGTACACCACCACCACCACCACCACCATCTTCACTCAGCACCGCCAGTAAGTACACCACCACTACCATCTTCACTCAGCACCGCCCTTAAGTGCACCACCCCACCACCACACCCACCACCACCCAACCATCTTCACTCAGCACCGCCATTAAGTACACCACCACCACCACCATCTTCACAACAACGCCTAAGTACACCACCACACCATCTTCATTCAGCACCGCCAGTATACACCACCACCACCAAACCACCATCTTCACTCACACCGCCAGTAAGTACAAACCACCACCACCACCATCTTCACTCAGCCCGCCATAAGTACCACCACCAAACCAAACCCTCTCCCAGCACCCACCAGTAAATACACCCCACCACCACCATCTTCACCGCACCGCCATAAGTACACCACCACCACCGCCATCTTCATCAGCACCGCCATTAAGTCACCACCACCACCACCCTCTCACTCAGCCCACCATAAGTAACCCCACCCCTCTTTACTCAGCACCGCCAGTAAGTACACCACCACCACCCATTTTCACTCACCCACCACCATCTCACTCAGCACCCCCATAAGTACACCACACCACCACTCACCCACCGCATAATACACCACACCACCATTCAACTCAGCACCCCATAAGTACACCACCACCACCATCTTCAAATCAGCACCGCCAGTAAGTAAAAAACCACCACCACTTCACTCAGCAACCGCCATAAGTACAACCACCACCACCACCACCACTTCACCAGCACCGCCAGTAAGTACAACCCCCACCACCATCTTTACTCAGCACCGCCAGTAAGTACACCACCACCACCATCTTCACTCAGCACCGCCAGTAAGTACACCACCACCATCTTCACTCAGCACCGCCAGTAAGTACACCACCACCACCATCTTCACTCAGCACCGCCAGTAAGTACACCACCACCATCTTCACTCAGCACCGCCAGTAAGTACACCACCACCACCACCACCACCACCATCTTCACTCAGCCCGCCAGTAAGTACCACCACCCCACTCATCAGCACCGCCAGTAAGTACACCCCCACCCCATCTTCACTCAGCAAACCGCCAGTAAGTACAACCACACCACCATCTCACTCAGCACCGCCGTAAGTACACCCCCACCACCACTTCACTCAGCACCGCATAAGTCACCACCACCATCTTTACTCAGCACCGCCATAAGTACACCACCACCACCACCACCACCACCATCTTCACTCAGCACCGCCAGTAAGTACACCACCACCACCATCTTCACTCAGCACCGCCAGTAAGTACACCACCACCACCATCTTCACTCAGCACCGCCAGTAAGTACACCACCCCCACCACCACCACCACACCACCCCCATCTTCACAACCCGCCATAAGTAACCACCACCACCCCCCACCACCCCCACTTCACTCGCACCCCCGATACACCCCCCCACCACCACCACCACCATCTTCACCAGCACCGCCCGTAAGTAACCACCACCCCCCATCTCACTCAGCACCGCCAGTAAGTACACCACCAACCCCAAACCCCCACCACCATCTTCACTCAGCACCGCCAGTAAATACACCACCACCACCACCACCACCACCCAACTCACTCAGCACCGCCTAATCACCACCACCACCACCACCACCACCATCTTCACTCACCCGCCCCTAAGTACCCCCACCACCACCATCTTTCACTCAGCAACCGCCAGTAAGTAACCACCACCACCCCCACACCACCACCACCACCATCTTTACTCAGCACCGCCATAAGTACACCCACCACCACCACCACCACCATCTTCACTCAGCACGCCCGTAAACACCCCCACCACCACCATCTTCACTCAGCACCGCCAGTAAGTACACCCCCACCCACCCCACCACCATCTTCACTCAGCACCGCCATAAGTAACCACCACCACCACCACCAAACCCCCATCTTCACTCAGCACCGCCAGTAAGTACCACCACCACCACCACCACCACCATCTTCACTCAGCACCGCCAGGGAATACCCACCACCACCATCTTCACTCAGCACCGCCATAAGTACACCACCACCACCACCACCACCACCATCTTCACTCAGCACCGCCAGTAAAATACAAAACCCCCACACCATCTTTACTCAGCACCGCCATAAGTACACCACCACCACCATCTCACTCAGCACCGCCAGTAAGTACCCACCACCACCTTCACTCAGCACCGCCTTTAAATATCACCACCACCACCACTTCACTCAGCACCGCCAGTAAGTACAACCACCACCACCACCACCACCACCATCTTCAAATCACACCCCCAGTAAGTACAAACCAAACCCCCACCACCACCACCATCTTCACTCAGCACCGCCAGTAAGTACACCACCACCACCACCACCCCACCATCTTCACTCAGCACCGCCCTAAGTACCCCCACCACCACCATCTTTACTCAGCACTGCCATTAAGTAAACACCACACCCACACCCCCACCACCACCATCTCACTCAGCACGCCAGTAAGTACACCACCACCACCATCTTCACTCAGCACCGCTAGTAAGTACACCACCACCACCATCTTCACTCAGCACCGCCAGTAAGTACACCACCACCACCATCTTCACTCAGCACCGCCAGTAAGTACACCACCACCACCACTTCACTCAGCACCGCCAGTAAGTACACCACCCACCACCATCTTCAAATCAGCACCGCCAGTAAGTACAAACCCCCACCACCATCTTCACTCAGCACCCCAGAAGTACACCACCACCACCATCTTCACTCAGCACCGCCGTAAAATACACCCCCACCCCCATCTTCACTCAGCACCGCCAGTAAGTACACCACCACCACCATCTTCACTCAGCACCGCCAGTAAGTACACCACCACCACCATCTTCACTCAGCACCGCCAGTAAGTACAAACCCCCACCACCATCTTCACTCAGCACCGCCAGTAAGTACACCACCACCACCATCTTCACTCAGCACCGCCAGTAAGTACACCACCACCATCTTCACTCAGCACCGCCAGTAAGTACACCACCACCATCTTCACTCAGCACCGCCAGTAAGTACACCACCACCACCATCTTCACTCAGCACCGCCAGTATAAGTACACCAAACCCCCACCACTTCACTCAGCACCGCCATAAGTAACACACCACCATCTTCCCAGCACCGCAGTAAGTACAAACCCCCACACCCCCATCTTCAATCAGCACCGCCCCGTAAAGTACCCCCCACCACCATCCCTTTACTCAGCACCGCCAGTAAGTAAACACCACCACAAACCATCTTCACTCAGCACCGCCATAAGTACAACCACCACCATCTTTAAATCAGCACCGCCAGTAAGTACACCACCACCAACCATCTTCACTCAGCACCGCCAGTAAGTACACCACCACCATCTTCACTCAGCACCGCCAGTAAGTACACCACCACCATCTTCACTCAGCACCGCCAGTAAGTACACCACCACCACCACCATCTTCACTCAGCACCGCCAGTAAGTACACCACCACCACCATCTTCACTCAGCACCGCCAGTAAGTACACCACCACCACCATCTTCACTCAGCACCGCCAGTAAGTACACCACCACCATCTTCACTCAGCACCGCCAGTAAGTACACCACCACCACCATCTTCACTCAGCACCGCCAGGTTTAAATACACCACCACCATCTTCACTCAGCACCGCCAGTAAGTACACCACCACCACCATCTTCACTCAGCACCGCCAGTAAGTACACCACCACCATCTTCACTCAGCACCGCCAGTAAGTACACCACCACCACCATCTTCACTCAGCACCGCCAGTAAGTACACCACCAACCCCCAACATCTAGAAAATTCTTTAATTCAATAAACGCAACTATATAGTTTATTTATTTATTTCTGTGAAGGGAATTTTATGAGTATAAGGCCCGGACAAGTTAGTTGTCGACACGCGCTGAAACCCCGACCCACCTCTCTCTGACACTCCCATATATTTACAACAAAAGTTTCTCGAACTGGTATTATACGTCTCACCTCACAACCCACAACCATCCCCACTACCAAACCCCCATACTCGATCACACAACACTCACACACACCACAACCATCCCCACTACCACCACCACTACTACGATCACCAACACTCACCCCACAACCACAAACCCTCCCCACTACCACCCCACTACTACATCACCAAAACCCCACATCACAACCACAACCATCCCCACAACCACCATTATACGATCACCACACTCACAACCATTCATCCCCACACCACCATAAATACACCCAACACATCACAACCACAACCCTCCCCATTACCACCTTACTATGATCACCAACCCCTCACCACCACAACCATCCCCATTCCACCTTAAATACATCACCACCTATCACAACCACAACCACCCACTACCACCATTACTACGATCACCAACACATCACAACCACAACCATCCCCATTACCCCATTACTAGATCACCCAAAACATCACAACCACAACCATCCCCATTACCACCATTACTACGATCACCAACACATCACAACCACAACCATCCCCACTACCACCATTACTACGATCACCACACATCACAACCAAAAACCATCCCCACTACCACCATTACTTCGTCACCACACATCACAACCACAAACCCCCCCCACTACCACCATTACTACGATCACCAACACATACAACCACAACCATCCCCCACTACCACCCACGAGGCAGCTTGGAGCTGCTCAGTCGTCCACTGTATAAGCTCTATCCCTTTCCCCAACTCGAGAACCCGGCAACCGTGAATGCGTTCACTGGTTAGCCTTACTCGAGGCTAACGTTTGAATATAACAACCGAGTTGATCCATAAGATATTCCATCCAGAAAAATAAGTTACCCGAGTATTATCAAGACTCAAGGTGTTATTCAGTATTAGGATAGGATAGGATTTCGTCGGATTTTTACCCCGGAGAGTTGCCACCCAGATAACCCCAAAAAATCAGTGCGTCATCGAGGACTGCTAAAATTATTTCCATGGGGTCCTAACTTGCCCCCCCAGGATGCACCACCCCCAGTCGACAACACCCCAGGAACCCATTTTCTGCTAGGTGAACGGACAACAGGTGAAGGAACGTGTCGAATGTTCCAACCCGCCGGGAATCGAACCCGGCCCTCCGTGTGTGAAGGGAGCTTTAGCCACCAGACCACCGGCCACCCCAGCCACCGGCCCCCGGCCACGGTCAAGGGAAAAAGACGACCATATGACCACAATGTGTAATGACTGCATATGTACCGACAAATGGAAATTAGACCCCGTGTGCAACATCTGGCATGCAAATGGTACAGTAAAGATACCTAGATTTGCACATGTTCTAATGTTCACAATGTGATAAGACATAATCCACCCCACTCAGTATAGTAAATGAGACATAAATTACAAAGGGACATACCGTGCTGGAACGATACACAAATAACCCGCACTATAAAGGGGGACTCGACGACGTTTCCCGGGCCGACCATTTACAAGTCACACACTGTTAGTGTGACTTTGTAAATGGTCCAAGTCGGACCGAAACTTCGTCGTAAGCTCCTGTCTTCTATGTGCGGGTTATTTGTGTAATGAGGACATAAAAAAGCCGTGTTGAGTATGTGGTGTCTCCACATGCTGTGCCTGGACTTCATACTTGAGAACGTTTTACACTCAACTAACAGTCTCTAGTTAACATTTATAAATGGTAGTAAGTACAGCAATCATTGAGAGTAAGTCTCGTCAGCACTTCAGAAGAAATTACCCTAAGACAGTACAGGTCTGTGCTGAGCAGTAGCGGCTTAGCGGTCATGAAAGCCAGACCCAGACTGATTATTATTATTATAATCAAGAGCCCCTCACCAACATCAAGGAACCAGGCCCAGACTGAGCTGACAGCTTCCTTATATAATGTCGGTGGGGGATAGTCTTTTCAGATAAAACTTATTATTTTTATTAAAACTAAGCGCTAAACCCACAAGTCATGCAGTAGATGAAACATTGAAGTGTTGATTATCTGGAGATTATCTGGAGAGAGTTCCGGGGGTCAACGCCCCCGCGGCCCGGTCTGTGACCAGGCCTCCTTAGGTCAGTGTCCCAGGATGCGACCCACACCAGTCGACTAACACCCAGGTACCCATTTTACTGATGGGGAACATAGACAACAGGTGGAAAGAAACACGTCCAATGTTTCTACTCTGGCTGGGAATCGAACCCAGGCCCTCACCGTGTGAAGCGAGAGCGTTAACCACCAGGCCACTCACCAGGTACTCTCTTTATCTACGAACATAACCCAAGTTCCCTACACATTGTGAGAGACGGTTCTCCAGCAACACAGTTATGTCAAAACCAGGACAACCAAAAGTCAAGTCGGGAAAAGTGCAGTAGTATGTGATAAAATTAGACACATGTGCAACTCTTGGGTATCTTTATTGAGGAAACGTTTCGCCACACAGTGGCTTCATCAGTCCATACATAGGAGAAACTTGAAGAACAGGAGGAGAATGAGGTAATCAGTCCCTCAACCTAGAGTCGATGTGTTCAGTCCATCAATCTTGAGTAGAATACCAACATGTCGGTTCTCTGAACCATTCATCTACAAAGCAGTAGTATGTGTTTGGAGACTACTGTGTGCTTCCCTACTGACTCCAGCCGCCAACACAGGTGTGAGGCTCACAGCACCTACCTGCCTCCTCCACAAATTTAATATTTCCACTTTTTTTTTTTTACATAATTCAATTTTACAGGCTAAGAGGTGTTATCCTACCTCAGCTTATTTCAAAAAACCAGTCCTATCCTAAGGTATACTACCCCCCTCCAGGATGCCACCCAGGCACCTACTTGCTTCTAGGTGAGCAGAAACAGCAGGTGTAAGGAAACAATTATTATTATAATCAAGGGGAAGCGCTAAACCCGTAGGATTATACAGCGCCTGGGAGGGATGTGGAAGGCATTCAGGCTTAATTCGGGGAACTGGACCACAGATCCAATTTCCTAAATCAAGAGCCCCTCACCAACATCAAGGAACCTTCCCTGAGGGGTAAGGAAACAAGCCCAATGTGCCGGGATCGAACCACGGACACTCAGTGTGTGTGAGGTGAGTGCGTTACTAACCGAGCCATCACTTGTCGACACACTGCCGCTGAGCAGTTACGAAGCCAAACTGCTGGTTACCTCACCTTAACAATACACTAACCTTTCCTAGACAAACATACAACGTCAGGAACACGCAACTCACTTCATAAATAATAATGACTGTTATTTACCACAATAATCACAAAAACCAACATATATAACACGAATAATTAATTATACACAATCAAATTATTATTAAAGTTTATCATCATCCCAGCCAAGATTAATAACTATACTTATCATACAAAAAAAAATCTTACGAGAAATGGAATTCTCTATTAAAAATAAAATTATGATATAACACGGACATTAATAACGACCTTAATTGGTTGACGGGACGTTCATAAATCCCGAGAAATTACCCACATTACCGAGATAACCCATAGCATTTCCAGAACATTTCTCAAAAATAATTCCAAAATAATGAAATGCTGTTGATATGGCGCAATGTCGTTACATTTCTCGAAAATTTTCGCGTCATCACTAACGTTCTGTCCAGGGACTGAGTACTCAATATTGTGTTCTTCTTTGTTTATTAAACCACTTTCGTGTTTAGATCACTCTTACTTTCAGAAAAGACCCGTGTTTAGGTCAGTCCCGTGTTTAGACCAGCCCATACCCGAGATCTTTCCGTAGAGTTAGCTTCTGGTTGCCGTATTTATACGCCAGTGTGACGTCAGGACAAATGTTCAAGAGAAAATGTTAAGTCTCGTAACTCAGGTACACTGGAGCCTGTGTTCCAGGCTCCTGAAGCCTGTATTCCAGGCTCTCTGAAGCCTGTGTTCCGGGCTCTCTGGAGTCTGTGTTCCAGGCTCTCTGAAGCCTCTTTTACAGGGCTGTATGAAGCCTGTGTTCCAGGTTCTCTGGAGCCTGTGTTCCAGGCTCTCTGAAGCCTGTGTTCCAGGCTGTCTGGAGTCTGTGTTCCAGGCATTTTGGAGCCTGTGTTCAGTGAGTAAACAGTAGAGGAATGATGCGATCTCGCTACGCTCTAGTTCAGGTACACTGTTAGCAAGACAGACTGAACGTATCTCCCTAGTGTATCGCAGAACAGAGTTGTAGCTGCAGCTAGTCTCAGTGGAGGTTACTGGGTAATGAGATGAGTGGGAGGGAGTGAGGGAAGGAGGGAAGGAGAGAAAGGGTGGAGGAGATGGGTAAGGGAGAGAAAAAATAAAGACATTGGCTGAGAGAGATTAGGGGATTGAATTGGAGAGGGAAAGAAGGAAGAAAGAAAGAAGTGTTAGAGGAATGTGCACGAGGGAAGGTTAATAACATAAAAGTAAAAGCAGTATATCAATAAATAGAAAAGCTGTATAGCCCTTGTGGCTTAGCGCTTCTTTTTGATTATAATAATACATAATAATAATATAAAGAAAAAATGAAACATGGATTTGAACCGAGTCGTTATAAATGTGAGGTCCCTACAGTGTACCACCCATCCAGGAAGATTAGAAGACCTCAGATCGATCCTCCTGGCTAATTTTATATGAATTCATCGTCAGTCGTTCATAAGCAATAAAAGCAAGTCACAGTACCGTGGCTGGAACAAGCCACAATACCGTGACTGGAACAAGCCACAATACCGTGACTGGAATAAGCCACAATACTGTGACTGGAACAAGCCACAATACTGTAACTGGAACAAGACACAATACCATGACTGGAATAAGCCACAATACTGTGACTGGAATAAGCCACAATACCATGACTGGAATAAGCCACAGTGCTGTAACTGGAATAAGACACAATACCATGATTGGAACAAGCCACAATACCGTGACTGAAACAAGGCACAATACCATGACTGGATTAAGCCATAATAATGTAACTGGAATAATCCACAATAATGTAACTGGAATAAGCCACAATACTGTGACTGGAATAAGCCACAATACTGTGACTGGAATAAGCCACAATACCCTGGCTGGAACATACCACAAAACCTAGTCCCTTAAGAGTCAGACCGGGTCTAAGAGTGAGAGATATGTATGTGAGTAAACCCAGAGAAGACTAACACAGAGCGAGATGGAGCTGCATATCTCGATCCCTCTCTGAGATCGTCTTCAACTGACGAAGAGGATCTACCGATAGGAATCACGATTGATGATTGAAATACATGCAGGTATAATCACACCTGGCCGTTCGTGTCTTCCGTGAGTGTACTTCCACTCCCACCGACCCTCACAGAACCTCTCACAATGACTATTTCTCTCTGTCTGTCTGACTGTCTGTCTCTCTCTCTCTCTCTCAGTCAAACTCAAAATTAAAGGAGGATATAAACATGAGTGACCACATCAGTTATGTTTCCAGCTGAACTTTGCCACGGGTGTAACACGGTAACTTAGCTGACACAGTAGCTCAGAGAAGCTGGAAAATGGTGTTTAGTTCTTTCTTAATTGTAATACCAAAGAAAATACATAACGACGTATGTATGATTGAGCTATTCCCGGTGTCCTATTCCCAGTATATCTCAGGGTAATGGTATTCCCCAGTTTCTTGTCCCAGAATTCCTCATAGTACTGGTATCCCCAGTGTCTTCTCCCCATTTATCTCGCAGTACGGGTATCCCCAAGTCTCTTATCCCAGTATACCTCACAGCACTGGTATCCTTCGTATCTTCACCCAGTATTTCTCACAGTACTTGTATCCCTAGTCTCTTCTCCAAGCATGTCTCACAGAACTGGTATCCTTAGATTCTTCTACCAGTATGTATCACAGTACTGGTATCTCTAGTGTCGTCTTCCAGTATATCTCACAGCACAGGTATCCCTAGTTCTTCTCCCAGTATTTCTCACAGCACTTGTATCCCTCGTCTCTTCTCCAGTATATCTCACAATACTGGTATCCCTAGTCTCCTGTCCGAGTATTCCTCACCACACAGGTATCCTCTCCTTGACCTGACATGTCATTATTAACTTGACTGAACAATGGAAATGTATTTCCCGCACTCGACGGCTGTGACAGCAAACACCTCACTGACTCTACATCCCAGGTCACACATACACACAGTCACTGAGGTAACTGACTGTACATGCCAGGTCACACACACATACAGTCAGTGCGGTAAATGACTGTGCATGCCAGGTCACACACACACACACACACACACACACACACACACAGTCAGTGAGGTAACTGACTGCACATGCCAGATCACACAGTCAATGAGTAAGGTTCTGCAACTGCATGATTGAAGTTGTATAAATTGCCGTGCATGGCAGCACAGGCGTGGATGACCTGGTATAGTCCAAACAGAGGCGGACAGTGTCTTACTTCCTTCGAGGTCTTAACCCGTCTAGGTACAGCGGTATAAAGGTACACATGGTTGATTGCAAAATGGTGATTGCAACACGGTGATTGCAACATGATTGCAACATGGTGATTGCAACATGGTGATTCCAACATGGTGATTCCAACATGGTGATTGCAACTAGTTTATTGGTTTACAGAATTAGACTGTTAGTGGTGTTAAAGGATATTCTGAAAATTCAGGAATTGTCTAGGTATTATATCATAAAGAATAATGGGAATATTAGAGAGATGCATAAATAATACAGTCATATTAATCGATACTGAGATTAGTGGTAGGCAGCACTTAGGAATATATGTTGAGAGCCTCCAGAGTATTTCCTGGAACATTCTAGAAGTCCTCGAGACGTGTGAGAATGTAACTTGATAAATGAGTACATTCACTTCTTCTATTTTATTAATCAGAAGGTTACACATAATAGCAGTATTCTGTATGTGTATTATCCATTATCATAACGTAATCTCTTGCGTCACATGACCTGTTCTCAGCGATTAGAAGCTTAGTTCTGGCTAGCTATTCTGCAAACTTGGAGGCCCTCATCAACCTTACCAAGGTTGGTGTGGGTTGTGGGAGGTGTGTGGGAGGGTGTGTGGGAGGGTGTGTGGGGGAGGGTGTGTTGGGAGGGTGGGGTGGGAGGGTGTGTGGAGGGTGTGTGGGTGGTGTGTGGGAGGGTGTGTGGGAGGCTGTTGGGAGGGTGTGTGGAGGCTGTGTGGGAGGGTGTGGGAGGGTGTGTGGGAGGGTGTGTGGGAGGGTGTGTGGATGGGTGTGTGGGAGGGTGTGTGGGAGGCTGTGTGGGAGGCTATGTTTTGGGAGGAGTGTGTGGGAGGGTGTGTGGAAAGGGTGTGTGGAGGGTTGTGTGAGGCTGTGTGGAGAGGGTTGTGTGGGAGGTTGTGGAAGGGTGAGGGAGGGTGTGTGGAGCTGTGTGGGAGGGTGTGTGGGAGGGTTGTGTGGCGGTTGTGATGGAAGGGTGTGTGGAGGGTGTGTGGAGGCTGTGTGGGAGGGTGTGGGGAGGCTGTTTTGGGAGAGTGTGTGGAGGGTGACAGCCGGTGCCTGTCATATCTGAGAGCAGCTGTAGGTGTCACTCACGCTACCAAAACTCTGAGAAAACTTCCTCTTATTTCTCCTGTTTTCAACTTTTGCAACATTGCACAGCTCCTATGACGCATGAGAAGTGTAAAGTACTTGAGCTAAAGACTTCACCTTATAAAATATTATTATAATATATATATATTATAAT